>CAWUFW010002254.1:1627500-2323859 GCA_963921515.1 Calotriton arnoldi | reverse complement strand
AACTTGAATTTCCTTCATAGGCTAACATTGACTGGTTTCACTTGGAAATTCTTCTAAGTGTGGAGTTTTGGAACTTTAAAATATTCCTCTAAAATCAGCCGAAATACGAATTCCGATTTACTCACCCGTTATCAGGAGAGAACCCAGTGCTGCATCTTTTAGCCCAGTACTGATCCTCAAAAGTAATTTTAACCGTACTTACCAGTAACTTGAATTTCCTTCCATAGGATATCATTGCCTGCTTTTTGCTGAAAAAGTTTCTAAGTGTTGATTTTTGAAACATACAAATATTCCTCTAAAATCAGCCGAAATCCGAATTCTGATTTACTCACCTGTTATCAGGAGAGACCTCAGTGCTGCATCTTTCAGCCCAGTACTGGTCCTGAAAAGTAATTTTAACCGTACTTACCAGTAACTTGAATTTCCTTCCATAGGCTAACATTGACTGGTTTCACTTGGAAATTCTTCTAAGTGTGGAGTTTTGGAACTTTAAAATATTCCTCTAAAATCAGCCGAAATACGAATTCCGATTTACTCACCTGTTATCAGGAGAGACCTCAGTGCTGCATCTTTCAGCCCAGTACTGGTCCTGAAAAGTAATTTTAACCGTACTTACCGGTAACTTGAATTTCCTTCATAGGCTAACATTGACTGGTTTCACTTGGAAATTCTTCTAAGTGTGGAGTTTTGGAACTTTAAAATATTCCTCTAAAATCAGCCGAAATACGAATTCCGATTTACTCACCTGTTATCAGGAGAGACCTCAGTGCTGCATCTTTCAGCCCAGTACTGATCCTGAAAAGTAATTTTAACCGTACTTACCGGTAACTTGAATTTCCTTCATAGGCTAACATTGACTGGTTTCACTTGGAAATTCTTCTAAGTGTGGAGTTTTGGAACTTTAAAATATTCCTCTAAAATCAGCCGAAATACGAATTCCGATTTACTCACCCGTTATCAGGAGAGAACCCAGTGCTGCATCTTTTAGCCCAGTACTGATCCTCAAAAGTAATTTTAACCGTACTTACCAGTAACTTGAATTTCCTTCCATAGGATATCATTGCCTGCTTTTTGCTGAAAAAGTTTCTAAGTGTTGATTTTTGAAACATACAAATATTCCTCTAAAATCAGCCGAAATCCGAATTCTGATTTACTCACCTGTTATCAGGAGAGACCTCAGTGCTGCATCTTTCAGCCCAGTACTGGTCCTGAAAAGTAATTTTAACCGTACTTACCAGTAACTTGAATTTCCTTCCATAGGCTAACATTGACTGGTTTCACTTGGAAATTCTTCTAAGTGTGGAGTTTTGGAACTTTAAAATATTCCTCTAAAATCAGCCGAAATACGAATTCCGATTTACTCACCTGTTATCAGGAGAGACCTCAGTGCTGCATCTTTCAGCCCAGTACTGATCCTCAAAAGTAATTTTAACCGTACTTACCGGTAACTTGAATTTCCTTCATAGGCTAACATTGACTGGTTTCACTTGGAAATTCTTCTAAGTGTGGAGTTTTGGAACTTTAAAATATTCCTCTAAAATCAGCCGAAATACGAATTCCGATTTACTCACCTGTTATCAGGAGAGACCTCAGTGCTGCATCTTTCAGCCCAGTACTGATCCTGAAAAGTAATTTTAACCGTACTTACCGGTAACTTGAATTTCCTTCATAGGCTAACATTGACTGGTTTCACTTGGAAATTCTTCTAAGTGTGGAGTTTTGGAACTTTAAAATATTCCTCTAAAATCAGCCGAAATACGAATTCCGATTTACTCACCCGTTATCAGGAGAGAACCCAGTGCTGCATCTTTTAGCCCAGTACTGATCCTCAAAAGTAATTTTAACCGTACTTACCAGTAACTTGAATTTCCTTCCATAGGATATCATTGCCTGCTTTTTGCTGAAAAAGTTTCTAAGTGTTGATTTTTGAAACATACAAATATTCCTCTAAAATCAGCCGAAATCCGAATTCTGATTTACTCACCTGTTATCAGGAGAGACCTCAGTGCTGCATCTTTCAGCCCAGTACTGGTCCTGAAAAGTAATTTTAACCGTACTTACCAGTAACTTGAATTTCCTTCCATAGGCTAACATTGACTGGTTTCACTTGGAAATTCTTCTAAGTGTGGAGTTTTGGAACTTTAAAATATTCCTCTAAAATCAGCCGAAATACGAATTCCGATTTACTCACCTGTTATCAGGAGAGACCTCAGTGCTGCATCTTTCAGCCCAGTACTGGTCCTGAAAAGTAATTTTAACCGTACTTACCGGTAACTTGAATTTCCTTCATAGGCTAACATTGACTGGTTTCACTTGGAAATTCTTCTAAGTGTGGAGTTTTGGAACTTTAAAATATTCCTCTAAAATCAGCCGAAATACGAATTCCGATTTACTCACCTGTTATCAGGAGAGACCTCAGTGCTGCATCTTTCAGCCCAGTACTGATCCTGAAAAGTAATTTTAACCGTACTTACCGGTAACTTGAATTTCCTTCATAGGCTAACATTGACTGGTTTCACTTGGAAATTCTTCTAAGTGTGGAGTTTTGGAACTTTAAAATATTCCTCTAAAATCAGCCGAAATACGAATTCCGATTTACTCACCTGTTATCAGGAGAGAACCTCAGTGCTGCATCTTTCAGCCCAGTACTGATCCTGAAAAGTAATTTTAACCGTACTTACCAGTAACTTGAATTTCCTTCCATAGGCTAACATTGACTGCGTTTCACTTGGAAATGTCTTCTAAGTGTGGAGTTTTGGAACTTTACAAATATTCCTCTAAAATCAGCCGAAATACGAATTCCGATTTACTCACCTGTTATCAGGAGAGACCTCAGTGCTGCATCTTTCAGCCCAGTACTGGTCCTGAAAAGTAATTTTAACCGTACTTACCGGTAACTTGAATTTCCTTCATAGGCTAACATTGACTGGTTTCACTTGGAAATTCTTCTAAGTGTGGAGTTTTGGAACTTTAAAATATTCCTCTAAAATCAGCCGAAATACGAATTCCGATTTACTCACCTGTTATCAGGAGAGACCTCAGTGCTGCATCTTTCAGCCCAGTACTGGTCCTGAAAAGTAATTTTAACCGTACTTACCGGTAACTTGAATTTCCTTCATAGGCTAACATTGACTGGTTTCACTTGGAAATTCTTCTAAGTGTGGAGTTTTGGAACTTTAAAATATTCCTCTAAAATCAGCCGAAATACGAATTCCGATTTACTCACCTGTTATCAGGAGAGACCTCAGTGCTGCATCTTTCAGCCCAGTACTGATCCTGAAAAGTAATTTTAACCGTACTTACCGGTAACTTGAATTTCCTTCATAGGCTAACATTGACTGGTTTCACTTGGAAATTCTTCTAAGTGTGGAGTTTTGGAACTTTAAAATATTCCTCTAAAATCAGCCGAAATACGAATTCCGATTTACTCACCTGTTATCAGGAGAGAACCTCAGTGCTGCATCTTTCAGCCCAGTACTGATCCTCAAAAGTAATTTTAACCGTACTTACCAGTAACTTGAATTTCCTTCCATAGGATATCATTGCCTGCGTTTTGCTTGGAAAAGTCTTCTAAGTGTTGAGTTTTGAAACTATACAAATATTCCTCTAAAATCAGCCGAAATACGAATTCCGATTTACTCACCTGTTATCAGGAGAGACCTCAGTGCTGCATCTTTCAGCCCAGTACTGGTCCTGAAAAGTAATTTTAACCGTACTTACCGGTAACTTGAATTTCCTTCCATAGGCTAACATTGACTGGTTTCACTTGGAAATTCTTCTAAGTGTGGAGTTTTGGAACTTTAAAATATTCCTCTAAAATCAGCCGAAATACGAATTCCGATTTACTCACCTGTTATCAGGAGAGACCTCAGTGCTGCATCTTTCAGCCCAGTACTGATCCTGAAAAGTAATTTTAACCGTACTTACCGGTAACTTGAATTTCCTTCATAGGCTAACATTGACTGGTTTCACTTGGAAATTCTTCTAAGTGTGGAGTTTTGGAACTTTAAAATATTCCTCTAAAATCAGCCGAAATACGAATTCCGATTTACTCACCCGTTATCAGGAGAGAACCCAGTGCTGCATCTTTTAGCCCAGTACTGATCCTCAAAAGTAATTTTAACCGTACTTACCAGTAACTTGAATTTCCTTCCATAGGATATCATTGCCTGCTTTTTGCTGAAAAAGTTTCTAAGTGTTGATTTTTGAAACATACAAATATTCCTCTAAAATCAGCCGAAATCCGAATTCTGATTTACTCACCTGTTATCAGGAGAGACCTCAGTGCTGCATCTTTCAGCCCAGTACTGGTCCTGAAAAGTAATTTTAACCGTACTTACCAGTAACTTGAATTTCCTTCCATAGGCTAACATTGACTGGTTTCACTTGGAAATTCTTCTAAGTGTGGAGTTTTGGAACTTTAAAATATTCCTCTAAAATCAGCCGAAATACGAATTCCGATTTACTCACCTGTTATCAGGAGAGACCTCAGTGCTGCATCTTTCAGCCCAGTACTGATCCTGAAAAGTAATTTTAACCGTACTTACCGGTAACTTGAATTTCCTTCATAGGCTAACATTGACTGGTTTCACTTGGAAATTCTTCTAAGTGTGGAGTTTTGGAACTTTAAAATATTCCTCTAAAATCAGCCGAAATACGAATTCCGATTTACTCACCTGTTATCAGGAGAGAACCTCAGTGCTGCATCTTTCAGCCCAGTACTGATCCTGAAAAGTAATTTTAACCGTACTTACCGGTAACTTGAATTTCCTTCCATAGGCTAACATTGACTGGTTTCACTTGGAAATTCTTCTAAGTGTGGAGTTTTGGAACTTTAAAATATTCCTCTAAAATCAGCCGAAATACGAATTCCGATTTACTCACCCGTTATCAGGAGAGAACCCAGTGCTGCATCTTTTAGCCCAGTACTGATCCTCAAAAGTAATTTTAACCGTACTTACCAGTAACTTGAATTTCCTTCCATAGGATATCATTGCCTGCTTTTTGCTGAAAAGTTTCTAAGTGTTGATTTTTGAAACATACAAATATTCCTCTAAAATCAGCCGAAATCCGAATTCTGATTTACTCACCTGTTATCAGGAGAGACCTCAGTGCTGCATCTTTCAGCCCAGTACTGGTCCTGAAAAGTAATTTTAACCGTACTTACCAGTAACTTGAATTTCCTTCCATAGGCTAACATTGACTGGTTTCACTTGGAAATTCTTCTAAGTGTGGAGTTTTGGAACTTTAAAATATTCCTCTAAAATCAGCCGAAATACGAATTCCGATTTACTCACCTGTTATCAGGAGAGACCTCAGTGCTGCATCTTTCAGCCCAGTACTGATCCTCAAAAGTAATTTTAACCGTACTTACCGGTAACTTGAATTTCCTTCATAGGCTAACATTGATTGGTTTCACTTGGAAATTCTTCTAAGTGTGGAGTTTTGGAACTTTAAAATATTCCTCTAAAATCAGCCGAAATACGAATTCCGATTTACTCACCTGTTATCAGGAGAGACCTCAGTGCTGCATCTTTCAGCCCAGTACTGGTCCTGAAAAGTAATTTTAACCGTACTTACCGGTAACTTGAATTTCCTTCATAGGCTAACATTGACTGGTTTCACTTGGAAATTCTTCTAAGTGTGGAGTTTTGGAACTTTAAAATATTCCTCTAAAATCAGCCGAAATACGAATTCCGATTTACTCACCTGTTATCAGGAGAGACCTCAGTGCTGCATCTTTCAGCCCAGTACTGATCCTGAAAAGTAATTTTAACCGTACTTACCGGTAACTTGAATTTCCTTCATAGGCTAACATTGACTGGTTTCACTTGGAAATTCTTCTAAGTGTGGAGTTTTGGAACTTTAAAATATTCCTCTAAAATCAGCCGAAATACGAATTCCGATTTACTCACCCGTTATCAGGAGAGAACCCAGTGCTGCATCTTTTAGCCCAGTACTGATCCTCAAAAGTAATTTTAACCGTACTTACCAGTAACTTGAATTTCCTTCCATAGGATATCATTGCCTGCTTTTTGCTGAAAAAGTTTCTAAGTGTTGATTTTTGAAACATACAAATATTCCTCTAAAATCAGCCGAAATCCGAATTCTGATTTACTCACCTGTTATCAGGAGAGACCTCAGTGCTGCATCTTTCAGCCCAGTACTGGTCCTGAAAAGTAATTTTAACCGTACTTACCGGTAACTTGAATTTCCTTCCATAGGCTAACATTGACTGGTTTCACTTGGAAATTCTTCTAAGTGTGGAGTTTTGGAACTTTAAAATATTCCTCTAAAATCAGCCGAAATACGAATTCCGATTTACTCACCTGTTATCAGGAGAGACCTCAGTGCTGCATCTTTCAGCCCAGTACTGATCCTGAAAAGTAATTTTAACCGTACTTACCGGTAACTTGAATTTCCTTCATAGGCTAACATTGACTGGTTTCACTTGGAAATTCTTCTAAGTGTGGAGTTTTGGAACTTTAAAATATTCCTCTAAAATCAGCCGAAATACGAATTCCGATTTACTCACCCGTTATCAGGAGAGAACCCAGTGCTGCATCTTTTAGCCCAGTACTGATCCTCAAAAGTAATTTTAACCGTACTTACCAGTAACTTGAATTTCCTTCCATAGGATATCATTGCCTGCTTTTTGCTGAAAAAGTTTCTAAGTGTTGATTTTTGAAACATACAAATATTCCTCTAAAATCAGCCGAAATCCGAATTCTGATTTACTCACCTGTTATCAGGAGAGACCTCAGTGCTGCATCTTTCAGCCCAGTACTGGTCCTGAAAAGTAATTTTAACCGTACTTACCAGTAACTTGAATTTCCTTCCATAGGCTAACATTGACTGGTTTCACTTGGAAATTCTTCTAAGTGTGGAGTTTTGGAACTTTAAAATATTCCTCTAAAATCAGCCGAAATACGAATTCTGATTTACTCACCTGTTATCAGGAGAGACCTCAGTGCTGCATCTTTCAGCCCAGTACTGATCCTGAAAAGTAATTTTAACCGTACTTACCGGTAACTTGAATTTCCTTCATAGGCTAACATTGACTGGTTTCACTTGGAAATTCTTCTAAGTGTGGAGTTTTGGAACTTTAAAATATTCCTCTAAAATCAGCCGAAATACGAATTCCGATTTACTCACCTGTTATCAGGAGAGAACCTCAGTGCTGCATCTTTCAGCCCAGTACTGATCCTCAAAAGTAATTTTAACCGTACTTACCAGTAACTTGAATTTCCTTCCATAGGCTAACATTGACTGGTTTCACTTGGAAATTCTTCTAAGTGTGGAGTTTTGGAACTTTAAAATATTCCTCTAAAATCAGCCGAAATACGAATTCCGATTTACTCACCTGTTATCAGGAGAGACCTCAGTGCTGCATCTTTCAGCCCAGTACTGATCCTGAAAAGTAATTTTAACCGTACTTACCGGTAACTTGAATTTCCTTCATAGGCTAACATTGACTGGTTTCACTTGGAAATTCTTCTAAGTGTGGAGTTTTGGAACTTTAAAATATTCCTCTAAAATCAGCCGAAATACGAATTCCGATTTACTCACCTGTTATCAGGAGAGAACCTCAGTGCTGCATCTTTTAGCCCAGTACTGATCCTCAAAAGTAATTTTAACCGTACTTACCAGTAACTTGAATTTCCTTCCATAGGATATCATTGCCTGCGTTTTGCTTGGAAAAGTCTTCTAAGTGTTGAGTTTTGAAACATTACAAATATTCCTCTAAAATCAGCCGAAATCCGAATTCTGATTTACTCACCTGTTATCAGGAGAGACCTCAGTGCTGCATCTTTCAGCCCAGTACTGGTCCTGAAAAGTAATTTTAACCGTACTTACCAGTAACTTGAATTTCCTTCCATAGGCTAACATTGACTGGTTTCACTTGGAAATTCTTCTAAGTGTGGAGTTTTGGAACTTTAAAATATTCCTCTAAAATCAGCCGAAATACGAATTCCGATTTACTCACCTGTTATCAGGAGAGACCTCAGTGCTGCATCTTTCAGCCCAGTACTGATCCTCAAAAGTAATTTTAACCGTACTTACCAGTAACTTGAATTTCCTTCCATAGGAATCCATTGTCTGGTTTTCAGCAGAAAAGTTTCAAAGTGTCGATTTTCACAAACTACAAATATTCCTAAAAAATCGCCTGTATGACTTAAACGCATTCTTTCAACTGTTTACAGGAGATGCACCAGTGCTGGATCCAGGATCCAACACTGAGTAAGAAAAAGTAACGATAACAGTTTTTAACTTCTAAGTGAATTTCCTTCCATAGGATAACATTGGTGATTCTATGAGAAAAAGTTTCTAAGTGTGAACTTTTAAAGTACAATAATATTCCTTAAAAATCACGACTGTAACCAAAACGCTTTTACTCAACTGTTTACAGGAGATGTCCCAGGACTCAATCTAGGATCCAGTAATGTGGTTAGAAAAGTAATCCATAAAGTAACTAATTGCATTTAACTAGAAATTCACATTGAGCTGAATGTTGCATTGTGTTTGAAAATGTGTTGCCCATTGCAACAACTGTAACTACTGTACTTAAAAGTCTATTGCCTATGTGCAAAGTAATTAAACTAAAGTAATTCATTCTGAGAAAGTATTTTTTGTAATGTAATGTATAATGTAATTACAATGTAATTTAAAAAATAAAATATGTAAAAAAAAATTGTTTCTAAAAAATTTGGAAATCAGTATGAAAAAAATGTATATAACAATTAATACATTTAAAAATTGTCATTTACAAAACCTTTGAAATTCACTGAAAAAACTGTAGGTTTCAGACATGTTATAGTTACAAATTAGCATTTAAAAAACCTTTGAAATTCACTGAAAAAACCATAGGTTTCAGGGACGTTATAGTTACAAATTAGCATTTAAAAACCTTTGAAATTCACTGAAAAAACCATAGGTTTTAGGGACAGTTATAGTTAGTTGGACATTGCACTCGTACAAAACCCGTGAAATTCCCCGTTATAGTTAGTCCAGCTAACTATAACTCGCGCCCCCGCAATGCACTGCTGATGACGTCACATATTACATCACTATGAATTGACGTCTCAACAGAGAGGCTACGTTGTTTTAAAAAAACAGAAGCATTTAGCCTGTATGCACTTATAAGACAAGTAGACCCTGGCTCATCAAACTCAACCTTACAGGATCTGCACCCTATTAAACTGTGATAATACAAAGACTAGTGTTTCAATGCATCCTGCTACACATATCCTTTATCCGCTACAGAAGTAGACAGATACATTTTTCTCATCTGAACCAAACACCCTCTTCACTCTCAGGAGACGTCAGTAGAAATAGATAACTTAATTAGTAAAGCCCTTCTCACCCACTGTTCAACCTGTAGAGAGGTGTCAGGAGAGATGGTGTCCTGTTATAAAAGCTAATCATTCACTCTGTATGGACTTGTATAAGAAGGAGTAGCTCTTTCATAAACACTACCACAGCCAAACTCTGCCCTGTTTAAATCAGGTAGGAGAGGGCCTAGTATTTGTCTAAAACCTTGTACACTAACCCTTTACTCTCTTCAGAGGGATCAGTAGGTATGCAGTCCTGTACAAAAGCATGTCCTCTGAGAGAACAATATGTATGAAAAGGTTCACAGACAGCAAGATACACTAAAGCTTTATACACCCAGGGCCTCTTTTACAAGCCCATTGTGCTGCCAGTGCATCAATTTTCTTGATACACCGGCAGAGCAATGGGCTTGCCCATATTTATAAGGCCACATAAAGTCATCCTGTGTGACTTTTTATGGCCTTGTAAATATAGGCCCCTTTCATGCATTACTCTGTATGAAAGGGGCGTTCCATGAGTGTTGCTGTTGGTGTTCCCACGCAACATTCATGGAACCTGACACATTCCCAGATTTACAATGTTTTGAAAAGCTGCAAATGCAATAGAATCCTATGCCTCCCCAAGTGAGGCGTAGGAGTGGCGCAGCGAGGAGAAATGCTTTTATTTCTTCCGATTTTTTCCTCTTTCTATGCGTGCTGCATTGTGCAGCATGCATAGAAAGAGGAAAATGCCATCAGTGATTGTTTTTGTGCAGGAAGGTGTCACTTCCTCCACAAAAGCAATCATCCCTGCAGCGCAGGCACCCTTGCAACATGACGCAAGGGTGTCTGCATTGGCGCACGGCTGCTGTTTGTACACAGGTGCAGGGGAGAAGGACAGGAATGCACCATATCTTGTAGACACAGTGCATTGCTTCGTTTTTATTTTGATGCAGTGCAGTGCAGCAGGAAGGCTTGTGGCGCTGTCGTGCATCAGAATATATAGCAAATGAGGCCCCCAACCTTTAACCTCTACACCAGTGATTCCCAATCTGTGCACTGTGGCTCCCTGGTGGGCCACCAAAACTAGCCAGGGGAGCCGGGCACCAAGCACTTTAATGCAATTAATGTTGAAGGGTTTGTTGGCTTCAGTTAAACTAATTAAACTTAAACGCATGATGTCGATATGTAAGAGACATGCCTAATGCTGGAACCATAATGCTTAATTGATGGCATGTCGAGGGAGATGACCTCCTTATTTCACTGGATTCCCACGTTCCAACACTCCCATAGTAAGCAGTAGTTTTTTTTTCTTTTCGGAATGCATTTTACATCAATGCAAGTTAGCAGGAAAGTAAAGTAGTCCTGTCTCTCAAAAACACTAGGGGCTCATTATGATGTCAGGCGGACACCGTTGAAATCTGGAACTGCCCGACCAAAGGGCAGCAGTTCCGGCCTCACAATTTGGATGAAACATCCATTTTTCAATGGCAGCGTGTGCGGCGGGCGGAAAAAACCCAGCAGCATAAGCTGTCATTGAAAAATGGGTGCCTGCCACATGGTGCAGGCCCTATAGCACAGGCCGCGGAGGAAAGGGGGCCCTGAGAGGGGACCCCAATGACACTTTCCGACAGCCTTACCTTGCTGTAAAGTTTCATCCCAATCCCAGCAGTGGAGCCGAGGCTGGCTCCGCTGTCATTAAGGGATTGTGAGGCATTCCGATGCCCCTTGAGCCCGTCGGAAGTGCATTGGAATTCCCCCACGGGTTTCCCTCCGACCTACGTCAACGTAATACGGCGGCTGGAGGGAAACCTACAATGTCCGGTGGAAAGCCTCCGAGAACTGGTCAGAGACATTCCGCCCGACATCGTAATCGGGCCCTAAGTGTTATTACGTATTGACATGTGTACTTGAACCATAGGTACTTCCAGTACACCTTTCTTCCAGTACACACACATTTCTAGACAGGCCTGCTCTCCCCATGATCACAGGAAAGTAAAATACCATATACAGCATAATTCCAACATTTGGAAGCAAGAAAGAGGGACGTTTAAAAAAATAAAAATCAGATGAATTTATTTGGCTTGCGTTGAGTTGGATGCTGAGACGTGTGTTGGCACGTATGACATGGGTAGAAATGGAAGTGCATGCAAATATTCTTCAAGTGCAGAAACACTTTGGCAATGGGGCCTACATGCATAGGGGTGCTATGTAGTACTGTAAGTGGGATAAAAAAGTTTGACAGCGTTCTCCAAAAAAGGCATGGGCAAAGAAGTGTAACTAGAAATATTTTATTAGCAGCGCTGCCTTAGTAATATGTAACACCCTGTGTATATGATTGTAATATCTTCATCAGCTTCATCCCAATTTTTTTTCAGGGAGAAAAATGGAAGTACTCCTGAGGCCGTACTTACATTCTCCCCCCCACCCTCCCAAAAAAAGTAACATAGTGGGGAGCCGCGGCCAATGGCCAGCAGGTCAAGGGAGCCACGGGTCAAAAAAGTTTGGGAACCACTGCTCTACGCAGATCTATTAGTAGAGAGGGAATATTCTGATAGAAGGGAGCCATTCACTCTGTAGAAAATTGTATTACAAACCTCAAGTTTTACATGAAACTTGACAATCTCCCATCTACCCTCTTAAACAATGTATTTGCACAGGGGCTAGTGTTTGTCTGAGGCCTTCTACATACTCCCTTTACTCTGTTCACAGATATCAGTAGAGACCTTGCTATTCATAAAACTATGTAACACAGGGGTTACTAGTTCTCTAAGGTCTGCAACACAAACCAGTAGCTCTCTGTTGAGCTGTCACTTTGTGACACTGCTCTTACACAGTAGTATGAGATAGGACCACTGTTTGATCAAACTCTACCATGCAGAAAATATAGCATGTTAAAATATAGTAGCACAGGGCCTACTTCTTATCTCAATCCTTATACACAGAATGTGTATTATGGTCAGAGGAATCATTAGAGTGGGCGATCTTACTGTAGTTAACTAAATAACCTATTGACTCTGACAGAATAGCCTTAGAAAGGGATGACTTAGTTGGTAAAGCCTTTCACAGCCAGCCTTCACTGTGAACAAATGTCTGAACAGAGAGACTTTCTTGTTATAAAAAGGAAGCATTTGGCCTGTATACACTTATAATGAAAGTATACCCTCTCTCATCAAACTCAACCATACGCAATCTGCACTCTGTTAAAATGTGAAAATACTAGGGCTTGTGTTTCCATGCATCCTTTTGCACAGATCCTTTATCCTCTTCAGAGCTGTCAGTAAACAGATATCTGTTTGTGAACTGACCCAAACACCCTCTTTACTCGGAGAAAACATCTGAAGAGATAGATGGCTTCATTGGTAAAGCCCTTCACACCCACTTGTACAGGGATGTCAGAAGAGATGCTGTGCTTTTATATAAGTGAACCATTCACTCTGTATGGACTTGTATAAGAAGGAGTTACTCCTTCATGAAACACAACCACAACAAAATTGTACCCTGTTTAAATCTTGTAGTAGAGAGTCTAGTGTGTGTCTGAAACCTTGTACAACCCTTTACTCTCTTCAGAGGTATCAATAGAGACCTGGCTGTCTGTAAACTCATTCATACACCGTAGGAGATGCATTTATGCAGGGCTGAATTACTCATTAAATCATTTTACAACCAACCTTTAACCTCTACAGACCTATTAGTAGAAGGGGGCTGCTCTTATAGAAATGAGCCACTCTCTGTATAGAATTGTATTACAAACCTCAACTTGAACATCAATCTTTACTATCCGCCATGTCCCATCTGATAAAAAATTAGCAACACAGTGGCTAGTGTTTGTCTGAGGCCTTCTACATACAGCCTATACTCTGTTAAGAGATATCAGTAGAGAACTTGCTGATTGTAAACCTACTGAACATAGTAGGATTTAAGGGCCAGATCTACATATCCTAGGGTTTGGAATTACCTAACAGCGGACTTTTGTGATTTGCTATTAGGTAATCGCAAACAGCGATGCACAAATGTTTCCCAGTATGTCGCAAATAGACATACCTCTTTAATATTTATGAGGTAGGTCTCAGTTTTCGAACCATTGGGAATCGCAAAAATCACTGGGATGGTGACCTGCTGGGTTCAGCACACCACCATGTCTGTGATTGCTTTTAAATAAAGCAATTCATTATTTTTTTAAATGAAGCCTGTTTTTCTTAAAGGAAAACGGGATGCATTTCAAAATGTAAAATGAAAAATTTTCTTTTCATTTTTAAGAGTAGACAGTGGTCTGTGGGACCACTGCCTAGTTATAAAAGATGTTTCCCCAACATTCACAAAGGGGAAGGGGTCCCTTGGGAACCCGTCCCATTTGCGAATGGGTTACCACCAACTCGGAGTTGGTGGTAAAATGCGAATGTTTTGAGACTGCATTTCGGTCACAAAACATTCACACGTGCCACTGCAAGTCACTATTAGGAAGGGGCACCGTAAACACGCCCCTTCCTAATACTGAATCTCAAACCCAATTTGCGGTTAGGTAATAGGTTACCGAATCGCAAATTGGTTTACAAACGGCCCGATTCTGCCAATCGGGCTGTTAGCAACCTCAAAAAAGCATTGTACATCTGGTCCTATTTCTCTACGTTTTTCTAGTCAGATCATTACCTCTCTGGTATGGTGTCACTACAGGGGTGCTCTTACAGGGTAATATGGGATAGGATCACTGTTTAATAAAACTGTACCATATAGATTGTAAAGCATCTTGAAATGTACTAGCACAGGGCCTAGTTTTCCTATAATCCTTCGTAGACAATTTTTTTAGTAATAACTGTGTGACAAGTGGAAATAAATATAATGTATCTACAAAGAAGTCCCCAAACATGAAATACAGCCACAGAAAGGAAACAATGGTAAAAAAGATTGAAATCAAGTAAGAGCACCCAGTCGTTTATAAAAAGATTAATAACATTTAAACTTTATTCTGAAGGTATAACTAGTATTGAAGATATCTCAACATGTAAAAAAGAAATTGTATTTTGTTTTTTTTTAAAAAGATAATGTCAGAAATAGAAAAGGCCAAGCAGGCATGTTTAAGAAGAAGCAATGCAAAGAACCTCATCAGACGTTCTTCTGAAGAAGAGTACTGTCAAATATTATGAGAAGCATGAAGACCGTGAAAAGCAGAAGAGCATTCCAAATGCAGAAAGAGTTTGTTGAGTGTCTAGTAGATAAGGCCTTTGTATTAAAAAGAAAGCTATTTATTCTCATTTTGAAGAACATGAGATGTTTAGATAAACTAGTTAATTCAGTTAAAAAACAAATGACAGAATGTTCAAATTAGTAACACAAACCTTTGCAGTATTTTTCAGGGAGAGTGGCACTTCCAGTACTGAAGCATTTTTTGATGAGGAAGGTAATTTACAGGAAAATGAGTTAGTGTTTGCAATTGACAAAGATGGATGCGCATATGAAATCATTGAAAAAGAAAAATTAGTCCCAAGAATTTTACAAGAAATAACTAATGGAGTATTAGATCAACGTTCTCGACAACCAGTTTTTGAGTGGAAGTATTGAAAAGTATGCAACATAAGGCAAAAGTCAAATGACAAACTTAGACTCTTCTTAAACAAATGCAGACGAGCAACTGTAAAATAAAAAATGTAACTACTCCACTGCCTTGATCCTTGTTGAGTTAGGAGACTGACAAAACTTCAAGGACATTCATCGGCTTGCTTATCACAACAGATTTGTGACAGTATTTTTCATCATATACGGCTGCTGTCTGTGCACTACACTAAATACGTAATCTTGTAAGAAGATTGTGCATTGTAAAAAGTCCAGCTCTCTGGCTTCAGAAGCTAAATATTATGTTATTGAGAGGGGCTCATTCTGAAGTCAGTTCTGTTCTAGATGATATTCAGATAATATACTTTGGGCCTGAAATGTCAACTGAAGAGAGTGAGGTGGTTGTGGCGAACAACAGTGACATTTCTATTACTAGCACAGTATTAGAAAATTTTAAAAAGGAAATTCTTGCATTTGTAAGAACAACTGCAGAAATTCCAGACAAGGTGTGTGTCTGTTACAGGCAAACACACTAGAAATCACAAGAAAAAGAAATATTTGTGAAAAAAACAGAAGAGACTGATCTAGTACAGTGGTTTAAACTTGGTCTTTATCTGATAACTGAAGATCAATTTGATTTGTGCATAAGCAACATTGTCTGTAAATATTGTATTGAGAAACTGGACAATAATAAAATGCCCGCTAGAGCTGTTCATAATAAACTAGACGTTTTTCCAATTTTTCCTTAGCATGAAAACCTGAATAACTCTGAGTTAACTGGAGTGGCGAAGTAAGCTAAAGAACGATGATGTATTCAACCTAGATCTGTGACTGAGGGTGAATGTCTGAAAAGTTTCCGTGCTCCGTCCATCATCTCCTTGTGTTTGCTTTGTTTGCCCCAAGTTGGCAGGGTATGCCCAGACGTGGGTCCCTTGCTCACTTTGCCTCTGGATTCAAGCAAGTCTGGCTGATGAGGGGTGTTACCCAGAAACCGGTCCCAGGATGTTTGTTTCTGGTCCAGAGAAGACCTGGCTTGGCAGTTCAGGCTGGACTGTTCCCATGAGGAACAGGGTCAAGACTGATTTGCATATGGCTGGGTCTGAACTGGGGTGGCGAAGTGAGCCAAAGAACGATGATGGATTCAACTCAGATCTGTGACTGGGGGGTGAGTGTCTGACTAGTTTCAGTGCTCCGTCCATCATCCCCTTGTGTTTGCCCTAAGTTGGCAGGGTATTCCCAGACGTGGGTACCTTGCTCACTTTGTCACTGGATTCAAGCTAGCCTGGCTGATGAGGGGTGTTACCCAGAAACCTGTCCCAGGATGCTTGTTTCCTGTCCAGGGAAGACCTGGCTTGGCAGTTCAGGCTGGACTGTTCCCATGACGACTGATTTGCATATGGCTGGGTCTTAACTAGGGTGGCGAAGTGTGCTAAAGAATGATGATGGATTCAGCACCGATCTGTGCCTGGGGATGAGTGTCTGAAAAGTTTCAGTGCCCCGTCCTTCATCTCCTTGTGTTTTCCCAGTGTTTTCATACAGACAGTACATTCCTTCAAATAAATTATTAGGATGGAGATCAATACTAAGAAACTAACTCCTTCTGAACTGCTAAAAGGAGTGAAAGGTAAAGTTGTGTATTTGCCTTTGAATATGAAGGAGAATATTGAAACTATAGGGGTAAATCAAGAAGAAGAGGAAGCAGAAGTGGTACTAGTAAATGGAGAACCTACTAAAGAGAAAAACAATTGACAGGAACTTGTGAGCATTGATAGAGTTACAAAAGCTTTACAGTACCGTAAAAGAGAAAATGTGTTTTAGAAAGATGTTGATGTAGAGGAACATGTTACCAGTCTTAGAACAGGAAGTTACACCTGAACTCCTTTTGCTCAGTTTGAAAAAGTTGACTTAGGTAAAGCAGAAAAAAAAATATAAACACTACAGCATTCATTGTCTACACTCAAGAGAGCTGATGGGAGATGCTTTAGAATTGTATCAAACGAAGCAAGCAAACAGAGAAACGGTGAGTGTGTGGGAAAAAAAGTTTAGAAGCAAAGTGTTTTCCAATTTTGTTTCCTACAGGAGAAAGTGGTCGTTGTGATGATCATTCAGTGCATATTCCTGCATCAGAACATAGATCCAGTAGATTATGTTCTGAGGATCCGCGCTTTAGGCAAAACATACCACACATTTTCCACCTTTTACTTGAAAGCGATCTGTCAGTGCTATCTTATGCTGTGGGCCATGTTATCAGAACAGGGATACAGTTTAATGATATCACTGCAAGAGATTTTGTGGGAAAAGTACATTGTAAAGATGAGGTACTAGATTATAATTTTAGGCATATCATGGCTTGCCAACGTCGTACCATTGAATATTGGTTTCAATGCACGGTGAGCTAAAGTGTATGCTATGCAATCTAGGTGCACCTAACTGGTTTGTTACTTTGAGCTGTGCAAAGTATGCTTGGGATGAGCTTCATGACTTTCTCAGGCAAGCTATTGCAAACATTGCAGGGATTGATTTCAAGACTGCTGGTGAATTGCGTTCAATTGATCCTGCAAATGTTTGGAGATACTTTAAGCCCATATTTGAAGCCATGATCCATTTATTCTGTAACAAAAAGAATCCACCACTGGTTGAAACTGTGGACTTTTTCTGGTGGAAATAATATCAAGCTAGAGGTGCACCACATATACATATGTTATTGTGGGTGAAAGATGCACCAAAGTTCAAGGTACGGATGACTCAGTGTTATCCTTCATTGAGCAGTATGTTAGTTGTGACATTTCAGATGAGTCTCAGAACTGAGCTCCTAAGTAACAAGTCTTGCGATTTGTGGCAAATATTGTTGATGGAGTTACAGAGCACAAGGGTAATATTGCACTAAGTGTCGTGTTGGATTCTCTAGGCCCGTAATCTCCAAAGGAAGAGTGACCAGTTTTATGTCTACAGTCAGACACACGGTTTCTAACAAATCACCTAAAACACATATGATATGAAGAGAAGTGAGGCTTCAAAACGTATCAATGATTACAGTCCTGTAATCCTGTCCATGTGGAATGCCATAATGGATATTCAGTTTGTAGCAGACAATTTTATTGCTGTAACTCGGTATGTCACTTCATACATAACAAAGTCAGAATAGACAGAAATGAAGGATGTATGGGAAGAGATAGCAGCAGAGAAGTCTTTAAGTAAAAGCTTTGCAGTTTCAGTTTAAAGATGCTTTAACACAGGGAAAGTGGATCTTATGAAGCTTGTGACAAACTCAGTTCTTCTGTCTTATACGGGAAGTCCAAATCAATAATTTAGGCTAGTTTAGGCCTGGCACCAACATGAAAATATATGTTGCAACAGTTTCCTGACATTGAGAATCTAGCTCAGTTTGGTTCATAATCTAGCTCAGTTTGATCTATAAAGCACTGAGCTCCTTGAAGCAAATATGATAGACCCTTATTATCCTAATCAGAGTGTCCATCTAGGAAACCTTTGTTTGTATGAAGTACTGCAGTACTATACATACAGAAATAACATAGATGCAAACATTGAGCAAGGAAGGTTTGGGGTTACTGGCTGTAATGGATGTTTAGTGAGACATTTAATATCAAGTCGTATTGATCATTGTAAACTGAACTGTCAAACAGGTGAGAAAAGAGAATTATTTTACTTGGCTCTTTTGCAATTTTTTTAGCCTTGGCATTCAGAGACTGAACTGTTAGGTGACTATGACTGTCTCGAAGATGCTTTCAATGCAGTTAAAGATACTATTCATTGAGAGATGTTTCCCACATATCAAAAAATGTTAAATGATGAAATCAAACAAGAGGAAACAACTGCTATAGAAGTTGCAAAGGACAGTTCACCAGATAGCCAGAGCTAAGGGCCTAATAATCAGGATCCCCTTGGCCAGCCTATCATTGAAAATGAGACCTCCATATCTATGAATGAAATATAAAATGCTATGGGCCAAGTGAGGAGTGTGGACATTCATTTAGACAATTTGATTTCTCAACTGAATCAAGAGCAGCTAGAAATTGGTCAGCAAATATCCAAATCTGTGGAGCATGGCCTCCTACATGATATGTCTCGATGTTCCTATAGAACATTTAAGCCTACACTTCTCTTTGTTAGTGGTCAGGCAGGTAAAAGAAAATGTTTTCTAATTAACGTCCTGACTGCATTTGTTCACAGGAAGACTAGTTGGGATCACTCATCTGTTGTGACAGCTCCTACTACACTAGATGCACACAACATAAAAGGAATCACATTGCATAGACTACTTATGTTGCCTGTGGAACATGACAACAAACTAGAGTACCTGCAGTTTTCTGGTGATGTTTGTCAGAAAGTGTCCAGAGTTCTAAAAAAATTAAACGTTCTCATTATTGGTGAGGTTATATGGTATGAAACCGAATGCTAGCTTTCATTCATCTGAGGATGCAAGAGGTCCTCAGAACTGACTATGATGTTCTGTTTGATGGAAAACACGTCTTAATTTTCAATGACCTTCTACAGTTGACTCCTGTGAAAGGTCAACCAGTTTTTAAGAAACTTCTTCATGACAAACTAGGAAGTCACAAGGGAGTATTGGAAATGTTAACATATGATTACATTTTCGGTATGAAGAATTGACACAGATTATGAGACTGGCAGCAGATAAAAGAGAATAGGAATTATTAGTAAGCAAGCTAATAACTCACCAGCTTCTATAATGCAAGATCTTGTGAAAACTCAGAAACAGATTGTGTGCCTTTATGTGAACATTGGCGAGTGTGCAGTTTAATTTAGAAAGGCTTAATTTGGAAAAACAGCAGATTGTTACTCTTAAAAGTGAAGGTAAAATGGAACATCAAGGTTTAAACTTACCTCTATCTCAATCAGGGGTAAATAAACTGGAATCACTAGAGAAAACAGTTTCACATGGTTCTGGTTTGTAAAAGACTCTAAACTAAGCCTGGGTGGAGTTCGCGGAGTTCTGCTACCCGGAACTTTGCGAAGTGTGAAAAGAACTCTGCTGCGCTAGGCGGAGCTCCGCAAGCGGCAGAGTGCGTTGTATAAATGCTGTTTGCGGTAATTTTCAGTGCCAGGTGCTTGTCTGCACTGTGTAATCATCCCTAACGGCACCATGCACAGCGTAAGCGGGCGCTGCTTCCTTTTTGTCGCTCGAGTAGATTTTTACTCTGGCTGCAGCTTTCTCAACGCGAACGGACAGTTTCTCAACACGAGCGGTGGCGAGCATACGCGACCACTCACAATGAGAAATTTGACCGCCTGCGTTGAGAAATCTCGCCGGGAGGCTGATTTTCCACGCTTGCGCTCAACAACTTGATGTTGCCGATCGCGAACAAGGAAAAATCTCACTGGGAAGTGGATTTTCCTCGCTCACGCTCGCCAACTTGATGTTGACGAATGCGAGCGAGGAAAAAAACTCTGCTCCGCTACATGGAGCAGAGTTTTTGGGAACTCCGCGTAATGCGGAGTGCAGAAATCTCCACAAACTCTGCGAGCGGAGTGGAGTTTACCGCCCAGACTTATTCTAAACCTTTGTAAAAATTGTAGAATAATATTGCGACAAAATATGAATGTTGAGTAGGGATTAGGGAATGGTGCAATGAAGAATGTGATAAACTTCATTACATATCCCAAACAGAGAATATATTATAATAAAATTTGATCATAATGAAGAGGGTAAAAAAATTGGAAGGTGCACTCCTAGATTTCTATTGGTAAAAGACCTGTATGTGAAAAGACAACAGTTTCCTCTCTACTTGACCTATGCTGCTACCATTCACAAATGTAAAAGATTAACTTTAGATGCAGCAGTGATAAATATAAGTCACACAGTGTTTAAAGAATGTATGTTTTATGTTGCTTTATCACAGGTGAGGTCATTGTCAGGGTTGTACCTTCTTGATTTTGATGAGAGCAAAGTCAATGCTGACTCATCATGTGTGATAGAATACATTCATTTGAGAGGGCTGTATGCTCCTCTACTCGGCGTATATCCTAGTGTTGACAAGCATCCAAATTATAAAAAGTGAAAAAGTTCTGTAGATTTTTCAAAAGTTTCAAGAAGCTAAAAACTAATGAAGTCAGTAATGTAATAAGTTTTCTATTTTCTAACATTTCCGGAGTTTCATGTTTCTGTAATGGAGTACTTAATGTTCTATTCCATCTACAACCAGTGGTTGAAAAAATTCTACAAAACAAAGACAAACCTTTATGTCAAGCTTTGACAACTCTGTTCAGTTTAGTACACCCTGAAATACATGTGTGTAATTCAACTGCATTTATAAGTGATATTGTTGACAATTGTAATGGTGGTACACAGTTCACTTTGATTGTGCAAAAGAATGCATAAACGTTTTTAATAGTAATGCTAAATGTGTTAGAGAATGATGGAATGGCAGTTAATGACTTCTTTACAACAAACTATTAATGGAACCATGTGTCAATTGTTTCTATTCAGGCAGAACAGACACTCAATCTGAACGATCTGTGCACATTACAGTACCAGATTACAAGTCAGTTGGTTTCAAAATATCTTATTCTCATGCTATCAAGATGTAGAGCTGATGGTAAAAAAATCCATACTGATTAACCCTGGGCATAATACTTTGCTACGCTCACGAAGCATGCAAAGTTTGTGCTACTACGCACTACGCAAATTGCACGTAGCAGAGTGAATAACTGTACTAATAAACGTAGCGTAGCAGGAGTATAATAAACTCCTTCAAATGCTTTGATAAAGCAATTTTTTATGCTAAAAAGCATATAACCAATTCACAAAAATGAATGTTGACAATAAAATATCAAGCAATGGAGAGGTGATGATTTTGGAGTCCCCCTAACCTAGGGGAGGACCAAGCAGATGCCTTGAACACAAAAAGCATATCATGTGAACGATTCAATGGTGGTCCCTTCCTCCTAGGACCACCTCAAGCACAGTTATGGGCAAAAATACAATCCCAACCAAGGCCCTGCAAAGCATTATGGGACGAGATTAGCAGTGGGCAGTGAATATTATAGTGTCCAATATCAAAATAATTCTACAAGAGCTGCAGTTCAACTAGTCGTCACTGGGTGTCGTCCTCAAGAGTGAAATGCAAAAGTATTGAAAACCTTTCATGAAGCTTTTGCATTTGACTCGTGAGGGACGACACCCAGTGACGACTAGTTGAACTGCAGCTCTTTGTAGAATTATTTTGATATTGGACACTATAATATTCACTGCCCACTGCTAATCTCGTCCCATAATGCTTTGCAGGGCCTTTGGTTGGGATTGTATTTTTGCCCATAACTGTGCTTGGGGTGGTCCTAAGAGGATGGGACCACCACCTAATCATTCAATAAGATGTGCTTTTTGTTTTCAAGACATCTGCTTGGTTCTCTCCCTAAGTTAGCGAGGATACCAAAATCATCACCTCTCTCACTGCTTTTTGTTTTCACTTTAGTGAAATGACTATATGCAATTTTAGCATATAAAGACAGAGATATTTATTTTATCTTAACTTGCACTGTACAAGTTTGCTTTTGGTAATTATTGTACAGTGCAGTGAGTCAAGCACACAGCTAGCACTACGCCCAGGCTTAATAATAATAACAAACTCCTTCAAATGCTTTGATAAAGCAATTTTTTATGCTAAAAGCATATAACCAATTCACAAAAATGAATTTTGACATATCAAGCAATGAGAGAGGTGATGATTTTGGAGTCCCCCTAACCTAGGGGGAGGACCAAGCAGATGCCTTGAACACAAAAAGCATATCATGTGAACGATTCAATGGTGGTCCCTTCCTCCTAGGACCACCTCAAGCACGTTATGGGCAAAATACAATCCCAACCAAAGGCTCTGCAAGCATTATGGGACGAGATTAGCAGTGGGCAGTGAATATTATAGTGTCCAATATCAAAATAATTCTACAAAGAGTTGCAGTTCAACTAGTCGTCACTGGTGTCGTCCCTCACGAGTCAAATGCAAAAGCTTCATGAAAGGTTTTCAATACTTTTGCATTTCACTCTTGAGGGACGACACCCAGTGACGACTAGTTGAACTGCAGCTCTTTGTAGAATTATTTTGATATTGGACACTATAATATTCACTGCCCACTGCTAATCTCGTCCCATAATGCTTTGCAGGGCCTTTGGTTGGGATTGTATTTTTGCCCATAACTGTGCTTGGGGTGGTCCTAGGAGGAATCGTTCAATAAGATGTGCTTTTTGTTTTCAAGACATCTGCTTGGTTGTTGGTTCTCTCCTAAGTTAGTGAGGATACCAAAATCATCACCTCTCTCACTGCTTGTTAACTTTTGTTTTCACTTTAGTGAAATGACTATATGCATTTTTAGCATATAAAGACAGAGATATTTATTTTATCTTAACTTGCACTGTACAAGTTTGCTTTTGGTAATTATTGTACAGTGCAGTCAAGCACACAGCTACGCACTACGCAATTTGCATAGCTACGTGTAGTTGAAGCTGTACTTCACGTAGCTACGTGAAGTGCTACTACGCAAACTACGCCCGGGCTTAATACTGATATCACCAACTTTAAAGCTGGTCATTCATGAGAAAACATACACTGCTGTTGCCATTAGTTCTTATCATGGGCAGTCAATCAACTGGCTAGACTGAATGTGATGATGCATGCCTTACAGTAGAGCACAGATTACACTGGAAACTTCCAAATGACTATCTCATATTTCTAAAACCAAAGCTCTAGAGGAAACAATATTTAGACACTTCTATGTAGATATAAATAGACAAAAATCATTAAAGTTCATTTTCGTTGTTGTTATGTGGCCTACCAAGGATAACAAATATACAATGATTGAAATAGTTTTAATAATAAAAAATGTTAAAATAAATAAATGAGTATCAATGTGTACTATATACCAATGCTGGTATCATACACATAAAACATCCAGGTTTTTTTCAAAAATCTAATTTATTTGCTTTTCCCCACAATTGTATAATGGATTGCATTTAATTAACTTATACAAACTGTTGGTAATCTGGTGTATATAAATTGCACATATTATATCAGGATATATTCAGTGTAAATGCAAACTCCATTATAAAAGTACGGTCTCGTGAGAGGCTCACAAGACTAAATCAGTAGTACAGCCCCTTCGGTCTGCACGTTGGGTATTGTGTGCCTGGCTCTTGCGAGCCTCTAGCGAGCTGTTGATTATAATGAAACGCAAATAAAAGAAATAACGATAGACCAAATACACTCTTCTTCACTCTTTGCTTTAAATACACAAACAACTAATTAATAACTTCTATATACAACAATATGAAAGTGATTTAATAAGCATACTATCCTGCAAGTGTCTCGCAAGAGGCTTGCGTGCGCCCTGCGAGTGTTGAGACACACCCAGCATAAAAGAGCGCTGAACAGAGTGGTCAGTCTTGCTTCCTCATTCAGAAGTAGCTCTTTGATGTGCAAACATACAAAGGTGCCTCAGAAATCATCTGTTACAACTCTGCAGACTTTTGGTGAGGAAAAAACATGTCTGTTTCTGATAGCGATGGACAAGCACCAGCTAAACTAACTGTACCTGCTAAGCCACCAAAGGAATCTATTGCATGGCAATTCGTTGAGATGGCACCTGAAGGGAAGAACTTGCATGCAAAGTACTCAAAGTGCAAATTGTGCCAAAAGTAATTTAGCAGAGACAACAAGAAACAATATAGCATGGGAACAACAGGGATGTTGCTGCCCTTAAGAGCAATGCATCCTCACTGTCTAGCTGGAGCAGAGATGCAGAGAAGATGCAGAGCTAGATGTGTTGTCAGGTGCCTTCACATCTGTTCAAGTAGGCCAACCAGCACCATCACAAGCTGTGAAAAGTCAAGCTACAAACAACCCAGCCTACTTGAAGAAAGCACTTTTTGGTTGTCTATGCAAGAAAATTAATTTTATTGTCAGAGTAAAATGCAGCAGCCTGGGGCAAGCTGGCAGAAGAGCACAAATGCGCTCCTAGGCATTCCATGTTCTTTCACCCACCCAGTGATGTCATCAGTGATGTCATAAATGATGTCATAGAACATGTCATGAGTGATGTCATATGTGAGGTCATAAGCAGTGCATGCCGGGGCACAAGTTATAGTTAGTGCTCCTAACTGTAACTGGTGAATTTCTGTGTTATTTTTAGTTCAAAATATTAGTGTTGTTATTGAACAATTCACCTAACTATAATGTGACTTTTGCCTTTGTTTTTTCAGTGAATGTATATACATATAATGTTGCTTGTACAAAAGCCAGGCAGTTGCACCTTGTTGCAACCTATTATTCCCATGCTTTTTTTATTATTAACGTTTTTTAAATTTAAGCGAGAGTCTGATGATGCAGTCTGCTACAGGAATGCACATACTCTATTTTTTTAATTTACCATTCTGAGATCAGCGGCGGCTTTCACAGGTAAATGCGGTGAGGTGGTGAGGCAGGGCGGGGGTTGGGCGGGGTGGGGTGAAGTCAATAGATGACGGAATAGGTATAATTAAATAAATAAATAATACCTATTCCGTCATCTGTCGGCTTCCCCCTCTGCCGTGCCCTGCCGCGCCTCACCGCACTTGCCTGTGCCATCCGCCGCTGTCTGAGATGATAGCCTGACTTTGCGGAGCAGTAAACTAAAAACAAAATAAAATGATGGTCATCAGATTTGAGTGGGGGCACACAATGGATATCTTTGAATGAGTTTTATTTTGGCCCAGAATTATCCACAATGCCCACATGTGCATGCAGGGTCAGCGCTGATCAAGGGGGGAAAACCATTGGCAAACAAATCATTTTTACCAGAGACACATACTGGGTTTGCTAATGCTTGATTATAATTATTGGTAGTGAGACCATAAAGATAGTATTGTTACATTTCCAAAGTTGATGGTATGACAGAAGTGCACCATCTCAACCTCCCTGGTTTTTTGGGCTGCTCTTATCTGAACTTACATTTTTACAGACAGACTCGATGTTCTGTCTTCACAGTGCCTAATTTAAGCCAGTGGTTTCTGGTGCGCAGCACACCCACTTAATTATCAACACTGGCACTTTTGAAAGTCTGCCACATGGTGGCACTCTCTGTACAATTTTGAAATGAACAGCTGTTTTATAATTCAACATACAATAAAAATGACAACAAATACCTGTTGCCCAAGCTTTTCTTTTAGCTTTGGATAGCTTGTCAGAGTCTGAAATGTCATGCTTATAGGAGTGTGAAGGTTAGTGCTTGTGGTGGTACTGTCATTCGCAGAGCTGGCAGGGGCAATGGGTGGTGCATGCTTCAGAGGCATCCTGGAAAGGGCCCTGTCACTTACGTTTTTTACAAATTAGGCACTGCACAGTCTTTACATTTTCCTTTGGAGTTCTGTTTTATTTGTGGATCTTTGAAAAAACAAAGAAAGTTAGACTTCGTTGTTAGGACGTTAAAATAAGATGTTTCGACAAAAGGTTCTGAATGAAGTAAATGAGGCAACATATTAACCACAAGCATGTCTGGCTGGCTCTAATTCCATTTGGACTGCAGAAAGTGTAATATTAAAAAAAAAAAATTAAGGTATTTTGAAGATTGGAATCTTTAAGTGAAAAATCTAATCACTTATGTAGCAGCTGTAGGCAGGCTTTTAAAATATTTTAGTGTTGTTTAAAGGTAAAAAATTATTGAAATCATTTGTTATGCTGTTTTTTAGGATTTAAAAGCTTGCATTTTTAAACAGGAGACTCAAAAATCCATCTGTACAAGGTCAATGACCCGATAAACTGAAATATTAAAAACAGCAGTTCTTCCAACTTTTTAAATATGTAATCCAATTGGTTCAGGTTAAGTAAAGAAAAGTTTGAGAAGCCTTTTTTACTTTATTCTATCCGAGCCAACCATCTGTTCAGTGATGCTGGTGTATCGGGAGGGAAAAAGTCTCACACTGAAGTGAGATTTTGCTCAACTAAAAGAAAATTAATGAATATTTAATTTTCTGATGCAACAACATCAAGAATTAGACTACTAAGAGACTGTTGAACCATGTTAATGTAGCTAATCATGGACCTGCAAGAAACCTTATTTACTCATGGTGTCAACACAAATTGTTGTTGCTATCCGAGCCCCTACTTTTTGACCTCTCTTGGAAATGGAGACCTGTTAAAAATACATTTGGATGACCCTTTATAGTTAAAAAAAAACCTCTAGTTACGATGAATACTTTATTGATATCCAGTACACTCTAGGTTCACTGTTCCTGTAAAGGAGTAAACAAACTTTGTTACGTGTGTACTTCTGTTATAAGGCATGGGGAAACTGCAACAGTTTCTCCCACAATTTCAGTTTTTGCCAACAACAAGGATTTGAGGCATGCTAGACCAAATCAACCCTCATAATAATGTTGCCATTATTGTATAACGGTGACAGCTAAATTCATAATTTTAAAGCAACAAAAATGTAAGCATAAAATTATCAAGAGTGAAAAGTGAACTAACATTAATAGCTAGGAACAAGTTTTATGAGGTTAACATATTTTATAGTCATACAGCCACAGCCTTTGTACCATGCCAGCAGTGGCGGCTCCTCCATAGGGGTGTGGGGGCGTCGCCCCACTGCTTTCTCGCAGTGCGAGAAGCAGAAACATAAAATGGTAAAACTACCATTTTATGTTTCTGCTTCTCGCACTGCGAGAAAGCAGAAGTGCCTGCAGTGCCTGCTTGGGGGCGGGCGGGTGGGCGGTCCTGCTCGAGGACAGGGGGGAGTGGCTTGCCCACTGTTGTGGGTACTGACTGTTTGGTCGGCCCCAGGGCCGACCAACCCAGTCATGCGCACTCTCCCTTTTTTTCTCTATGTAGGCTGCATGCACCCTACATAGAGAAAATGGCCCGGCTGGGGCGCTCTTCGCTGCGCCTCGCCAATCACAACGCTACCATTGCAGCGTTGTGATTGGCGTAGAGGAGGGAGGGAGGCTGCCTGTGGCTGCTTCCAGTTGGGACCCCGCCACTGCCAGGAGCTGAGGCGGCGCGGGACTCAGGACCGACCCGGTAAGATCCTTTTCTATTTTTTTTAATTATCACCCCCCCCTGACCCCTACCCGCGAGTCCCCTACCCGCGACTGATAGGTTCCACCGGCCGCTACTGTGCAAAATCCTGCCTAATCCTTACTAATCCTGCTCACTACATCTCCCTCATACTCCCTATGTCATTGTGCCTTGGATCTGGAGCAGGAATGGTGTAAATCCACACTATTGCCACATTTGAATCAAAGAATTGTGCAGCAGTTGCAGGGCGACCTGTTTGGCCTCACGGGAGCATTGCGGCTCTCTTCATGCACTGAATTCAGGATTGACGGAGTTTGCGGCTCACCTGGGGCAGGGTTGGATGTCGCTTGCCCACTCTTGTTGCCTTGCGGTCCCTGCCTGTTGCTATCTCTCGGTAGTGCAGGCAGACACCCACATATCGCTGGCCTGATTCACATTTTGAAAGATTTTTTTTTAAATTGTATATGTATAGCGCTTACTACCGCTGACGAGGCGTCGAAGCACTTCTCATTTTAACTCGTGCCCACCTGTAGTGGGATGGAGGGCACAGAGTGGGGGGACGGTATAGGGTTATAGAGCGCATCGTGAGAATACAGTGCACAGAGAGTGTGTTCACAAGAATGCAGTGCACACAGTGTGGATAAGCAGTGCCTCGAAGGAGGATGCAGTGTGGTATTATAACGGACACGGGGGACAAGGTGTTCAGAGTGTGGACGTGGAGCTCATGCAGAGAATGCAGTGCACAAAGTGTGGGTGCAGTGTAGAGAATGAAGATGCAGAGCACAGTGTGATGCAGTGCAGAGTGGGGGCGAATTTCAGACAGCAGAACTGCAGTGCAAGTAGAGTGAGGATGCACTGCACTCAGAGTGGCTGTGCAGTACGCTGAGACAGCGATGCAGTGCACAACGTGATGGCGTAGTGTGCATGTGGCATATGGCATGTGGATGCAGAGCAGAGAGAAAAGAGAGGAAGTGCACAGAGTATAGGGGAGTTTTCAACATGGTGACGCAACGTGCAGTGTGTGGTGTGCACTGCAGTGCACACATAATAGATGTATTGCAGAGCATAGGGATTCAGTGCCCAGTGAACGAAGAAAATGCAGAGACATTCAGTGGGATGCAGCAGCCAGAGCAGGGGCTCTTTGCTGAGAGCACAGTGCACAGAATGACCTCTAGCTACAGAGAGCATGGATGGAGTACACAGAATGCAGATGCAGCGCATAGAAGCAGCTGAAAGCTGCAGTGAATGTAGTGATGTAGAAAGGGCTTCACAGAATGAGGTGAGAAAAGTTGCAGTGATCAGAGTAGGGGAGTAGTATAGAGGGAATAGAGATGTGCACAGACAGTCGAAGTGCAGTGCAAAGAATGGGCAGAGAGAAAATGCAGTGCGAGGGTAGTGTATGTGTGTGTGCACCTTGTGTTTACGAGAGCCACAAAACATGTATTTTTCTAGCGCTTTCTGGATGTCGGTGTGCTTAGATTATTGATTATTTAAATTAAAATTACTTCCCAAACAGAAAGGTTGGATCCCACCCTTTGTGTATGCGTTCTAGGCTTATCTTTACGTTTTTTGCCTACTATCGTACGGCGATTGATGTGGTTATATTACTGAAAATATGTACACAATAATGTCATAGCAGAACTGCAGCGTGGGACCCCAGCTCCGTGTGTAGGTCCAAGGCCTGCGTTTACAAGGCACAAAAAAATGTTTTTTAATAGCGCCTGATCGAGACTGGCCTGCTTATGTTACTGAATCCTTAAATAAACGGAGGTGGTTCGTTGTACCATTTTCTTGATTTATTTTGTTCGTAAACTTTGTATCTTTATAAACTGTAGATTTATTTGTTTTGCTTTTATGTTATATAATAATTTGCATTGGTTTCTAAAGTGCGAATATAATCTCGAAACACCCTTGTATTACAATGTACAATATTTCGTTTCTTTATCTGTGGTGTTTGCTTCGGTCCAGGAGCGGTCGTATGGGGGGAGCGGGTCACGGTTGTTGGTGTCTATATATCTTTGTAGTGGTTTTTATAACCTACACAGTAACATAATGGTGTGGTATATCTTCGAGAGTATCTGCATATGAGTGTGCACGTGAACGCCTGTCGTGTGGGAGCGTTAGACGCCTGTACAGGCCCACTTTCTATCCCCGTGCACACTGTGTGGATCTGGTGCAGCTTAGCCTGACCCATGTGTGTACTTCAGGAGGCACGTTATCGACGGACCATAAATGTTATGTTTCCAGCACACACTTGGCTGGGTTATTTTTAAATACTACTAAAGTCAGTTTATAAGATCACGCGTTTCTAGATGAACATAGAAGAGAGATGTACAGGGCTGTGCTGGTACTGCTTGCCAGGGAAATAGCAAGGCAATGAACAGAACAGAGAGAGATATGCAGGACCTTGCTTCTGTTTGATAGGGACATAGCAAGGCGATGAACATAGAAGAGAGACATACAAGGTTGTGCTGGTGTTTGACAGGGAAATAGCCAGGCAATTAACAATTGCTTTATTAACCTTCCTACTTTCTCAAATGTGCTTGAAAATGCACCATTTGTCCACTCTTTTTTCAAAATTTTCTCGGGGGGAGAACCCTCCTGAACCCTCCATAGGTTGTTCGGGCTCGCTCGCTGCGCTCGCTCGCTGCAGTGCAGTACAATAATTATTTTACGCCTCACCACTTTCAAATCTCACCAGCCGCCACTGCATGCCAGTGTCTGTCATATCTCATTAAAAATTATAGATAGCCTCGATGAGTGAGGCATTTGACTTTCTCATCGCAATAACCTTCTCTCCAGAGTTTGTTTAAGGCTAGTCCTGGGCCAACTCTCCTAGTAAAATAATCATATTTGAATTGTCTATGCATTCCCTTCCTTTGTGTCTCAAGTGCACTACTTAGCTCTTTTGCATCCGGACCCGTGAAGATCTTTAGCTGTTGTTCTACTAGTTTCTGGGAAGGACCGCTGACGCAGTAGAAAATGCGAATACTGATTGTGGCAGAAGTGGTGCTCTCATGAAAACACCTCTGACATTTTAGGACTGGCATGAAATAACCTAGAACATTTCCCTGTCACCAACACTGGATCACATCAGTTTTCAGGAAAAGATATAGGGACAGCTGTAAGAATGCTAGTCACTTGTTTAAGACTTCTGCCAATAGGGTGGTAGCATTCCCTTTTACCATACTTTTTTAATTTGTGCAAATACTGGAGAAGATGAGAGTTCCTCTTTCCATGCTTGAGGAATAAAGAGAGCTGTTTTCAATTTAAAAAAAAAAATTGTTTATTTTTTCTGTTTTTGACTCACATGACTGCAGTAATTTTGAAAATACAATTAACAAAAGAGTGACAAACAAGAAGTACAAACAGTAAAAAACAATAGTCGAACTAGTAGAACAATCCATGTTATATGCACAACAGGGTACATAAAAAATAAAGTTAACAGCAGACAAGACAAACGTTGAGGAAAAATCCTCAGAGCCTAGTCCCATTTAACACCGGCCCAAACTTTTTCACATCGTTTTATACCTTGAAGACCTTTAACCTTAGCAACAGTTACTTCGCATTCATTAATCTGACGAATAATTGCCCACCATTCAGCAACCTTCGGGGGAGGAGACACTATTCAAGACCTAGCTATATATAGGCAAGCCAATACAATTATTGTCGAAGACAGCAATCTAAAGCTGGGGGTCACAGTCTGATTTATACCTCATCATAATATCCCTTACCGACAGCTGGAAACCCCAGCCAAAACGAGATGCTACCAGCTGAGCCACACCTGCCCAATATTCCTGTAGGGCGGGCAGCCAGCAAACATATGCACTAAGTCAGCTGCATAGCAGGAGCATTTCAGGCACTGAGTTTTATCTGAGCCAAGATTTGTGGCCAAATTAGTCATCCACTCAGGTGTATAATAGAGTATACACATAGTTTTAAATTGTTGCAGCTTTAAACTTACTGAAAGGACCGACCGATCTACCACCTCCAAAGCATTCTGGATCTCGAATGCAGAGAGCTCTGGCTCAAGCATGATACTCCAGTTAGAGGCTAATAGTAGAGTATCATCCTTGCAGGGTGAGCAAAGTTTCTGATATACCAAACTAATAAAAGCTTTTCCAGGTGCCCTAAAGAAGAAGGGTAGTATATCAGATGTCTCAAGATTGGGTGTAAAGGTGTAATTAAGTTGGACCAAAAATGTACTCGGGGTCTCCTGCATCGGGCATAGTGTTCCCATTGCCGAGGTATCACGTATGCCTCCCGGCTCTCCACTAATTTGTTTGCCCATTTTTGGCCCAACTTTATTTACACCTTTTAATCTATTGGACCGTGGATGTGGTTCTATAGTTAGCACGCGCTTGCCTTCCTAGTTCTTTTGAGTCCCCGGCAGGACTACACCCTTTAATGTAAGCGGCATCTATCTCAGGCATATCTGTCTAAGTCCTGATGATGATCCCTGTACTCCTGTGTATGGGATCGAAACATTGTTGACTCCTTAAACACCCTGACACTGTCATATGTATCATTGAATTGTGCTAAGATGTTTGCCCTCATTTGTGCTTGACAATTTATTGATTCCTTTCAAGCGCTAAGAAATGCCTGAGCTTCTTTTCTTCTTTTAATTGTCGCAGGGTTTGTGTTTCCACTTCAATGTTTTGTTTTCTTTGTGAATATATTAAATAATAAATATTTTTGACGGTTGGACAACACAATATAGATCTCATTGCATTTCTATATTAATCTTCCAACCTTATCCTTCTTGTGAGGGACCACTGTTCATATAAAGTATTAGAGAAAGGATATCATATGTGTACTTGGTTGGAGAATTGGATGAAATACACTGAGCGAGATGGTAACTTGGCATTTCCCGAATTTGGAACCTTTAATACCCGAATTCTGGAAAATCTCAGGAATCAAATGAATAATTTGAGACCAAATCCTAGACTATGCAGTACGACGCTCTGGAGGAGTGGGAGCATGAAGCCTATAAGAGAGAAAAGGAGAAAAGTCAGAAAAGGTACAGGAATACTGTAAGTCCATATGCTGAAGCAAAATGGGATGCACAGAAAAAGATGTGGAGAAAGGATGTAGCTGAAGGGGAACGAATATATCCAGTAATTGTAGTCTAGACCAAAGTAGGAGAGAAATGCAAAGAGAAGAAGAAACATGTTGAGGAGTTGAAGTCTAGAGAAACTGACTTAATGGCGACAGGAGTCGAATATGTAGATGATGAATTATTGAGTGAGTTATTACTGAATAGACCTCCACCTTATCACGAAGAGCAGAACAATGTAGAGATAAGACCCTTTGTAGGATTACAACCGAATGCCCCGATAATAAATTTAGATCCAGCGCACAAGAGGACATTTTTTAACCAGAATCAGACCCCAGATAGAGAAGGGTTGCCAAGAATAATAATACCAACAGACCCTGATGCTTTATCAGTCCCAGTAACTATAGGTCCCATTGTTCTGTTATATAATGATGGACAAGGAGTTCCACAAGTTCATGCTATAACAGTCCCTAGTAGAAATATGAGTGAAATCCACACTGTTTCGGAGAGAACTGAGGGTGCGAGAGACAGGGAATGGCACAAAGAGATGGGAATAACACGAGTGGATTTAAAGGGAATAGTAGAAAAAATTCAAACATTGAAGGAGAGTGGGAATCGTAGATTCAAATTTCCGACAGGTCAGTTGAAACCCCAAAAAGAGGTTCACAAATGGATTTGAGAAGGATGTTGCAGATGGAAAGGGTGTTGTCACAGTCATCGGGAGGGTCAAAGACGGGCGGAACTAGTGAGGGATTGCAAAGATCTGGACAAAATACACCCTTAGTACCTTCCCCAGAAGAACTTGATGAATGGATAAGAGAAATTGCACCTGGTTGTAGCATACAGAGTAATTCTTCTCGAGATGTGGGCATAGATGTGAGCAAATTAAAAGTGGAAATAGAATAAATGATATTGGGAACCATAAGTCCAGAGAGATTAGCTAAATATAAGGATGAAGAACTACTCTTTATGTGTAAGGATATTACCCGTATAGCTTAAAACACACACAAGAGATTTGCTGAGATTGCGCAAAATTACGGAGTTGACATAGAGAAGTCCAAGGCTTTACAAAAAACATATCGGTTGGATTTTAGGGAACAGGATTTAGAGAGTATGAATGTCTCAGGAAAACAATTACAAATTAAAGAGTTGTTTAACACACTAAGGCGTTGGGGAGAAGTGGACCGATGAGAAGGCAGATGGGCAAGAAGGAAAGAGGATGTGACAGTACCTTCATTTCTGTATCCTGTGAGGGAGGCAGAGAAGGGGGAAGCGAATGTAACAGTATATCCTATGAGAGAGGTACCAGGAGGAGGGTTTGTTCATTTTCCATGGACAAGACAGGATATATTGTCATTTACAAATGATTTTCCCAGGTTGAGAGAAAAACCTGTTGAGTGGTACAAGCAACTGGAAAGGTTTGTTAAGGTTTCGAAAGTTTTGTGGAAAGATTTAGATGGCTTGTTTGACACTGTAGTCCCGACTGATTTGTGGGTCGAATGCAAAATTGCTGTAGATTGGCCGAAAGAAGAGTACTAAAGAGATCCAAAAACAGGAGCCCCGTCAGATGAAGTCATGAAAAAATATAATCAAGGTACTACCTACCTGAAAGGGAAAATGTCACCAAAAGAGACAGATTGGGTGAAAATAGACTGGACTACTCAAGAGTTGGAGTCAGTCCATGCGTACTATGAAAGGCTTTTACAGGCATTCAAACAGTGTAGTGGGATTGAAAATGTCTCTGAAAATGATATGGGACATTTTGTGTATCGGTTTGTGTATGGTTTGAGGCCAGAAATCAGTGCCATGATTCAACAGCATTTGATTTGTTGGCAGAGCAAGACAATTGACAAGATACTTTGTTATGCAAAGTGCTGTGGAGATGACATTGATTCGCGTCACAAAAAGTTAAAGGAAAAACTGATGTTGGCTCAGATGAAGGCAGCAAAGAAAGGAGGGTATATGAGCACGAATACAGATTTTTCTGGAACATTTCAGGGAAATGGTCAGAATACTGCTGGAATGAGAGGTGCAGTGATAAATCCTATGCCAAATTTGATGCCACATGGGAGAGGTCGAGGAGGTAATCTAGACAAATTGAAGAAGAGATTTCCGTGTCATGGGTGCAGCAAGTTCGGGCATTGGATGCGCGAGTGTAGAAATATGGTGACAAATACAGCAGGTGTACAGACAACAGACTCAGGAGTAGATGGTTTGAAACAGTCACAAATGGGTAATGAAATAATGAATCAGCAGAATCAGAATCAGCAGACAGAGAATAGGGTCAGAGAATGCCTCAAGCTCCTATGCAAAATATGAATGGTCAAGTGCAAAGGTACAATACGAATATGGGTTTCCATACAAATGATAATTCAAATATGCAGGTGTCTTCACAATATTTGTTACAGATGGATGAGAGTGAATTAGATGCATCTCAATGACGGTGCCTGAGGGGGGAGGAGGAATGTGTGCTTGGCGCATCCTTAGAGGTAGACCAGAGTGGTCCCTATGTGGATGGCGAGGTAAACGGAAAGTCTATTTCGTTCCTTGTGGACACTGGTGCTACCCGTTCCACTGTGAGAACTGTGGAAATTCCCAACCTACCCCTCTCGGTAGAAAGTATCCAAGTTGTGGGAGTGTCAAACAAATTAATCTCAACCCCAGTGACCAAACATATGAAAGCACAAATTGGAAGTTTTAAAGTAACTTATATCAGGAGAATGTTCCAAATCAACTTGCCTCGCCTGTTATTTGGGTGAGCGCAGCCAGTAAGTTTGTTGCAAAAACTGCCACATCATGAACATACACTGTAACCTTAAATTCAAAGCCACTAGATATTACTGGCTGAATTCCTTTATTTGATAAAAGACACTTCAAGTACAGTTCTATATAGAGAGCGAACAAAAGAGGGGAAAGAGGACAACCGCAATGGGTGTCCCTGCAGATTTCAAATATAAGGGAAGAATTCCCCCCCACTACCTTAGCACTAGGATTCCTGCATGAGGATTAGACCCATTTGGTTAAACTATCCACGAAGCCTAGTGCCGCCATCGTAGCCCATAAACATTCCCAAACAACATGATCAAATGCCATCTTTGCATCTAACAGAATCATACTAATCCTATTCCGATTTTGTCTGCCACATTGAATTCTGCAATTGCCGTATTAGTGTGACTTGTAGTGTCCCTTCCAGGCACAAAGCCATGCTGTTGAGGTGAAACCAAATATTGCATATGAGGGGCCAATCATGTTGCTAAAGTCTTAGAAAAGACCTTTGCATCCTCTGGCGGCTTATCCTTTTTAAAAAGAACTTCTGAGTTGGTAAGATTCCAAGTAGAAGGTACCTCTCCCCCCTTATCTATATGCCTGATAAGGTTAATAAATTCTGGAAGCAAAATCTCAGTACATACCTTATAGAATTTGAGCGGAATTGTGTCTTTGCCGGCCGCTTTCCCAGGAGGCAAAGCTCTAATCTCAGCTGCTACCTCACACACAGTAATATCTTTCTGAATGTCCAATGCTTGTTTATCTTCAAGATGAGGCAATCTGCAACCATATAAGTATTCGCTAAGGTCGGCCTGATGAAATGTTTGGGCCTGGCTGTAGATCCCTTGATAAAATAATGTAAATTGTTCAGCAATGGCCTGAGGTTTGGTGTAGAAGACCCCATCGTCCCCATTAATACTTTGAATTGAGCTCTTCATTTTCTTATTGAAGATCTGGTGGCCTAAGACTCACCCTACTTTTTCAACATATTTGTACTGAAGTACTTTATTTTTATGATAGCTAACAGCTATTTTCTCTCTAAGCCCCAGACTTAACAAACTTCAGCTTTCTATTAACTTGGGGTATATAGCCTGCATCCCCGAGTCACTGGCTAATACGGCCTGCGTGTGCCAAATCTCTAATTCAACAATTTTATGTCGAAGCCGGGTCTCACTCTCCTGTAAAGCCTTATTTTTATTAAGAATAAACTGCAATGTAATGCTCCTTATGTATGCTTTCATAGCATCCCAAACTATGTGTGGTGCGGCGGAATGGTTGTTCACCCTAATGAAATCCCTAAGTGACCTCTCCATAAGAGCTAGATAGTCTAAATCAGAAATCAGACGCCTAGGAAACGTGAACTGTCTTTGATCCCTTCCCCGACATCTGAAATGTCAGAAGTAATGGGTATTGGTCAGAGATGACCTTAAGACATACTTCAATTTCTACGTCCCCTATTAGCTGACCACTGACAAAGATCATATCTATCCGTGAGTATTGTTTTGTGGGATAGAATAATAAGTATATCCTGGTTTAGTAGGATGTTTGACCCTCCAGATGTCAGTCAATCCATGCAATCGGACAAGATCTAAAATGAATGTCCTAGTTTTGACCATCCTCAAGTGAGCGGGATGACTGGTAGAATTCACTCCGTAATTAATTACACAATTAAAGTCCCCCATCAATATTAGGTCCCCTGACCAATCTAAGAATTCTAAGCATAATGAATCGAACATTCCAGGTTCATCAAAATTCGGTCCATAGACTAGACAGATAACATATTTTTGCCCATGAATTGCCAACTGGGCGATTGCCCTTCTTCCCCTGGGACCCGCTAACATTTTAAGTTCATTCGCTTTCAGATTTCTAGCAGTCATGATAGCGCCCCTTCATATTGAAACTGATTGTGTTGTGCTTATAAGGACATTATAGCCAAAAAATCTCAATGCTGAGTGATCTTTGTAAGCCAAATGGATCTAAGTTAGACCTAAAATCTGTTGTTTATAAAGCCTTACCTCCTCTCATACTAGTTGTCGCTTACTAAAGCGATTAAGGCTCAATAACGTTCCAACACAAAGATCTCAATTCAGACATTGTATTACAGATTGTGTTAAACAAATTGTTGCTGTACCCTGCCTAGGTTCTAACATCCAATATTGTTGTGCCAAAAAATTAACCATGTAGTTAAAAGCCAAACTGCAACTATTCTGGCCCATTTTATCCCTATCCCAGTCTCCCCAACCCCTGCCGACTCCCCTTTAGAGTCCATGTTGATGTTAATATTAATATTGCACCCCCTTGACCCTCACCCAAAACCTACCTAAACCCCTGCCCGTCCCCCTGTATCTAGGAAAAGAAATCATCCCCTGCTTGAGCTTGTATGCCAGTCCTGTGAGGTCCGCACCCCAAGTATCCCCCAACCAGCACCACATCGCCCACAGATTTAAGAAAAAGATAGAAGAGAATATTCAGTGCCAATTAGCAGTTTACCAAAGACAAAGTACAATAAGCAGTGTGAAAAGTACCCCCGAAATTTGTTTTTAAAAAGCCGATATCCTACAATTTCCTAGCAAACAGGGAGAGAACACCCCCCCCCTCAAAAAAAAAAGTAGGCTATCCTTATTCAACAGGTAGTAGAGCCAGATTTTAGACCAGGCCTGAACATCCAGCCATATCCTCCGTCTATCGACCAGATTCAGGTAGGCAGCGATACCTCCTACCACTGACTCAGATCTTGTGCTGTCTCTTTCTCTGTGTAACAAAACTGAGTTGGGCCACCCTTAACAATTGTAAGCCTTGCAGGTTCCTGCAGAACAACCTGCTCCTAAGCAGTTTTCAACAGATCTATCATCTTGTGCAATTGCCATTGTTGGTCCATAGTGAGGTTGCACAATTCTGACTGGACAAAATAAATGTATTGACTGAACTGAAACAGGTTTTGAAAGGCAGGCTTTGAAAGAGATAGCCTGCCTCAGTAGAAAGCTTCCCACATATATCAGGATTGGACGAGGATGTGTAGACTTATACTTAGCAGTGGCTTCATTCAGATTTATTGGAAGGTGATGTGCACGCTGTATTTGAAAGTCCATGTTCCAGTCCACCAACTCAGGGAAAGTTCTTTAAAAAAGCTTAACAAAAAACTGCCTCATGTTGTCACCCTCTCTTCCTTCAGGTATCCCAAACACCCTCAGATTATTGTAATGCTGGCAATTTTCTAAGTCTTCCAGCTAATTTTGAACGGATGCTAATTGATTCTGATGACATCTGACGGACTTAGCTATGGCTGTCCCCACTTCTTCTGTCTCTGCAACTCGTTGCTGGAATTCAGCTATTTCTGTAGTAAGTAACGTAACCTTGCTAGTCACCTCAGTCAAAGACTGCTGCAGTGTCAGATTTTCTACATTTACTTGAGCATAATGTTCCAATGCCTCAGAGCTTTGTACCTGCAGGAACTGTAATATTGTAGATAAAGAAGGCTCTTGCAGTTCTGCCGGTGAGGTAAATGTCATGGCACCTGGAGTAGAGTATCCCGAGGGAGTGCTGCCAGAAGAATCAAGAACATCCTCATGAATGGCGCTTCCTTCAGCACTAGTGGGGGGCCTTCAGATGCCATTCTGGGGTCAGTTGTCTGCCCTCCTCGATAGAGAGTTGGCTGGATAGGCAAATGGAGGATAGCCGAGAGACTAAAGCTTCAACCTCCCCCTTAGAAGTGACCCAGTTTCGCAGAGGGCTGCTTTTGATGCTGGTTTTAAGTGGGCAGTAGCCGGGTTGCAGTGTCGAGTACCGCCTTGTAAATATGTGCCTTTCCTCACATAGCCTTGGCCTTTCTGCGCTGACTTTTTGCCATGCCTCTCTTGTGGTGTCTCTATAACTCACAAAGTCATACTCAGTACATTTCTGGATTTATAGATATCATCTGCCGCCATATTGTTTAGAGATATGTCAAGACTTGTTAGCTCTGAAGTGTTAGTAAGGCCGTTACCGCCCATATCAGAGACAGGCAGAGGATTTGCTTCTTTGTGATGCCCCATGTTTGCTGCAGTCACTACTAGCTGTGCCCCCTTAGACTCATGAGACACAGCTGTAACCTCAGTCGCGTTCATGGTCGCAGTAATCTCCTCTGTAACACTCTCAGTGGCACAGTCATCAATTCCCTTAATTCCTTCTGTTTTAGCTTTAGATTCTGTGAAAACATCCTTACAGCTGGTTGTGAATCAGCAAGTTCAGCACAGGCACCAGACAGACAAACAGAGTTACCTTGTTGCACCACTATGGAATCTCTGCAGTAGCCAATGTAACATTGTTGCCTTCGAGGTTGCAGCTGAGGAAGAAAGTCCCGCCAAGGTAGATGTATCCAGTCCCTCAGCTTGAGCCTGGGCTACTGCTGCATTCATTAACAAGTCGGCAATCAGTGACTTCTGGCCCTGCATGGGCTGTTCCTCTATACATGATTGGATCAGGTTGGCTGTAGACCCTGATCTCAATAATTTCACAATTGGGCAGACAACCCGGGAAATGGGCTCTCTCTCTTCCGGGGGGCCGGGGATGTTACCGTCATCTGGTACCTCACCTGGAACTGGAGCACTGATTGTTGCTGGCAACGCCAATCGGGCTCCAGATCCTCCTCAGAGCCTGCTCATCCGAGCCTGCTCGTCCGAGGTGGCGCTATGCCGCAGGGAGAGTTAGCAAACCAAACTCCAAAGCTGTATGCAGTCATTGAGTACAGAGACACCATGGAGATACAGAACTGCCTCGCTTTGCCAATCCAAGAAGTTGCCACATTCAGAATTTGATAACTGAAGATAAGGTATTGGTTTCCTCATAGGCTACAAAACGACTAGTTTAGTCAAGTTTAGCATGACACAAAAGACAGTAAAGCAGGAGGTGGTGTGGCAGATGAAGGAGCACTTCAGGGGGAGAGTGCACAGCTGTGGTGTCAGCCTGCCATCTTCCTTCCGCTCTGGAGCATTTCTCAAAGGCACAATAGATTCACAGGCACAAATATTGTCATATACTAACTGAAGAACAAGTGCCTCAAGCTTAAAGTGCCTATTTGGTAATTGCATAATTCTAGAAAGAAAGAAGCATGACGCAGACAGGAAAGCCTCTTAAGTCCTGACATTTATGGGGCATATGAATGGTATTTGGTTCATTTAGATGTGTGGATGAACCAAAGCAATGACCGAAAGATCTAAGGCTGTTTGAATAATTGTTAAGATATCCAGAAAATCATACAGATAGCACTGCAACTGCCGTACAAATAGTGTTGTGTGGTATTTTTACAGAAAAAAAACTTTTCATTTTGTGGTTGGATATTCAGGAACTTGATTGGACATATCGACTCCTATCCCAGAAAGATGCAAAGGGGCATATGTACAAAGAAGTGGCTGAATGAGGCGTTAGCCGTCATGACTTAATGCCTCACTCCGCCACCTCAGAGACACAAGGCTGCACCATATTTACAAGAATATGGTGCAGCCTTGCTTTTCCCCCTGCGGGGGCACTACACTTAGCTGCCTAGCGCCAACGCAGGCACCCTTGCACCATAGTGCAAGGGTGTCTGCGTGCAGGGGAAGATTGTTTATGTGTAGGAAGGTGTCCCTTCCTGCACATAAACAATCTTTAAAAAATCGTTACAAAATGTCCTATTTTTTTAAAGATTGTTTATGTGCAGGAAGTGACACCTACCTACACATAAACAATCCAAGGCGTTTTGCTTTTTCCATGTGTGACAAGGCAGCACACATGGAAAAAGCAAAAACGATGAGAAATAAAGCATTTCTCCTCGTTTTGCCAAGTTAAGACTAGGTTTCCCCTCGTCTTATTTTGGCGCTGCCTCCTATTTATGCCACCCTTGTAAATAGGGGACAGTGTCCAGATCAATCGGTGTTTTGGTGGTGCGCCCACCGCAACACCCTCTGCCCACCCCTTTCACGCTAAGCATAGTGTGAAAGGGGGCCTTAGTTACAAGGCAGCTTAAGCCACATTAAGTGGCTTAATGCTGCCTTGTAAATAAGGCAAAGCCTCTATCGCCACAGGAATGTCCTAAAAAGTGATGTTCCCGTGGCGCCAGGGTCTTGTACATATACCCCTAAGTGTCCTAATTAGAGAAATGCATACTTCTTCTGAAATAAACTCAGAGCCAACAGATCATGCCCAGCAGCACTGTTATAACTGTTACTCAACCTTGTAAAGCTATGCTGGAATACCTCTCCTTGACCTACTGTAAGAAATTGGGCTATTTGTTGAGTGACAATATCTGTCAGGGTCAACCACAAAAGCTAATAATTGAACTGGGATTAAACCTCTGTTAACTTAGCACAAAAGCAGTCAGCTTTAACTTAGTGGCAACGTATAAGGTATTTAGGCAGCACACAAAGAGAATAAAGTAAAAACACAACACAAGAAAAATTTCAAACTAATTTAGAATAGAGTACATTTTAATAAATCAGATGATTGTAGAAAGACAAAAATCCAATCAGTAGAACTGGAGATATGCAATTTCAAATTTTTAAGTGAAAATAGTGCTTAAAAGCACAAAGCATCACTCACGCTCATCTGGTCACGCTAGATGGGGGAAGTTCAGCCTGACCGCGGTGGAGTGCCAGTCAAATGCATCAACCAGGTTACTCCCACTGAAAAGTTACCTTCTCAGTCCATGGCAAAGAGTTCCATTTGTTTTGGAGAGGGCCACAAAGAGGAGGCTGAGCGTTGCGGACGATCGTCGCTGTTGCGCAAAGAGCAGTCTGCAGATTGCGGGCTGTCCTCACTGTAGCATGAAGAGCCGGTCAAGCATCGCAGACAGTCATTGCTGTAGCTTTGAATTGTAGTCATCGCAGGCTGTGGTTGCTGTATCGCGAAGTAAAGGTCTTGAGTTGCCAGTCGCCCAGGCTGTCGTTATTGATGCAGAGACCAGGACTTACTTGCACTTCGCAGGGGCGGTTGTCACGGCTGGAGTCTTGGTGCCAACGGGTCGGTTCACAATCACAAAGAGCCAAAACATCAGAATTTTCACTTTTATTTCAGGAGGAGTAGACTGTGAGACCATCCAAGGATCCAGGACCTGGGAAGACACCTCTTGAAGATCACTGACTTCAGTGTGGGACCAGCAGGGCTCAGACAGCTTCAATTGAAGGCTCAGTTGGAGCAGGTTAGCTGGAAAGTTGCAGGGAGACCTCTAAAGCTTGTTGTGTCTCTGTAGCTCACACAGGAGGACAGCCAGCTCACCCTTGAAGTCACTCTTGTTAGCCAAGGATGAAGGCAAGCAGGTCCAATCTTCCTTCTCAGACAGGAAGGCAGTCCTTCAAGCAACAGGGCAGTTGTCTGGGAGCAGGGCAGTCATTTATATGTACTTTCCACAGGTCCAGGAGAAGAGTGGCTCTGAAGGTCCAATATTTATACCGAGTGCCAGTGTTTGTGTGGGGGGGCTTGCTGTTCTATGCCAACATCTGGTTCTGGGAAGCACTTCCCCTGTCAAGGCTCGAAACTGTCCGAGGTTGACAAAAGGCAGGTGTGAGAAGCTGGCCTGTTATATGATGTCAACTAATGTAAGTGGGCACCTTGCACCAGTCCAGACAACCCTTATGGTGATTTAAGAGGTCACAGACAACATTAGAAAGCTATCCAAGTGGTAGCTGTGGAGAGCAGCCTTCAGGCTTAGTTTTGAAGGAGTGTAAAGCTGCTTGTTTTACCAGAATGCAATCTTATAGTATAGATTAAATGAAAAGAGAACCACACAGTAGTTAAAAAAATATGTATTTATTATATAACACTATCTTATATGTTACAGTATCTCCCACACGGAGATAGACACAAAGCACACAATACTTTAGCAAAGAAATCACAGTAAATAGCACTAATACACAGTGGGCCCCAGGGGGGGGACCAAACCATATACTAAGAAAGTGGCATAAGAGCCACGACTCGAGTCAGGACAATATCGAGTGGACGTAGAAATGCTGGGACCCCAAGGAACCACCCAAAGTGAGTAGATAGCGACACCACGGAGAGCGTGTACAGTGTGTGAACACGACCGCGTACTCCGTACAAGTCTATGTGCAAGTCGCAGTTGGAGTTTTAAAAATTAGGGACCCTTCCCAGTGGACCCTGAAGAAATCCCATGGAAGACAGAAGGTGGAGAGTCACCCCAACCGTGAATACCGAGGTACCCAAGTGACCTATCCCAGAGAAGCTGGTTGCATAGGGATGAAGTGGTGTCGGAAACCGCAGTCGAACTCAATGGAGGACTTCAGGAAAGTGCCGCTGCTGGAAGAGGAGAAAGTGTCCGTGGGAATCCAAATGTAGATTCTTGAAGAGGAGTACCTGAAAGCAGAAGGGACAGAGTCTATGTCACTCGGGAGTGACCAGGAGACTTGGAAGACGAATGCCCTCCGATGTCGGGTGCTTCAGGATAGATGACGGTGACCTTGATTCTGCAGGACCAGGCGATGCTGAGGATGACCAGGAGCTCTATACCACTGTCCCATGAAGGATGTCGAGTGCTGAGGGGTCGGTGTCTGGCGGAGGCACCAACAAGCCTTGGCAAATGCAGCCCACGCAGGAAGTCAAGAAGGTGCACAGTTGGGACCAGCAAGGTCCAGGGGACTCACCACAAGCAGAGGAGTCAGAGCAGGCCCCAAGCATCCAGGGGAGCCCAAGGAAAACAAAAGTGACCCTCAAATGGACCCACAGGACAACGGCACAGGAGTCGCGAGAGGACCTCAAGCAGCTCACCAAAAGAGGTGGGCCATGATGCACATGATGCAGTGTGGCCAAAGATTCTGGTCACTGGAGGTGCTTGAAGTTCGGGTACTTGGAGCCCGAAGATCTTCTTGCAAAGATGTCAACAAGCCTTTGCAACTGCAAAGGTGACATGGAACCCAGGGGTTCGGTTATTGCATTCCCCACAAAGACTACTGGCCTCAAACTTGGTCAGAGGGGAGAACAGGCCTCAGGAGCTGAGAAAAACCACAACCTGAGTTGCAGAGCCCACGGAGTCCGGAGGAGCTCGAGATCTGCAGGCCGGTCATCTTCGTTGCGGTGCCTGCGAATGCAGGGGAGTGACTCCTTCACTCCAAGGTAGATTACTTCGGTTGTCCATGATGCTTCACAGGCCTTGGAAGGTTCCTGTATGATGCACAGGCATAGACAATGCAGCAGACTGGAAGGGAGACGAAGTCAGGCTCAAACGATGTCCAGCGAAGTCCAGAGTGCCCAGACGGTAGAAGTGCAGTGGTTTCAGTTCTGAATCTTATCCCACGATGAATCTAGGGACTTACACCCAGGTAAGCCCTTAAGTACCCTAGGGAAAGGGTTGGGAAGATTCAGGGGACCCTCCCAGGGGAGGGCCTGGACAGAGGGGAGGTTACTCCCATGTCCTTTGTCCAGTTTCGCACCAGAGCGGGAGCCAACGCCTCCCAAGACTGGTTTGAACTGGACTATGCACAGGGACACCAAATGTGCACCACCTGCAGCCATTCAGGTGCTGGCAAGTGCACGCACCCAGCCCTAATACACTAAATCCTGTCTGGGAGGTGGTCACACCTCCCTATGACAGGATGCCTATTGTTCTGCCTTCCCCTGCTCGAGCTTGGCTCAGCAGCAGGAGGGCAGAAATGTGTCTCTGGTCGGCAGCGGCCATTTTGTGCTGTCCGGGCCTAGAAGGCTGGTACCGGAACAACCAGGAGCCCAACGGAGCACAGTTCTGGTGCTTGGAATCGTACCTCCCACACCATTAACGGTGTGGGGCTATGATTCCAACATGTTTAATACCAAACATGATAGGGTTCGTTGCAGCCGTTTTCGAGATAGCCATCGTGCGGTCACGCGATGCCCCTCTATATAGTCTAAGGCTGCTTCACTGACAACCCGGGAGAGTGTGCTCCGTAGGCTGCAGGGGTGTCCTGCTCATGCCAGGGCACACTCTCACTTAGAACCAAGCACCCTGCCTTCAGGATTGTAAAGGCCTGCTATAGGGGTGACTTATAGGTTTTAAGTGCAGTGACCCTTATATATAGTAAACCTATATCTTAAGTAAGTGGTGCATGCACCAACTTACACAGGCTGCAATGGCAGGCCTGTAGTTCCATTTTGAATGGTCTCTCATGGGTGGCATAATTCATGCTGCAGCCCATGGGAGACCTCTGGGGTACCTATGCCCTGGGTACATGGGTACCATATACTAGGAACTGACAACGGTACCCCAGTATCCAATCTGGGGTGTACCTAAGTACATAACACAACAGTTTAGGGAGAAAGCAGATAGACTGGGGTCCTGATTAGCAGGATTCCAGTCAGGCTCGTCAAAAACAGCATCACATTCAGCAAAAAGTAGGGGTAACCATAAGAAGAAGATCCTACTTTCCTACAGCAGGCAGGCCTGGTGTCAGATTCCATTGTGTGGGTAGGAGGCATAGGGCTTTGAAGTGCAAGTGGGACTCGTTGCAGCCTCTCCCCAATCATCCTGTCAAGATGGCCCATCCTGTCAACAGATAAGCCCCTATGTGCTGGCTGGAATAAATACACAACCCCAAACAGCAGAGCCATTCATTGTCATGTGACCAAGGACACTGGCAGAAGGCATAAATAGTTGGGACAAGAAAATGCCAAATTTCTAAAAGTGGAATTTGCAGAAATCTAACTTAAAATACAACTTTACCTTTAGAGAGGTTTTTAAATTACAAATCATTTAATTGTAAACAATAGATTTTTATCTGCTCCCAAGATAAAGTTAGTACTTATTAAATGTAACTTGCAACAGTGACAAAACGGCTTATGGAGTTTTTCACTGGCAGGACATGCACTGCCTTGGTCCTACTTTCTAAAATAAAATGCACCCTGCCCTATGAATCTTTAGGGCCTATCTTAGAGGTGGCTTATAAGTATTAAAAAGGAAGGTTTGGGGCTGCTTTATTTTGCCAGGTTGAAATGGCAGTTTAAACCTGCGCTAAAGGCTTCAGTAGTCGGCCTGAGACATGTTTTAAGAAGCTACTTTAGTGGGTGGCACGCTGAGTGCAGCACGCCCACCGATAGCATTTAATGTACAAGTAGTACCATTTACTCAGGACTTACAAGTAAATTAAATGTGCCAATTAGGTGTAGCCCAATTTTACCATGTTTGGTTAGCAGTGCTAAAGTTCACAGAGTCCTAAAGCCAACAATAAGGAATCTAGCAAAACATGAGGAGTGAAGGCAAAACGTTTGGGGGAATACCATGCCAAGGATGTGAGGTCTAAAACATATCATGCTTACTTTCTGTGAATTTCGGTAAACCCAAAAAAAGGAAAAGCAAAGGGGCTAGCTGTCAGGGGGGCAAGCTGGCTGAGTTTGGAACAACCAAGTATAACAGGAGGCATGAATAAGTTTGGAACAAGACTGAACAACAGGGCCATGTGTGCTCTCTGCAAGGAAATGGCTTTCCTGAGGGTGATTAAACATACACAAGTAAATGCCTGAGAACTGGAAAGAAAGAAAGAATAGGATCTGAGGACTGGAACAGGTTGAAAGAGGTTGTGAAAGAAACTGAATATTCTGGAAAGGGAAAACTATAGGATATTTCCAATACTACAACAAAGGAGTACAAGGGTAAACAAAAGACAAACTATCATAAATGACAGTTTGTATGCTCTTTTGATAGTGACCTTCCTGTGAGGTGAAAAGATCTTAGGGCCTTTTTATGAGTTTGTAGGTGCGGGAGCGGGACCGCCCCGCTCCCGCATTGCCAAACCCATGTAGGAGCCACCCGCCAGATCAGGAGTTTTCTCCTGGTCTGGTGGGTGGCACTTAGGCGTTTCCAGGGCGGTGCCTATGAAATGAGCACCGCAATGGTAATGTCAAAGGCAGAACCTGCACGGCCTCGACTGCTGCAGTCCTTGCTGTGCAGGTACTGGTGTGCATGCACACAGGGGGGCACATGGTGTGCCCTCCTGTGTGCATCCACATGGTGTGAAGCATCATGGGATCCTATAGGGACCTCTTTGTTTCCTCACCACCACACTTTTCATGGCGGTCGCACCGCCATGAAAAGTGTGGTGGTGAGGAAACTCGTAATATGCTTGGCGATGCTGCAGCGGCCCCGCCAAGCTTATTGCGGCCTCAGGACCTCAGCACAACTGTGATTCCCTGGTGGTTGCAGCAGTTGCTGTGATCCTAGGGTGGCCCGACTGCCGTAGTCGTAATAAGGTGGCCGGGAGACCGCCAACGTGAGTCTGGTGGTCTGCTGATCGACAGACTCATAAGAAGGCCCTTAGAAAGAAAGCAAGGCATACATTTGAATGAAAAAAAAACTTTTTGCATGGTCTCCACCAGTTTTTGCCAGATTATATTGCTGGTTTTTGGGCTCTGCACACAGGGACTCTGCTGTCCACTGTCCAGTGTATATCCTCTGACCCTTAAAAATATGTCAAATTGGCATACATTTAATTGGCATATTTAACATTACCTATCTGTCAGTGATATCTGGTACCATGTGTAAACGGAGCCTGTAGTTTAATAGGCATATTTATGAAATTATCATGCAGTGCAGCAAGTTACCTTGCTTCGTTGCACTGCATGATAGGGAAAGAGCTGTCAGGATTGCGCAAGGGCGGACCGGGAGCAGCGAACTACGAAAATGGCCGCCGGCTTCGACCACGCAGGCGCGGAGACAGGTCAGGCAAGTCAAAGCCCGGCCTCCCTCAATCAGCAGCGCTTCGCGTTCTAGTGGTGTTGGAGTTCCGATGTCCGTCATTACCTGTTTTCTTCCGGGTCGTCGCGCTCCTCGTGTGGATCACTGCGTGTTGCGGCGTTTCCTCCTGTTGGGTCGTCTTTCCTTGGCGGGCCACTGCGCCTCGTTCCGGTCTTCCTGCAGAGAGAAAGGAGCTACGGAAAATACAAGGCTGCGTTAATACTTGTCACGGTAACAGCGCTCTCGCGCTGACATGTTACTTTAGAATTTATGTTTTTTACTGCTTACCTGATCCTGTGCTCTGGGCGTTGTGGGGGGTCCGCTCCGTCTAAACAGGACCTACTGAAAAGAGAGAAAGATAGTTATTTACCTGAATGAAAGGTTATATCATTTAAGACAGGCAACTGTTCCAGACCATTACAGGGGTATTGTTTCTACACGCTATACTTGAAGTATAGCTGGGCACATACCTAGTCTCTCTCACTTATTATGTCACATCCTTTCCAGAAGGGACCCTTTTCACTCACGTCTGTTTTTATTTCTTATAGCACCAGCTGCAAGTCCTAAAAAACTCTGTTATATTCACACCACCAATTTTTTGAAGAAGAAGGGATATCCCAAGGTAGGGAAGAGAGACATAACAGAAATACAGAAGAACCAGCACATGTGTTTTGCTTTCTAAATTGTGTACTAACTCTCTCCTGCACATACAGCCTCTTGCCGTGTCCTGACGATCCTGAGGTGGCCTGAGTTCCGAAGCGGAGTTCTTCCCCTTTTTCCTTGTTTTGTTTCCCTTCTTCCCCGGGTTACCATTGCCACCTTGATATTGTCGGGTGCCATAGGTGACTTAGAGAAGTCGAGGACCTTACTTCTAATCCATGACGTTCCTGCAGAAACATAGGTGAGATCCTTACAAGGGCAGGAATGTGCTGTATTTAACAATATACGGAGCATTCCTGCCATTTACCAGTGCTGCCGCACAATGTGCTGCCTTCTGCCAATTCAGGAACCCTTGCAACATGGTACAAGGGTGCCTGAGTTGTAAGCAGGATTGTTTTTGTGCCGTAAGGCATACTTTAATGCACAAAAACAATCCTGAGAGGCATTTTACTTTTTCTATGTCTTATGCAGAATGCAACACACATTGAAAGAGGACGTAACATAACTCACCAGGCTGAATGCAGCACACATAGAAAGAGGAAAAAACCAGGGGTGGCTCCTCCATTGGAGAGGAGGAGCGTCGTCGCCCCGCTTAAGTGCCCACCAAATCCCTAGAGATGAAAAATAAAATGGTAATTCATTACCATTTTAGTTTTTATTGTCCCGTCGTGAACCAAGCATCAGGACGGGGTGGGGCCTGCTGAGTGATAGCAGGGAAGAGTGGTGGGTAGCGGGCTACCTTTGCACTGTTTAAAATGCGCATTTCTCTTTGGCCGGCCATCTTGGGATGGCCAGCCACACATGCACACTTTAAACCTCTCAACCCAGCTGTCTTAAGACAGCTAGGTTGGGAGAAAGTGCAGGCATCCAGTGCCCTCGGGAGTGCCGGTAGAGGCCACTTCCACCAATCAGGGAACTGCTCACATGCTGGGTAACAGCGTGTGAGCAGGCCAGGATTGGTCGAGGGAGTTTGCTAGGAGCCTGCCCTGCAGTCCCAGTAGAAGAGATCGTACTGAGGAGGACGTCAACAGACACGATCCGGTAAGTGTTTTTCTTTTTTCTTTATTTTTTGTTTTGTTTGCCCGCCCCTCTCCCCTCAGTAGATATCAGCTGCCACTGGAAAAAACTAGGAGAAATATACATAATTCTCCTCGTTACGCCTCACCTGGGGGGGGGCGGGGGTGTAGCAGTTTTGGTCCATTCCCAGGTCTATCACTTATGATAAATCTGGGAATGCATCAAAATCCATGGGTTTTGTGTGGGAACAGCCATGCACCACCCATGGAACGCCTCCCTGGGGCAGAGTAACGCAACGCAGTGATTTGCGCTGAGTTGCGTTACTCTGGATTTATCTAGCCACTCAGGGTCATGCAAGGTGGCCTTACGTGGCTTGATAAATCGCATCTTAAGGGTTGTGATGCTTTTGCACCCCGTTGCATGGTGAAAAAGTGGTGCAACCCTATGCTAAATATGGCCATAACATTTTTACATGCCTGACACTGGCAATCACCTTGCAAGTGAGACAGAGGGCATCCTATTGACTTTGATTTTCTGAATTACAACACTCTGATGGAGAGCTGTGGCTTTTGATTCCCATCATCAACTCTCTAACAGAGCACATGTCATTCACATTCCAAATAGCTGAAACTGTGCAAATGTGATGTGCTGAACGCGGACCACTTACCTATCAAATGTCTGCAGTTTGCTTACGTGTGTTTTACTGCCACACTGAAGGTTTGGAGCTATTCGGCAGAGTTTGTTTGCACAACCTCAGACCCTTAGCGTGAGGGCAGAAAATGAACTGCTCCAATGCCAACACTGGAGAGTCAGCTCTGAGTACAATGGCTATATTTTTTGTGTATGATCAAGGACATTATTGCAAAATAATTATTAAATAATCTGAATGTTCTTTAAAGATTTTTAAAATAAAATTTCTACCAGTTTCCTGCCCAGGCTTGTCTACTTTTTACCCTGCACAGATCAATTAAAGCACCATTAACTGCACATCTAGTGCAACTAATGTTAGAAATCACTGGAGTTATTGTTTAATTAGGAATTTGTTGACGTTCCACTTTCGCGTGCAGTAACTCTACATTATGCACACTTTTGATCTAAAAGTAAACGTTGCATGCTCTTCAGATTTGTGTATTCCCAAAATTGTCAATTTACTTTCCATTTTTTCCTTTTGAAAGATCTTTGTTTGCCTCTCTCTCTCTTGTCTACCTGTCCTCCAGAAAAGGGTTGGAGAGATTACGTTATGATATGTTATGTTACAATGAGTATGTGTGAGGGGGTCTATGATTCTGGCCTTTAAGTGCTGGTCCAGATTACTGGAGAAGTGCTCTATGTTTCCTATTTTCCTTATTCTAATGTCCATTATGACATTATGGGCAAGATTTACAAAGGTTTTGCGTCGGGTTTGCATTACTTTTTAAATGCAAACCCGATGCAAAACCTTCTGGGGGATTTATAAACCAACGCAAATTGATATTTGCTGTGGTTTGTAAGGAAAAGTAAGGCAAACCAGCACAAAGCTCTGCTATGCGTTACTTAGAGTCAAGGGGTGGTACATGGGTGTTCCCAGGCACCCACCCATGATTGTTTATGTAAAACCCTATCTACTAACATTAGTAGACAGGGTTTTGTGCCAAAAATAATGCTGCTGGAAAGCAGGCATTAAAAGGAGAAATGTTTTTCTTTCTCCATTCTTTTCCAACTTTGCATGCGCGCTGCACTATAAAGCACACATACAATGTAAGAAAAGTTTTAAAACTTCTCTGGTCACAGTATTTTGTACTGGAAGGGTACAAAACCTATGCGAGACTCATGCACACACTCTTGCATTATGGCACAAAGGTGTGTATGTAGTGCTCGGCTGGAAAATTCTGCACCTGAGCAAGGGAGAGGGGAGGAGAGTGCCATATCTCTAGATATGGCGTTCTCCAGCTCTCTCCTTGTCACGCAATGCAGCATTGTGTGTCACTCTTGTAAATATGGGCCTAAAAATGCTTGCCTCTTATTCAGTCTAGGCTAGTGCAATGGCACTTATCCAGATAAAACAGGAGGTCAGAAGATTAGGTTTCCCAAGTCTGAAGATGAAACAGGAAGACTCCTGTAAGGGTTGATTCTGCATTTATCATATTACAGCAACACCAGGTTGCCTCAGAGGTTATGGGCCATATTTCCAACATTTATGGCGCTGGGCACTGCAGCAAATCACCTTGCTGCACTGCCCTGCATCACAGGGAAAGGACAGGAATGTGCTGTATTTATCCAATACAGCTCATAGGGAGCCATTCGTTCCTGGACACCGCAAGCGTAACCATGCTTGCCCGAACAACGCATCTGCCTTAACCACGCATATGCGTGGTTAAGGAAGATGCACTCTAGTGTTCAGGATGGGGGGACTAGGGGAGAAGCGTTTGAACAGGAAGCTCTGGATGCGGACAGGTAAGTGGGGCTGGGGCTGTGTCTGGGGGTCCATTTCGGGGGGGGTCGGGGTAGTTTTGGGAAGGGGGCAGGTTTTAGTGCTCAGGGAGGGGTACTTTTAAAAAGGGGCAGGTTTTTAGGGCGGGGGAGAGGGTTGGGGTAGTTTTAAGGGCTGGATTTGGGGGGAGTTTTTTTCTAGGCATGGGAGCAGTTTTTGGGCTCAGGGCCGGGTGATCACGGTAGGTTTTTTAATTGGGGGCAGGGTTTTAGGCCTCAGAGCAATGGAAGGGGTTGAGGTAGTTTTAAGCACAGCGCGGGGGTCGGGTAGTATATGTCAAGTGGCAGGGTTTTTAGCCTCAGCGGGAGGGAAAGGGGTAGTTTTCAGTGCAGGTTTTGGGCCCCAGGGTGAGGGGGTGTGGCAGGTACGGTTTTGGTCACTTAGGGCTTAGGGCAGGGGGTGGGGGGTTGGAGTAGCGGCAAATTTAACCATGCATACCCCCTTACCATTCATGCCTTTACAACAAAATTGTGTGGTAAAGGCATGCGTGGTAAAGGAATGTGTGGTTAAGACGCATTTGTGGTTCGGGCTGCCTGGTAGAGGCACGCGTGGTTTAGCCATGTGTACCTCCATGATACAACCCAGCTCATTCCTGTACTTTCCCATTGCGCTTGTGCCATTTTGACAGCCTAGAACCATCGCAGGCACTTTTGCACCGTAGTATAAGAGGGCATGTGGCGTATGCAGGATTGTTTTTGCACAGAAAGGGGTACCTTCCTGCACAAAAGCAATCCTGAGATCTTTTTACCTCTTTCAATGTGTGCTGCCGAATGCAGCACACATAGAAATAAAAAAAAAAAACGAGAAATAAATATAGATATTTCGCCTCATAATGCTTCAACTGGGGAGGTGCAATATTTTGGCGCATTCCCACCTCGTTAATGTGATAATGCATCAAAAACCATGGGAGCCTAATGGGTGCACCCATCTGAATGGCTATGGAACGCCTCCCTTGTGCAGAGTAAGCCAATGCAGCGATTTGCTGTGTTGCCTGCAGATTTTTAACCCATTTATAGCCATGCAAAGTGGCTTTGCGTGGCTTCAAAAATCAGACTTAGAGGTTTTCATCATGCATGTACCACATAGCGTGATTCAAGCATGAACGCAAAGCTCACATAAATATGCCCCTAAGTGTCCATCAACACACTGGCTTTTCAGCTGCAATGGGTTTTACACCAGAGTTTTTAATGTCACCATCCATGTCAGTGCATGGGCATTGCATAAATGCCAAATCCGATCAGTGAATTATAGTCTCACATTTTAATAGCCAAACATTTTTGACAGCAATGAACTATATGCAATAGTTCTTATTTCACGCAATCAGTTTATCACCCCCGAAGGTTTATAAAAGACATAAGGAAAACTGATAAAATTATACATTTTCACCAGTCTGCTATTTTACAGAAATTAATTCTGACAGACTGTACAAGCACACAGCCCGATTCTCGTTTCCACTCACCACAGGCATCACAGATGAAAATCCTGAACTTAAAACGACTCCACCGATTTTCATTTGAGAAACCGGGAGAAGTTTCATCAAAATTTATTTCACTTCAAGAATCTAATTTCCTCTCAAAATGAATGTGGCCAATATTCTTTTAGGCAGACTGGAGATACCTGAAATGTGAGAAGAAAAATGTCAAAAACTAGAAGAGGATTTGTTTGCAAAGGATTACTTTAAAACCTCCAGATGGCAGTTTATCACAGAATTCAGAGGTTTTAGGTGGAATAACAAGAATTCTGAATCCATTATCGAAATTCACCTCAATAACTAAGGGGCTTATTTATGAGAGCCCTGCGTCACTTTTGGCAACACAGCACAAATCGCTGCGTCGCCTTGCCCTGTGCCCAGGAGGCGTTCCATGGGCATTGCAGTGGGTTTTCCAACGCAACACCCATGTATTTTGATGCTGCCCCAGATTTACTAAATCTAGTAAACCTGGAGAAGTGCCAAATCCTTACAGCTCCCAAGGTGAGGCGTAATGAGGGTAAAACATTTTATTTCTCCTATTTGTTTCCTCTTTCTATGTGTGCTGCTTTCGACAGCACACAAAGGAAGAGGAAAACGCCTCTGCATGCTACAGAGGCATCCTTGCACCATGGTGCAAGGGTGCCTACGTTGGTGCTAGGCTGCCGAAATGGCACACGTGCAGGGAGAAAGGACAGGAATGAAACATAAATGCATAAATACAGTGGATTCCTGCCCTTTCCCTTTGGCTTAGGGCAACATTGCAAGGTGCCTTGGTGCACTGCCATATGCCAAAATCTCATAAATGAGGGCCTAAGTGTATTAAAATTTAAAATGAGAACTAAAGAAAGAAATACTATTGGATTAGCAGTGCTTCAGTGTTTGTGGGATTTTTTTTATAGAACAGCTTTACACATAAATCTGTGCTGCACCAAATAAAGAGAGCAGTAATGTGGCATATTTACTAAGATATGTCAGCACTTATAACACTCTACATCTTACTAAAAAAAGATCAGACTTTTTTATGTTGTTAGCCTGTTCAGTGGTGATTGGCAAGATACCACAGCAATCGTATTCTCAGAGTATTGGTCTTTACAGTACCAGATTGTTCGGTTCCCCACGTTAAATGAGGCTTGAAGAATTAAAGTTCATTTCGTGAAGATATCGGGGCATATTAGCAAGAAGAGGCGATAATCATCGCTAACCCTGCTTAGCGTGATTTTTTTTATCGCCGGCTATCGCTGGAATATATCGCCACGCTAACGCTGTATTAGCAACGATTAGCGCTATGGCGATGAAAATTCCAGCAATAGCGGGGAAATGGCCAACATCGCTGAAAAATCAGCGATGTTGCATGGAGAAGGGAGAACACCTTGCTGATACGACCCTGTGGTCGTATCAGCATAATCCACCCCCATGTTAGGTATGGCTAACACCTGCTAATTGCAGGTGTTAAATAAATGGCGATGACCTCGGTTAGCGCGACTTTTCACGTCGCTAACTGGGGCCATGGCCACCTTGCTAATAGGCGATAGGCCTGTTAGCGAGTGTTTCCCAGGTTTGTTCATCGGAACGCCCACTTTGCATGTCATTAGCGATAAATATCGCTGACATGCAAAGCGGTAAAAACGGGCGCTAATGCCCGCAAACTGTCGCTAACTGCTGTTAGAGACAGTTTGCTGATAGGGCGATATAAATATCGCCGCTTTAGCGGCAAAAAGTGCCGCTAAAGCGGCGATAGTGCCCTTGCTAATATGCCCCATCATTTTCTCAATTTTCTTTACAGCCCTGATTCGTTTGTATTTTACCTGCTCAACACATGCTATCCTCTGTCCATGCATGCCTCCCTGGTCTTTCCAGCAGAAAGAATGTTCCTCTCCTCCTGCTCTCCATTTCTCCCCGCCATCTTCTCTTTCATGGTCAGAGCCAACGGCCCTCCTCGTGCTGGTGACTGTCTGTCTGCTAAGATTATTGATGTAAAACGTTCTTATTAAACAAATAAGGATATATTGCTTCACTCACTATTTTGGACCTATCCATAGCTTACAGAGTTTGCTGCTTGTTGTACACTTACAAACTAGTGTACTTTTACTAGGACACTGTCAATATTTCCTCCCAAGTGCTATGATGTGCTGAAAATGGAAGGGCTGTTTTCTCACAAGTTAACTATAAAATCGCTTCCCACACAACTTTTTGACTTTGCATGATGCCAATATATTTTTACTTGAAACTTCTTCAAAAGGATGCGAAGGTCCAGATTATAGCTAGGGATATGGGAAATTTGCTTAAGTTATTTTAACGTAATTACTCAAAATGTCAGCAATATTAAGTATAATGATGGAAAAATGTAAATCCATCATTTTGTGATATATTTTAGGGTGAAAAGCAGCCGCACATCAATTTTTGACAGAAGGACGCATTTCGCGCAAAGTAACTTGTCCAAAAAATACAAAGCTACATTGAACAGCTGCTCATGTTCTTTTGTTCCTGTGCATTTATAGTAAATGTTTACTGCAAATGTCATGTAATTTACAAGCGTACAAGTGTAACGTAAGCGAGAGCTGGGGGAAGCCATGTAGAGCTCCCGTCATGCTCCGTGGGTGAGCTTCCGGAGTAGGGGTAGACAGCCTGTGCATGGACAGCAAACTCAGATGGCAGCGCTCTGGGAAAAGCGCGAACGCTGCTCTTTAACCACATCGATACAAAAGAGGATGATGGACGGAACGTTTGAGCCAATCAAACACTCACCCCCAGTCAACTGATCTGGGTTTAATCCATCATCATTCTTTAGCTCACTCCACCACCCCAGTTCAGACATGGCCATATGCAAATCAGTCTGACCCTGTGCCTCATGGAAACAGTACAGCCCGAACTGCCAAGCCATGTCTTCCCTGGACCGGAAACAAGCATCCTAGGACCGGTTTCTGGCATTCCAGCCGTCATCAGCCAGGCTTGCTTGAATCCAGTGGCAAAGTGAGCAAGGGACCCACGTCTGGGCATACCCCCGCCAACTTAGGGCGAACAAAGCGATACAAAAGAGGATGATGGACGGAACGTTTGAGCCAATCAAACACTCACCCCCAGTCAACTGATCTGGGTTTAATCCATCATCATTCTTTAGCTCACTCCACCACCCCAGTTCAGACATGGCCATATGCAAATCAGTCTGACCCTGTGCCTCATGGAAACAGGACAGCCCGAACTGCCAAGCCATGTCTTCCCTGGACCGGAAACAAGCATCCTAGGACCGGTTTCTGGCATTCCAGCCGTCATCAGCCAGGCTTGCTTGAATCCAGTGGCAAAGTGAGCAAGGGACCCACGTCTGGGCATACCCCCGCCAACTTAGGGCGAACAAAGCGATACAAAAGAGGATGATGGACGGAACGTTTGAGCCAATCAAACACTCACCCCCAGTCAACTGATCTGGGTTTAATCCATCATCATTCTTTAGCTCACTCCACCACTCCCAGTTCAGACATGGCCATATGCAAATCAGTCTGACCCTGTGCCTCATGGAAACAGTACAGCCCGAACTGCCAAGCCATGTCTTCCCTGGACCGGAAACAAGCATCCTAGGACCGGTTTCTGGCATTCCAGCCGTCATCAGCCAGGCTTGCTTGAATCCAGTGGCAAAGTGAGCAAGGGACCCACGTCTGGGCATACCCCCGCCAACTTAGGGCGAACAAAGCGATACAAAAGAGGATGATGGACAGAACGTTTGAGCCAATCAAACACTCACCCCCAGTCAACTGATCTGGGTTTAATCCATCATCATTCTTTAGCTCACTCCACCACCCCAGTTCAGACATGGCCATATGCAAATCAGTCTGACCCTGTGCCTCATGGAAACAGTACAGCCCGAACTGCCAAGCCATGTCTTCCCTGGACCGGAAACAAGCATCCTAGGACCGGTTTCTGGCATTCCAGCCGTCATCAGCCAGGCTTGCTTGAATCCAGTGGCAAAGTGAGCAAGGGACCCACGTCTGGGCATACCCCCGCCAACTTAGGACGAACAAAGCGATACAAAAGAGGATGATGGACGGAACGTTTGAGCCAATCAAACACTCACCCCCAGTCAACTGATCTGGGTTTAATCCATCATCATTCTTTAGCTCACTCCACCACCCCAGTTCAGACATGGCCATATGCAAATCAGTCTGACCCTGTGCCTCATGGAAACAGTACAGCCCGAACTGCCAAGCCATGTCTTCCCTGGACCGGAAACAAGCATCCTAGGACCGGTTTCTGGCATTCCAGCCATCATCAGCCAGGCTTGCTTGAATCCAGTGGCAAAGTGAGCAAGGGACCCACGTCTGGGCATACCCCCGCCAACTTAGGGCGAACAAAGCGATACAAAAGAGGATGATGGACGGAACGTTTGAGCCAATCAAACACTCACCCCCAGTCAACTGATCTGGGTTTAATCCATCATCATTCTTTAGCTCACTCCACCACCCCAGTTCAGACATGGCCATATCCAAATCAGTCTGACCCTGTGCCTCATGGAAACAGTACAGCCCGAACTGCCAAGCCATGTCTTCCCTGGACCGGAAACAAGCATCCTAGGACCGTTTTCTGGCATTCCAGCCGTCATCAGCCAGGCTTGCTTGAATCCAGTAGCAAAGTGAGCAAGGGACCCACGTCTGGGCATACCCCCGCCAACTTAGGGCGAACAAAGCGATACAAAAGAGGATGATGGACGGAACGTTTGAGCCAATCAAACACTCACCCCCAGTCAACTGATCTGGGTTTAATCCATCATCATTCTTTAGCTCACTCCACCACCCCAGTTCAGACATGGCCATATGCAAATCAGTCTGACCCTGTGCCTCATGGAAACAGTACAGCCCGAACTGCCAAGCCATGTCTTCCCTGGACCGGAAACAAGCATCCTAGGACCGGTTTCTGGCATTACAGCCGTCATCAGCCAGGCTTGCTTGAATCCAGTGGCAAAGTGAGCAAGGGACCCACGTCTGGGCATGCCCCCGCCAACGTAGGGCGAACAAAGCGATACAAAAGAGGATGATGGACGGAACGTTTGAGCCAATCAAACACTCACCCCCAGTCAACTGATCTGGGTTTAATCCATCATCATTCTTTAGCTCACTCCACCACCCCAGTTCAGACATGGCCATATGCAAATCAGTCTGACCCTGTGCCTCATGGAAACAGTACAGCCCGAACTGCCAAGCCATGTCTTCCCTGGACTGGAAACAAGCATCCTAGGACCGGTTTCTGGCATTCCAGCCGTCATCAGCCAGGCTTGCTTGAATCCAGTGGCAAAGTGAGCTAGGGACCCACGTCTGGGCATACCCCCGCCAACTTAGGGCGAACAAAGCGATACAAAAGAGGATGATGGACGGAACGTTTGAGCCAATCAAACACTCACCCCCAGTCAACTGATCTGGGTTTAATCCATCATCATTCTTTAGCTCACTCCACCACCTCCAGTTCAGACATGGCCATATGCAAATCAGTCTGACCCTGTGCCTCATGGAAACAGTACAGCCCGAACTGCCAAGCCATGTCTTCCCTGGACCGGAAACAAGCATCCTAGGACCGGTTTCTGGCATTCCAGCCGTCATCAGCCAGGCTTGCTTGAATCCAGTGGCAAAGTGAGCAAGGGACCCACGTCTGGGCATACCCCGCCAACTTAGGGCGAACAAAGCGATACAAAAGAGGATGATGGACGGAACGTTTGAGCCAATCAAACACTCACCCCCAGTCAACTGATCTGGGTTTAATCCATCATCATTCTTTAGCTCACTCCACCACCCCAGTTCAGACATGGCCATATGCAAATCAGTCTGACCCTGTGCCTCATGGAAACAGTACAGCCCGAACTGCCAAGCCATGTCTTCCCTGGACCGGAAACAAGCATCCTAGGATCGGTTTCTGGCATTCCAGCCGTCATCAGCCAGGCTTGCTTGAATCCAGTGGCAAAGTGAGCAAGGGACCCACGTCTGGGCATACCCCGCCAACTTAGGGCGAACAAAGCGATACAAAGAGGATGATGGACGGAACGTTTGAGCCAATCAAACACTCACCCCAGTCAACTGATCTGGGTTTAAACCATCATCATTCTTTAGCTCACTCCACCACCCCAGTTCAGACATGGCCATATGCAAATCAGTCTGACCCTGTGCCTCATGGAAACAGTACAGCCCGAACTGCCAAGCCATGTCTTCCCTGGACCGGAAACAAGCATCCTAGGACCGGTTTCTGGCATTCCAGCCGTCATCAGCCAGGCTTGCTTGAATCCAGTGGCAAAGTGAGCAAGGGACCCACGTCTGGGCATACCCCCGCCAACTTAGGACGAACAAGCGATACAAAGAGGATGATGGACGGAACGTTTGAGCCAATCAAACACTCACCCCAGTCAACTGATCTGGGTTTAATCCATCATCATTCTTTAGCTCACTCCACCACCCCAGTTCAGACATGGCCATATGCAAATCAGTCTGACCCTGTGCCTCATGGAAACAGTACAGCCCGAACTGCCAAGCCATGTCTTCCCTGGACCGGAAACAAGCATCCTGGGACCGGTTTCTGGCATTCCAGCCGTCATCAGCCAGGCTTGCTTGAATCCAGTGGCAAAGTGAGCAAGGGACCCACGTCTGGGCATACTCCGCCAACTTAGGGCGAACAAGCGATACAAAGAGGATGATGGACGGAACGTTTGAGCCAATCAAACACTCACTCCCAGTCAACTGATCTGGGTTTAATCCATCATCATTCTTTAGCTCACTCCACCACCCCAGTTCAGACATGGCCATATGCAAATCAGTCTGACCCTGTGCCTCATGGCAGTTCGGGCTGGACTGTTCCCATGAGGCACAGGGTCAGACTGATTTGCATATGGCCATGTCTGAACTGGGGTGGTGGAGTGAGCTAAAGAATGATGATGGATTAAACCCAGATCAGTTGACTGGGGTGAGTGTTTGATTGGCTCAAACGTTCCGTCCATCATCCCCTTTGTATCGCTTGGTCGCCCTAAGTTGGCGGGGTATGCCCAGACGTGGGTCCCTTGCTCACTTTGCCACTGGATTCAAGCAAGCCTGGCTGATGACGGCTGGAATGCCAGAAACCGGTCCTAGGATGCTTGTTTCCGGTCCAGGGAAGACATGGCTTGGCAGTTTGGGCTGGACTGTTCCCATGAGGCACAGGGTCAGACTGATTTGCATATGGCCATGTCTGAACTGGGGTGGTGGAGTGAGCTAAAGAATGATGATGGATTAAACCCAGATCAGTTGACTGGGGTGAGTGTTTGATTGGCTCAAACGTTCCGTCCATCATCCCCTTTGTATCGCTTGGTCGCCCTAAGTTGGCGGGGTATGCCCAGACGTGGGTCCCTTGCTCACTTTGCCACTGGATTCAAGCAAGCCTGGCTGATGACGGCTGGAATGCCAGAAACCGGTCCTAGGATGCTTGTTTCCAGTCCAGGGAAGACATGGCTTGGCAGTTCGGGCTGGACTGTTCCCATGAGGCACAGGGTCAGACTGATTTGCATATGGCCATGTCTGAACTGGGGTGGTGGAGTGAGCTAAAGAATGATGATGGATTAAACCCAGATCAGTTGACTGGGGGTGAGTGTTTGATTGGCTCAAACGTTCCGTCCATCATCCCCTTTGTATCGCTTGGTCGCCCTAAGTTGGCGGGGGTATGCCCAGACGTGGGTTCCTTGCTCACTTTGCCACTGGATTCAAGTAAGCCTGGCTGATGACGGCTGGAATGCCAGAAACCGGTCCTAGGATGCTTGTGTCTGGTCCAGGGAAGACATGGTTTGGCAGTTCGGGCTGGACTGTTCCCATGAGGCACAGGGTCAGACTGATTTGCATATGGCCATGTCTGAACTGGGGTGGTGGAGTGAGCTAAAGAATGATGATGGATTAAACCCAGATCAGTTGACTGGGGTGAGTGTTTGATTGGCTCAAACGTTCCGTCCATCATCCCCTTTGTATCGCTTGGTCGCCCTGAGTTGGCGGGGTATGCCCAGACGTGGGTCCCTTGCTCACTTTGCCACTGGATTCAAGCAAGCCTGGCTGATGACGGCTGGAATGCTAGAAACCGGTCCTAGGATGCTTGTTTCCGGTCCAGGGAAGACATGGCTTGGCAGTTCGGGCTGGACTGTTCCCATGAGGCACAGGGTCAGACTGATTTGCATATGACCATGTCTGAACTGGGGTGGTGGAGTGAGCTAAAGAATGATGATGGATTAAACCCAGATCAGTTGACTGGGGGTGAGTGTTTGATTGGCTCAAACGTTCCGTCCATCATCCCCTTTTGTATTGCTTTGGTCGCCCTAGGTTGGCGGGGTATGCCCAGACGTGGGTCCCTTGCTCACTTTGCCACTGGATTCAAGCAAGCCTGGCTGATGACGGCTGGAATGCCAGAAACCGGTCCTAGTATGCTTGTTTCCGGTCCAGGGAAGACATGGCTTGGCAGTTCGGGCTGGACTGTTCCCATGAGGCACAGGGTCAGACTGATTTGCATATGGCCATGTCTGAACTGGGGTGGTGGAGTGAGCTAAAGAATGATGATGGATTAAACCCAGATCAGTTGACTGGGGGTGAGTGTTTGATTGGCTCAAACGTTCCGTCCATCATCCCCTTTTGTATCGCTTTAACCACATCGGCCGGGAACAGTTATTGCAGGAGGAACCTGCCCATCGATGAGGCTGCCACTAGCCCGCAAGGTCTGGGTGCGAGGGTGCGCAGTGGACGACGGTGGATGGCGGATGTAGCCCGCACTGCAATTACCTCCCTTGTGTAGAGACGTCGGACATCGGAGCTATGGAATCAGCCTCGAGACTCTAGTCCGGTGCGCGGCCGACAAAAATCTGGCATTTTTTGTTGGCAATGACGTATGGACTCCAGGAGGGACACACAGAGATGTACAGTAACATCTATAGTCCAACATCTACAGCCTAGCGTTACTGAGCTTCGGCCTAGGCCATCGGGAAGCACTTGGAGAGAACCAGGGATACGTTTGATCAGCAGTGGGAGTGTAATCCTTCCTCTCCCTACCCCTCCTCTTCTGGCAAGAGTGCAGTAACAGAAAGCAAGCATAAGGGAGTCGGCCAGTGAGTCTCTGGTGGGCTTTCTGGGATGCTTTTTGGTTTTTCTGCTCTATGTGTTTTGCCTAAGCTAATTCCCTATCCATTCTGAAGCCTAGGCATATGAGGTATACAAGGCTACAGGAGTGGGGGGACAGTAGGGGAGGCCTAGAAGACTGCAGGGGAACTGATAATCTCTAAACCAGCCAATAAGTGGAGCCAACTGGAAATAGGCCTCAATGGGCCCTAGAGCAGCAAAAAGGGCGTCGTAGCTGGTCGTAGCTGGTCGGCCTGACCATAATCACTAGGAGATCAGGAAGAAGGGATTAAAGCAGTTTAGAGGCAAGCTCTAACTAAGGAAACTAAGTCAGTTGCGGAAGCGGTTTACCTACTGCGGTTGCGGCTGACCTACGTTAACTCCAGCACTATCCCGACTCAACATCGATAATAAGCAATACCGAACACTCAAAGAAGCATATTTCAAGAGATCCATGAGTAGTAAAAAAACGCACTACAAGGAGAAACCCCAGCCAAAACAAAATATCGAAGGAATCAAATCTCGCTCTTCCAATCACTCAACTCCTTCCTCTTCTCCAGATAGAGTGGAGTATAACCCTTCACGGGCTGGAAGAAAAAAGATGGGTCTAGTAAAGAACACAGATAAGGCCATTACTCCCTCCATATTCGATTCCATCAAATTGTGTACAGTTCTGCTGACTATATATCTAGAAGATACGTTCCAGTAGTCAGGAAAACCAACATATCCTCTCTTCACCTTGGGGGTGCACAAAATCAATCTTTCAGAGCCAGCCAGCATGCAATCAATGACCAATGGCGATGTACCCCCTGTTATGGTGGTAGAACCAGCTCTGGCACACAATCAAATACCAAAGATATCAGCGGAACTAGAGGAATCGGCTCACACAATATCATCTGCTACTATCGAGATAACGTTAAACCAGATATTAAGTGAGCTTCGCGAAATGAAGCTTTCCCAAGAAAACTAATGAGCAATTGGGCCAGCTCAATGAGAACTTTCACCAGCTTGACACAGGTTGAACAGAAGGTATCTACCTTAGAAACAAGCAGCAACGATCATGGAAGCAATCTAACTAAACTGCAAATAGTACTCGAAGATCTCCAGTTAAAATTGGATGATGTTGAAAACCGCACTCGATTGTCCAACCTAAGATTTATTGGCTTACCCAAAGATCGAGAAGCAGGCCAGTCGCCGGTCTAATTTATAAATGAACTGGTGCGTAAAGTAGTTCTCCCAGAAAAAGAAAAAGGCATTGGCGATCTAACTATCAACAGAGCACATCACGTGCCAGCAACTCGTGCTTCAAATCCTAAATTTCCAAGAACAATCTTGGTTAATTTTGGCGGTTTCAGAATCAAAGAACAAATCCTGTCTCAAGCAATCCCCAAAAAATCATTTAGTACTCCAGATAACTTCTCATTTAGAATTTACTTGGATATGTCAATTTCAGCAGCACAAAGACGTAAAGATTTTGTTGGAATGATTGATGAGCTTTAACATCATAATGCCCCGGCTGGGATAATACAGCAATCTAAGCTAAAAGTCCTGTATAAAGGCAGATCATACATGTTGGACTTGGCCCTTTTTGCAGGGTCATCCCTAAACTTTTTGCCTTTCTCCTAGCTTTTTTTCTGACATGGTGTTGGTGGTTTTAGGACTCTGGGCACTTTAGCACTGCTGTCCAGTGTAAAGTGCGTGCGCTCTCTGTGTTAAATATGGTAAGATTGGTCTACACCTGTTTGGCCTATTTAATTTACCTGTCAGTCCCTTGTAAAGTGGTATCTCATACCCAGGGCTGGTAAATTAAATGCTACTGGTGGGCTTGCAGCGCTGATTGCGCCACCCACCAAAGTAGCCTTTCAAACCTATCTCAGGCCTCTGCCATTGCAGGGCCTGTGCGCGCAGTGTCACTGCCGCTGTGACGTGGCACCTAAAGTGTGTACCATGTCCGTGACCCCCCTTTTACTGCATGTCAGTCACCCCTAAGGTAGGCCCTAGCTAGCCCTATGGGCAGGGTGCATTCTAGGTAAAAGATAGGACATGTACCTTAAGTGTGTGACATGTCCTGGTAGTGACAAACAGCCATTTTGGTTTCTCACTACTGTGGGGCTGCCCTCCCATAGGAATGCATTGGGGATTCCCTGATAAGTGTTTCAGTGGTAATTCCTGATAGGAGAGGCGCAGCGTGGTCAAGTTTGGTATATTTGGAATAGTGATAATAAATGCTGCGCAATGGTGTGCGCAGATTTATTATAACTATTTTAAAAATGCCACTTTTAGAAGTTGGCATTTCTGTGTGCTATGTGTCTGCCTGCCTGATGTGAATTGCATGTCTGGCTTGTGAGTGACAGGGGCTGGGAGGTGTGTGTGGCTCCCGGAGGGGCAGGGTGAGTCAGCACTAGGCTGAATGGGACATCTGTGCTGGGAGTAGTGGGAGGAGTAATCCCCTGACCCTGAATAGGACTGTGCCCAGCCTGTACAATGCTGGCTCCGCCCCCTGTGGTGTGTCTGATCACTGAGCCCCCACCTGACAAAGGGGAAGAGGAGCTTGGAAAACAAAGTGCTCCAAATCCCCCCTGAACCAGTTGCATCTGGTTCCCCCATGCCCTGCACTGCAGACAAAGGAATCCTAAGTATAAGTATAGGGGCTGTGACCCCATGAAGTTGTTCTCTTCCCTGATGCTGGGCTGTTCCTGACTTGCTGGGGGGCTGGCTGCAGCTGGGGCCCAGGAGGATCCGCCATGAGGGCTTGTCTCCCTGGGCCCAGCATTGCCCCCTGGATTCCCAAGGACTGTTTGACCTCTTGCGCCCCGTGAGCGCTTTCTATTTTGGTTCTTCAGAAGGAAGAGGAGCATTTTGGCTTGACTTTGCAGCGCTGGGCTGCACCGTGTGCGCAGAGGGAGTCCCGACGTGGGGATCCCCCCTCGCTTTGCCAAGGAGCAGGAGCCCACCCTGCTTGTGGCATGCTTGAATTGCGGGTGCCCACCCCGCTGTGTACCTGTTTTGGCAGCGGGTGCCCACCCCGCGTCTTTGCCGCTTTGTGCATGGTGAGGGCCGAGCGGGAGCCCACCCCGCATCAGGACTGTGGAGGCGGGTGCCCACCCCGCTTCCCAGCGTGGTTGAGGAGCGGGTGCCCACCCCGCATGGCCGCTATTTGATTTTTAATAGCGGGTGCCCACCCCGCATCACCGCTGCGACCCGGGGGAAAAAAAGCAAAAGAGGCCGCCAGCCGCAGCAGCGCGACCCGGAAGCCAGGCGAGCTGCCTGACTCGGGGCAGAGCCACAGCCGGAAGCAGGAAGTCCGGAGCCTCGCGGGCTCCACAGGGAAATCCCGGGGGCCAGGGCCCGGGGCCCGGGTGAAGCCGAGAGGAGCCCACCCCGCCTGCATGGAGGCCGCCGGAGTGGAGGCGGGGCTCTCGTGCAAGGAGAGAGCCCCGCGTTTTGCTGCCTGCCATGGGCTATGGCGAAAGAAGTCCCGGTCCCAGGAAGGGGGACCGGGTGAAGAGAAGCCCAGGAGCGGGAAGCCGACGCCCGGAGGACCGGAGGAGTATCCACGAAGCCCGGTGAGTGAGGGCTTCACTTTTTGGACACTCACAGCTGCCCCGCCTGGCAGTGGGCAGCTGTAACTTTGGCCGCATTTGTTTGTAGTAGGGTCCCTGAGTGGGACTTGGGGCACATTTGTTTGTAGAGTCCCCGTGGGGACTCCAGAGGGCACCGTCAGTGCCCGTGCTCAGTCCTTTCGGGTCATTGTTGTGTGTGGGCAGTCCAGGAGGCACAGTGGTGCCGATCGGGGCACATTGTCGGTGCTCATTTGGGGCCAGTTGTTTTGGTAGAGTCCCAGTGGGGACCCCGGAGGCACGCTGGTGCCAGGGCTCATTCTCCCAGCTGCCCAGCACTTAGTGGGCAGCTGCAACGATTAGGCCAGTACCTGTGCGCACGTGGATTCTGCTGCATTGGCAGCCGCCCTGACTGTGCGGGACATAGGGCATTTGAGCCCCAGTGGAAGGTCAGTTGGCCTGGGGGTCATTTCGGTGTTTAGGCTCCTGAGGGTTAGGATAATGTGTTTATGCCTAATGCGATATTGCGTAATGTGTTTATGCTAAGGAGGTTTGGGGCCTAACGTGTTACTGCCTAATGTCATGTTATGATGTTTGGGGGAGTACCTATTTGCGTAAGGTGTTTATGCTTATGAGGTTATTGCATAATGTGTTTATGCTGGTGAGGCCCATTGTGTAATGTGTTTATGCTGATGAGGTTTGGGCCTAATGTGGGTTGATGTCTAATGCTAATAGGATAATGCTTAGGTCATTATGGTACCAGTAGTTACTGGTTGTGTTTCATATTTGCATTTACTTACCTGTTCTGATGGTTTCCGACCGTGGCCCGATTGGCCTGGTCCTGTATATAATCCCTTGTGAATATTGCCCGTGCCAGTTGGCACAGTGTAAATGTGTGATTCTGTTTCTAATGTGTTTATGATAATACAAAGGCTATTTTTTATATAACCTTGTGTGGAGTTTCTTTTGTTGTGTGCCTAGTTGGTTGCTGCTGTGTGTGTGTGTGTTGCGCAAACGCTTTACACATTGCCTCTGGGATAAGCCTGACTGCTCATGCCAAGCTACCAAGGGGGTGAGCAGGGGTTATCTTGGGTGTGTAACTCCCTTGCCCTGACTAGAGTGGTGGTTTCTGCCTGGCTTTGGCGCAAGCCTTAGCCAACCAGAAATCCCATTTCTAACATTACATATTTCAGTCAGTAGAGCAGGCCAAAGATTTCCTTCTCTCTATTAAGGAAGAGGGGGTGAATAGGAAAAAGCATTTATATTAATAAGAAATTTGTGATAAAAATTGGTATGCTGAAAGATAAGGAACAATGTTGATACTTTTTTTTGTCTGTCCACTTTAATCTAGCTTAGGTATAACAGGCTGTTGTATACCTTCTCCTCCGAGAGGAAGCTCCTAGTACCATGTCACTGTACAATTGTAGGGGTAGGTGTGGAAGGTGGGGGTATTGGTTAAGGGCACAGGGGGGGAAGTGCCCATGACGGGTAGGAGCCCGATCAATGGGGAGGAGATGGGACCACTCCAAGGTGGGGGGAGAAAAAAGAAAAAGGTAATAACAGACCTAGCTAGAGCATTTTCCAAAATTCCAGGATCAGATGCAATAGAACTAATTACGAGGGTAGAAGAAGACACATAAAGAGAGCTATTAGAGGTTCGAAGGAGATAGCCTGCCCTAATGGCTGAGCAACAGGTGTTGCGAATAGTCTCATGTAATATAAAGAGGGGGAATAATTCAACTGAACTGAGAGCCACACTTTAATGTCTAATGGTAAAACAGCCTCACATGATTTTACTGCAGGAGACTCATTCAGAAAAAAAAATATGCCTCCACCCAAGTGGCCAAAGTTCATAAAACAGGTTTTTTGTCCTCAGCCGATGTAGCTGTAAGGGGGGTCGCAATACTATTCACATGCTATTATCAAGGAGAAGCCCTCCAGATTATGAGCGACCCTTTAGCTTGATGGGTGATGGGAAATCTGAAGATCGGGGAACAGATCTTCCACCTAGTCAGCTATTATGGTCCCATAGATGATGAGAATTTAGCCTTAGAAAATGTGGTTGATTTATTAATTCCATTTCATGGGGCTATAATTATAGGAGGGGATTTTAATTTTATTCACAATTTGGGATTAGACTCCTCTCACAGAAATAAGTCACAAAATAAACCGTTAACCTCTAGATATTTGAACAGCATGATCTGAGATTTCACATTAGTGGATCCGTGGAGGGCCCAGCATCCCATCAGAAAAGAATCAGCGAGCAAGCAGGCACATTTTTGGCATGGTCTGCTAAAAAAGATCATAATAACGCCACTATTAAATCTATCTTTGATGAGGAAAAGGGCCAAGATATTCATTAGATAGACGAAATCAAAAGGTTTTGCTATCACATTATAAAAGGCTGTATTCGGCCCCCATACCCACACCACTTGAAGAGATTGATACATTTCTTAATACAATGGCGCTATCCACTCTAACTCTCTCCCAAAAAGCCCAGCTGGTCGAGCCAATCACCGAGATGGAGACCCAGGCGGCCATTCAAAATACACCTAGTGACAAAGCCTGTGGCAACAATGGATTACCTTTTGAATTCTATAAAATGTACATGCACCAGCTAATCAGCTTATTGCTATCTTTATTTAATGTGATTTTAGAAGGGCGCCAGACCCCGAAAACATTTTCCAAAGCAGGTATAGTCAGCTTTTTAAAAAGGGTAAACCACCTGATAATCTTGGATCATACCGACCCATTAGTTCATTAAACAATGATTACAAACTTTTTACTAAAATAATGGCGAAGAGAATTACTATAATAGCGCAAAGTTTGGTCCATGTCAACCAATGCGCTTTTTGCCAGAGAGATTTCTCAGTAGTAATAAGACAAATTTTTTAATACAGGCGATCGACTTTTTTTCGAGTAACGATACTAAAGTGGCAATCATTATGATTGATGCAGAAAAAGCCTTCGACTTGGTGAGTTGGAATATCTTCGCCATTTTAAAGAAATTTCAGTTTCCTTTAGGTGTAGTTAATATGTTACGGAACTTAAATGAGAAAGCTGAGGCAAAAATAATAATTAATGCGCAAGCTGCTGGAGCGGTTAAGATCCAGAGAGGTTCTCCACAGAGTTGTCTGATGTCCCCCATTTTATTTGCTCTGTACATCGAGCCGTTAGCTTCCTTGATACGCCAAAACCCCTCAATTAAACCACCAGTAGCGGGGGCACCCAAATTGAAGTTATTTGCTGATGATCTAATTCTCTATCTAGAAGCTGACTCAGCGAACATTAAACAAACTTTTGATATAATCAGACCTCTCTTCAATTTGGGGGGTGTAAAATTAACGATAATAAATCTGAAATTTTATTATTTAATTGCCATGATCAGGTTTTACCCCTGGATCTTCTGACCCAGGTGGCAGAGGTTAATCCCATTCGGTATTTAGGTATTTGGGTTTTGCATGATTTTTCATAACTCTTTTCGCTCAATTATATTACCACCCTTGATAAAGTCAGAAAAATGTTAAATAATTGGCAAACTCTACCACTTTCTATAATTGGAAGAATTGCCTTGATAAAAATGATGGAACTTCCGTTATTTATCTTTATCTTTTCAAATGTTCTCATCAGAATACCACAAAACTATTTTCGAGAAATAGATCAAATGCTATGAAAGCTCATCTGGTCAGGGAAGAAACCACACACTAAACTAAAAACACTACAGTTGAGTCCGGAAGAAGGTGGGCTAGGGCTCCCCCATATCCAAAAATATTTTCAAGCCGCCTTCTTTGGTTGGTGTGGACGAGCAGCTTCACTATATGATTGTGGGTTTAATTTCTACCTTCAGCAAATGTTACTAGAAAAAAACATACAGTTAAAATCCTTTATCAAAATCCCCAGGCTACCCAAACGCTACAGATATAAGACCCTGCACATAATTTTAGACAGATTTACTCAATTGAAGAAAGAACTCCAATTTACACCAATCCACCCAGAAACTAAATTAAGACACTGTAGAGATCTAGGATGCTTTGGAGATTCACAGACGCAAAACATTTGGGAAAGGTTAGGAGTTTATCAAATAAAAGATCTGGTAATACAGGGGGAGATGAAGTCATGGGAACAAGTCAAAGGAGATAGAACAGAAGAAGTCTCTGACTTAGGGGGATATTCACAAGAACGTGCGCTAAACATCTCCAAAAATGTTAATGCAACTTTACACATCGTAGTCCATCGCGGGAAAATAACCCCTTGTTAACGTGGAATTCACAACACGGCGGTACCATGCAATAGTCTGCCGAAAACGCGGCCAATTTCCACGATACAACCACCTCGACGGAGATAAAAACACAAACCCCAATGTGTAAAAAGACACGATGGGCCCAAACGCGATAAGAAAACAGTGATAACCAGCAAGAGGCCAGCAATACCAACGTGTAAAGCGGGAAAATGTACAAGAATAGCATACGGAAAATGCCACCAAAAACAAAATGAACTGCGGAGTACCACGGATGCACCCTGACCGACTGCAGAGGACAACATGAACCCCACAATCCCCACGGAGGAACACCCAGGAATCCAGGGCTCGTGGAAGGGAAATGAGAAGAGGAAGAGGAAGACGGGGTACAGTCTGCAGGAAAACACGATCATCGTCATGGATGAGATAGAACACCACCACCAACTGTACGTCACCTCCAACGTGTCATTGGCAACAAAGAGGCAAAGATGGCACACCATCTCGGACCATGTGAATGCCGTTGCAGCGCCGAGGAGGACAATTGAAGAGGACAAGAGGCGCTGGATTGATGTCAATGGCAAACCCAAGCAGAAACACTCTGCCAACACGAAAGCAGTACAAAAAGAAAGGTGGTCGTGGTAGCAACACATTTGATTAACATTAAAGAACAGCATTCACCAGTTTTTCTTATAAAGCATGAGTCTAATTTATTTAATTGGAAAAAGAGCATCTAATGCAATTAAATTCAAAGCATTGATAGATGATGGCAACGCAGTTGCTCAATTGTATCACAGTGCAATATATTATATACAGTGCTCTTGGTGTTGAGTGGAAAAGAAAAGGTAAGAGGGTCAAGTGGTAACGTGTGAGTGAGGTACAGGGAAAAAGGTGGTTGTGACATATATACATCAGTTATACATGATATGAACCTTTCCGGCCTAAAACAGGTCAAAAGTTCCTGGTTTTACACATAACTCTAGTGAATATCCGTTTTTTAATTTTTCCAGAGTTTGTGTTTTACGTTGTCTGTATATTGTCGACGTTTCGACCCCTGAAGTGTAGGCTGGTTTAATATCCTCATGGTGGGGTCTTCATCAGGACTGTACTGAGAAGAGCACCTGTGAATAATCGAAAAAGTGTATGAGGGAATGGACGGACATTAAAAAGACGTGAATGCTACTGGTGTATCTAGGGAAAGATACCTACTCGGTAAAACAGCGGGACTACTCCGCCGTGTGGTTGAAGGTAATGGGCTCGAAGTAGCTCCTAAAGGGTGGAGGGAAAAAGACAATCAATGATCTGCTATCTGAGTCAGTTGTCACTCAAAATACAGGAGTGCCAATCTGTTGACTTACTCAAAACTCAATGAATGAAAAGTCAAATAGATGAATCTCCTACAACGGTGTAACTGTTCCTCGCAGTAGGTGTGAATAAATCCAAGTATCTGCGAATAGAGGTTTACAAATTTCTGGATTGAAGATTCGGTAATCATTTGAACGAAAAACTGTTGTGAAAATATGCACACATATTGCCAAAATGGCCAGTGAAAGCACCACCCGGTCGTCGTGTCCTAAGCTGGCGCCGGGGGGGAAAAAGTATGGATGCGAAACGCCAAAGTCATTAAAATGGCAGTGACACCCATCAGAGTGGTACGAAAAAGTCCACATACTAACCAGAGAGGGGGGGGCCTCATTAGCGACAATAACCATGCCTGCTCACGAACTCATTACATGCATAAAGTAGTGTCTAGGAGCACTAACTTCAGACACAGTCAAAGTCTAGTGTTGAAGAAACCTTACTTGTCCTCCATGCGAAACAAAACTAAAAAGATGCCTAGAAAGGTGGGTCGTGCTCCCCGTTCGCAGAGCGCTAAACCCTACTGAGCGCCATCAGCTCAACGTTGAGCACAAAGGCACCCTCCTTGGAAATCTGCTCACAGTTAACGGATTTTCAGTTAAATAATGTCTTAAGCCAAAACGACATGCGCCGAGCCAAAACTAAAAAACATCTGTATCTGGCTTGTCAACGCGCTTACCTCTGTCACGGCCGCTCGGCTCAGGGAGTGAGCGCGGCTGCCACAGGGCGAAGTATATGTATAAACCACGGCGTGGCGTACGTGCATGATGAGGTGCAGCCGCTACATTGCGTCATGGGGGCTCGTATCTCCTCGACCAATGAGGAGAGGGCAAAACTCCCTCGAGAGCAAGGGATGCTCGATGTACGATCGATTCCCTGTTCTTTGTAACCGGTAATTTACAAATGGACATGATAGAGATAAAGATCTTCCGTATAGATATTAAGTGTTCAAAACATACAGAGTATGTCGACCATGGGGCAAAAATCTGTAGTTAAAGGTCCCCACAGGTGGTAGTATCATCAGTGTCTGTAGTGTTCATTGTTCCAGTGCAGATAAAACATATAGTTCATAATGGAGAAAGAGCCAACTTCTCATATAATGGCAGTACATTGCATATGTCAGACAGTATGTATTACGATGTAGACATTTGACACATAACATCCTGAACAACAAAGTGGTGTAATAAAACATGAGATTTCAAAAGAATTCTTTAAAAAACAGATAGAAAAAGGCACGACGATCAACAGCAAGGATCTTTTACACATTGTATGCTGGACACCAAGTGGTGTTTTATGACATGGGATTTAAACAGTTTGAAAGTAGATGGTAAAGGGCACACGGTCAACGACAACATGGATCCTTGACACATTGTATCTTGGACACTAAGTGGTGTTAAATGACATGGGATTAAAACAGTTCAAAAACAGATGGTAAAGGGCACATGATCAGCAATATTGGCCCTTTTGACATGGCCGTGGTGACATATTCTAAAAAGTTACCTCCCCTATGTATATTCAGCGGTCAAGCCTGCTAGTTGTGCATTAGTACCATCCAATTCATTTAACCCATGGTTAACTTTGTCCAAAAGGTACATCCATTTACACTCTCTTAGGTTCAGGATGGGCCCCAGATCACCTCCCCTTGCTCCCAGGGTTACTTTCTCAAGCACCAACCATCTGATGGAATCTGGTGGGTGTGCTTGTGTCCAGAAATGTTCCACTAGGGGGGCACCTATGGTATTACAGCGAATTCTGCTGCAATGCTGCAGAATCCGTGTTTTGACTTTTTGCCTTGTCTGACCGATATACAGTTGATTGCATGGGCATGTAATGGCATAGATTACGTCACTTGAATTACAATTGGTGTGTGTTTTGAGTTCAATGGTGTGGTGTTTGTAGCAAAAGGATTTTGTTTCAATTACCATTTTGCACGCCTTGCATCGTGTACATTTAAAATGGCCCACCACTTCTGGGAGATTCCACATCGTTTGGATGGTTGGTTTGGGTGGCGTTTCAAGGAGAGAGCGGACAACATGGTCTCTAACATTCTTTGCTTTTTTGAAGGCGGGCATAGGCGGTTCCTGCATATCCAAATCATCTGATATAAGGTTCCAATGTCCATTGATGATTTTTCTGATCTCATTGCTCCTAGTACAGAAGGTTGTTACAAAAATCATTCTGTTGGTATCCGTTGAGTGTTGTTTCGGTGTCAGTAATGTCTCTCTGTCATTGTACCAGGCTCGTTTTCTTGCTCTTCTTACCAATCTCCTAGGGTATCCCTTCTCCATAAGACGGGTGATAAGAAGGTCTGATTCATTGAAATAATCCTCCTTCATGGAACAATTTCTCCGGATCCGGAGACATTGGCCAAATGGCAAGTTGTCACGGAGGCTCCGATTATGGTGGCTGGTGTACCTCAGCAGGGTATTGCGTTCGGTAGGCTTTCTGTACAATGTGGTATAAAGGTGATTATCCGATGTTTTAATGGTGATATCCAGAAAGTCGATGGTTTGCCTGTCCCAATGTATGGTAAACTTGATGTCCTGAGAACATTTGTTTAGCCACTCAAAGAAACTCTTCAATTCTGGCTCGTCTCCTGACCAAATCATTAGTACATCGTCTATGTACCTTCGCCATTGTGTGACATTTTCCTTGTATGGATTTGCATTGGAGAAGATGTAATCTTCCTCAAATTTGTCCATGAAGAGGATTGCTAGGTCCGGGGCAAAGGCAGCCCCCATAGCTACTCCTTTCGTTTGGATGAAGAATTCATTTTGAAAAACAAAAAAGTTTTTCGTCATAGCTACTTCCAAAAGTTCCACTATGAATTGCGTGGGGACATTAGCTGGTTGGGGTCTTTTATCCAGAGCTTGTCTCATCACTTCCAATGCTGGTTGTTGTGGAATACTAGTATAAAGGGATACGATATCTAGTGTTGCCAAAAGTTGCTTGCCCGGATCAAACTTCATTTTGTCCACCATGTTGATGACTTGCATCGTGTCTCGAAGGTATGCCATAGTTGTTTCAGCCAAAGGTTTTAAGAAGAAGTCTACATATTTGCAAACTGGCTATGGAATGGAGCCGCACCCTGATATGATGGGTTTTCCAGGGGGTGTCTGTAGATTCTTGTGTACCTTCGGTAAGGTATAGATGGTGGGAAGACATGGTTGGTTGATGGTTAAATATTCAAATTCTTGGTCTGACAAAAAAAACGGTCTCTTTCCCTTTTTCCGTGATGAGGCGGATCTGTCTTCTGACTTCCTTAGTGGGGTCTGTTGTGACAGGGTTGTAACTTATGCCATCTCGTAATTGCGAGTATATTTCAGCTTTGTAGTCCGGTGTATTTTGGACCACGATAGCACCGCCCTTATCTGCCGGTTTAATTACTATTGTCTTGTTGTTCTTCAATGAATTCAGAGCTTCACGCTCCCCTTTTGTGATGTTATGTTTCACATAAGACTTGGTTGAGCATGTTTTCATCACATCACGAATGACTACACTTTCGAAAGCCAAGATTTTATGCGACATCATATGGGTCGGGCATGAATGTGGAGGGTTTTCGCATTCCAGTATTTGATGTAGGGTTTGATGGTGGAGAATGTCGGTAGAAATGTCTCAATCTCATTTTCCGAAAGAAACGGTGTAGTTCCGTTTTGACATTGAAACGGTTGGGAAAAGATGTGGGGACAAAGGAAAGTCCCTTGCTGAGAATACTGGTTTCATCATTGGATAGAGAGTATGTTGACAGGTTGATGATAGGGCTCCTTTGATTGATTTTCTACCATCTGTATGTTCTTCGGCGGGTGTTGATCTCCCCGTGGTTCTCTGCTTGGAATCTCACCTGCTTCGGGTTCTGTCCCTGTTGGCGTCCCGTGCCCCAGTTCTGTTGGTTCTGTCCTCTTCGTGTTGGCCGACTCCAATTGTAGCCGCGTCCTCTGGGCGGTCTCCATTGGGTATCCTCTAAAAAAGGAGTGCCAGTTGTTTGAGGGCCTTGAGGTGGTTGGTACCATGGGTCTTGGTAGTGGTATCCGATGCTTGGTCCTGCTTGTTCACTGTCGCTTCCAGTGCTGTAAGACCCAGATGAGTCCGAAAAGTTAGTGAACCGTCTGCTTCCTCTGTGTCCTCCTCTCCCTCTGTTATAGAAGCGTCCTTGTGTATCTTGTTTAAAGTAATCCTCCTGGAGGCATGGATATGTGATTTTTTTGTCATAAAAACGCACGTCTTTGGCAAGTTTGTCGAGTTTCTTCGCCTGTGTGTTTATATCAAACTCTTTGATGGTCTTCTCCAGTCTTTCCGATGCTTCTTTTGCATTGGCCAGGGCAGAGTCCCTGTTTATTTCTAGTTTCAAATCGCTGATCTCTTTGATCAGTTTCTCTACTTGCTCGAGAGCTGTTTCAACGCCATGGACCATCCAATGGCGCGAGCAGTTGTTAGCTACAAAGCTGAACCCTTCTTTAAATTTAGGATTGTCTACAAAGATTGCTGGTTCGTTGCGGACCTGCAGTCCTGCAGGTATAATATTTGCTTGCAAATATTTAGTCAGTAGATGGCCGTGGAGGCGTGTGCGGATAAGTTTCTTTTCTAGGTGTTCCAATTTGTTAATCTTCTCGTTCAAGGACAAGTCAATATTGGGAGTGTTTGATGTTAGAAAAGATGACCCGGAGTCTCCTTGTATTAATCTGTTTATATATTCCTCAGTGTAGGAGAGTGTTTCCCTCTCTGACATGGTAGGACCCGTAGGTTCCAAAATGAAAGAGAACCCTCGCAAGTGAGCACTTGCTCTAAGAGTATTAAGTATTAGGGGGTAACCCACAAAAACTACCTGACCCAGGTCGGGTAGGTTTTGTGGGTTACCCCCTAATACTTAATGCCAACACGAAAGCAGCAACGCTCTTCGGAGGAGGGGGGCCAACAGAACACCAGGAGCTGAATGACATGGAGAAGATGGTGGCCACAGTCATCAGTCGGGAGACAGTGACAGGAGTTGGGGATCCCGACACTACCCAACATGACCCGACACCACATCAACAGGGTGCGTACCGACCAGGGAGTGGGGGTAAGGGGGGAAATGGGCACAATGGCACACATCCACAATTAAGCAGAGCACACTGCACACCCACAATGACTCAGGATCATGTCCCTGATCCCACGGGAACACTTCAGCACACACACAAACACCAAGTAGCCCCACGTACACCATGTGCCCAAAGGGGCACCCACCCAACACATCAACAATCACACAACCAACACATGCACACGTGCGAAACACAGCAAACATGCATATATACGTCAGCCACACTGACAATGCAAGAGACACCACATGACGAGTAGCATGGCTGCAGTCCAATCATCATGACAATGTACACAGCATGACACTGAGGTGGCTGAGTGCGGACCACAACCGGAAAGGAGCAGGTCACACTTGGACACAACCACCTGCACAAACAACCCCTGACGTCAACGACACATCTGCGGACAAGCCATGCCCAAGAGTCACAACTCGACAAAGAGCACAAGTTACCCAAGTCTGCAATATCTCAGCACTGTGGAAGCACAGAACTGAAAGGCACACCGCATGAAAGGGATAAGTGGCAGCCAAATCAGAGCCGCAGGAGCGACTCACCCACCGTGCAGCATACGCACATAAGAATAAGTGCACCTCGACATTGACAACATCCTGGTACAAACAGCAACACCTCCACAACAGAACACAGGACACAACTGGTGCCGCATATGTGCACAACATGGCCAATCACATCTGGCACAGCAGGAAACTGTGACATGACAATGTACAAGTACAACCTGTAACCTGCAAATATTTATTATTCACACATGCCATGCTTGTGGACATTTAGTACTGTCCCATGATTGCCAAGGACGTCCACAATGTGATGTGCTCATGAGAAGAAGTTGACAATGAGGGTGTTCCTACGGGCTATTCCTGCCGCAGCTGCAGTGGCATGTGGGCCACCTGCCCCATCGTCCTCATCATCGTCCGGTACCTCTGGAACTTGGATCCATGGGGCATTGGTGCGTACACAGATGTTGTGCAACACACAACATGCAACGATCATCTTGCACACGATGTCTGGGCTGTTCAGGAGACTTCCACCTGTGACGTCCAGGCACCTGAAACGTGACTTCAACATGCCAAATGTGCGTTCCACGATCCCCTGGTGCGTATGTGGGCCGCATTGTACTGCCTCTGGGCGGGTGTGTTCGGGTCTCGGAGGGGTGTCATCATCCAAGGGCAGAGTGCATAACCTTGATCACCTGTGACAGTGCAGAGAGATAAGAGTCAATACTTGGTTCGGCATGATGTGTTGGCAGGCCCACTAGTCCAGTGACGCCTGTGCTGGCTGTGTGTGGGGTGTGTGTAAGCCAGCCCTCAGGGAGTAGCTGGTGCTGGCAACAACTTCAACAGTCATCAGGCACTCAGGAATGCAATGTACGAACAGCAAGGGAGCATGACTTGAGTTGCACAGAGTTAGTGGCCCCGGATGCACAGGACACAGGACGCAGACTTGCGGGAGACTGGGGTAGGGTCATGAGGGCAGAGCAGGGTCTCGTATGTATCAAAGGTGGTTTTCGTGGAGTGGGAGGTGCACCCCCAGGGCATGGTGCAGAGGGCACATACCAGCTGTGTCCGGCAACATGGCAGATATGAATGCCACAGACTCATGCCAAACACAAAGTCCGTACCTGCCAGTTGCTGATGACAACCCCCAGGCCACAGGCTCAGACACCAACAATGCTCTGCCGAAGGCTGACGGTGACTCACGGCGCACAGGGTTAGTGGCACAAGGTCAGTCCTTGCGAGTGGTTGACCTCCTCCGTAACGGTGATCCGTGTTTCCACCGGACTGAAACGCATCTGTTTCTCACTCCTCTCCCTGCGTTCACTGGCATGAACTCTTGCAATTGATCAATGAAGACTCAGTTCTAGATGTGGGACATACTGGACTGCAGTGTAGGCCGGCTGCAGCGGTGGGGTATGTCAACGAATGTGGACTCCTGGGGGCGTGTGTCACGGAGGACAGCGATGGTCTGAGGAGGCTGCCAAGCTCGCGGGCATGGGTCTTGGAGCTAGCACCGGCACGTGGTGGGACCTCTTTGACACACGACGGTGTCGGCAGGTGAGCAGTGTGGCCTTGGAGCGCTGGGGCAGGCAAGCCGGGTCTGGGTATCAGCGGCCTGGGGTGCAGCAGGCACACAGGCTCGCAGGCCCCGCTGCTCACGGCGTCGGCCTCGTGGCGGGCTGAGAGGCGCTGCCCTGGTAGTGACGTTGGCCATTCCTGGAGTGCACCACGCTCAGCGCAACGGTGTTTTCATCCACACCCCTGCGCAGGCCTGACGTAAGCCGGGCCAACCCACTACGCTCACGCACACAGGGGGGGACGCAGCGAGCGACATTTCCGCGATCTAACCCACAGCCTGGGGTGACATGGTTGCGTCCACTGTTCACTACTCCCCAGACACCAGCAGTTAATGTCTGCATGGACATATCTGTGGTTTGCATACCCAAGTCTGTCCAGCACATTCACGCCACACTTGTCGTTGTGTACATTCCCATTCAGGGGTCGCTTGTGTCCTTCGCACATGCCTGCTTTCCACCTCTCAACACGTTCAGCTGTTGTGTGGCTGTGGTGCCATGATATAGCTGGCTTGTGTACATGGTAAGCCCAGTATCCCAATGGAGTTGTATTGTCGTGTCTGTTAGGTGGGCATGTTTATTGACATGTTGTATGTGGTTTGGTCATGTGTGCATTCCCACAGTTGTGCGTTGTGTGATGGTGGCTTTGAGGTGTGTGGTGTGTTGATTTGGTACTTACCAATGAGCAGTCCAGTTCCATAGATGCCATCCTGGAAGCGCTGGTTGATGATGGACTGTCGGAAGATGTAGGAATCGTGCACACTGCCTGGGTAGTTTGCGACGACATTGGTGAACATTCCCCGGTGGTCCACTATTGCCTGCACATTGATGGAATGCGTGTGCTTTCTGTTGCGGTAGATGCGTGCAGTGTCCGCAGGGGGCACAAGTGGGACATGTGTGCAGTCAATGGCCCCCAACACGTGTGGGAAGCTAGCAATGGCGTAGAAGCCTTGCTTGGTCTCCAGCTGCTCCTACGCAGTGTGGGGGAAGTGAAGGTACTGGGGTACAAAGCTGATGATGGCATCCAGGACAGGTGTGAGGAACTTTGATAGGGCTGACTGTGAGACTCCTCCGACTCTGGCCGTTGTTGGTTGGAAGGTACCAGAGGCCAACGTGTGCAGCACAGCCAGCAGCTTTGTCTGCGGAGGGATGTTGGTTGTCCGCTGTGTTGGGACCCTCAGCCTGTGGCCGATGTGGGTCATGATGCGGAGGATGGTTGTCCTTTTGAGCCTGTAGTGGGCAATGACTTCCTCGGGCGTTAGGTCTGTGAGACTGGTGCGTTTTCGGTAGGTCCGCTGTCTTACTCTGCGCTGCCTCTGTGGTGGTCCGGGGGGGGGGGTGCCGGTCCCGGTCCTGGGGGTGGTGGCGGTCCTGGGGGTGGTGGCGGTGGGTGTTGTGGCCCTGTTGGGGCCCCAAGCTGCATGATGAGTAGCTCCATGGCGTTGGTTGTTCTTCGGCTGTGGCTGTGTGCGAGGCTCCGTTGCCTACTGCAGGTAGTCGTCCTGCTTAATACCAGCAAGAGGCAAGTGTTAAATAGCTGCTGCTACCGCAGCTTATCGTGTGGTTTTGGTTCGCATCGCAGATCTGGCAGTTCATTGTGAAAGTGGTGTAGTGGTGTTTCGTGTGTTTTTGCACTGGAACGCCTACTCTGCTTCTCATTAGGGTTAGTTGGTGGTGTCACCCGTGGGGATGAAATTTGCGGCAGTTATCGCGGGAATACTGTCGATGTCTGCAGTTTGCACCCGCTTGTGAATGGGGCGTTAAATCTATCTCCACTTTTGATGCGTTAAGGTGGCGATAACTCGGAGATAAGTCCTTGTGAATATGCCCCTAAGTATTTTCATTTCTCCAGATTTCTAGCCTAGTAAAAAATGTACGACTTCCCGACGGTCCACTCCCAAGGCTATTACCCATGCATTATATGTTAAGGAAAGGTCGGGAATAGGGAATTGGTATTGCATACTGCAGCGAAAATTGTATGGGCAAATAGTTCAAAGTGCCCTTTTAAAAATACAGGAGTCTACGGGATGTTGGATAGATGCAGTGTTATGGAAGGACTACAATAGATGGTCTAATAAGGCCATTCCCGGGGCAAATTTTAAACGTATGGCATCTCTAAATGGCAGCTATATTATACTCCTGATAAACTCCAAAAAATGTTCCCAGAAATGTCATCAGGCTGTTTTAGATGTAACCATCCAAGAGGGGACTGGCTTCATATCTGCTTTTCCTCTCCCAAATTGTCAGACTACTGGATTAGGATCTTCCAGTGGATCAGCAGGCAACTCAATCTAAGCCTAGATCCTCATCCCTTGGCTATTTTATTTGGGATTGCCAATCTAAATTTACCTGTGTGACAAAAACAGTTTGTTTTTATTGCTTCCTTAGTAGCCAAGTCTCTGATCTTAAAAAACTGGAGCTTGTCAGATCCACTAAGATATCCACAATGGGTAGCAAAAATGCGGCAAACTAAAGAAAGTGAAGAACTCTATTCCCTTAGAATGGCGGCTACCCAAAAATGTACACAAATTTGGGGAGAAGACAAAATGTCACATGCATCAAGCATTTTTGCCTTCGCAAACAGGCAGATTTGCAGAATCGGGCCGTTTGCAAAAGCAAAAAATGCTTTTCAGATGCAGCAAACCCCAATTTGCGATCCAGGTAACCTGTTAATGGGTTTACGATTCAGTATTTGGAAGGGGCATGTTCAGGGCGTCCATTCCAAATACCGAATCCTAACGGTATGCAGGAATGTTTTGTGACGATGAATGTGGTTGCAAAACATTCGCATATTACCACCTACCCATGCTAGTAGGTGCTAACCCATTCACAAATGGGAAGGGGTCCCCAAGGGACCCCTTCCCCTTTGTGAATGGTTGTAAAAGCATTTTTAAGAGCAGGCAGTGGTCCCATGGACCACTGCCTGGTCTTAAAAAATGAAAAGAAAAATTTCATTATACTTTTTGTAAAGTATCTCGTTTTCCTTTAAGGAAAACTGGCTGCTTTACATAAACAATAGATTGCTTTATGTAAAAGCAATTACGGACATGGTTGGTCTGCTGACCTCAGCAGGCCACCATCCCCGTGATTTTTGCAATTCCTAGGGGGTGGCAAATTGCGATCTACCACATTAATATTAATGAGGTAGAGCGATTTGCGACCCCCTAGGAATCGCAATCTGAAACTCTTTGAGCTTCATGCATTGTAAATTGCGATTACCTAATTGCGATTCTCAGGAATTCGCAATTAGGTATTCGCAATTTACAATCTTGATGCATGTAGCCCTAAATGCTTTAAAGACTGTAGCGAGGAGGGGGAGAAATTGACTCATAAAAGTCATTTTTAGTAATGTAGAGCCTTATCATAGGTTATTATAGTTTGCTTGTTTTATGTATCCTGTGAAGATAAAGATTTATTTTTTATAATATCTATGAATTATTACTGTACATTACTATGTATTGCTCCAGAATGATTGATTATCAAAATTTTGCTTCTTTTGTATTATGGGTCTGTGAATAAATAAAGCTTAAAAAAAAAGTGTAACGTAAGCAAATTAAGCAAGCGTAATTTAAATTTCACCTGGCCTAACTATAACTTGAGAATCCAAATGCATAAAACATTGTGAGCTGCAGGGAGTACTCGCAATAGAGTTAAATAAAGTTAGCGACTGTAAAACTTTGAACTTCACACAGCATTAGTTAGGATGTGTTGCTGCCAAATCTAGACAACAGAATTTCTAGCTGCACGTTTCTGTCATGCGGCTGTATCTGAAGATCGGCATCTATGCACAACTAAATAATGCAATTTGCTTCCCATAGTGATGTCTGACACGTATTTCATTAGAAATTAAATAGAAAAATGCATTGTTCCACATGTTATGCTTGAAGACCTATGGGAAATGCATATAATTAAATAAGATTGGAACGTGTGATAAATATTGCTGGATGAAAATCGATCATTAGATTTCTACAAGTGCGTTCATGACTTACTGGTAATACATATCTTAAACATTGAAAAAAGAGTTTTAGGCACACAAGTTAATTACGTAAGAACTGGAAACAGACAGCATAAGTCAAAATGATTTTTCCCTTTCAACCACAAAATTGCATATTTTAATATATTCGTGACGCAAGAAATAACAAAACAAAGGATAGATAGATAAGGAACAGCACGAGTGACGTAGGACTGGATGATAAAGTAAAATCCTCTAATTTATGGAGGGAGTGCAATATGTAGACACTAAATCCAACAGGAGAAATCCGAAACACCTTCCACCGTGTAACAACACACACTCATTCAGCAGTACAGATGAGACAAAGCATCCTACAGGCAGAACAGATAAGCCATAACATTCAGCTATCAAGTTTATCCCAACACCACCTGCAATCAAAATATATCATGTGCAGAACATCCAACAGAACATATGAGCGAGAACATCTGACATACACTAACACATCTTGATGCACCACTACAGCAACCTCAGACCTATGATAACCCTTAACACTAGGCAAAGGCAAGTTTATAGACGAACAGAGGGATAAGCAACTGGTAAAGTCCCATAGCAGGCCATGTGGACATCAAAATCACACACTCAGAGCTCATTGAGCATAATAATGCCACTGAATCCGAGACGGACCAGAATAGAGTATGCAGAACATATAGTGCAAGGACCACTCAGTCTCTAGTCTGAGCAAATAATCAAGGACCCAACCGGCTGATCCACTCCGCCCAATGGGTAACAGGAGTATGAGTTGCCGACAGAACTAGAAGGCCATACTAATGATGGCAGTCTGTGTACTATACAGAGTCCAGTAAAATAACATTACATGACATAACATAACTTATGTTTGTATGTCACAAAGAGCATCTAAACAGCTGCAATTCAGTTGCTCATACGGTGATTTTTCAACCATTTGTGCTCCCTCTCTATCTGTCATGTCATGCCAGTAAGTGTGTGCTGGAAACTTTAAGTGCTTTCACTAAAAGTCAGTCTATGATTCAGAACTAACTTAAGAACTGGTAGTGCCAGTGAGAATAAATAAGACAATCTCCTATTGTTTGGTTTCCTCAAATTAATTGTTCGTGCTCTATTATAGATGCTCAAAACAATAGGACCAGTACATTGCATACACATTTTTACTTTGTTCACTTTACACCACACACAACATAATTTAAAGGCTACAAAAAGGACTGCAATCATTCAATTGCTTGCATACTTAAAATGTTGTGATAACGCAGAAGATTTAACTCAAATACATGTGTAATTTACGATGTAAAAGACAACATGAAGGGAAAACCTTTTTTGCTGTCTTGTAAAGTAATCTACCCATGTTGCCTAGAAAATGGCACGGATGCCTTTTTTCCTTTCTATTACTGACCCATGTTGGATCAGTAACTAACAAGAAAAAAAAACGTGTGAATGCATTTTTCAAGAGGAAGATGGAAAGAAACACGGGGGCGAAAGCGAATGAAGGTGGAAGCAACACAGGGGCTGATGGCGGTGATGGAAGCACCCCAGGGGCTGATGGCGGTAGTGGAAGCAACCCAGGGGGCATAAGCAACCCGACGGCACAGTTTTTTTTTTTTAATGGGTGGGTAAGCAATATGGAGTGAGAGCAACAGGAGCAGTCAAAGCTCCAGTTCAAAAGTTGATCACGAGCATGGATGGAAGCTCTTGCTTATTTGACAAGGTTTGGGCAGCTGGACAGTCCCCACTTCCGACCACACACACTGTATCTCTCAAGCTCAAATTTTCCAGCCAATGAAACTGGTTCACAGTTTTCTTCCTGAGAAAGGAATCTGGGCATGTCTTGAATCCAGAATACAATTTAAGAGTCACTGCCTATGTACAGATGATTGTTTGATATAACAAAGTACTGGGCAAAGAAAGAGGGCTATAGATGTTCCCTGTGTGCAGAATTCAACCCCCATCTAAAGAGCAGTTCCGAGTAATCTTAAAAGCAAGTCACTAATTGGGTATTTAAAGCATTTGCTGCTCCGATGTATGCAATCAATATTGTAAAATGTATATACATTCTGTTTGCAAACATTTCAAACATGCGAAAAATGCTAACACAAAGGGGCTCCCGTCAGGCTTTTGTATCTGAACCTGGTTTACCCGGTAAAAACAGAAGACAGGTTTCCTGGGTAATACTTTGCTGCTACCAGCAACGGTTTATGTAGAAGGAGTCAAGGTCAGTTATCCCTTGAAACATCAGGCTTGCGGATCTAGGGATGAGGTACTTCAAAAGCTCTGCAATATTTAAGAATACAGTCAAGCCTGAGATCAAAGAAAATAGTGTCAGGGGTGTCACAAGTAGGATGGTTATTCACTGTCATCCCTAAAGCGGATGCTTCTGAGGTAAGGTTAATCTACAGATCTGCTGAATTCTTCTCTGGGATCTTAGTGAGTCACATTTGCTTTGAATTCGGAATGCTGTGACCTGCTTGGTGCATAATATCATAGGCCCACACCTGACTCTCACTCTCAGGGCCGAACTGGCTGTAGTGGGTAGCGGACGTTTTCCCAGGAGGCTGGAAGGGTGGCGGCTGGTTTTTGCAGCAGTGGGGACAATTTATTATTACTGGGGGTCGGTTTTGCAGTGGTGCTACAATATCAGCCCCCAGTACCAGAAGCAGTAGTGCTTCACACTTGCACCGCCCCCCCCCGGGGGGGGGCTACTTCTACAAGATTGCCAGGGCTGCTTTGGCTTCCCACCCCAGTCTCTCTCTCTCTCTCTCTCTCTCTCTCTTTCTCTCTCTCTCTCTCTCTCTTTATCTCTCTCTCTCTCTTTCTCTCTTGTTTAAATAATCCAGTTTGCAGGCCCAGGGTTAACAGAAACTACTCAATACAGACTCATACAGAGAATGGGCTTTGGGAACCTTCTGTAAAGGCTCTTACACAGACACCCTCTCTTTGTATTTTAGCATTCAAGTTGTTCCTTCTTGATGGAACGTGGGATGCCAGGCTGTAATGAAGGGTTGGGTCCAAATTCTTACCATTCACCCACCAAATAAATGGGCATAGCTCCAGAATATAGGCTTGGCTAAAGTACTTGTAAGTGTGCCTGACGATTATGTTATACAGTGCGGAAGACTCCCCAATCATTTCTTGTTACTGTCCTTTTGTTCTCAATATTGTTGGTGTCTCATCAGTGGCGGCTAGCTTAAATGAAAAATGGTGAGCGCGAAGGCGCACGCCTCACCATACATTCGGGAGCGTGACCGGTGCGGCACTTCTCTTTGCTGTCCATGAGCAGGAAAAGGACGCACATCCTTCCTACTTGTAGAACGCAACTCCAACCAATCCTGGAGCTGCTCTCATGCTGTGAAAGCAGCTCCAGGATTGGTAGGAGCAGGCTCACCAAGCACTCATTTTGAGGCTGGGGGTCTTTGCCATCAATCCACAGGCTGTTTCACAGCCTTTGGAATGCTGGGTCAATAGTGCACATGTCAGGCTGGCCGTCGCAAGATAGCCAGCCAATCCGACATGCGGACTGTAGACCAGTGCTGTCAACCTGCATTTGCAGAATTCAGCCTCGACCCCACCCTCGTTCTGTACTCAGCACAAGCCGGTGCAGTGGCAAATAAATACATTGGCATTAACATGCCATTTTATTTATTTGTATTTGCCTGCTGCGCTCGCAGCAGGCAGGGCGACGCTCCTCCACTCCTGAGGAGGAGGCGTCCCTGTGTCTCATTATCTTTTATACTTTTATCTCCTCCTTCTTGGTTGTGTAATCATGTCTGAATACTAGTATTCCGAGTATGTTTCATGCTCATGCATAGGAATTTCAGTATGCCTTGATGTCTACTGCAGATTGAACATTTCGGCACCTTTATAATGATGGTTGCAGAGAAGATGGTTTTTGGGGTCTGCAAAGTGAAATTCACCCAACAACATAGAATTTTTATAGATTGTGCAGTTTGTTTTGTGTGAAGTGTAGTCATTAATACGCCTTTGGAGGCATAAATTTCAATATCCAGAAACGTCATTCTCCAAGAATTATGGTGTAAACTAAATTTAATGTCTGCCGTTCTGTCGTTTAGCCAACCATGCAATTTAATGAGATTTTCAAATTTGCCTGTCCATATGAAGAATATGTTGTCTATGTTTCAGACCCAGCTTGAGATGTATTGATAGAAGGGATTGTTGTTATAAATGTACTTTTCTTCAAATTTGGCCATGTAAAGTACTGCTAGATCTGGCGCAAAAGGACAACCCATGGCGGTCCCCTTGGTTTGGAAGTAAAAATCATCTCCAAATTTGAAGTAATTTTTTCAAAGCGCCAAACTTGCTAACCTCATGATGAACTGCGTGGGGACTCGTTCTGGTGTTGGTCTTGTTTCCAAAAACATTTCAATGGCTGATAGCCCATCCTCTTGTGGTTTTTGAGTGTACATTGAGACTACGTCCAGCGTGACCAGGATCTGATCAGCTGCTGTAAATTCCCTTGCTTCTATTTTGGTTATAAAGTCCATTGTGTCTCTCAAATATGAGGGAACGTCCTCCAAGAATGTTTTTTTTTATTTTTTCAGCTCACAATGTGTTCTAAGTCCCGAGGAGAACCCTGAAAAGAAATTGAATCGGGTTCGAAACGCGTCGACTGGTGTTTCACCAAACAAGTGTTCTGTACAAGTATTTACCATGGTGGCTCGAGATGCGAATTAGTCAAAATTATTAAATTGCAAAGTTGTTTATGAGCCCCAATAGTACACTGTTTGGTATTGCCCTGAAAGTGGAGATTTCAAGTTAGGTGGTACACCGCCAACCTACAGGGCATTGTTCATTTTTTCCTGTTTCACAAATGAGAAATTGGATTGAGAATTACAGAACCGGAGCTGTTTTTATCTTTGAATTAAATGTTGTATGTTAATGTACTGTTTATTAGTTTGTCCGAAAATGTTTTTGTGGTGTTGTAAGATTTGTAATTTAGTTTAACAATTTTTCTGTGTTTTTCTGTGCAGTTTGTATAACTTTTGTGTAATGTAAAAATTCATGGCGTAACAGATGACAAATCCATCTCGAAATTTCTTTACTATAAAATGATATGAGTAAACCAAGGAAAATAAAAATATATGGTCATATCAAGTGTCATGTGTGACCATGCAGAATGATGAGAAACTGGTATCCGTATTGGCACGTATGTTGTTGTGTGACTTTTAGAAAGCTGGCATTTTTCTGCCTTATTTAGTCAGTGCCTATAGCCTGTCTTGGGTCACATGACTGAGTGTAGCTGACAGTTGAGCTTTATGTATTCCTCCTAGACAGTCACACACTAAACGGGAGGTTAGGTTTGACTGGATGGGCTATCACTGGCAGGATGGGAGGGAGGAGCTGGGTACAGCTCCACTTACACCTGAATAGGCTGTGTCCTTCCGCCACACAAAGGGCTGCATACCTCTTGTAGTTAGTCTGGAGCCAGGGCAGGGGAGGTGGGATGCCTGGGAACTTCATAAGGAAACCTCTAGAATCTCTCCCACTTCAAAGGCACAACTGGCTATAAACACTGGACCTCAGACACCACCACTTCAGTTCACTTCTGGACCTGTGGATACTCTGCCAGGAAGGACTGCTGTACAACTGAAGGACTGCCACTCTGCTGAACTGCACTCTGCTGGACTCCTGCTTGGTGTGCTGACCTTCTGCCTTTTTGCCTGGGTAAGAAGGACTGGACCTGCATCTCTTGAACCCAAAGTGACTCCAAGGCTAGTTGACTGGCCTCCTGATCTGAAGCCTCAGGGTCATAACAGATTTCCCAAAAAGTTACATCTTCACCTGGACTCTGCCATATATGAGTCTACCCTGCCAAGTGATTCCACCCCAGTCCTGGACCCTTGGTAGTGGGCTTAAGGTGATTTGTGGATCCAGCTGTACCAATGCATCTCCTCTGCAATGCGGTATTTAAACCACGCACCGCAATGGGAGCGTATTACCTATGGAGTCTCGAGCGCCGCGTCAAGTGAAGGGCTGACAGGGGGTAGACACTGTGGAGACGCACCCATTAGTACGCGACATGTCGGAAATGACAACAGGATCATGTGGTATAACTCAGAAAGTTGACCACAGGATGTCTGGGAGTTGTAGTTTGTAGTTTTTGTTTTTAAAATGAGGGCTATGTGTCCAAATGGAAGATCTCCGATATCGTATGCCACATACAATGTTAAAAAATGTTAAAAAAGCAATGTGGGGAACCAGTTGGGATAAACAGAATTATCAGCCAGAGATGTAAGAATGCAAATGGTGAATGATGATTTTTAACCCAAAGTCGATAAACAGATATTAAAGATGGCAGAAAGGATGATCATAGTGTATTACCTAATGGTTTTAATGTGGCCATACATGAACGGACTGTTCCATTAGGTCAGTTATGTCATAAATGTAAACCTGCCCAAAGGAAAAGGAGTTAGTATTCCTCTGTAGCACATCCTTAAGAGATGCATCTAAATGCATATAGAAGAATGCATCTACGAAAAGAGGGATGTCTAGTAATACTGGCTATATAGTGATCTCAGTCATAGGGAACACCAAGAGATATCATCAGTGAGACCTCTCTACTGGCTTCTCAGCCTAAACACCCAACGCTGTTCCCTCCGGAACAGGATTTTGTCCAACGGACCCATTTCTATGCAATAGTTGGGTTTATCAAGAACCACCCAGGTCATATCATCCTCAGTGTGTCCTGATTCTAGATAGTGTTTAGTAAGTTTAGTGTTGGAATTCTTGCATCTGATGGAGCTCCTGTGTTCAACGATCCTGCTCCTCACCTTGCGTGTAGTCATATCCACATATACTAGGGCACAGGGGCACCAGATCAGGTAAATGACACCCCATGAGTTGCAATTGGTATGATTTGTCAATCGCCACAGTGTCCTGAGCCCTAGATCTAGCTGTTTCGTCTGTTGTGTAAAACCACATACCGAGCAAGACCCGCAGAAACAGATGACCCCGAGCGCAAGACGCCAGAGATACCCCTTTGTGAGCACAACGTGCCCCTCATCCAGACTAACCAGGGATAATTCTGTGAGAGGAAAGGAAACTCCAACCTAAGGAGAACGCCATATTTATATAAACAGCCGCCTTGCTGAGATGGCAATCTTTCTTTTGGTAATCAGTTGGACCAATCAAAAAGACAACACACAGACATTGTGTTTAGTCCTGAAGAAGACCCCATGATGATGTTTTTATACTTACACTAGATCCTAAAGGGGTCGAAACGTCGACGTAGATTGACAAGCGTAATAGCCCAACTTGACCATCATACACTAAAAGGATTCATTCTTGGTTTGGTTTAAAAGTGCATTTTCTATTAAACTCACGCTGTGCTTAATTGTATTATTGTGCTATATGTACTATATATTGGTTTCTGTTTATGTTGTGATGTATATGTAAAAACATTTGTTTTGCGTTACGTGTGCTTTATTCATGCAAGAAGTAGAATTGCATGTCTTATAGTGTTTTGTGTGTATATGTCCTGTTCCTTATTTAGACATGATTTTTTGGATAAAAACTTTATTCACATTTCAAATAAGTACAATTGGTTTGTTTTTTCTTCAAGAAGTGTTTAGACAGTTCCTTGCGTTCATCATTTATTGAAATCCCATCCTTGCAGGGGGGACAGATAAAGATTGTATTACAGTAGTATGTTTGTGGCAGAACCACTACTCGTTTAACCAAATGTTCTTATTTATAGTCTTCTTGACAGTATCTGTAAGGTGACTAAATGTGCTCACACAGACCAGCCTCTCAGTTATGGCTCTGGGACATATTTCTAAAAGGGCATCCCTATTGTTGCTATGTGCCCGTTTAGAATCCCTGCGGATCAGATCTTTAGGGTATTGGCGTGTTAGCAGTTCCTCACTCAGATTGTCAGCATGTTGTTTATACTTCTGGATTTCCGTACAATTACTCCGCAATCAGAGGAATTGACCTACGGGAAGATTGTTCAGCAAAGCCTGTGGATGAAAGCTTTTGTAACTCAATAATGAGTTTTGTGCCATCCTTCCAGATGAACCTGAAATTATGGAAGAGATATATTGATGATATCTTGGTCATCTGGGAGGGAGATCCTACTTCTCTAGGCTCTTTCTCTTCTTGGTTGAATACCCTTGATTCTAATCTGTGATTCACTTGGGAATCCAGTAAAACACAATTTCCCTTCCTGGACCTTCTCCTGTATCCAAAAGAAGGCAAAATCTACACTGAACTGTACTAAAAACCGATGGCACGAAACTCATTATTGAGTTACAAAAGCTTCCCCAAAATTCATTAGATTGGAGTGGGAATAGAAATCCTAACTTCATTAGTTTCCAACTTCTTCTTAAAAATTGTTTAGATTGGAGGGGGAATAATAAATGAGAACCCTTTAGTGTCCAACAAGTTCCTCAAGGAGGCTTAGATTGGGGTGGGAATAGTATAGTATATTTTTAGTGTGTGTTTTAAGTACATGCTATATTTTCTCGTGTTTTAAGTGTATTTATTAACTTTATGTTTTGTTTACTGGGATATTTGAGTTACATATGTATATGTTTTTGGTAAATAAAGTGTTATTTTATTGTTCTGGTTGTAGTTGGTAGTGTTGTAGTGTTTATTTTGGAATAAATAAATAAGTGTGATTTTATTTGTTAATATATATTTTATTTATACATTTTAAAATATTTTTTGTATGTACTTTTCCATTCTATATTTTTAATATATATACATTTCATATACCACAAAATTAGTTGCAACATGTTGTGATATTTTTTGATTTCATATACATGTGCATATATTTTCCAATAAATACAATTATTTTGTAGTGTAATTTTTATAAATACATTTTATCTCACATACATATTTATTTGTTTTTTTATACATGTTACATATTTGTTTCTTCACATGCATTTTTTTTATATACATGTACATATATTTTCTAATAAATACAATTATTTTGTGGCGTAATTTTTATAAATACATTTTAGTTTTTCACAAGTATATAGTTGACAATTGTTTTTAAAGTATGTATATGTTTTCTCATATATATTTATTAACTGTTTTGTTTTACAAGGTATATATATTTAAAGAAATGAAATTTTTAATATATGTGTTACATATACATTGGTATTGGTTTTTATCTTTTTAAAATTCATACATATTTTATACAACGTTTTAATCATATTTTTTATACACTTAGGGGCTCATTACGATGTTGGGAGGAAAGTTTCCACCGACAGTCGGAATCTTCCTAACCGCATCGGAGCCCTCCCAGCCGGCTCGGTCGATTTACAGTACGACCGCCCGATTACGATTTTCGCGGTCGGAACATGAACCGGCCGGACATTCCGACTAGGTTCCGACCGACTCACGGAGTATCCCTGTCGGTCGGAACTGCCTCGTAACCCCTTATGGACAGCGTTTCCGCTGTCAGGATTCCGCTGTCAGTTTCCAACAGCCTTTCCGCACCGGCCTTTCTGACGTGGAAAGGCTGCCGGAAAGTGACTTTTGGGGCCCCTGCCAGGGCCCCTTAACCCCCACGGCATACGGTTGGTGGTCGAGGGGGTGCCTAAAGTACCACCTTGTAAAACCCTGCACTGTGCGGCAGGCACCATACAGGCCGGTTCTTGGGCGAAATATGGGCTCCCATAATAAACAATGGGAATCCAACCGAACAGTGTTCGGTCGCATCATAACCTGGCAGTCGGAACCGCCGACCGCAAGTCGGTCGGTCCCGAATCCGAGACGGTGTCGGGCAGAGGCTTTCCGCCCAACACCGTAATGAGTCCCTTAGTCTAACATCTGCAGTTATTTTCAGAACAAAATGTTCTTTTAAATATTTATTTTGGTTGCCATTTTCTTACTGCTATCTGTAATTTGTATTCAATATTAACCCTGGGCGTAGTTCGCGTAGTAGCGCTACGCGTAGCTACGTGAAGTGCACTTCGCACTACGCGAGCTAGCGTAGCTACGCGAACTGCGTAATGCACTGTGCAAAATGCTGTTCGCACTGATTGCACAGTGCCGGATGCTTGTCCGCACTGTGCAATGAGTGCAAACCGCATCTTGCACAGTGCCAGCGGTCGTTTTCTGCCGCTCGAGTAGATTTCTACTCGAGCGACAGCTTTCTCAACGCGGACTGGTAGTTTCTCATTGCGAGCGGTCGCGAGCATACGCGACCACTCGCAATGAGAAACCTGACCTCCCCGCGTTGAGAATCTCGCCGGGAGGTTTATTTTCCACACTCGCGATCGGCAACTTGATGTTGCTGATTGCGAACGAGGAAAAAGTCTCGCCGGGATGTCATTTTGCTTGCTCGCGGTCGCCAACTTGACGTTGAGGACCGCGAGCAAGCAAAAAATGACCGCTACGCGTGTTTGCACTGTGCTACGTGCAATTCGCATAGTGCGAAGTAGCGCAAACTTCGCAAACTACGCGAGCGTAGCGTAGTACTTCGCCCAGGGTTATTCAATATACTTCAATGTACTGCGGCTTTGATTCCTGTAGGTCACAGCTCTATGTTGTTGCTCAACTAGCTAGGTAAGACTATGTTTACCTTATTTTTTAGGGTTTTTGGGGTGGGAACGTGGGTAGTTTTAGTTATTGTAAAGCAACGCACTAGTGTGTAGGGTTTATAATGTTTAGTGTTAGTAAGCATGTTGGTATTACATAGTGTAATATGGTAGGCTTTGCTTTAATTTGTGCAGCATAGTTAATTATAATAGTTATTGTGGTTATGTCATTAATGTTGATGGTGCCCTGATTAAATATTTGTAATGTTTTTAAAGTGTGTATGTTATGTTTAATTTCAGGTTCTTTGGTCGCAGGATAAGATTTTTCCTATTTTTGGATGCATTTTTATTGGTTATACTTTAACCAAAATTATTTTTACATTTTCCTTTAATGTTAGGTTTTCCTGGAGCGTTTTTTTATTCTGACTTTTTTGGGCTTTCTATGGTTTCCTATGATTATGAATTATTTCTTTGGAATTATTTTAGGGGTGTTTGTAACTCACATACTTCTGTGTACTGTAATTACCTAAGAATTCTGTGCGATTACGCTTGAATTAAAAAGAAGGACTCTGCATTTAGTGCTAATTCTTAGTGCACCACACATCCAAAATGGACTTGTATTAGCTAAATGTGCTCATGCAGAAGGATTTTTTCTCCCCAAATTATGCCAGGCGGAGTAATCACATAATTAACATTAAATTTGAATTTATGATTAATGTGGAATTACCAAAATGACTTCGATTACGGAGGTGTAATCAAAATTATGCCCAGGCCTTATTCAGTTTTTTAACCTTCTGTGATGGACTTTTTGGAATTTATTGTGGCTATTGATGTGAATTTGTTTTTTGTGGAGCCATGATGAATCATGGACAACAGCTATGAAGCCATAAGTTAATTACTTTTTATCTGTTTTGGGGTTGCTATTGTTATTGCTGTAATAATTATTTATTCATAAGTAAGTGAAAATGCTATGTTTTGTTTTGTTTGTATGTGTATGATATTTTGAATATATTTTAAATTAATTTGATTTTCTTTTACTTCAGTTTTGAAATATATTTTTTAATTATGTTTACATTATAATTTTTATGTATCATTCCATTGTGTATTTCTTTATTTTATTTTGTTTTATAGACTTATGAAAAAAGATAGTTTGTGAAATATTTATCCAATTGCATTTGGTTTTGTAGTTGTTCTTTTATGTTAGTTTTTATTGTAAGTGATATTTATTTGTTTGGTTTGAGTATAGTTTTAACTATCCTTTCCAGGTAGTGTAGTCCTTTGTTATTTACAGGAATCTGTGCTGCAGGAGGCTAGGACAAGGCTAGGAGTCCTTTGTTATTTACAAAGAGTTGCACTTTACTGTAACATTTCACACATCTTTTGGCCTATTTAGATATTTTTTGTTTGATTTGGTTTATAGATTTTTCTATTCTTAGGGCCTCATTTGCAAATCTTTGACGCACGGCAGCGCAGCAGACCTTCCTGCTGCGCTGCCCTGCCTCAAAAGAAAAGGGCAGGAATGCGCCGTATCTACAAGATACAGTGCATTCCTGTCCTTTTCCCTAAGCACAAACAACAGTCATGCGCCAATGCAGACACCCTTGCGTCATGTTGCAAGGGTGCCTGCGTTGCGGGGATGATTGTTTTTGTGCAGGAAGGGACACCTTCCTGCACAAAAACAATAATTGAAGGCATTTTCCTCTTTCTATGCGTGCTATGTGAGAAAAGTATTTCTCCTCATTGTGCCACTCCTTCGCCTCCCCTGGGGAGGCGCAGGAATCTGACACATTCCCAGGTTTACAATTCATTTTAAATCTGGGAATACTTCAGATTCCATGGGTGTTGCGTGGGAACACCCACAGCAACACCCATGGATTGCCCCTTTCACGCAGTGTTCTGCGTGAAAGGAGCACATATTTACAAGGCCATGAAAAGCCATGTATGCTGCTGCCCGTTGCACCACTGGAGGGTCAGAAAAGTGATGCTGTGTGGCACAAAAGTGCCGCTAGGGCTTCGCAAATAAGGCGCTCAGTTGTTGGTAGCTTTGTTCTTTCTGGATGATTTTTAGGAATTTGTATTGGTTAGGGTGGCTTTGGCCTAATATGACTTGGAAAGTGTTGTGCCATCGTTCCACTGCGTTGTTAGTTTTGGATTCTTTATCCATGGCGCTGTTGTATACGTTCCTCCATGGGATTTGAAACTTGGGTTAATGTCTGTGGCCACAGCAATGCAGTCTGCCAACCCAAGTGTTCTCAAAGTAGTGTATGAGAGGACTTAGTTTCTGTACATTTCTTTAGTAGTATGGAAATTCTATTAGTATGTTGTAAGAGTTACCTACTTCTCTAACTGGTAAGTATGCTAGGGTTATTATTTTTTTATTTCAAGAGCAAGCTCACTGTTTTTTGTATATTCTAAATTAGTGTTGATTTTTGGAGGTGCCTCAAAATTCATTGATTAAAATGATAATATCAGCCTTGCCTGGCTGTGTGTGGTTAGATTTTCAGAATTGTTTGTATAACTGCCTGCTCAAACTCTACAATAATATTTTGGGGGGGGATAGTTGGTAATTTTAATTTTAATCCTGTTTAGTAGTTCATAGTTGTTTGCACTTTGCTTGTTAGGCAGTAAGGAATAAATTAGGGGTATGTTACTTTTCTAATTTTCTCCATGAATTATATATATTTGTGTGAATGGTGCAGGGCACAATCTGAAGGTGCCATGCATCATCCATGTTAGACATTGGGGGCATAGTTACAATATTTACACTTGATGACTTTATTTCAGCATTCATGCCATAAATGTATCCACAACCTAGTTTAATTTTTAACAAACCAATTCTGAGAGCCTAAATCAGTGGCCTCAACTAAATAAATTATTGAAATGAATTACAAAAATCACAGAGAAGTAAATCAAAAGAAACAAACAGACGGGTGTATGTGAACAAATAGCATAGCAAGAGGGTGCAAAACACAGTTCACATAGACAAAAATGACTGAGATAAATAGTTTTTACAATAATCTTCTCTCATAATCATTTTTGTGGAATCCCATTTCATATATTTTTCCAAATGGAAATTATCATTGAACATACAGCTATTAACTCCTATAAAACAATGTTCACAAAAGTGGGTTATAATTGGATATATTGACATATTGTTGCAGTGTTCTGTCTAAAGCTGGCTTGATAAGGTGTGAAAATATCAATATCACGTATCCACTCCTGGATCTTGAACAGAAGGGCATGACAAAACACTTTTTGGATCGAATCAATAAGGCTAATGGACCTATAATTACAAAGTTGATTCCCGTCACCCATCATAAATAAGGGAATCACCTCTGCACCCTTCCAAGACCCAGGAATTGGAGCACCTCCTGCTATGGCATTTGAAAGTAACAAGATGTAATGTGACCAATTGGCTCTCTCATACAGAAAGAGGTCACCAGGAATCTCTTTGGGCCCAGGGATTTGGCTCAGACAATTGAGGCCTGAATGTCACCCAAGGTAAATAAGTCCTTGTTAACTGCCTCAGTTAGTGCAAGTGGAGCTAATAGGGAGTGAGTCAGACTGTCATCAAAATAGAGGGAATTAATATGATGGTACCAGACAGAGACAGAAGTATGATTTTTAAGAGAAGTCGCCCCCGTACGTCTGCCCCACACAACCAAGGACCAAAACTTATTGGGGTGTTTACAATCACACGCTTTCTTGATAAGCCGCCACCTAGTCTCATCCCATTCCCATTTTGCCTTTATCTGAGGATGCTTATAGAACCTTCTTTGAATTCCTCTGAGTGTCATGTCCTTAGATTTAATCGCCAGGGAAAGTTGAATTCTTGAATGTATGCACTCCCCATTAAACCAAGAGTTGGGTTTTCTTGGTTTGATCTAAGGTTAGACTTGAGCACAGACACAGTGAATTAGGACACCAACTGCTCAGAAAAGTGGGAATGGATGACTGGAACTGGATTCAACCCGCCTGACTCCGTGTTCAGAGTATCAATCTACGACGTACACGCTAACAGTTCCTGATTGATAAGCTGGAGCTTTTCTTTGTGTGGGACCAACTGTTGCCACTTAAGGCGGCGCTCATCATTGGATGGTATCACATCCCAGTTCAACTGGTGTTATCGGGACGAACTGTGCAAACCACCCCATGGTGACAACTGTCTGAGGCAAAGTGGGTCATGTTCGCTATCAGATCTTACACCCACAATCATCATCCCAACTATGATGACATTTATAGCATTTTTAAAACGCCTGTGCATTGGAAGCTGTGCATTATTATGCCATTTTCCATGTTACCGAAGGGTTTAATCTATGAATTAGTTTTGAAAAAAAATATTTCTGACAAATCGGTGCATGGACATCGTGGGCTCTTTAACGGGACCACAGGATCTCCCAAGGTGACCTCTACAGTCAAAAAAAGCAAAAAATGAATTATTGTGACAAATATCAGGAAATGAATTGTATAACCATAAAATACTACTTGGCTTTGGGAGGTAAATTGTTCCAAGTGGGAGTCGGGCTACTGAGTAAGCTATGCTACTTAACTGTATCATTTTGGACACATTGTAATAGATATTATTCAGTCCTCTTTAGAGAAAAGCAATATACTTGCTAGGATAACCAACAAGTGCTATAAAGTCTGCAATTTAAAGCAGAAATTCCCACTGACCTCTGGTAGCCAGATCACACGGTTTCCACTGGGAACCATGGCAACGATAAGTATTGTAATTAAAATGGCAGTCCCATCAGTCTGTTTAAAGGTTCGCACAAAAGAAACACAGAGTTGGTCTAAAGGTCGCATAGTGGAGTGTATGAATACTCCTTTCAGTCAAGCTTTTCACCTCGAACCGGCTCTATTTATAAATGTGTCATTGTTCAAGAGCTAAGCAATGGTTTGCTTTGCGTTTGCAATAACGCTGAGCAAACTACTGCAGTCCAGCAATTTTGTTATATTGTGTGAGTCACAGTGTCTTTTCATCAGTTAAATTACTTTTCCAGGAAACCCTCAGTTATTTGGAGCTTTTCACTTTAGTTTTACCCCTCAATCGTTTTCAGAGTGTTGGGAGCCAATTCTTTAGCTGATGTTGCACCCTACATATACCATAACATACCATACCTTACCAAACCATACCATATCAAAACACATAAAAACAAAATAAAACAATATAACATGATAGAATGCCATGTAACATAATAATAACGAACACACATGTATATAAGTGCTGTATTGTCACTGTAGTTTTGCATGTTTTCGGAACAATTGAATGTGCACTACTAATATAACTCTTGTGCTGAAGTCATCCTGTTCTTTTTATTTTCCACAAAACCGAAGGCAACCTTGTAGAGAGAAAAACATTTTGGGAACATGGCACATCGACTAGTCGAACAGAGCAATATTTTGAAGTTGATTTGTATTTTGTACTGATATTTTTGTGTTGCACTATAACTTGAAGCACACATAGAAAGAGGAAAATGCTTCAGAGGTTTGTTTTTGTACAGGAAGGTCTCCCTTCCTCCACAAAAATAATCCTGCTTACAACGCAGGCACACTTGTACTATTGTGCAAGGGTGCCTGTGGTGGTGCTAGGCAGCACATTGTGTGCCAGCACAGGGAAAAGACAGGAATGCTCAGTATAATGTTAAATATGGCACATTCCTGCAATTTCCCTATCACTCAACACAGCAAGGTGACTTGCTGTGCTGTGCTGCGTGATTTATTGATAAATGTGCCCCCATGTCTCCAATATAAAGTAAAACTTTCAGTTGAGTTTATAATGGATTTGCACTATGTTAACTTTAGGTTTACAAAACAAATTATTTAAACAGTTACTTACATCACATATATATCTTATGTCATCAACCATGCCCTACCTACATCTCTATAATACTACAGTTGGTGTTGGTTTACTATAGAAAACTGTCAAATGAGTATCAATAAATATACATACAAATGCCAATCCAAAAGCAGGACGTAGACATCATCAACACAAATACAGCATTTTATGAGGTGCATGGACAGAGCTGTGTGTGGAATTTTAGTTCTGCGAAAGCAGAGTACAACACAACAAAGCATACCATTATAGTCCATTGGGAAGGTACATTAATTTTGCTGAATACCACACTACGGCGAAAAACAGTCAAAATCTACTATACTGCCCCTCCTGCAGAGACAGTCTGCACATCTACATCAAATCATTCTACAAGTCTTTGCTATTAAAATTGAAGAAGAATGCGCTGCAAAATCCCAGCAGACCTACCAAAAATAACAGCGACAATAGTAAAATATTTCTATGCCTGTCAGTAAAATAGACACAGTGCATAAAACATGGACTTCAAAAGAGTCTCCAATCATGTTTGCAGTTTCATACAAATAGTCAACATTGAAGTGCCCCTCACAACTACAAGGATTTTCAATTTTAGGGGCTAAGACCCTTTACAAAAAAATGTAATACACCATAATCAAAAGAAAACACAATATGAACAAATTGATCCAGTTTTTTTAATTTTTATTTCGAGCAAAGTGGCATGGAAAAGAAGTAATGGAGTAACCCTCAATGCAAGTCTGATGAGGATTTCAGATTAATAAAGGTAGAGGACAATAAAATACTTAAAAGAAGCGCATCTCAAAACCAGTGACATTTGTTTTAACTACAAAATTACATAGGCTAGTCTGTTTTCATTGTTTATTGGTACCACTGGATCGATTTTGGCCCCTATTGCAAAAAGCCGGACGGAACATGGATGTCCATTAAAAGTGGCTCCTGTTTTTTAAAAACTGTTATAATCTTACCTTGGTACATCCCATCCCTCTTTTCCCCCCTCTCCCCTCCGCCTTACGCTCTCCCTTAGAATTAGAATGTTGAAGTGGAGTTAGGGTTATAACGTTTCTGTGAGACCGGAGTGGCGGCTCTGCCAGAGGACTCTATGAATAAAGAACCACTCACCTTATTCTGTGGTATTTCTTTCTTCATTTAGTGACAATCGCTGTGTTGGGGGCAGCGTTGATTCCTCTCCCCTCTTGTCTCGGTGGAGTTTTACTTGCCTGCAAGCATTTCTCCAGGGCCATCATCGGCAGTCTCTCTTCCTTGGGATTTCCGGAGAAGCTGCACGTCTATGTTCTCCTCACCGCTCTACTCCGTTTGCCTCCGGATCACTGCAGGAGTTCACCTTCCGTTTCCTGCCCTGCGACATGAATTCTGGGCGGGACGGCAATGCACCAGCAGCTTTTGTCCATTCCTGCTTGTGCTGCACCATACTTTCACTGCAAGGAGAAGGCATTATCTTCAGCAGAGGTTATTTCATCCGCCTACGAACCTGCTCAGCTTGGGTTCCTGAACGTATACTTTAAGGTGAGCACTGTTTGCACTATCACCGCTTGTGAGGGGCACTTCTAACTTTTCGCCTTTATGCTACTTCGAGAAAATGTGTCACCAGTGTGCCAGTCCATGAACCTTTTGAGTTTTGGTTCCTTAGTTTTATAGTTTTAGAATTAAATCAATTTTATTAGCAGAACTCATAACATAGCAGTACAGAGCATTGGTGCCTATAACCCAGCGGGCCGGCTACAAAAGGACATGAGAGGCCATAGGAGCCAAGGAATTACAGGCTAGACAGGTAGACAGTTTACACAGCATGCCGCCTACAACCCATCCTGGGCCGGCCGCGTTCAGCAATAAAAAAACAGTAAGTGCTCCAGGAGCCCTGGGGAAGGAACGTTGGAAAGGGCCAGCAGCAAGCTGAGCCCGCTGGTGCTCAATCGGCCAACGACTCATTGTAACATGTCCAAGGCGCAAAAGTCTGCTTTTAAGGAAGGTAAGAGTCACAAAAGGAGAAACATGAACAAAACTAACATACAAAAACCCGAGGCCCTCCCACCTCCCCCGCCCCCCCTCTCTCTCCTGGTGAGCCAATGAACGTACAAACGCACGTGGATATGGTCCTATCTGAAAGTTACCCCCCTCCCCTAGCCCCCAGTGCCCATCTGCCCCAGTCAGGCTTCAACCATTCCCCTCGCTTTTGGGGATTAGTTTCAAAATTCGTAAGTAAGCAGGGCATGTCAGTTCCCGAAACTCTGTAGAGAGGATGGAAATAAAGGGAGCCCATATCTTAGCGTATTTGGATTTGTCCCCCAGTGTAGCCATTGAGAGTCTCTCCATGCCCAAAAGGGACCACAACTGGTGAAGCCATTGCGTGTGGTCCGGGATTCTGTCCGATTTCCAACTAGCTAAGAGCACCCGATGCGCAGCGTTCAACGTTAGTGCGATCTGTCTGCCCCTGGTAGAACGCAAGGGAAAAGTCAGGGCGTTAGGCAGTCCTAAGATAGTGTATGCCAGGAGCCTGGGGATGGTAGTGTTGAAAGCTTTGTCAATCTCATCGAGGATCTTGACCCAGTATCTCGTGAGCTTCGGGCAGTTCCACAGGAGGTGAATGAGGGTGCCCGGGCTCCCGCAGCCCCGCCAACAGAGGCCATCGCACCGTGAGCTCCACTTAAGTAGACGAGCCGGGGTGTAGTACCAATAAGATACAATTTTGAACGCTGTTTCGGTGTGGCCCATGGAATGTGCAGTGTGGTGGGTCCTATAAAAAATATCTTCCCATTCTTTGTCCGACAGAGTTCGTCCGAGTTCAGCCTCCCATCGCCGTTGTCTGAGCGTCCTGACCCCACTCGGGCCCTGAGAAAGAAACCTATAGATCTCCGAGACAAGTTTACGATCATCTTTTTTAAAGATAAGCCACCTTTCAAACGGGAGCATTGGTCTAACAACCAGAGGGCGGACTAGAGACCCAGACACCCAGTGTAGCATTTGCACGTGGAGGTAGCGGTCGGAAGCAGTGAGGCTGTAGTTTTCCCGAAGCTGTTCGAAGGGGATAAGCCCCTGGAGATCAAACAAGTGCCCCAGACGCTTGCAGCCGCCAGCTAGCCATTGCAAACCCGACCCCTTATCAATCCCTGGTGGGAATTCAGGATTGAGAAAAATGGGGGACATGGGTGAAGGGAACGTTGTAAGGTTAACCCACTTGAACACTCTGTCCCAAACTAACATGGTGAGCCGAGTGACCAGTGAAGAGTAGAGTCCCCAGGATCAAGACACCCTTGGAAGCCAGGCTTCCCTCCAGATGTGGTGGCCAGCTACTGTCTGGTCCATAAATACCCAGTGGTTCTCCGTCATTGGACGGTTCCATTCCACGTGAAAACGCAGGAGTGAGGCTTGAAAGTATCGAGAGATATTCGGCAATGCATGACCGCCTTCCTGTTTAGGGCGTTGCAGCAGGGACTTCCGCAACGTGGGAGATACCGAGCCCCAAATGAAACGCTCAATCTCCTTTTGTATATGTGAGAGCACATGCGGTGGAGGCTATAAGGGGAGAGTTTGGAAAAGATAGAGAGCCCGCGGTAGAACATTCATTTTGACCGCGGCTAGTCTCCCAAGCCACGAGAGCGGCAAACGTTGCCACTGGGTTAAATCTTTACGGATGCGGGAGAGTAAAGCAGCATAATTCACTTCTGCAGTCTTGCCTAGGTTCTTATAAAGGACCAATCCCAGATATGTTAAGCCATCCGACACCCAGTCAAAAGCAAATTGGGCACGTAAGGTGTCCACCGTTGTTTGCGTTGCAGTTAGGTTGAGGACCTTCGATTTCTGGAGGTTCATTTTGAATCCTTACACCCGACCGAAGGCGAGCATGTCATCTACAATGACCGGCAAGGAGGTCAAGGGTTGCCCTACCGAAAAGATGACATCATCGGCGTATAGGCTAATCAAATGCCGGTCAGCCCCAAAAGGAACGCCCTGGGCGTGTCGGTTATCTCAGAGCCTCTGAGCAAAGGACTCCATATACAGAGCGAAGAGCAGGGGGGAGAGGGGGCAGCCCTGCCTGGTGCCTCTCCCCACTGCAAAACCGCAAAACCGCACAAACGAACCCTTACCGCAGCCGACGGGTTGCTGTAAATGCATGCCACCCATTTGCAGAATTTCTTGCCCAAGCCGAAACGGTCTAGAGTGGCAAATAAGTATGGCCAGTGCACGCGGTCAAATGCCTTTTCGGCATCAACCGCTAGCAAAAGCGCCTCTTCCTTGGAACGTTGAACCTTATCAATCAGGTGAAATAGCCTTTTAGTATTGTCCCCGCATTGCCTATTCCGAATGAAACCCGACTGATCTGGGTCGATCAAACCGGGCATCAGAGGGTTTAGCCTATGGGCCAGGATGCTAGAGAACAGCTTTGTATCAATGTTCAGTAAAGAGATCAGCCGGTAGGAGCTGCAAAGCACAGGGTCTTTCCCTGGTTTGGGGATGACTGAAATAGTTGCCTGTAACATGGACTCATTGAGGGTGCCCATTTCAGCGAATGAGTTGAACAAGCGAGTGAGCAGGGGGGCCAACTCCACGCAGAAGGTCTTGTAGAATAGGACACTAAACCCGTCCGGGCCCGGCGCCTTCAGAACCTTCAGACGGGCAATGGCCGATATCACCTCGTCAATCCTTATCGGGGCCTCTGAACTATCAGCCTTGTTGGCCGGAAGTGGGTGACCTTGGCCCCGTTGACATAATTGCGGAGGTCCGCAAAGAGGGAAGACTCGGCGGAGTAAAAATCTGAATAGAAAGTCCGAAAGGCCGCCGCTATGCCCGCGTCATCCGTGATCTCAGATCCCAGCTCTCCGCGCACTGCCGTAACTGCCTGAGCCTGTCTTTTACTGCGAAGGCAGTGTGCTAGCATGCGGCCACCCTTGTTAGATCCCACATAGAATTTATGTTTCAACCAGATCACTGCATGCGTTTCAACTGGAGCCGTTCCTTCTCCAGCTGACGCCAGACCCCCGGAGCGCCCGTGCGCTTATGGATCGCCTCAAGTTCTTTAACTTTAGATTCGAGTTCCCCTCGTTTGTCCCGCCTAGTCTTGTTATCGTGGGCTGCCTTGGCGATTATAGCCCCTCTCAGGACCAACTTAAGAGCTTCCCAAATGGAGGCTAAAGCTGTAGTGCCGTCATCGTTAAGTGCTAAGTAATCTTTCAATGTATGCTGAAGGTCTTCTACCACCTGCGGGGAGTGCAACAAGGAGTCTCGCAGGCGCCAGTGTGAGGGGGAAGAAGGAGTGGGTGGCAAACATAGTGTCAATGTGATGTGGGAATGGTCTGAAAGAGACCGGGCTTCGATAGTAGATGCCAGTGTACATGCCCACGCGGCTCGGGTGACGAGAAAGTGGTCCAAGCGAGGGTAGGACTTATGAGCCGCCGAGTAATGGGTGTAGTCCCTGTCATTTCGGTGGAGGCCGCGCCAAGCGTCCCTAATCCCACAGTCCTCCAACCACTCCTTACCGTTCCCCGACAGGGCTACCGCCCCCCCGAGTCCTCGGGCAGGAGCGGTCGATCCCAGCGTCCATAACTAAGTTCAAGTCACCGCCCACCACTACCAATGAATCAGGCGTGTGGAGTACCTCAGCCAATGCCCCAGTCAGGAATTTTTCTTGATGCTCATTTGGGGAGTAAATTGAGGCTAATGTAAGGAGGTAGGAGCCAATTTGAAGTCTCAGCGCCAAGAGGCGGCCCCTAATCTCTGCAACAGAACCCACTATGGAACCTCTAAAGTGTTTGGAAAAAAGAATAGCCACCCCGCCTTTCTTGCTTGTCCCTGAAGACCAGAACTGTAGGGGTACTCCCTGTGTCGCATACGGTGCGTGTCCTTGTGGAGCAGGTGGGTTTCTTGAAGAAGACATATATCCCCCCCTGAGTGTTCAAGTAAGGAGAGTACAGCCCTCCATTTGGTAGGATTGTTGAGGCCTCGGACATTATAGCTAACTACTTTGACCTCCATTAGGCTACGGAGAACCCCAGTGTGCTGTGTCGGACGCTAAGACGCCAATAGAGAGGCACAGACCATGGGAGGGGCCACGCGTGCATGCCCGAAGGGACAAACCAGCCTTGTTGGGCCATAGGTAAATAGCTCACCAGAGAGACAACCCCCCACCCAAAAACAACGTAAACAAACCCCCAAACAATAAGCCAGTAACATAGGCCAGCACTTACAGTCCATTTCGACAGAGGGCCAGGAAAAAGTGGAGACAACCAAGAGAGTGAGGAACATCCCCATTCAAAGGTGAAAAGTCCCCCCGCCCCCGCCGGACCCGGAGGGAAGAAGACAAACCCACACATACGTTACCCTCAGTCATTAGAGTCCAATGTGTCCCCCTCCGAGCCAGCGAGGGTCCGGAGAACAGCTGAACGCTCTTTGATCATGGCCGCCGGGTCAGGGCGAAGGCGCTCCCGGCCACCCCGGGGGCTGCGTCTTGAGGGACCGGGAGATCTGGGCCCGGAGGTCCCGGGCTGGGCGGGCAGGTCATCGAGGTTGATGTGAAGCACCTTACAGGCCTTGGCCAAGGAGTGAATTTGGTGTAGCTTCCCGTCGAGACGGAAAATGAGATGGAACGGATGCCCCCAGGAATAGGATACACCCTTCGAATGGAGGTGGCTGGTCACAGGGCGAAAGTCTCTTCTTTTTTGAAGGGTGCTGGCTGCTGGATCCTGGAAGAGCTGTAGTGCGTGCTCTCGGAATCGCAGGGGTTGACAGGTGCGGGCTGCTTTGAGGATCTCCTCCTTCACCTTGAAGTCATGCACACACACCAGGATATCAGCAGGCGGGCGATTTGGCTGGCGAGGGGGGCCCACTCAATGACAACGATCAATCTTGACGGAGGATTCCGTCGATGCATTCGGAACAGCCCTGAAGAGGTCTTGAACATATCCTTCCAAATCTTCCTCCTCTGCTCCAGTCCGGACAGCACGAATACGGGGGTTATTCTGCCTCGACCTATTCTCCATGTCCTCTGAGTGCGTCTGGAGGTCCAGCTGCTGGTCCCACAGCCGTAGGATTTCTTGTTGAAGTGCAGCGATCTCTTCGTCCCGGGCCGCGGTCGAGTCTTCCATAGCGTCCACCTGTTCACCAATCGCGTCTACATCCCGATGTACTTCCCGGAGATCAGCCTGCAGGTCCGTCTTAATTGCCAAGATGTCCTCCCTCTGGGAGGCGAACAGGGCTTCCAGGAATTCCCTTGTGACTGCTCCATCTGGGCCATCTCCAGATGCGACCTGACCAGCTCCCTGAGAGTCCCCAACCTGCTTTATGAGCAAATCCCGGACAGACCGGTCCTTTTTACTTTTAGCCATCGACATTGTGGAGCTGAGCCGCTGTCTCGTCTACAGAGAGCTGACACGCCAGGGGGGAGGGAAGCGCGGTCACCAGGAGGCCTCCAAATTGGCAAGCACTCTTGCACCCCAAAGCGCTCTCCAAGGAAGGCAAGCCATCCGCAGGCGGCACTGTCGGTAGTCTATAGCGGGCCTAGCTCCGGCAGGCCCCCGCTTCACGCCAAGAGCAGACAATGGCCGATGTGCCACCCCCAGGGATCGCCCACGTCCCTGCATGATCGAGGTCCAAGCTCCTTGGGGCGACCTCACATCCGGGGGTTCCGCTCACCTGCGTCGACCTAGAGCAAAGCAGGGTATGGGTGACTCCCGGAGCACTGGGAAGTGCAGGCCCCTCACGCGCGTTGACCCCCCAGAGGCCCGATCAAGGGAGAGCGATCCCAGCACGTGTCTCTGGTCTATGGGCCACACAGCCACCCAGTCCAAGTCCTTCACCAAGCCATCCAGGTGTCAGGGGGCCGCGCACAACCCAATCACAAGGGCAGGGGCATGGCAGGAGGCCGCTGACACATCGCCGCCCGCCACACACCTCTCAGGCTGGAACCTCCCCGCGTGGGTCACCGGTAGTAAGGAGCGAGACCTAGCCCCGTGGTCCTCCGGCTCTTCTCCCACGTAGGACCTCCTGCGGTGACGCCAATGTCAGGAGGCCGCGCCCCGATCGAGCATGCCCCTGGGCGGTGGGATCGCTGTCAGACCAGGCTATGGGCTCCCGTCCGTCAGCAGAGCTCCGCCGGGGCCCGGGCGCTGCAGGAGACCCTGCCCTCACAAACACCAGCAGCCAGGCAGATCCGCTCCCGCGGCCCCGCCCACTTCACAGGCCATGGCACAGGCCCCGGTGCCGATCCTGATACAGCCGCCGTCTCCCGGCTGAGCCGATTGTCTCGGTTCTCTGCTGGGAGCCCTTCAAAGCCCAGCGATGGTGCCCGCCTGCCTCCACGGCCTCAGGGAGCACTCGAACGGCCCCCACTGCTGACTCAGCTTCACAGCGCCCCGCGGCGCAAGGCCGCAGGGATAGCGGAGGACGATCAGCGCACAACAACCGGAATGCGGGCACAATCTGTCATCTGGCCTGAAGCGTTACAAAGACCCTCGCCTCCAGGTAGGGGATCCGGGCCCCGTGGGTGCTCTGAGCAATGCTAAAGGCCCAGCAGGAGCGGAGCTCGAGCAGGACACATCCGCTCACTCCACCATCTTGGCCCGCCCCCAGTTTTATAGTTTTAAAGTGAGAGCTGGCTGCGCTGTCACCGACTGTGGTGTTAAGATTGGGCACTTCTCTGCTTCGCTTATATGTTTACAGGGAAACTTTCAAAGAAACTTGCCACCAGTGTGTCAGTCCTATTGAAGCATCATCCTTATTTTGCTTCTGTTTTCTACACCACATGGGATTTTTGAGAGACTGAGCCCTGTTCTGTTTAATCCTTTTCGGCCTGTGCCTCTGCATTTGTACGTCTTATGAAACTTATCAACAGTGACAGGGGTGTGCACAATTTTTTTTGATCTCCCTGCTCTGTGCCTGTTCTGTGTATATTATTTCATCCTCCTCTCTTCATTTTTACTGAAGCATCTGCATTATCCTCTCCGTCTCCACCTTTGTCATTACCTGCTCTGTGGTGAGAGTTTACCGCTAGTAGTTATATGGCAGCCTTCACGATTTCCCAACCACCACCTTTCCTAAATGATCTGGGAAAACCAACTATTCCGTGGAAACAATGGATTAAACTATTCAAATCCTATCTCATTGCTATTGATGATGACAGAGTTTCTTCAGTAATGAAACAACATATACTTGTACATAATTTGGGAACTCACGCTAGGAACATTTTTGATGAACTACCTGAAATGAATACCACTGAGCAAGAAGGGGAAGATGATGCACAGGGAGATGCACATTTGGATGCTTATAATGTCACCCTGAAAATACTCGAATATCAGTTTAGAGAAAAAATAAACATTGCACTAGAAAGACACAAATTATTTTCAAGAATTCAAGGAAAAAATGAGAAAATTACAATTTATATCGCAGCTTTGAGAGGGTTATCCACCACTTGCAAAGAGATAAGAGATCAACTAGTAAGGTGTACTTACAATAAGAATATTCAAGAAGGGTTACTGGCAGAAAATCCTGACTTACCTCAATACATAAACATTGCCAAAAGTATTGAACACACAGTGTTTTGTATCAGAGAAATGAAAGATCCGTTAGACACGAATATGGGAGACAATTGTACTAATGCTGAATGTGTAAATAAGGTGATGGATAAGGCTGATCAAGATAAAAGTAATGACATAAGTATTGTGAAACAAAAATCTGATGGTAGTAAATTAAAATGTTTCAGATGTGGCAATGGCAATCATTTGGCAAATCACCCTAAGTGTCCTGCGAAATGAGTAACTTGTAGGAATTGTAATAAGAAGGGACACTTCGCCAAACTTTACAGGGATATAGGGAACAAAGTGACACACATGGTTAGTGAAGAAAATTTTGAGGAAAGTAGAAAATTTGTATTCCAAATTTCTAACACAACAATGACCTCTGACACCACATATTCCACATGTGAAATTTCCTTAGATGGTGTTAATTTCAAGGTCTTTGCAGACTCTTGCTCTCCGTACACTTTGATAAATAAAGCCACATTTAAGGAGAGTTTCCAAAATAAAACATATGACATGTTAACTCCTGATATAAATCCTGGAGGGTATAATAAGGACCCTATTCCGTTGTTTGGAATGTTACTTATGCATATAACTTTTAAGGATAGGTCCACCCTGGGAAAAGTGTACATTACCAAACAGGGTTCAAACCTACTGGGGTGAAAACACCAGAGAGATTTGGGAATCAAACTTGACCCCAATGCAGCAGAGAAAGTCTATTTGGTTGACAGGTCCATTACAGGAATGAGTATTTGTGACAAATTTCCCATGGTCTTCACTAGTGATTTGGGGTTATTGAAATACTTCATTCACAAAATTAAACTTAAGCCTGGGGCCAAACCTGTTGTGCACAAAGTCCACCCTGTACCATTACTTATGAGAGATCCCCTCGTAAAAGAGTTGGATAGGCTGGAAACGGCAAGAGTGATCGATAAAATTGAATGTGCAGAATGGTTGTCTCCCATTGTTATCGCTTCAAAGGAAGGGGGAAAGAGTATTCACCTATGTGTTGACCTAAGGGATCTAAATTCTAATATTTGGATTGATAGGCAGCCCTTACCGAACATTAATGAAATGTTGAGTGTTTTGCAGGGTGCATGCTACTTTAGTGTATTGGATCTCTCGTCCACCTACGGCCAGGTAACACTGCACCCTGAGTCTAAGGCTTTAACATCCTTCATAACACCCTTTGGAGCATACCAATTCTGCAGAATGCCTTTCGGTTTGGCATCTGCTGCTGCTGTGTTCCAAAGGGTGATGCAACAGATTCTACGAGATTCTGGTAAAGTTCTATGCTTCCAGGATGATATCAAGATCTACGGCAGTTCTGAAGAAGAGCATAACAATTCTCTTGAAAAGGTGCTTAACAAGCTTGAAAAAGCAGGACTTACCATTAGAAGGGATAAATGCAAAATTGGAGTCAAGTCATGGGAATACCTGGGCCATACGATCTCTGAAGAATGTATCAAACCTAAAGTCAGTCTAATAGATTCTGTTAAATTTGCACCTGTACCTACCAACAAAGAGGAACTTAAGTCATTTTTGGGTCTTGTGGAGTACATGGCCAAATATGTACAACATTTTGCAGAACATGTCCGATCTCTTAGGAATTTACTCAAGAAAACTGTCACATTTGAGTTGATAGAACAGTGTCAAACTGATTTCAATCTGATAAAAGAAGCTATCGTCAATGCACCTTGCTTAGGTATGTTTGACACTAGGGCAAGAACCATCCTTACCACTGATGCTAGTATGGGTATAGAGACAGAATATCGAGTTGGAAATGTCGACTTGCACTATTATCAAGTTTGAAATATCGAGACACAGAAATATCGACAGCAAGAATATCGTGGTCAAGAATATCGAGTTTGGACTGAGGGGCGTGGCCAGCAACATGGCTGGTTAGCTGCGTCGATCGGCAGCTCCGACAGCCCAACAGCCCGTAAAGAATCCTGCAAGTAATCCTGACCTCAAGAAGCCACTTACTACCAGTGCGGACGCCCTGTCTCGCATAGACCGTTCTCGCCCCAACCGGAGCATAAGGAGGCGATTTCAGGCAAGTTCCGACCGCAAAAAGAACCTCGGGAGCGGGGATTCAAAATGGCGGCATCCAGAGAATGATGTGACCCGAGAGCCGCAGTGCCGGTGAGCAGGGCAGTGTGGCGGAGCCCGGGGTGTTTCCCATCTCCCGGTCCACCCCTGAGAGGTTGATTAGGGACATCCAGTGGTTCCCGCCGGTGGAAAACAGTCTGGAGCCAACAGACTGCGGGAAGCGGAACGAGCCGCTGACAACGCTGCCCCCCACTTGGGGATTCTGAGCTGGAGACTGCAATAAAACGGTCCCCAGGAGGAAATAGTGGCGTGGTACAGCACAAAGAGATCCCCACCACCGGAGAGAGATCCATGCACGCAAAGCCCCCGCAGCGACTAGAAGTGCCAGAAAGAGCGGAGAGGCCCGTACGGCTCCCTGGGTGTCCGGCAGGCCCCGCGGAGAGGAGAGACGTCGCCTGTTCCCGGGAGGGAACATAGAGATTGGCGGCCCCCCACCAGAGACTGCCCTTTCACAGTCACGTCGGGCGAGGCTTGGGATTGTGACCCCCTCTCTCATCGGGGGCAGAGGAGAGGCCCTTGTGCATCCCAGGAGTGGGCATGTGTGACTGCTTGGGGGCGCACGACTGCATCCCCGAGGTGAGTGGCCAATCAGACCCAGTGAGGAAGCAAGAGGATCGGGTAGAAGGGGCAAGCAGCAACTGTGACTGGCAAAACAAGGGAAAAACCTTGCCCTGCCCGTTAACACTGACGCCTGAGACTGTAGACCCATGGAAAGGGAGGGTCTCAAATAGATTAATAAAAAGACTTGGAAAGCTGGACGCGAGACGATCCTGAGCAATACCTGAGAGTGGTCCATATTGACACCCCCTGAGTAGAGCAAAAAGACTGAGACAGTGGATAAAGAGGAAAGGACCCGCATAGGAGGGTGCTCCTTTTCTCCCAGAGGGATTGTGCAGCATGTCCACAAGAGCAGTGGTGGTGGGATAGCCTGAACAAGGAGTTGTGACCCGACGGGGGCGGCTCTCGAGATAACACCCCCCCTGAGAGTGTTACACCCTAGGCGCGCCCGACCAGCTAGCGCCAAGATACCGGTTGCAGCACGGGGCCCAATGCGCGACAAGACAGTGGGATGAGAGCGGCCCCTTGAAACTCGATCCGGGCATCAACTGCGGAAGAAATTAGATTACACAGGTGCAGAAGACCCGGCTGGCGCTTGACGACTGTCTGGGGGTGCGGGACCTGTTGCGGACGTCCGGCAACCGTGGAGGAGGGTGTTGTGATGGCTAAAGATAAGGGCTCCAAACCTGTGAGACAAGGGAAACTCGATAAATACACCAAAGTAATGCCACCACCGCAAGACAGTGGGAACGGGGCCTCCGCTTTACCAGACAATGCAGCCATATTACAGGCCATCCACACCTCAAGAGAAGTACTAGAAGAGAAGATGGCAGAGGTACGGGTAGAGGTGAATCTGTTGCGCCAGGACCTGCGTAAGGTCTCAGAAAGAGTAACCCAGGCTGAGCAAAGTATATCGGAAGATATCTCCCATGGCATGCGGAAAGAAGTCACTGGACTGACCGCGTCCCTAAAAGAGGTGGCCTGGAGAGTGGACGATGCGGAAAACAGGGCCTGCAGGAATAACCTCCATTTCGTAGCTTTTCCGGAAGGAGCGGAGGGGAGAGACCCAGGACCCTTCCTGTTGACGTGGCTCAGGGATTCCCTCCCGGGAACACAGTTCTCCGCCTGTTTTATAATCGAAAGAGCCCACAGAATGCCCGGTATCCAGCCGCCCCCGGGGGCCCCCCCCGAGGCCCTTGATTGCGCGTTTCCTTATTTTCCAGGATCGAGACCTCATACTGCGAGAGATACGACAAAAGGGGGAAATCAAATATGCCAACACCAGAATAATGGTATTCCCGTACTACTCCCGGGATGTGCAAAAACAGAGGCGGACCTTTGATTCAGTTAAGGCCAAACTGAGAACCCTTAAGATACAATACATGTTGCTGTTTCCGGCAAAACTTAAGGTTACATTCCAGGGGACAGCCCACTTCTTCCGAATGCCGGAGGAGGCGTGGTCCTGGCTGGAGGAACGGCCCCAGCTGAGAAGTGGACAGGGACTCTCGGGGGGGACCTGCCGAGGGGCTCAGGTGCTGTGAGGCCGAAGGAGAAAAGACTATGCAGATCAACTGAGGCCCGCAGGAGATATACAGGAACTCCTCTCTGGTCCAAAAGACTCAGACACAGGAAGACACAGATTTCTGATTCCGACGAAGAAACTACCCGGGAAAAAGGAGGGACAGCGAAATATGGAATCCCATGAATGCAACACCTCTGGGCCCTCCGACAGAGAAGACCCAGCAGAGGTAGAGGGTGACCACCCTCTCCTACAGGACATTCACCAGCTAGAAGATCCAGGTTTCGAGGCAGCCGCCACTGAGACCCCGTGGCAGCAAATATCTAAAAGTGGCGAAGAAGGCTGAGATGGCGAGGCTGGACAGCCACTGAGAGACAGTAAGGCACCTACACACAGTGTAAATAGACATTACACGCTAAGCCTTCAGGGCAACACGGTTCACATGAGGCCTGTAGTGTTTAGTTAATAAAACAGGGGTTGTTGAGGCGGGGGGGGACAGACCTCTCAAGCTTAACCTGTCCTACAATTGTCATGTTGACCAGTTGGGGAGTAGCATGGGCAGAGGGAGAGTGTGGGGAGGGGGAGATGCAGGGATGGGAGAAGAACATCAGGGAATAAGTTTGGGATTTGTTCATTTGTTTCGGATAGTTAGTTGCACCATTACCAGGAGCAGGGACAAAGGCAGGAGCTACCAGAGGCACACCAAGTTATCGGAAATACTGATATCAAACATAAACACAGGTAATGGGTGAGGGACCCTATTCAGTTATGACATGGAATGTCAATGGTCTAGGCAACAAAATTAAACGGGGGTTAGTTACTAAATACATTAGGAGACTCAAACCTGATATCGTACTCCTGCAAGAAATGCATTTATGAGGCACACAGTGTGCCTTCATAGGGAGGGGCGCATATACAACACTTGCACATGCGGGCTTTTCCACAGGATCCAGGGGTGTTGCCATCCTGATCAGGAAATCACCACCCTTTCGTACCTCCAAAACATAGGCGGATCCTAACGGTACGTTCATTGCGCTGAAAGGTACATGGGGCCACAGAGAATTTACACTGATCAGTGTCTACGCTCTCCCCAGACTGCAACAGCGCACGCTGGGTAAAATAGCAGAGATACTATTAGAATCAGTTCCCTCACCCATATAATAGGTGGTGACTTCAATGATGTCACAGACCCACAGAGAGATCGGACACGGGTGGGTCAAGGGACACACTCACCCACTTCACTGAGTCAATTCCAGACCACACTTGGCCTAACCGATCTCTGGCGCAGGCACCACCCAGAGGACCGCGCATGTTCCTATTTCTCGGGAGCCCACCGGGTTTTCTCGAGACTGGACTACCTCTTTGCCCCGGCGGGGGATGTGGAGATAATTGATAAAGTGGAATACCTGGCGAGGGGCATCTCGGATCACTCTCCCCTTTGGCTAACAGTGGGTTGAAGACTACGGGGAAATAGACAGGAATGGAGGCTACAAGCCTGGGTTTTGCATGACAAAGAAATTGCTAGTGAAATCCGACTCGAATCGGAACTCTACTTTCAAACTAATGAGGGCTCGGTGTCCTCCACAATAACCCTATGGGAAGCGTACAAGGCGGTACTGTGTGACAAGGCCCAGAAAATAATAGTCCGTAAGAGAAGGGAGGAGACCCAAGAACTTGAGACCCTGGAAGACAAACTAATAGAAATGGAGAAACATATAGGCTCAGACGTCGACCAACACATGTTGCGCCAAATAGAAATAACGAAAGGGGAATATAGGGCACTGATGAACCAGGAAGTGAAAACTCAATTACTAGCTACACAACACCGTCTATATGAAACCGGGAATAGGGCAGGAAAGCTACTGGCCTAGCTGAGTAGAAAGGAGAGAGAGACGAGATGGGTAGCTTTGATACAAGAGCAGAATGAGGTCCACATCTCCTCCCCACACGTAGCAGCTGCTTTTGCCCCCTACTATATGGAGCTATATAGGGCCAGACTGTTGGCAGATGCCACACATGTTGACTCTTACCTACAAGCCATAGAAGTCCCCACTCTCTCGCAGCTAGATAGGGACGCCTTAGAACAAGAGATGACGCTAGAGGAAGTGATAGAGGCCATCGGCAGACAAAAATCCGGGAAGACCCTGGGGCCAAATGGACTTCCCGCGGAATTCTTCAAACAGAACGCGAGCCTACTGGCCCCTTTTAAACATGTTTGAAGCTTCACAAGAAGAGGGGACACTCCCACCAGACCTGCGAAAAGCTACGGTTGTAGTCATACATAAACCAGGAAATCCACAAACGAGCTGTGGGTCACGAGCTGTGGGTCTTACCGGCCTATATTGTTACTTAACTCGGAAACCTAAATCTTGGCCTCCATACTAGCTACATGCCTCCTGGCGGTGATAATGCCTCTTATACACTGGGACCAATCTGGCTTCATGCCAAAACGTGCCACCCGACTCAACCTTTGCCGGCTAGCCAACTGGCTGGATACGGTGAAAACTAGACCTGATCCACACATGTTCCTTTCCCTATATGCCGAGAAGGCTTTTGATACAGTCCACTGGCCATTCCTAAAACAAACCTTATCAAAGTTTGGATTTGGCCCAGTCTTTATAGCGTGGGTGGAACTTTTATACACCTGCCCAGTGGCCAAAGTCCGGGTCAATGGGGCGACTTCAACGACTTTCCCGATACAGAGAGGCACCAGGCAGGGCTGCCCCCTGTCCCCCCTGCTGTTTGCATTAGTATTAGAACCGCTGGCTTGCGCGCTCAGGGCACATTCCGAACTAACAGGCTTCAGAGACGAGGGAGCGACCCTTAGGGATGAGCGCATATCACTTTATGCCGATGACATTCTAAGGTATGCTACTAACCCCGAAAAGGCACTCCCAGAGGTGCTGCGTCTCTTTGACGAATATGGCCACCATGCAGGCTATAGTATTAATTGGGATAAGGAAACTGCTACTTACCAGTATGCATCTGTTCTTGGCATGTAGAGCTGCAGATTCGTATACTTTTGGCGAGATCGCCATCTGGTGTTGGGCTCGGATGTTTGCACTTTGTTTTTGTCTTGAAAGAAGTCTTTGTAGTCATGAGGTAGGTGACTCCTCCCTAGGATGATAGTCCGCATGGGCATCGACTCCATCCTTAGATTGTTTTTGCCAGGAAGGGTTACGACGGAGTAGTAAGAGGTAGAAAGAGATGTCCATGTGTAATGTATCTAAGTAGGATAGTACTGGAACAGATAGAGGTAGGGTGGGCGTATACGAATCTGCAGCTCTACATGCCAAGAACAGATGCATACTGGTAAGTAGCATTTTCCGTTCGAGGCATATGAGCTGCAGATCGTATACTTTTGCATAGACTATACAGCAGTTACCTCCTTAGCGGTGGCTACCTGTATCTGTTGCAGTGGTTTGAAAAAGTTTTCTTAATACAGCCTGGCCCACACTAGCTTGTTGTTTTGCCTGCACATCTACACAATAGTGTTTTGTGAAGGTGTGTGGTGTAGCCCAAGTTGCTGCTTTGCAGATGTCATCTAGGGGAATGTTCCCTAAGAATGCCATAGAAGCCCCTAGTTTGCGTGTGGAAAGAGATCTAGGGGGAATGGTTAATGTGCGTTTGGCTTTGATATAGCATATTTGGATGCATTTGACAATCCACCTTGCAATTCCTGTTTTTGAGATGGGATTGCCTTTGTAAGGTGGGGAGAAAGCCACAAAGAGTTGTTTGGTCTTTCTAAAGGATTTTGTCCTTTCAATATAGTAAAGTAATGCCCTTTTAACGTCTAACGTGTGAAGAGCTCGTTCTGCCACTGAGTCTGGTTGAGGGAAAAAAACTGGGAGTTCAACAGACTGGTTGAGATGGAAGGCAGATACGACTTTGGGTAAAAATTTAGGGTTAGTCCTAAGAACCACTTTCTTATGATGGATTTGTAAAAATGGTTCTTGTATGGTTAATGCCTGGAGTTCACTAACTCTTCTGAGAGATGTGATAGCGACCAGAAAATCTACTTTCCAAGTGAGGAACTGTAGTTCGCATTTGTGGAGAGGTTCAAAAGGGGGACCCATGAGTCTGGTAAGGACCACGTTTAGGTTCCACACTGGAGAGGGCAGGGCTCTGGGTGGAATTATTCTCTTAAGTCCTTCCATAAAAGCTTTGATAGCGGGCACTCAAAACAAAGACAAGTGTTGTCTGTTTTGGAGATAGGCTGCTATGGCAGCTAGATGTAGCCTAATAGATGTATATGCTAGGTTACATTGTTGTAGATGCAAGAGATAGCAGATAATGTTCTGATTCTGAATAGAAGCATCTAGTGGATTCATTTTGTTGTTTGTGCAATAAATGACAAATCGTTTCCATTTTGCTGCATAGCATTCCCTGGTGGTAGGGCATCTAGCTTCTTTAATGATGTTCATACAGTCTGGCGGGAGATTGAGGTAGCCAAACTCTAAGACCTCAGGTGCCACATCGCAAGGTTGAGTTGACTGGGATCTGGATGTCTTATCTCTCCATGGTTCTGAGTGAGAAGCTTGGGTAAGAGGCATAGCTTTTGATGAGGAACTACTGATAGTTCCAATAGGATTGTGAACCATGGTTGTCGGGCCCATGTTGGAGCAACCAGGATCATTGTGAGGGAATGCTGTTTGAGTTTCCGAACCACTAACGGAATGAGTGGGAGAGGCGGAAAAGCGTAAGCAAATTTTTCTGACCAGTTCATCCATAGCGCATTGCCTTTGGACAATGGGTGTGGATACCTGGACGCGAAGGTTGGGCATTGTGCGTTTTGGTGTGTAGCGAACAGATCTATTTCTGGGTGGCCCCACATATGAAAGAATGGAAGAAGAACTTGAGGATGAAGTTCCCATTCGTGGATCTGCTGTGTTTGACGGCTGAGCAGATCTGCGATTTGATTGTGTACCCCTGGGTGGTGTTCTGCAAGGAGATATATTTTTTGCGATGGCCCATCTCCATATGCTCTGAGCTAGGTGTGAAAGCTGCAGAGAGTGTGTTCCCCCCTGTTTCTGTATGTAGTACATTGCTGTCATGTTGTCTGTACGGACTAGGACAGCTTTGTCTAGGAGGTGGAGTTGAAAAGATTTTAACGCTAGGAAGATTGCTAACAATTCCAGGTAGTTTATGTGGAATTGTCTTTGTTGGGGGGTCCATATGCCCTGGATGGTATGGGTTTGAAGAGGAGCTCCCCATCCGGTGAGGGATGCGTCTGCTGTTAGCACTGTCTGTGGAACCGGGTCGAGGAACGGCCGCCCTGTGGAAAGGTTTTGTGTATTCCACCACTGCAGAGAGCGATGGGTGCGGTCGTCCACCAACACCAGATCTGTCAGCTGACCTTGAGCCTGGCTCCACTGACGTGCCAAACATTCCTGTAAGGGACGCATCTGGAGTCTTGCATAAGGGACGAGGAGAATGCAGGAGGCCATCATCCCGATTAGCTGCATGAACACTCGAGCTGGTAGTGAGTGTTGAGGCTGAAATTTTTGGATTAGAGTCTGTATGGCGCTTATCCTGACTGGATTGGGATATGCTAGAGCTTTTGAAGTGTCTATTGTAGCCCCTAGGTATTGTTGTATGCTGGACGGTTGGAGATGGGATTTTGCGAGGTTTACTGTGAATCCCAAGCTGTGAAGCAGTTGAATTGTCTTGTGTGTGTGTTGCACACAGCTGCTGTGTGACTTGGCTTTTATGAGCCAGTCATCCAGATAAGGGAAGACATGAATGTGCTGTCTCCTTAAGTGGGCTGCAACTACTGCGAGGCACTTGGTGAAAACTCTGGGCGCTGTAGTGACCCCGAACGGGAGGACTTTGAATTGGTAGTGTTGACCATCTACCACAAACCTGAGATATTTCCTGTGAGCGCGGTGAATGGGAATATGGAAGTAGGCATCCTTTAGATCCAGAGTGGAGAGAAAGTCACCCTGTTGAAGTAGTGGGAGCACCTGTTGGAGAGTGACCATGTAGAAGTGGTCTGACTGAATGTAGAGGTTTAGCGGTCTGAGGTCCAGTATGGGCCTGAGAGAGCCGACCTTTTTTGGAATTAGGAAATAGAGGGAGTAAACCCCTGTGCCTTGATGAGGTAAGGGGACTGGTTCTATTGCATGCTTTTGTAATAGAGAGAGAACCTCTTGTTTGAGAAGTGTCAGATGTTCCAAGGACATTGGACGTTGTCTGGGAGGAATATTTGGGGGAGTAGAGGTGAGTTCTAGGCAGCAACCATACTGGATAATTTGTCTTACCCACTTGTCTGTTGTGATGGAATTCCAGACAGGTAGGAACTGTGAGAGACGTCCCCCGACAGGAGTGGGATGATCGGGGGAAGTGCAGAGAAGTCACTGTTTAGTGGTAGGGGAGGTGCGGCTATTGTTGCCACAACCTCTTCCCTTATTATTGTTGCCTCTGTAGCCTCCACGAAAGTATCCTTTGTAGGATGTTTGAGTGGGGCTCTTGTAGGAGGAAGAGAGATGTTCTGAACCCATGGTTTTGGAGCCGGCTCTGTAGAAGGAGCGGAGAAAAGAGCCTCTAGGGGAAGGAAACTGTAAGGCCCCCATAGACTTAGCAGTCTCGGTATCCTTCTTCATCTTTTCTAGGGATGTATCAACTGCGGGTCCGAAAAGATGTTCCTGATCAAATGGTTGATTTAAAATAGCAGTTTGAACCTCCTGCTTGAATCCGGAAACCCGGAGCCAAGCGTGTCTGCGCAACAAGACGCTAGTGTTAATTGCACGAGATACGGTATCCGCCGCATCGAACGCACATTTTATAGAGGTGTTTGTAATTAATTTGCCCTCTTGGATAAGGTCGTTGGCTTTTTCTTTGTATTGGTCAGGAAGGTGTTCCATGAGCTTTTCAAGCTCATCGTAGTGAGCCCTGTCGTACCTGGCCAATAAAGCTTGGGTATTGGCGATCCGCCAATGGTTTGCAGCCTGCGACGCAATACGTTTCCCGGATGCGTCAATTAATTTGGATTCCTTATCAGGAGGGGGGTGTCGCCTGTACCCTGTGAGTTTGCCCGCTTGCGTGCATTAGTTACCACCAGGGAATCCAAGGGAATCTGACCGTTAATATAAATTGGGTCATTGGGAGCCGCTTTGTATTTTTTATCCACACTGGGGTTGAGAACCCTGGCTCTGACTGGGGCTTTAAAAACTTCTGGGGCATGTTTTAGCAAGCCTTTTAACATTGGCAGGGTGCTTGTTGACTTTTGCGAGGGTGCGAAGGTTTCCAGCAAAAAATCTTCCTCTAAGGGATCAGAATGTAAGGGGACCCCGTGGTATTGAGCAGCCCTGTAGATTAATTGCGCGAACCCAGTGTTGTCATCTGGTGGTGACGGCTTGGATGGATAGAGATCCGGGTCATTATGTGTGTCGGGATCTGTATTGTAGTCACCCCAAGGGTCTACGTTATGTGGGATGGTATGTGAATCATCATCATCCCCCTGTGGATCTATATCCCCACCCGTGTCATCGTCAGTATCTGATGTTTGAGGTTGTGGGGAGTGTGGTGGAGAAATCAACAAATGTGGATTAACTGGAGGAGGAGAAGGAGGTGGGGAAGTGTTAGTGCCCATGTCCTGTCTTTTCAGAGGTATTGAAGGTTCCTCTGCAGTGTCCAGTTTCCTCTTTTTTGGAGGCTTGGCGACTAATTTGCCGGTGTTTGGATCAATAAACAAAGTTTTTGTTTTAGATCTTGAAAATCAAGTGTAGGCTGCGTGGGCAAAATGTATTTGTCCGGTGCCGAAGATTTTTCTGAAGATTTTGGGTCCGAACCTTGAGGGTCATTATGATGTCTGGCAGATCGCCGCCGCCCGTATGGTGTTGGCGATCCGCCCGCCATTCCCGTCCGCCCGCACAACATTTCCCCCCCGCCATATTACGTTGGCGGTGGGGACCCAGGCGGACGGAAAGACCGTCCGCCACTTTTCCGCCGGTCGACTCGTCGACCGGGCGGAAAAGGGCCCTAACATGGTGGCGGTGTCTGCATGACACCGCCATCCATATTAGGATGCTGGCGGAAAGCAGCCTTTCCATGGCGGTGTTGCCGCCATGGAAAGGCATGTGGTCTTTGCCTTTGGGGGCCCGTAGCGGGCCCCCATATAGTTGGGGGGGTGGGGGGTGCACATGGGGGGTACCTATGGTACCCCCCTGCATTGGCATGGACAGAGTGGCAGGCACCTTGTGCATGTCAATACACAAGTCTATTCCCAGCATTGTGGCGGGCGGTGCTGTGAGCCCCGCCACCACAATGCTGGGAATAGGGCTTGCCACCGCCACGGTGGTGGTGGCATCCTAATATCAGGTGCGGGACCGCTGCATTCCGCTGCGATGGCGGGCAGACTTTGTCCGCCCTCCATCGTAATGATGCCCTTTGTTTGGACGGAGTCTGTGAGGCTTTCTGTGGGGTCTTAGACTCTTTAGGTTTTTGCGGTTCCGAAACTTTTTTCAGCTCCGACGATTTTTTGGAGTCAGAAGCCTTTTTCGGCTCCGAAGATTGCTTCGGTTCTGAGTGTTTGTCCTCACTATGTTTCGACACCGAGGGCTTCGGCGTTGAGGCTGTCTTTGGCGTCGACGAAGACTTTTTGACTTGTTGCTTCGGTGCCGACGGGGACTTTCTGGCGCCGGAATGGGGTTGACTCGAGCCCGAGTCGGAAGGCTTATGTTTGGGTTTCATAGCCGGGCCCGAGGGTGGGGCGTCTGAAATATGTGCCGGTGTCGACCCGAGCCGGAGGGCGAGGGTGTTACCGGGGCCTTCGGTTTGTTTTTCGGGAGAGGGGTTTCGGTACTCACGGACCGCTGAGCCGAGGTGACCTCTTCGGCGTCGGAGTCGTCGGCCTCGGAGATGTAGACATCTTCCTCATTGCCCGATTGTTCCGGCTGGTGATTAGGGTCTGCTCCAAAGATGTCCGGAATGGAGCTGCTTCCGCGAGACATTTTGTGACGTCGAGCCCGACGATCACGGATGGTTTTCTTCGACCTGAACGATGCACAGGCCTTGCAGTTTTTATCTTCGTCCTCCGGGGAGAGGCAGAGATTGCAAACCTGGTGCAAGTCTGTGTGTGGGAACTTAGCACCACACCCGGGCATTTTTTGAAAGGAGTCCTTTCCATTGACTGCAGGCGTGGTCGACGCGGAGAGGCCCAACGGCCCGCGTCGAAGATGGAGGTCGAGAAGTTTGTTTTAAAGATGCGCGTCGAAAAGGGAAACGCGATCGAGACAATACCATCGAGTGGAGAGGATTGTGCGTTTAAGGGGGATTCCAAACCGATATCGACCCGGAGCGCAGCAATGTACATCCGAACCCGATGGCGGAAAAAAACAATCTAAGGATGTAGTCGATGCCCATGCGCACTATCATCCTAGGGAGGAGTCACCTACCTCGTGACTACAAAGACTTCTTCCAAGACAAAAACAAAGTGCAAACATCCGAGCCCAACACCAGATGGCGATCTATGCAAAAGTATACGATCTGCAGCTCATATGCCTCGAACATCTAGTTTATATGCGGTGGGTGGCCCCCTGAACACACAGGAACTCCCAGGTTGTTTCCGAGTGGCCCAGGAAGGAATCCGTTACTTAGGTCTATATGTCACCGCCAATGACACTGTTAATCTAAACCAAAATAATGGACGTGTTATCTCCAACTTCCACGATGATGTGGAGAGATGGAGGCGGTTCCCACTAACAATAATGGGTAGAGCGGCCCTATATAAAATGATTACACTTCCGAAACTTCTCTATGTATTGCAGAATACATACTGTCGGATACCAGAGTCCATATTTACAGCAATAAATGTCGACCTACGCGCACTCCTCTGGGATGGAGCCCATCCAAGAGTGGCATTACAGACACTCCAGCGAAACCAATATAATGGAGGGCTGGCACTGCCTGATATAAAGTCCTACTACAGAGCGGCCCACCTGGTGGTGGTGAATGAGTGGGGACATGCCAGGGGCGACCATCCCACATACGCCCTGGAGCACCTACAGTTTAGTCAACACACACATCTCCATTACTTATATGGGGGCAAGGGAGGCCGCCAATTACTGCCGGCCACTCAACTAACGATAGAGGCCTGGAGAGAAGCAGAGAGTCAAATGAAGTGGGATAACAAGCTTACGAAGGAGACCCTCCTTTGGGAAGGATCACGCTTGCCAGAAATCAATAGGCTCCAAGGGTTTCGGCAATGGAACCTAATTGGGATCTCCAAACTGGGAGATGTTGTGGTGGGGGGCAATTTAGCCTCCTTCGTAACATTAAAAGACATATCAACTGAGGGATACCCAAAATTACTCATATCTTCGGCTCAGTCATGCATGAAGAGCGATGGGGATAGACACCATGGACATCCCAGAATATGGCAATTGTGTAATTATTTTGATGTGTGAGTTGTGGGGTTTATAGTGGTAAATGGTGGGGAGTAAAACATTTTAAATTAATTAATGATTTGTGGTTAATTGATACTAATTTATTAATGTACAATTATTTATGGACATTGTGTAATTATTTTTAGGTGTGTGTTGTGGTGTTTATTGGGATAGAGGGTGGAAAATAATTTTGTTTCAATTAATTAATAAATACTTGATCATTAATATTCATTTATTACTTGATAAATATTTTTGGTAATTGTTTTTATTTATTTTGTTTGTGTATTTTGGTTCTATAGGGGTAACGTTTGGTTAGTACATTAATTTTTATCTGTTTTAATGTTTTGTTTAATTAATAATATTTGTTTAATTGATAAATAATTGTGTTAATCATGGAGTTACACTTTTTTTTAGAATTTAGATGTGTGTTGTAAATTGTGTGGTGTTATAGGGTAGGAACAAAATATTACATTTATGTAATAATTTATGTTTTTGATTATAAATAATTTCTGTTACAACATTTTTATTTGTTTGTAAATTATTTTTACATTTTCAAAAATGAATCTTTGTATGTAATTTTTAGATTTTTTAAATATAATATGTTTCTATGTTTTGTAATTTTTTTATATTTTTATATATGTTTTGTTTTTTGTTTTTATATTATTTTTTGTATTGTAGTTTATATTTTGTTTGTTTTTAAATTTGAATTTTCTTCAGTGGGAATTGTAATTTTTTCCCCTCCGCTATCCAACACTTTCCCTACTGTTGCACTTGCTGGAGTGGGAATAGTAATTTTTACCCCTCCGCTATCCAACACTTTCTCTACTGTTGCTCTCGCAGGAGTGGGAATAGTAATTTTTTCCCCTCCGCTATTCAACATTTTCCCTACTGTTGCACTCGCTGGAGTGGGAATAGTAATTTTATCCCCTACCCTATCCAACACTTTCCCTACTGTTGCACTCGTTGGAGTGGGAATAGTAATTCTTTCCCCTCCGCTATCCAACACTTTCTCCACTGTTGCACTCAATGTAGTGCAAAATGTAGGTTTAAAAAATATTAAATCTTTTAATTTATAATATAATTTTTTTTAAATTAATTTTTATGTTACAGGTGCATGTATATATATATTTATTTATAATTTAATACATTTATAACATTTTAAAATTAATTAAAATTATTATTTATTAATTGTTTTTAAGTAAATATATATATATATATTACATTTTATATATGTATGCTTAATTGTTTTAATTTTTTATTTATTTCTTATAATTTTTAAAATGTACAAATAAATCTAAATAATTTTTTTAAAGTTCAATTTATTATTTAATTTACTTTACAATATTTTTTATACATATAAAAAAACGATATTTTGTACATTGATATTTTTTACAACGATATTTTTTCTCTCAATATTTTTGTACTTGCCATTATAAAGATAGGAGGTAGATATTTATGTCCCGATATTTGTGTAAGTCGATATTGTGGTGGTCGATATTCTGTCAGTGATCCGCCAGTATGAAAGGGCTAGGTGCGTCTCTTTCTAAAAATATTGGAGGCAAGGAAAGAGTAATTGCTTTTGCCTCTAGGACACTCCGGGAGGCAGAATACAACTACTCTACTATCGAAATGGAAGCCTTGGCTTGTTTCTGGGCCATAAACCATTTCAAGTTCTACTTGTTGGGTATCCCATTTACTCTGAAAACTGACCACAAACCCCTTATTTCCATGTTTTCTACTAAAAGCATGGATAGGACCACACCTCGCATCTCTAAATGGGTTTTGGGCTCGCAAGGGTACAATTTCAATATAGTATATGTCCCAGGAACAAGAAACCAAGTGGCTGATTGCCTGTCTCGTTTACCTGTTGAGGGGATGGCCCTTTTGGGAGAATCCATTGATGAATCTATTCTTTCCATTGACATACCTGCCATTTACAAAGAAGAATGGGAACAAGCTGATAAAAATGATGACACCCTGGTTGCTGTCAAAGAAATGATTTCTAAAGGATGGCCTAACAAGTGCGGTGATTTGCCTAGCAAGCTCCAACCATACTGGAATGTAAGGGATGAACTTTCTCTCATTGGTAATTGTTAAATCCGAAAAGATTATACCCCCTTGCAAGATCCGCAATCGCATTATTGAGATTGCTCATGAGGGTCATTTAGGGAGGAGCATGACCAAGAACAAAATCCGCAGTGAATATTGGTTCCCATGTATGGACTCCATGGTGGAGGAAAGAGTAAAAGATTGCCTAGCTTGTAGTGCCAGTGATAAAACCAAAATCACCTGGAAGATTCCCCTTCTCCCTGTACAGGTTCCTAATAAACCTTGGGACAAGTTGGGTCTAGACATAATTAGACCAGTGAACTTGCACAATGTATATAATAAGTACATGTTTGTAATGGTGGATTATCATTCACATTGGATCACCACTAAGGGGCCGATTAGGATGGCAGAAGGCCTGCCACTGCCGGGCCGGCGGTGGCGGTCCTTCCGCCATCACTAAGGGGTCGATTCCGATTCGGGCCGGAAATCTCTCCGACCGAGCCGGACCCGGAGAGATTTCCGACCGAATCGGACCCGTGCAGTCCGACCGAACGAGTACGATGCGCACGTATGCCATCGGACCCGAGTCGGTCGGACTCCCATTGAAGTCAATGGGAGCCGGTCGTACAACGCGTACGCGGGCTCCCATTGCCTCAATGGGTGCGAGTTGGACAAGTGCGCCCCCTACAGCGGGTACGCGGCGAAGCGAGTCGCGCAGTACACGCACAGGTAGGGGGACCCATGGGTCCCCCTGTGTGCGACTCGCGCGGCTACGCGTACAGGGGGTCCGACACGGACCCCCAAGTACGGCTCCGACAGCTCTTTCGAGCCGGAGTGCGCGGCTCGGTCGGACTGCTCGCGGCGCGCATCGTACTTACCCGGCCGGGGAACGTCTCCATTGCGCGGTGCGAGTCGAGTCCGAGCGAGTCAGTCGGTGCGGTTCGAGCCGGAAACGAGTCGGTCGGAGCGGTCGGGACGCCCGGACGAGTCGGTCGGCGAATTCGCATCGTACTCGCTCGGCCGGACCCGCGTACGATTCGGTCGGGAAACAGGGCTCCGAATCGGATCCGGTAAAGCCGAATCCGATTCGGAGCCCTACCGGCCGAGATCGGAATCGGCCCCTGAGCGTTTTACCCACCGCCCAATTAGGATGGCGGTGGGTACCGCGGCGGACGCAAAGTTCGCCCGCCACTACACCGCCAAAGACAATCGTACCGATTGCCTGGCGGACGGTGCAGGGTGCCTAAAATGGTGGCGTACCTAGCAGGCACCGTCCACCAGATAAGAATGTTGTGAGGAAAAGGCCTTTCCATGGCGGCGATGCCGCAATGGAACGGCTGGTGGGGATGGGGTTCGGGGGCCCGTTGCGGGCCCCCCTTGTTCCGGGGGGAGGTGTTGCTGCACTGGGGGGTACCCATGATACCCCCTGCATTTCCCTGCACTGCGTGGCAGGCACCGCGTGGTGCCTGCCATGCAGTGCAGGGAAATGCAGTGCATGCCGTTGTAACAGTGCAAACGGTGCTGCAGCCTGCAGCACCGTCCGCAATGTTACAGGCCCGGGATGCGCCCGCCATACTTGCGGGCGCATCGTAATACATGTGGTGGGACCGCCGCATTACTGGCGGGCGGTCCCCACCACCGCAACGATGGCGGGCGGACTCATGTCCGCCCGCCATCGTAATGAGCCCCTAAGTTTATAAACAAGCTTAATACCGCCAACCTAATTGAGTTCCTATCTGATACCTTCTCCAAAGAAGGGCTACCCAGTGTTATCGTGACTGACAATGGCATACAGTTCACGTCTGATGAAATGGTGCAGTTCCTAAAAAATCTATCCATCGGTCACATAAGAACTCCTCTTTATTGCCCTAAAGCTAATGGTCTGGTGGAAAGGGCCAACAGAATGATTAAAGAAGCCATACAGTTGGCTCACACATCTGGAGAGCAAATTGATAAGGTCATCAGGAGAATGTTGTGGTCATACCACATCACTCCCAATACTCTGTCTGGCGTATCCCCTTTTGTATCCCTCAAGGTGAGGAATCCCGGCTCTAAGTTGACACCCAACTGGCTCAATGGTGGAGACCCCATGTGGGTTGATAGGGAGGCTGTTGGTCAGAAAGTAAAGCACCACCAGACCCTTTACAAGGAATGGTATGACAATAAATGGGGGGCAGGCAAGTGGGACTGGAAAGTTGTGCAATGGGTAGTGATCAAAAGAACCCGTAATATCAACAACAAATTCACATCCTTCTCCAAACCTGAAAGAATTAAATATGTTAAACCCAATGTTGTAGTACCGGAAAACGGACACACTTGGAGCATGGATAACTTGGCTTGCTGCCCTGAAGCTCTTATCCCAGGTAGTAGTGTTCCTGCAGATGCTCCTAAAACACTTCTGGAGGGACAAAGAAACAGAAATCTCAGAATCCGCCGACTCCCTGGTTGGCAATCAGATTACAAAATGGATTGATGGCCATGCTCTTTTACTGTATTGTTTTTCAGTTGTGTGCCTTTTTGCATATATTATGCATTCATTTCTTCCTATTTATTGTATGAAAAGGAGATATGTTATAATCTTACCTTGGTACATTCCACCCCTCATTCCCCCCCCCGCCTTACGCTCTCCCTTAGAATTAGAATGTTGAAGTGGAGTTAGGGTTAGAACGTTGCTGTGAGACCGGAGCGGTGGCTCTGTCAGAGGACTCTATGAATAAAGGACCACTCACCTTATTCTGTGGTATTTCTTTCTTCAAAAACATAAAATATATTTTGCCTGCTATAACATCTGCAAGATTTACCATTCAAACCTACTTGCTTTAATGTAATTTTTACCTACTTTGTGTAAGTATTTTCTACGAGCCTGTCTTCTATTTTGTGAACAGCCTTCATTCAGTTTGTAATACAATAAATGTCATCAAACAAGGACAGAAATGTTTTCTGCAAGTATGTTACAGTGTCAAAAAAGCAAAATAAAAAGTTACTTTTTCTTATACCTACCGGAAAGTGCTTCCTCTTCCTTTTCACCTGTATTGCTGTTAATTGGGCAGCTTTTGTAAGTAAGATATGCCTCTAGCAATAAAGTTAAGTAAATGTGCAGAAACTATAGCATATTTTAACTTATTTTAGTTGTAAATGAATTGTTTGAAATGAAGATCAGCTGAGTTTGGATTTCTGCTTGAAACCATGTTATGTTATAACAGCGGTGTGTATGTGCCATGTGTTATGAAATATGTGGCTGGGAAGTTTTGTCCATAGGCTGAGTACTTGAATAGGTGCCTGTATCTTCACTTTTTTGTTTCTACAAATCCTATATTACAGCAAGGCTGGATGCTGCAGCCAGGCAAGGCTCTACATGCAGGATACCTTCACTGTGAGATCCTGGTGAAGCCTTTTTCTTCCAGGCAAAAAGCTCCAAGTGGGACTAACCAAAAAGTTTTGTCCTTGGTATTATTACCTTGTCATCTGGAGGACAAAAAATTACTAGGTACCACAAAGTTCTTCTTGGTGGGAAAGCCATTCCATTGATGTCAACAGGCACTCAGAGCAGACTTTTGTGTACCATTTCTCTCCGCAGCCAGCACTCTCTCAGAGTCAATATCCGATCGACAGACCAGGGAGCCCTTCTGCCTTTAGTGTCCCTGTAGCAGCAACAAGAGGTTAGCCATTCAATCAAGTCAAATCAAAAAACTTTATTCAGCTAAAAAGCCACAAAAGACAGATAAAATACACACAAAGATCAATGCATTAATAAATCTCATAATAAAAACAGAAAACACAGGATTAGATAAGAAGCAGTCTTATAGGAATATCATAAAGTGTCATATGCATAGGACAAAGAAAAATATCAACGTGTCTCAAAGTTCTAATATAAAAACCAGATAAAAAGCTTTGTAAAGCATCATGTGTATAAATGGTAAACAGTATCGACATGGCACAATCAGGGAAGCTCAAAAAGTAGCAGCATTTCCAGGTCATACATAATCATTACTTAGCAAACCAGAGTTCCTATGAATGTAGCTTACAATAATCAAGCAGACTCTTGTAGATGGAAGTGATTGCAAGTAATACATGGCTGTCTTATGATCTCTTATAAAGTGGAGATAAAAATCTTTTCCTGAAAGAACAATACAATTTTATAAAACAACATTAAGTGCAAAGTAGATTGTACAGACAAATTATCACATGGACATGGGACAAGGGTCATAGGATATCTTACAGGTTCAGGAAAAACCACCCAAAAGTGTAATGTGCTAAATCTCAACCTGGGCAACAAGACCCACTCATAATTGTTGCCAATCCATGTGAAGTAAGGTTAAAAAATGGATCAGGAATTCAAAGAACTGTACAAACAGACTGTACTTTTATCTGATACAATGCAAGCTCTGGTATGCCTGGTCCACGTCCAAAAACTATCTTTAATGGTTTGAAGAATGGCTGTAGAAAGAGCCTCAGGACATCTATAAAAAACAGGGAAGCCCAGAGTATTTCTCATATTTTTAATATACAATAGCCATGGAATATGCGTAGGCTTATCTAGGCACATAAAGGGGCATATTTACAAGCCCCTTGCGCCACTTTTGCGCCGCCGTTGCGTCACTTCTGTGACGCAGCGGCGGCGTAAAGCCAGCGCCATGCTGCGGGGTATTTACAACGTGACGCATCTAGGGAGATGCATCACGTTGTAAAGCACTGCGCCACATGAAACCTGCGTCAGGTTTCATGTGGGCGTTCTGGCGCAGGGGGGGGCGTTCCGGCGCAGGAACGCCTCGGAAAAGTGGCTGAGTGAAATCTACAAGATTTCACTCAGTCACTTTTCCGACCCCGCTGCGTCAAAACCTCGCGCCTGCTTGAAGCAGGCGTAAGGCTTGACGCACCATGTTAGACATGGGCATGGTTGGCACAGTGCTGGAGTTGCGTCGCGCCCGCGACACAACTCCAGCACTGCGCTAACATTACGGCAGCAGATGCGACACGCATCTGCATTTCCTTGCGCCATGATGCGCCGCATTGTAAATGCGGCGCATCCGTGGTGGCGCAAGGATTGAGATGCGTGTCGCACGTTTCCTGGCGCATCCCTGCTGATTTGCAGGGATGCGCCAGGAGACGTAAATATGCCCCATAGTCCCTAATCATACTGCCGCAAAAATTGTCTTCAGGCTTAGTCCAGATTGCTAGCCACAAAAGAAGTGGCATAGCCAAGGCCAAGTTCAACGTGACTAAGGTAGTTAGCTGTACAACATGCAACCCCCAGCAGCCTTATCAGGCAACTATTCTCAACACGCTGTATTGCCTTAAAATCTTTTATCCTCCAGACTCCAGAGCCATAGGTAGCCACCGACAAACATTTAGCTTTATAAACTGTGAGGAACTCCTTTGGAGGTTTGAAGCCTAGCTTTTTAGTAAACTTGAACAGGTCTTCCACAGTACGAGAAAATTTGGCTGCAGTGACATTACCTAGTTGATTCGAAGTAGTTCGATCATTGAAAAGGCCCAGGTAGGGAAAAGATAAAACTGGTTCAATTTTGGTGGCATTATAATAATAGTAATAATAATTCCTATTTGTAAAGCACGAACATATCACCCCCTTAAGGGTTTCAAGGCGCTGGGGGCCATCGGGGAGATTAAGTGAGCTATTGCCCAGAGTCACAAGATGCTGAACTGAGCTGCCGCTGGTGCCGGGGATCGAAAAGTTTTCCCCCTGCTCCAGAGTCAGCCGCTCTGACTGCTGCGCTACACCACTCCAATTAATGAAAAAGGTATTGCACTTAGTGATTTTTGGCCCATAAACAATAAGGTGGGTTTTGAGTGATTTACAGTCAGCTCCAGCTTGTTCATAAACCTCATAGCTATCCAAAAACTGTATGCCAAGTTTAGTCCAAGCACTTAAAACTGCTCCTTCGGCGTAGAGTAGTACAGGTCCCGCATGAGTACCTGCACGCGGCACGTCATCATTCACATTAACCAGGTGATGTTCAAGACCGTTAGTATAAGGCATAAATAAAAAGCCCTGCCATACACCACTGGAGCGTAAAAAGCTATCAGTGGTTTCCCCCGCAGGACCAAACCTAACAGAAGCAGAGACTTCACATTGTAATTCTCTAAGAAAGTTAACAATGGTGACCACATCACCCACTTTTGGTATAATACCCCAAAACTTTAGGCACTGTTCCACAGTGCATAATCCTGCCCTGAGTCAAAATTGTAGGTCTGACACAATATTGTTATCCAGGGCCCAGACTTCAAGCTGGTCTAAAACAATTCTTCCCATGATCTTCGTGATAGAATTGATCAGGGAGATAGGCTGGTAACATAACAACCTCTGGCTCCTTTCTTGTAAATGGGTACTATAACAGAATGTGACCGAGATTTCGATGGACCAACCAAAGATACACAATTCAAGATGATTGTTAGAAGAGGAGCCCAAAAGTCAATGTTGTCTTTAAAGAGATCAGTAGGAACCCTGTCAAGGCCAGGTGCCTTGCCTACAGGACATCTATTAATGGCTGCTATAACTGTGTCCATCTCAAAGGCCAATCCTATGTCTGATACCACTTAATCACCCACCGGTGTGTGCTCAGATGTGGGGGTAGAATGGACAGGGCAGTAAACTTTTTTTAAATGCTCTATCCAGCTGGTAGAGCTAATAACCAGGGCAGTCTCAGATTCAGAGGAGTCTCTCAAGAAGTGGTTGTTGATCACTTCGCAAAATAGGTGAGTATCCCTGCTATTACTGGTAACTATCAGGGATTCATAAGAGTCTGTTCTGATCTCGTTCTTTCTTTTTCGAATGCCAACTTGTACAGCCTGCAGCATGACCTAATAAGATCACCATCACTGGGGACTATTTTTATTGCTTTAAGAAAGGCTGACTGTGCTCTAGTGCATGATGTGTCTAATCGCCTAGCTGGTTTTCAAGGTTGGTTCATGACCTGGATAGTAAGCAACTCCTTGACCGAAGTAAAAAGTGTCTCAAAGAGAGTTACAGTTTCAGAAGGGCCCCATTTGAGTCCAAACATAAACGCAATACATCCCTGTTCTTCATCACTAGGTTGGTGAACACTTGAACATTGTTGATTCGGGCACTTCTTTGAAGGACACCTTTGTTCTTGGTAACGGCTCTAGAAGTCGCTAATTTTACACTCATTCCTGGGACGGTTATAGCCAGGAAGATACACTGCTAGTGTGTTGTGTTCACTAAATGCATTGTTCTCAACCTCGTACCCTGTGAGTAAATCTGTCAAATTGCAGCTAAACAGTATGACTTCGATAAAGCTATGTCGATCTCTGCCAATGAAAGTTGCTTTGAGACCAGGATACTCAACAGTTGAATCAAAGGTATTTAGCAGCTGCTATTTCACAATAATTTCATTGAGGGTCTTCCCAAAAGGATTGTGAGCAAAATCCATCAACAGTTCACCTTGGGCGTCACTTAAGCCACAGGTCACTGTATTACCCAGAGTACAACAGCGAATATTAAAATCACCCATGTACTGGAAGGACAGACCCCAGCCCCTGATAAAGCATCCTCAAGTTCGCTTCTCAAGGAGTTAATGACACAATTGTTTTGTTTTTTTACTGCATTTCAACAAGAAAATAAACATATGCTCTACAATACCACCGTGCAAGGTGGTCTTACCCAATACCCACCTAATAAAAGAAAAATAAACATCAAATTATAACAAATAAGGTCAGTGATAATAGGCTTAACAAATATATTCCTACCGACGTCTTGGGAGAGATAGGTGCCATATCGTCTCTACTGATATGCTGCCTCTTCGGCAAGCCAGATATCGTGATTGTGTCACGCCTAATCCACTTCGTCCTGTGCTGCGCTAATGCCCTTTGGTGTAAGAATTGTCGCAAGGGTTCCCATATGTCCTTCGGCCTTGAGGTTGTCTGCAATTCTTCTGCATATAGTTCCATATTATCTTTGCAGTAAACTAGATCTTTAATCCAATGTTCTATTTTCAGCGATCTTTTACCACCCCACGCAACAGCCACCCTGCGTTTAGCCAGCAGCAGCGCTAAGCGTATAAATCGGCCTATTACCCCTTTGACCTGTGGAATACAACACAATAAGCATACCAAGGGTGTGCATTGTATCTCCACCCCCGACATTTCAACCACATCACGCACCACAGCATTCCAATAGCAAGCTACTCTTCTACATTCCCATGCAAGGTGCAGGAAGTCCGCTTCAGGTTGCCCGCATCTCTCGCACCTGCTGGAGTCACGCAAGCCATAGCGGTGTAGCCTCACTGGCGTGTGGTATACCTGGTGTATGTATTTGAAGTGAATAATACGTAGATTTCCATTCAGGGATAGTTTGCCCATCAGGCCACATATATGCATCCAGTCTGACATGGATATCGCGGGGGTCAGTTTGTCGTTCCATCGCTCCAGGCTTTTGTCGGGCCATCATGTCTCTCGGCACGAATTGCCCTGTATAGTTTAGTGACCAATTTTTTATTAGTGGGGGTAGTCAACACCAATTGCAGAGAGTGCAGTGTGGGGGGCTCGAGGGGGTAAGTGACATAGTGTGATCTGATTGCGTGTCTAAGTCTATGGAATGCGAATCGAAACAGCAGCGTGGGGTTGCTAATATATTGCAGGGTGTCTGTGGTGTGAAACATTCCTGCTGGATATAGATCTTGCATCAGCTGCATGCCGGCCTCGTTTAATAAACGCATCGCCCCTGTCTCGTGAGTTACTGATAGTGCAGCATGATGCTCTATGTGCATAGCTGGAGCATAGATGGGCAGTTTGTTGGCCAGTTTCCCTATCGCCTGCCATGCGGCTACCGTGGTGTCTATTGTATTTATGTCCGTTTTTGGGATTCCACGCTTCGTGTGGGTGAGTATGCTGCGCAGCGGGAAGGGAGAAGTGTCCCCCTCCTCCACTGCGACATGCGGAGTGAATGCATGTGGTCTGACCCAAAAGTATGCGTACTGTGCTTGTACACTCAGATAGTAAATATGCAGGTCCGGTGCACTGAATCCCCCCTTGTCATAGTCCTGTGTAAGAACGGCCCAACTTATTCGGGCCTGCTTTCCCCCAGACCAGTCGGAGCAGAGTCGTGCGGAGGGAGTCAAAGAACCCCTTCGTCAGGGTTAGCGGGACATTGGTAAAAAGATATAAAAAGCGCGGCAGTACCACCATTTTTGTGAGTGCTATGCGGTCCGCCAGGGACAGCGGCATAGTTATCCATTTGTCGACTTGCCGGTCTAAAGTGCTACACGCCCGTCCATAATTTTCGCGTATAACCACATCTGGATCGCTGTGGATCCAGACACCGAGGTATTTGACCGGGTCAGCTGTCCAGACCAGCGGATATTCCATATCCGGCTGGGTCGTAACCTCCGTCAGGGGAATAATGATGGACTTATCTCAATTTACAGTCAACCCAGACATCAAACCAAATCTGACATATTCACGCAAGAGCTGTGACAGATAGCGAGATGGTTCACGGAGGAATAACACCATGTCATGCGCATATAGTGATATGGCAACTGGGCGATGAGTAAAATTTAAAGCTGCTTCCCTGTGTCTTTGCCGTATCACACACGCCATGGGCTCTATTGCAATAGCGAATAGCAGCGGTGACAGGGGGCATCCCTGTCGGGTGCCACGCCCTATGGAGAATGGTTCCAATGTCAGTCCACCCACCCGCACACGAGCCGATGGATCGGAGTATAACAACATAATCCTCTTCATGAAAACTGGCGGGAATCCCATGCGCTGCAAGATATAAAACATATACTTCCACTCGATGGAGTCAAAGGCCTTAGCCGCATCCAGCATTACCGCCGCCGCAGGCAGGCTGGGCTCCAAAACATGGAGCATTGCAAATATGGTCCGCAAGTTATGCAACGTGGATCGCTCGGGTATAAAGCCCGACTGGTCCGGGAGAACCAGGCATGGCATCAGGGGCTGTAGTTTATTGGCAAGAATTTTGGCAAGAATTTTCGCGTCGATGTTGATTAGTGATAAGGGCCTGTACGAGTCACATTGATCGGGAGGCTTCTCCTTTTTAAGCAGCGTTACAATCAGCGCCTGGCGAAGCGATGGGGGCAAGATCCCAGAATCGTGCGCCTCGGCGTACACCTCTAGCAAATAAGGAGTGAGTATATCTGCATAGGTTTTATAGAATTCAATAGTGAGACCGTTAGGCCCTGGCGCTTTTGCATTCGGTAGGATGTTGATCGCTGCTTTTATATCCTCAGCATCTATGGGCTGACTCAGATATTCCCTGTGGGCGTCCGACAGCCAGGCACAGGCTATATCATCCAAGTACTCCTCCAGCTCAGGATTGGCAGCTCCGCCCCTGGATGTATAGAGGTCAGCATAAAAAACGCGGAATTGATCAGTTATGTCCAGCGGGTTACAGTGTTCCCCCCCTTGAGTATCCGTTATCTTGTCTATGTGTGATTGTACTGTACGAATTCTGATGTTATTAGCTAGGTTTCGGCCCAGTCTGCCGCCCTCACCATATCTACGTGCCGTATGCCTGCGCGAGACATAGCGTATCTCGGACTCAGCGAGAGTGTCATATTCCAGGATCAAGTCGTGTATGCGAGACAGGGTATCAGCCGCCGGAGCGGCGGTGTAGTCACATTCTAAAGTCTGAAGCGTGGCCTCTATTTTTGCAAGTTGAGCTCTAAGGTCCTTAAGTATGCCAGCTGTTGTGCTTATGCACACTCCCCTAATCGTCACCTTGAAGGCCTCCCATAAGGTAGAGGCACTGTCCACCGAGCCTTTATTAAAATCAAAGTATTGCTCTATGGCCGTGCGAACAGCAGCATCATACAGGGGGTCTAGTAATGCCTCCGGCCGCAGCCGCCATGTGAAGGGGCGATGTAGTGTCGTAGGGATCGTGATGTCCAGCATGACAGGGTTGTGATCGGACAGTGTGCGCGGAAGGTGGTCAACCGCTGTCACCCAGTCAACCGCATCCCCCCCGAGAAGCCAGTAGTCCAACCTAGACCAGCAGCTGTGCGCTGGTGTAGCATGTGTCCCCTCTCTAACCGAGCCATTAAACACTCTCCAGACATCAACCAGTCCAAATTCCAGGATGGCGTTACGAACACTTTGAGCCACTCTGGGGGTGCGAATGGTCAGTGGATTAGATTTATCTAATTCAGGGTCTAAATATGTGTTGAGGTTGCCCCCCCATATGATAGTAGTCTCAGGCCATTCCCTTAATTTGGTATACATCCGCAAGAAGCATTCCGGCTCGTCCGCAATAGGGCCATAGATGTTTGCTATAGTGACTAGTGAAGTCCCCAATTTACCTTGTACCATGGCGCAGCGCCCTCCTTCGTCTGTATATGTACGCAGTGGTGTAAATGCAACCCCTCTTCTGACCAAAATGAGTACTCCTCTAGCATATGAGGAGTATGAGGAGGCCAGCCTGTACCCGGCCCATTTGAGTGCAATATTACGCTCCGTGAACTTGGTCAAGTGCGTTTCTTGCAGTAGCGCAATGTGTGTACCATGGCGGGCCAGATAAGCGAACACCTGACGAATTTTTTTCGGGGAGTTTAGCCCTCTGATGTTCCAAGTTATCAATCTGTACCTCTCACCCCAGGCCCTTTCTTGCATCTGTCAGCGAGTATGGAACACCAGCTTGGCATACAACAAATTTTGCAGCAAGAATACACAATCCAATCCTATAGTGACCATTATCTCCCATTGTAGACATCGGCAATGCATTAGTAAAGAAAAGAAAAAACAACACCATCAAAATCAACCCATCTGCCCTCCCCCCTCCCACTCCAACCTCCCAATTAGGTTGAGACTGTATCCCCTCCACCCTCCCTACCATTTACCCAAAGCTCCCAGATAAACTCTGTCTAATAGGGGAACACCCGCTGGGGGGGAAGGAACGGCGGCAAACACCCGCCTTGCGGCGGGGTGGCCAGGCTATGTCAGTGGTGCGCACTACTGCACCCAGCAAACATGAAGGAGAGCCACACCAGGGCGTCCCCGGCATTCAGTAACATTATAACAGTATACATTACACAACAAGATTATGACGGCATCACAGCAGAGCCCGTGCTAGACACATCGCAGGAGACAGCCCTGAGGACTGCGAGACCCAGACCCTGAGCAAGAACAACAGTTAGTGATCTGTATCTTCCGACGTCAGAGGTCCCGACGGGCTGCCGGACCCACCCTGACGGGGTCTATTTGGGCAAATGTGTTTTGTGAACTTCAATGCAGATTTGGGGTCCGTGAAAAAGTGTGATTGTCCGTCGTGCGTTATTCTTAATTTAGCAGGGTATAGCATTGCATATGGTACAGAGGCAGTCTGCAAGATCTTTTTCGCCGGCACAAACTCTCAGCGGGCCGCCTGCACGGCTGGTGTATAATCCGGGAAGAAGGACAGGTTATTTCCTTTGTGATTGATAGGGCTCTTGGCTCTGGCCTCGTGGAGTATAGCATCTCTGTCCGCGTAATTTAATAAGCGTGCAATTATCGGGCGCGGCGGCGCTCCCGGCTTAGGCCGGGGACCAAGCGACCTGTGCGCCCGCTCCACTATCATGACCGTAGAGAGCACTGGGCCAAACAGTTCGCGCAGTAGGTTGTCGATGAAGCGCTCCATTTTTGATATTGCTGTCGATTCCGGCAGGCCAATTATACGAAGGTTGTTTCGGCGGGAACGCGCCTCTAAATCTTCATTCTTCGCTTTTATTACTTCAAGTACCTTTTCCATGTGCAATATCTGTGTCCGCGATTCAACCTGGGAATCTTGTGTATCCGACAACCTGTTTTCCAGCACATCAAGCCTGGTTTCATGCGCATCCACCTTTCTTTTTAACACATCTAGACTGGACGTGAGTGCATCGATCTTACTGTCAACGGTCCTCATGCCTGAGCGTAACTCCAGCAGTATAGATTGTGTGTCATCTTCCGGACCCTCCACTACTTCGGAGGCACCCTGCGCTGTAGCGACCTCAGTCATATTTTCCGCAGCGCGAGTGTTGCGCTTGCTTTCAAATGGGAGCTTTGGCTGCTTGGGGTCGAGTTTTCCCATGGTGTCTGAGCGTATCTGGGACAGCGCACCCACCGACCAGGCGCGTGATCAGGTTAGGGGTCGCTCTTTTGTTCTCGAGCGCCACAAATGGTGTATTCAGGCCCCCTAATGCACAGTCTCGGTGGTTGAACAGTGCGCCGGCGATCAACCTGACAACCCCATCAGCTCAGGTTGCACAGCCAACAAAGTGCCCAATGGTTCAGTTCCGTGTCAGCGCCAATTCAGCCCAGGAGCAAGGCTATAGAGCAACAACGTGGTTTCTCCGTCTCAGATCCCCGCGCTCTCCTGTCCGCTGCTCGACGTGGGATCCGATACCAGCCAGTCGCCCACTGCGGTAAACATGCCCTGGGAGTGACCCACTGCCACTGCGTCAGCCTCCGGTCCTCAAGCCAGGATCTGGGCCCGGCAGCTCGTAAGCCCCACGCCCTGCAGAGATGCAGCTCATAGGGCCCAGCACCAACCCCCAGCCCCGGGCAGCAGCACCAGAGGGGCCACAGGCGACCCCGGCATGCCCAAGCATAGACTACTTTAGGCCGTGGGTGCCAGGAGTCCCCCAAGGTCTACCCTCCAGCGCCCCCACACCAGTGGCAAGGAAGATCAGGCCACGCACCCCAGTATCGGGGAAGCAGGCACGGCCCCAGTACTCCACCAGGCCCAGCCATCCCGCACCGCAGGGCCCAGACTCCGCAAGGGCAGTAGCCCGTAGTCGACTAGGCCCCGCCTCGCAGACCCGCCCAGACCCGACTCGGCAAGCGACCGCCACCTCACTCACCTCCCCTCCGCAGGCCTCCGGGGTAGGCGCCTCTCCAGCTGGCAGCAGGATGTCCCTCCGGGTCACCAGGCACCGCCGCTCCGCAGCACAGGAATCGCCGATCCGACGGTGCGCTCCCTCAGAGCCCATCACCTCGGCTCCAAGCCTCTTTCGGGTCCGCCGTCAGCAACACAGCATGCAGCCCCCGCAGCAGCAGCAGATCGGACCAGCACGCACGGGAGCCGCACTTCGATCCACCAGGTCGTGCGATGCAACCCGCACAGTGCCTCCGTCCCCGGCGCTCGAGCTCCGCTCACAGCGCGGCCGCCATTTTCTCGGAGACGGCGCTGCCACGGCCCCTCTAGACTCCACAGGTTCCCGCTGGCCACCAAGATCGAGATCTCTGCCGAGCATGCTAGGCGTGCCCACCAATCGATACCGCCAGTCTGTACCAGTGCGTGTGCTCTTTTTTGGTGGTATTTGGCGGATGTTTAAGCCTGGCCTATGGAGCTCCCTCAACAGGCAGCCATTCCGTTTCACGCCGTAGCCACGCCCCCCTTAATCACACAATTGTTAGTATCAAATCGATTATTATAAAAATTAGTAATTAAAATCTTTGCCCTATATTCCAACCAAATAAATTGAAAATTGCTATTATTTAAGACTGCTTTACTGATGCGCCCAGGAAAGGCAGCCAATATAAGAGTTAACAACCACTTTTAGCTCTTCCAAAAAGACTGGGTATTACTGGTGTAAAATAAGACACATCATTTTGAATGTGGCATGGATTAACAAGCAAGGTCTCTTGCAGAGCAATAATACCATAGTCAAATATAATGTCAAACCAATGTAGGGTATTCAATTTGGGTCCCAGTCCATCCGCATTCCATGTGCCAATTTTCCCTCTAGACTTTGGTTCGATAACCTCCAAACTGTCCATACTATCCAATGCCTGAGGGCAGACAACAACAGGTTTATGATTGTAAACATGCATATTGATATCCAAAGGCCCACTCATAATGTCACGGGCCACAATTCAGGTGTAGACATATGATTGGTTATTTTGTCAATCCACAGAATCGCATGTGGCAAGGGGAGCAAAACTGTTATAAATTGGAACCTGATAGATTTTATTACAATCTCCACATTGATTGGTATCCCCAAAAAAGGCTGATTCCCCTTAAAAGGGGAACAACTTCCACACCATTTACAGGCTTGTAAGAGTTATAAAGTCTGAAGAAAATACTGCTGATAAGAGATTCAGAGCTGAAATTGGCAATGACACTGTCACAATTCTCCGGTATGGGACTTTTACCAACCCAGGCAACTCATTGAACCATTATGATATCTTGATGTGCAATGAGGGCTCTATTCAGCCGTAAATTAAACCAATGGGTCGCTTTATTAAGTAATTGTTTATATCCTTCAGACTTGCCACACTCCTGGACTCTTGGCTAACTAAATGGGGGACTTGAAGAGACAAGCTCACATCGCTTGCAGTATGAGTAACAGCTTTATTCGACAAGACTGACCGCAAAGATAAATGAAGAGTAAGCAATGAGCTTTCAATCGCCCCTAGGCAATTCAATACATCAGACATAAAGCCAGCCAATTGCTTTTCCATTTTTTCTATTTTTTCAAGTGCAAGAAGGATGGAATTGGGACCCCTGTTTGATGCAGCCACTTTGGAAGAATTCTTCCTTCTACGCGTAATCTGTGGGGCAGATGGACTGGGCCCATTTATACCCCCATCCATTGAAGAAGGGCCTGCACCTTTAGAATTCTTAGCAGGTGGTGAAATACATAGGGGAATGCCTGTTCATTGAAGGGGCCTTAGACTCCTTCAATTATAGCAGGCAGCACAGAAACACAAGGATTGCCCTTACTGGGCCGTGAAACAAGTCTGTCAGATTGAAGCTCAGCAGGTGTAGGAGGACCAGAGGGGTGAGAGACCATAGGTTGCCCTGAGGCTCCCATCACATTAATAATCTGCACAGTTACTGAGTCCAGCTTATGCTCAATGGCCCCAATTGCATTGGATAAGAATTTCTCAATGGAGTTCATGGAGGGACCCTCCTTCTTAGCAGGTGGCAGTGCCTCCTTTTTTCCATAGTTCAGTTCAGAGAGACACAAGTGGCAAAATATTTTTACTGACTTATTAAATGCTTTCAATTTTCCACTTACCCACTGTGTGTTAAAAACCTTATCAATGTGAGCAACACACTGTCTTCTCATCAAAGGACCAAGAGGGGTGGCCCAGCCCCACCTCGGCCAGCCACAGTTAGTCACAGATGGGCCTGCTCCTAGCTAAGTCTTAGCCTGGCCAGCACCGGGGCGTGTCCCGCTGGCATCCCATGCATGTCTCGCACTGTGGGCTTAGTCTGGCACTGAAAAGCGCTTGATAGTGCAGTACCTCCTGGTGCGTGGTGATGCAGCACTGGACAGGATGGGGCTTGCAGTCCTGCTGCGGCCCCCAGAAAGAAGCAAAGTCATTCCACACTGCGGGCTTTGGCTGATGCTTTTAAAACCGCGTGATTGTGCAGCGCCTCGTGGCGTGTGGTGATGTGGCGTTGGGCAGGCTGGGGCTTGCTGTCCCTGGCGGCCCCCAGAAAGCAGCAAAGTTGGTCCGCACTGCGGGCTTAGGCTGGCACTTAAAAGCATGTGATGGTGCGGCACCTCCTGGTGCATGGTGATGTAGTGCTGGGCAGCCTAGGGCTTGCATTCCCCCCGCGGCCTCCAGAAAGCAGCATAGTCGTCCTGCACTGTGGACTTAGGCTGGCAATTGAAAGCGTGTGATGGTGCAGTGCCTCCTGGCGCGTGTGATATGGCACTGGGCAGGCTGGGGCTTGCAGTCCCCCCTACCTCCCAGCAAGCAGCAAAGTCATGTCATGCTGCGGGCTTAGGCTGGTGCCCAAAAGTGCGTGATGGTGCAGTGCCTCCTGGTGCGTGGTGATGTGGTGCTGGGCAGACTGGGGCTTGCAGTCCCCCGTAGCCCTAGAAAGCAGCAAGTCATCACGCGCTTCTGGCTTAGGCTGGCTCTTAAAAGCGTGTGATCGTGTGGTGCTTCCTGGTGCATGGTGATGTGGCGTTGGGCATGCTAGAGCTTGTAGCCCACCGCTGTCCCTAGAAAGCAGCAAATTCATCCCGTGCTGCGGGCTTAGGCTGGTGCTATTTAAGTCCTTGTGTGGTAGGAGGACCCAGGGGTGTTTACATTTTTTTTGTTGCAGTTTGTAGATAGAGAGATAGAGAGAGGAGGAGACAGAGTCAGGGTGCTAAGACAATTGGAATTGAGATGTATTATTGAGATGAGAACTCGAGCCCCATGGAAATTGAACAGTGATGAGTAGCTGTGAACATACATTGGGTAGCAACAGGCACTTTTTCAGCACATTTCTCCCTTTTTAGATCTATGAATTTTGAGATTTGGAATTTTACTTAATATCACTTAGTCACTTTATTCTCAGGCATGGGCACTTTGGTAGGGGTTTTGGTTAGGAAACACAAGCCCATTTAGGGCCTAATAACCATTAATTGAATAGCTAATCATTAGCGCTTTATTTGCCCGGGCTGGCAGTATGAAACCTATAATTGCACCATAGGTTTTATGATGATAGATATGTAAATGAATATGTAGGATTACTGTTTCCATGAATTTTAGAAACATGGCATGACTCAGCAACATAATTGTTTGGCCAATTCAATTAGGATTTAATAATTGTTTATCCTAAAACATCGAAGTATGTTTTCAAATATTTTTTGGCTTGCATAATTATTGATTATTAAAAAAAAATATAATTTAGAATGTATTTTACGACTTGAGGAACAGTATTGATTGACCCAGTCATTTGAGAAAGCAAAACAATGCTACACATAGAATGTATGTTAGTAGCTCTTTACACTAATTTGAAATGGCCACCCTGGGGGGGCGCGGCTTCGGCGCCACTCGGAATGGCCACTTGAGCGGGGAGCTCCGCCGCACCGGGGATGAGTCGCGGTCTGCTGGTGCGTTTTCGCCCCCTTTAATCTCCGGAAAACGGCTGTCCCTGCTGCGGAACCTGGAGGCAGCAAGATGAGCTGCGCTTCTCTTCAACTTTTGCATCCTCACGGCCACCTCAGAACGGCCGCCATTTTGGCTTCCGCTTCAAGTAAGTGCCTGACATGCAGCATGCAGGAAAATCATTCCTGACAGCTTTTTCTTGAACCTCTACAGAAATATGGAACCCCTGCAGCCGTTTTGCATAGCTTAATCTGGGTTTTTGGGATCTATGTGCCTCTACCCAGAATGTTTTTTCCTCAAGGCTCTTTCTGTGACATATAAATTCTGAGGAGATTACTGTTTCAACCCAGGATTCAAATAACTCCTTCTCTTACGAAGCGCGCTGCTCTTCTCTCCATTTTTTTTTTTTTATATTGGAGTGTCTCCTCACAGAACGGCCGTCATTTTGTTTTTCCTATACAAATAAGTGCCTGTCATTCAGCGCACTGAGAAGCTTTTTCCTGATATTTTTTCCTTGATTCCTGTGGCACTATGGGAACCCCGGCAACCTCATTCTTCAACCTAAGGTTTTAAATGGGTCCTGGTGCTTCAGGTCGGTCTATATATCCTTAATGGTTCTTTTTAAGGCTCTTAAGTGCTGAGGTGTTCATAATTTAATTCAAGAACTTGTGAAATATCCTCTGCTCAACGAATTTCAACTCTTCCTAAATAAGGTATTTCCGCATTGGTTATTGATGCCCAACCCTACTCTGACTATGCCCTGGTAGCTGCAACATACTAACTGCTCTGTTATTGTTGTTTATTGCGTTTCAGCCTAATAATATATTTTCAATACTTATCTGTGGGAGGTTTAATATCACGGAAGTTGTATGATACTTTGTGATGATATCTCGAGGAGCAACCACTGTTAGAACTTTGCTTCTACTATTTCCACTCAGCTATACGATTCCCCTTTTATGGGTAGATTAAGAAAACCACAATTTTTATTTATTTCTAAAGAGCAGTCTTCGATGAGATCTGTTTCTCACTCATCAGTAGCAGCGCAATCATCTGTTGTTGAAGAAATGGCTGGTGTAGCTTCTGCTCGTACTTCGTCATCACAGTCTGCAATAAATAAGACCTCTCCACCTTCTTCAGCGTCAAAACGGTTGAAACATGACCCTCCTTCTCCGGATAAGTCATCTCCACCTATTTCCTTGGAACTGTTGCTGGAGGAGATTCGAGCTTTGCGTCCTTTTGTAGAGGAAACGAATAGCAAAATGCAGCTCCTAGACGAAAAGTGGTCTTCAATGGAAAGTAGAGTATCTGTAATGGAACAGCAACTTTCAGTTGTCCAAGGCGAAACTCAGAGAATTAATTCTTTGGAAAGAGAGGTGCACAGGCTACAAAAGCACACTGAGGATTTGGAAAACCGAAACAGGAGAAACAATTTACGCATTTACGGTTTGCCTGAAGCTTTGGAAGGAGATGACCCTGTCTCCCTTTTCTCCTCCTTCTTGCCAAAGTTGTTGGATATGCCTTCCTCAACCTCACTCAACATTCAGAGAGCCCACAAACTTGGTCCTCGCCCTTCGTTGTCTACATCTCCGACCAAGCCTAGAGGTGTTATCATTCTCTTCTTAAAATTTACTGACTTGCTGTCGGTTATCTCTGCAGCTAGGGCAAAACGTCAAATTTCATGGTTGGGCCAAAGAGTGTTCCTTTCTCAGGATGTTTCTAATGCCACCGCAGCTAGAAGAAGGGAGTTTCTCAACCTTCGAGCTCCTCTCCGTTCCCTTGGAGCCAGATATGGCCTCTTCCATCCTTGCACTTTCAAGGTGACTTTCCAAAACAATACTGTGTCATTTGAAGATCCTGCGGAACTTCAGAAGTTCATACAATCTCACACTTTGAGTAACATGGACATTGCTGGTTCTCCCAATGGTTGAATAGTTTGTACTTGCTTACTTGTAACTACTGTATTTCTCAATGTTATTGAATTGTGGTTCTATGTTGTGTCTCTCTATTATATCTGCACTTACCAGACAATAGGTATTTGATAACTCTTATATTGTTTTTTTTTTTTTTTTTTGTATCCTTGCAGGTTTGTATGATGTACTTAGCATGTTTGGTCCGTTTTACTCATTGTTATCTCCTTTGCCCCTGGTGTGGCTCCGATTCCCCCGTCTCGAGCATGTCATTCTCTCGTGTGTCGTCACCACCCCAGTGTTATTTTGTTCTTGTCCCCTACAGGTATGTTTCTTCAGTCGTCCTTTATGGATATGTACTGTCTTCTTTTTTGGCTTTCTATTTCCTTTTTCATATTTCCCTTTTCTATCTTTTGTTTCCTTTCATCCTTTCTTTTTCTACTTCCTTTTTACTTTCGCTCTGCAGATATCCTTTTCTTTCTTGTACTATATAATGCAATTTTCTGTTCTACTCTTCCCTCTTTTCTCTCAAACATACCTTTTCTCTACTCTTTCGCTTGGCCTATTGCTCTTTCTATACTCCTTCACTAATGCCAACTCCATAGTTTTGACTTCTAAGTTATTTTCTTGCATTCAGAGTTGTCACAGGGAATGTATTCTTCAATGTAGCATTGTTATTGCTTCTCTTGTTCTATATATATTGCTTATTTTCTTACATTCAGAGTTGTTACTTGGAATGTAAAAGGATTTATTAACCCTATAAAAAGGCAGAGAATTATTTCTCATTTAGCCTCTTATAATCCTGATTTAGCTTTATTACAAGAAACTCATCTGTTGGAAGCTGAGGCTCTTAAACTCAAACGTAACTGGGTTGGTTCAGTTCTTGTTTCTCCTACCACTACAAAGAAAAATTGTGTTATTATTTTATGCCATTAAAAGGTGAAATGTTCTGTTGTATCGCAAGAAATTGACGCAGATGGTAGATGGATTTTAGTTAAATTACTTATTAATGATAATATCTCTTTAACTGACTTCAATATTTATGGTCCAACTCAACCAGATTATTCCTTCTGGCCTACTATTACAAACAAATGTCTACAGCACAAAGATGAATTTTTTATCATAGGGGCGATTGCAATCAGATCATGGACCCATTTATTGACCGTAAGTCTCAGACACGTTTTGTCCCTCACAAAGCTCACAAACAATTTCACAGTACCATTGCACAGACACATCTCGTAGATGGTTGGAGATTATGTAACCCAGACCAAACAGATTTTTCTTTTTTCTCCCCTCCACATGGCTCCTTAACCCGATTAGATCACCTTTTTCTGTCTAAACCTCTGGCTCAAAATCTCATTTCATCCTCAATTGAACCTATTTTGATATCTGATCATGACCTGGTGATTGCTGATTTTGATTTGCTCCCTCCACAACCCAGGTCCTCCAGGTGGAGGTTTAACAACTTCCTTCTACAAGATCCAGTTTTTTCTTCCTCCTTCACCTCTTTTGCAGAGGAATTTTTCTCTTTTAATGAAGGTTCATCCGTTTCTTCTGCCTTGGTGTGGGACACTTTTAAAGCTGCTGCCCGCGGCTTCATCATTGACTTTATTTCTAGGAAAAAGAAACATGCCCTTTCTCAACATAAAGTCCTACTCGATAACATTAAAAGCTTGGAACATCAATTTTATACCTCCTCATCAGATTCCACTATGCAGGAGCTTGTTCGTGCAAAGCTGGATTTTAATAAGATTCCTACAGACAATGCTTCTTCTATTCTTCTTCGTAGTAGCGCCCGATACTATGGAGGCCGTAATAAGGTGGGTTCTCTTTTAGCTAATTACCTAAAATCCAGAAAAGTAAGAACTCTGATAGATTCCATTCAGTCAGAGGATGGGAAACTTCTTTTTAAGGACCATGCCATTTTGGATGAATTTGCCTCCTTCTACGAAAACCTATACACTCCGGAATCTCCTGCACCGTCCCCTCTTATTGACTCGTATCTCAGCAATATTTCTCCCTCTTCATCTTCAGTTTTTGACTTCGACTCCCTAGATTCGGATATATCGATCCAGGAGATTACTAATTCCCTAGACTCATTAAAGAAAAACAAATCCCCTGGCCCATATGGGTTTTCCGTCGAATTTTATTTACATTTTTCTAATATCTTACTCCCAAAACTCTTTAATCTTTTTCAATATTTTTGCACTACTGGTGCAGCAAGCGGTACTTTCTTGAAGGCTTCTGTCTGCCTTATTCATAAAGAGGGTAAAGATCCGAAATTTTGCAAAAATGATCGTCCTATTTCTTTGATAAATGTAGATTATAAAGTTTGCGCTAAAATATTAGCATTGTGCCTTGAATCACTCTTACCTCATTTAATTGGTCCAGAACAGTGTGGCTTCGTCAAGGGCAGACTAACATCTGATAATTCCCGGCTATTCTTTAATGTTCTAAATATAGCATCTACTTTACCCTATCCCTTAGCTGCAATATCTATTGACGCGGAAAAGGCTTTTGATAGGGTTGATTGGTATTTGTTATTTAAATCACTCCGCTGGCATGGTTTTGGGCCTAAATTCATTTCCTTGGTTTCATTACTCTATACCGCACATACAGCCTCTACTATTGTCAATGGTCTTATTTCAAAACGTTTTTCCCTTCACCGTGGCGTTCGACAGGGTTGCCCCTTATCTCCTCTTCTTTTTATCTTATCTCTGGAACCCTTTTTGTCTCACATTCGCCATAACACTTCCATTTCTGGGTTTCTATATGGAGACCGACACTTGAAGCTTTCTGCATATGCAGACGATATCTTACTTTTTATATGCAATCCGGAATCTTCTCTCCCACCTTTATTACAAGAAATTTCAAATTTTTCGGCGGTATCAGGTTACAAAATGAATTCTGACAAAACAGAAATTCTTCCTATTACCAAATATTGCTCTAAACATCATTTTGATCTAACGGGATTTCGCTGGAATACTTCTAAAATTAAGTACCTCGGTGTATGGTTTACCAATTCCATTCCGGACTTGATCACAATAAATATGAAAGAAATCCTGGATCGGGTTTCCAAACTACTTTCCTCCTGGAACCCTCTTTTTCTTTCCTGGTGGGGACGTCTTGATTCTTTTAAGATGATGGTCACCCCTATAGTGTTATATGTTCTTTCAATGCTCCCTATTCATATTTTTTCTCTTTATTTCAAAAGGCTGGATTCCCTTCTTTCTAAATTCCTATGGAATAGTAAAAAATCTAGAATTTCTTTATCTCATCTCAGGAAGTTAAAATCCATTGGAGGTGTACATTTCCCAAACTTTAGAGTATATCATAAAGCCTTTTGTCTCAAACAGGCTTCTTATTGGCTTCATATAGATGTCTCCTCTCTTACTCCCTTATGGGTCAATATTGAACATTGCCTTTTCTCCCCTTTCTCTTTCTCAGAGATCCTTGCTTTTACCACCAAAACTAGCCTCACATCTCTCCCGCTATTTAAACACACTTGCTCAATACTAAGACCTCATTGTCAACCAAAGTTAATCTCCAGAAATACATTTTTACGTTCTCCTCTTTGGCACAATCGCCTTCTCACCATTAACAACAGACCCTTATTTTGGAATTCTTGGAGATCTAAGGGCATCATCTGGATTCAAGATATCTTTGATGGTATTTCTCCCTGTTCCTTTCCCCAGTTTCAAACCACTTTTCAATGTCCTCGTTTGTTTTTGCACGAATTTCTGTTACTGACGGAAACCATTTTAGAAATTTTCTATTCTCTTCCCCCTGAAGACTCCCTATCTACGCAAGATCCACTTATCAAAATTTTATCGTTACGTCCAAAGGCTTCTCTTATCTATACATTCTTCAACTCTGCTGATCCAGAACGAGCCAAAACTAAGGTAGAACTTGTATGGGAAGCAGATCTGGGTTGTGAATGGAGCACTGACTTTTGGAACAAGATCTGGACCAGATCGTTAAAAATCTCCAGATCTGCATCCACCACTCAATCTATGTTTTTTCTGTACCATAGATTGTTTTTTACTCCTATCTCCATTGCTACTTTTACACACTCTGATAACAAAACTTGCTGGTCCTGTGACCATCCATTAGCTGATTTATATCACCTCCTTTTTTCTTGTCCTCACGTAGCCTCATTTTGGTCACAAATTTGGTCTAGGGTCTCAACTATTTTTAATCTCCATACTCCCGTATCAAACACCATCCTCTTTATAGGCAGTCTATCAGAGTCACTTGGGTTACTATCTCATGAGCAGGGACTTTTCGACCTCATGTTAGCCTTTCAGCAGATTACACTTAATTGGAAATGCTCAAACAAACTCTCAGTCAAATCCTGGTGGAACACTCTATGCCACTACCATAGACTGGAAACTGCTTTCGCATCCTGTCATAATCCACAGAGAAATAGAGATATATTTTGGTTACCACTAACTGTTTATTTGAATAAAATCTCCATTGTTCAGATATCCTGTAATTGTTCAGAAAATTTCCAGGCTCCATGATTTTCTGTTTTACTTTTTTGCCTTTTTTTTCTCTTTTCTTTTTAAAATATTTATTATTGTAATTCTATTTACACATATCAACCTATATTCCATTTGTTCTGATATATATTTTATTGTTATTTAATCCTCAGTTGTAGAGCATATCTTATTTCTTCCCTCTTTTTCCCTCCCTCACCCTATTTCTTTTTCCCTATAAATCCTAAAAATTTGTAAACGGCTTTCTACTATGTTTCATGGCATTTTATTCCGTATAATTCAATTGTTCTTGTATATTGTTCTGATATTTGCCCAATGTTGTATGATTAATTTTATCTCAATAAAGCTTATTAAACACAAAAAAAAATGGTCACCCTGAAAACGTACTGTACTTTGAGATATTCCAAACTCCTTCGTTTGTCTCTATGCCGTCACTGCCGTCCAATGGTGTTTTGAGTATTTAATGGTGAAATGACAAAAGGATACTGACATTGACGAAGCCCACGGGGCTGAAACGCGTCTGGCAGTTTGGTTGTGGCAGAATCAAATAAACATTAATTTGTAATTGTTCCAGGAGTGCGCAATGTTCCTATTTGGCAAAATGCACAGTACACAAGTCCACCCTCGCAGCACCAGCCGTGCTGAGAGTGGCAGCTGATGATCGGAAACACAGAAATGAATGTATATATATGTATATTTATATATATATATATATGAAGAAAACTTGTGTCTTGTATCCAGAACACAAACCGCTTTCACTCCAGGAACTGCTTGTCAAATAGAAATGCATTTCAACCTTTTGGTGTTTTTAAAAAAAAGACTGAAAGGTTGAAAAGCGTTGTCCGTTATAAATTTTTATTTGATAAGCATTTCCTGGAGTGCGAGTGGTTTGTGTTCTGGATACGAGACACAACTGTCCTTTGTATTTCAAATGGGCTCTTGCGCCCGTGGTTTGCGTATATATATAAATATCCTAAAATATTAGAGACCTTTACATGAGCACCAGGTACATTACACAAAGAGACATAAAGGTTTTATCTATTTTTCAGACACAGGGAGATATTAAGTGATTTGACAACATCACAGGATGTTGAGCCAATGCCAAGGCTCAAACTTGGCTCCCCAGTTCCAAAGTCGCCAGCTTTGGCCGTAGTGCCACAATTCTTTCACTTGTTTTTCCTAGGTCCATTAGTGTTCTGAGAAGTTGGGAGTGAATTGCTGGTCTTATCATATGCATTAACCTGGTATTCTAACAATTTTTTCTACCCACTCCTGGCAACTTCCCCATAGAGTGCACATTTCCTTTTTCAGCACTTACTTTTCCAGCCTACTGAGGAGTCCCTCAATCATTATGGGCCAAGTCTTCACCCCTAGTGTTCCTTTTCAGACACAATCCTATTGAAATGAGGTTATCTCCTTTCTATTAATGCTGGAATGGGGGTTACCTCGTGCTTATAGCCCAGGCAGATGGTCTTGAGTGGCTGTGGCAATGAAGGACCTCAGATCCTGAGAGACCCAACCGGGATTTACACTTCAAAATGAAGAGTTGTTAAGGCAGCGATTCATCTTGTAATCTGTTACTGACCCCTCCCAGATGACCAATTCCTTCCATATGATCACTGTTGTCACCATACCAACCTTCCTATTACCAAAGACAATTCCACTGTCCTCCACGAGGCCAGTCACTGACATGTGTTCTGAAATGTGTATTCCAGTGTCTGGAGCATCGCTACTGTGAAGACTAGTACTGAAAAAGTTTTCTTTCAGGCAACACAGAGTAAGGGGTTTTAAAGTCTGCATTCTCACTACCCTAATAAAAAACAAATCACCATTAATGTTGAGTTTTAATAGAAAGTGAAAAAGAACTATGAATCATTTCTCTAGTATTTCCCCAATCTGACTTATGATCTTTTTTCTGCGCAATCAGGCCTCATCATGGAATATGTAGATTTACCTACACAATAATAAAGAGTTTTCTGTAATTTTTCACTGTGGGGACGTACTTTTCCTAAATATTTATTATGTTTTGATATTAAGCATCTAGCCTTGTTTGCTTACAAGGCCCACTTAGGAAGGAATTAGCTAATATATAAGTAAGAGTTCCCTACATGCTAAAGCACCTTTCCTTGCCATTTGTCACCACACTGGTTATAAACTGCAGGCAAGACAAGGCACAATGGTGTACTCTTGAGCTATGTACTTTAGTCATATACATATGGTATAGTAAATATAGTCTGCAGCCCACATGCAACATTTAACTTAAGTGCCATTGGTGCATTTCCTGTGAAAATTTACCATGGCTCTGCTAGAAGGCTAAAAAGACAATTGGGTGTAACCAATATAAATGTTTATGTTTTTGAGGAAAAGCACACATGCTGTGACAGCCTTATGCGATGTCACCCATCACAGAGTTGTAATATCATCTAAAGCAAAGAAAAAAAATGAGAGGACCAAAATAAAATGATGCCTTTCTTACACATTTACTGTGCAGGGTATTGAACATTAAGCATCACTGAGGATAGGACAATGTAATAAGTATCCAAAAATGGTTCCTCAACCGTTCATCAGTCATAAATTAATTTTAGTTTGGTGCTCTGACTTGTTTCAAATGTCAGTGCTCAAAACATTCTTACTCATATCTATCTATTAAACTCAGACTCCAATATACTAGTTTCATAAACTATTCTACATGACAATGTATACAGCTCTATGTTTTTATATTGACAGAATTCTAGTATCACATACAAAAACACCACCATCACATGTTAGACATGCACTTCAATTTTAGATTTCATGCCTTGTGGAGCTCACATCAATATAAATTCCACTTAATAGTACTAGTTAAGAGGGCCTGGGTGAGAGATTCATCTTATGTAAATAAGGACGTCAAGATTTTTTAATGACAATAATATTTTCATCGCTCCTGAGCATGATAAGGATCCATCATACTGGGTCATGAAAAGTGTTCTTTTATTAATTTAAAATGTCCCTTCAGCCCTAAAAGTGCCCTGTCTAATATTAGCACTCCTTGGTCACACTTTCTTACAAACAGATATAGTAACAGTAAAAAAAAAGAGGTGACATATTTGGAGGGAATTATTAATTAAAATGTACTATCCTGAAGCATGACTCATAGTGAGAGCATATGATGATGCAATATCTTAAATTAGCATGTTCTCACTACAACACTCTCACCTGGATTAATGAGAAGAAAGTTGTACAAGTATGAATAATTGAAGCTTCTATTCTCTTTTGGTTTCATTTGATAACTGTAATTGGCTTTTGGTTGGAGAAGTCCCTTGCAATATCAAGTTTGGAGAGCATGGGGACATAAATCATCGACCTCTGGTTTCTCACACTCATTGAGATATGTTAATTATAAAATGTCTTCCTTCCTTTATAAAAGACATAGTCAATGAGTCTGTCAGTCCCTTAATACCTGTAGTGGGAAAGGCTATTCCAGATGAGACATAAAGTTATTTAGTCCCTCTATTAGAGTTAAAACCATAACTGATTTCATCAGGGTGATCACAACAATGAACAATAATCAGGTATAGAAAAACACAAAGGCTATTATTAACAAGCATTACTTCCTTATACTTAAGGGGTGCTGTCTAAGAAGAAACCAACACATTTAGAACCAGAAATCCAGACATAGAAGATATGCATTTGTTGCTGTACTTGTAGAAGTGTCAAATAAAGCCCCATTAGCATGGGAATTTGCATTTCTTAATCTATTCTGGCAGTGAGCCCTGGAATTGATAAGGACAATTAAGAGAGGCTTGCACTGAAAATTTGTTATGAAATAACTCAGGCACAGTGAGTGATGTTACTCAGAGAATGGGAGTTTTCAGAATCTGGATATTACCAAGTCAGTATGATCTAGGCAGTGCACAAAGCAAATTCTGGGATCAATTTGAAGTGTTGGGTGAGGAGAAAGAATATGAAAAAGTGGCATTCAAGCGTTACACAAAAAAGAAGACATCCACCCCAAATTGTCTTTTATGAAACTTCTACAAAGACAAAACAAGATCATCCAGGTATGGATAAAAAAAGGAATCATTATCATAGACAAATTTAGAAATGTTGATTTAGGTAGGCAAAAAGATGCATGTAAATTTTGTAAGCTGACAAAGTATTGAAGAAAAAATGATTTGTGAAACATCTCACAAGAGTAGCATTTCCAGGAAAGAAAAAACTTCCAAACCTATGGTTGTTTTTTTCCAGGAGATTTCTCCTCCGAAAATTTGAAAAAGTCTACAATTAGTGCTCCTGGTCCTGGAAGATCCATTGATGTAATCACATGAAACAGAGTTTGAGCCCTGAAGTCTCTCTCCTAATGTACTGTGCCTTGATATATATTTGACTATATGGTCTTTCTTTCTAGGACCCATGGACATGTTTTACTCGGACAACATTAACTACTTCTTCAGTGGATAGCAACTGCCACTTGTAGGAGGTAAGCAGGAAGTCACAAGTGTTTGGCTTTGGGAGAGCATGCAAGTGCTGTGTGTGCATGGGGGGTTGACTCACCTATTAAGACACTGGTCCTCAATATTTCAATTTAGAGTCTTCTGAAACTTTTATCAGGATTTCCTGAATTGAAGCCTCATGCATTACTCAGGGAAGCATTTGGAGTATTCTGTAAGACATCAGGAGGCATCAAATTAAATGGCCGTAGTATAGGAAGGGTTATCAATGAGTCTTCCTTCGAGCAAGTTGAGCACTGCCATGACCTCTATGGAAAGGAGAAATTGTTTACCTCAGAAAAGCCCCTGTGGACTTGTCTGACTTTCTTTTATATATGTGGCAGATGTGCCACATGTGCTTAAAAGACTCTAGATTTCAACCATGGGAGACATAATCATCAAGGAAATAGCATGGATCCCTTAAATTGCATCACTATTGAAATCCTAGACAAGAAGTAATGGAGGTCATTTAGACTCTGGCAGGTAGCCTGTCAGTATGCCAGATCATCATAGGTCTCCACTCAGTGGCAAGTATTATTGTAGCCACTGGTTGTGAAATGTCTTTGAGCAACAAGCATCCAAGGGTTATGAGAGTCTCAGAAGGAGAAAGAGTATTAGTGATGGGGGGGGAGGGGGGGTAAGGAAAATACATAGACAATATGCTACAGGATGAATAGATGTGTTAAAGGGATCTAGCAAGGAAGGCAACAGGAGATGCAGTCATGCTAGGATCAAATAAGAATGGATCAATTGTATTTTTCATGTCCAAGAATAAATCAAGGCTCAAAGACTGATGCTCACCTATTGCTTATCCATGGCAAAAGTGGGGTTCAATGAAGCCTCCACAAGTAAGATTACATTAAGGCTCAACTCGGGTGAGTAGTAGTTGTGGTTAAACACTCCTATTCACATTTGAAATTCTCTATCACAGCTCATGAGGAAACTTAGTTTCATTACAGTTGAGCAATAGTTAAGAGTTTACAATTAAGTGCTAAAGTGAATGTTCACATCTCTTGTAGTGCCTCCCCCATCTTGTAAGGTAAATTTCTATATCAGTGCACAACAGAACTTAGTGCATTACATAACTGGGACTGCATCACTTTCTATCTAAAATGTGAAACCAGGCATGTGATGCTTCATTGAGCCCCAGGTGAAACAAGTGGACCATTTGCTTCCTTCTGCAATACCTATTATGCCTCCTATAAATGTCAGAGTCCAGCATTGAATGCTCTTTGGTTATTTTGTTGTTTTCCACCCACCATCCCTGCTTTTCAGTGGTACTGCTCTAACAATGTTTCAACCATAGGAAAATCTGACAGAGATAACTTCAGTGCTTTTGATAATGCCTTTAGAACATTAACATTTTAAGTACATTTATATCATTATTATAATTAGAATTATAAGCCAGGTACGGTGGCTCAGTGGACTAAAGCAGCAACATCAAGGATGTCACAGGTTCAACTACTGACTCAATATCCATCCTTCTGAGATCGGTAAGATGGGTTCTTTTGGTAGCCCTGGAACTGCCCTTGTTTAAGGGTCAGAAAGCAGGTACAGAAAGAAAGGAGAGTTCAAATAGCCAAATTTCCTTTGTATAATTTCTTCTACTTGCCTTTCTCCTAACCACTGAACAGCAGATAGGAGGTTGTTGAGATGTTGAGTGCGAGAAGGGTGGGACAAGGGGTCAACTACATGATGCTATTGGTGTCAAAGAGTGCATCATATTATTATTCTCTACGGTAGGTGAATTAACGTAAATGGTCCTCTGTAAGCAATTAAATCCAGTGGCTACAATGAAGGATCCTTCTCCCAGCTTGTAGATGCATTGCAGCCCACAAAAAAACTGACTTGTATTTTTTATATAGACATTTTGCTGTTACTAGGGGCCTGATTATGAGAGAACCGAAAATTCCGATATTTTTCTGTAAGTCCAGTTACTGCACATATTGTGATATAAAGTTTGTTTGAAAACATTGACCCCTGCAACTTTTCCCAGGTAGATACTGGCAAGTCAAACCTGCTGATATTTAGTGGGAGACAAGGGCTTGAAAATACCAGGGCATCTGGATTTTGGTGTGGTAAGCACCAAACTCCTTAAACTATGCCCCATTTTCACGGGTACAACTTGTAATTGGAGGTTTATGGCCTCCTGTAAACTACAATCACAAGGGTATTCTTATATATCTGATGCGATAAATATCGATACGATACTGGATCACTCGTAATCAGGTAATTTTTCCTGAAAATACCAGGTATTGCTATTATCAAATATAATGGTCTTTGTTTTACTCAACTCAAAATGTTGGAAGTCTGTTAGCCATGCTGAGATTCAGACTCATCATTTTCAGATCAATGTCTGAAGTGAGAGTTTAACTAACTGAGGGGCTCATTACGATGGCGGACGGACTAGGTCCGCCCGCCATCGTAGTGGTGTTTGGGACCGCCCGCCAGACATGCGGCGGTCCCACCACTGCGATTAGGATGCAACTGCCATACTGGCGGGCGCATCCAGGGCTTTTAACATTGCGGGCGGTGCTGCTGGCTGCAGCACCGTACGCAATATTAAAAGTGCTTGCACTGCATTTCCCTGCACTACGTGGCAGGCACCACGCGGTGCCTGCCACTTGGTGCATGGAAACCCAGTGCAAACCCCATCCCCCCGGGGGGGCCCGCAACGGGCCCCCGAATCCAGCCTCCGCCTGTCTTTTTGCGGTGGGATGACCGCCGCAAAAAGACAGGCGGAAAGGGATATTGCAATCCCTACGGCGGAGCCTGCAAGGCACCGCCACAATGCAGCCCTGTGTCCTGGTTCCGCAAAGCGGGCGGAAAAGGACCGCCTTGCGGAACTGTGGCGGACGGACTTTCCGACCACCACGGACACATTGGGATTCCCACCGCCATCCTAATGTGGCGGGGGGAAATGAGGGTCAGATGGCGGAGGGACCGCCACCGCCGGCCCGGCGGTGGCGGTCTCTCCGCCATCGTAATGAGCCCCTGAGTTATCTTGACCACAGCATATGGACTTTTTACAACGTAACGTTTTTTTATTCATTTTTCCCACCAATCTTTTTTTACATACCATCCTTAATGTCTTCCTTCTTTGTCCCCTGACTCTCCTATAATTATCTTTTACATTGTTTATATCTTGCCAATAGTTGTACTGCAGAGATTATTCTAGCCCATATTTACTATAGCTTAGTTAGGCTTTGTATGCAAAACGGTGCAAATAAAAGTAAAAACAAACAGCAACAATGGTCAAGCAGAATATCGTTCAACATTATTGTATATACCATTTTTAGTTTAAGTGAAATTACACAATTTACTAGGCTGGCTAGTTGGCATAGCATAGGAATTTGTGCTCGTGACTATACCTAGAGCACAAGTTTTCACGCAAGACGGAACTGCCTCAGCTTTGCACCATGTAAGCTAATACAACAGTTTTTGCACGAGTGCCTTCAATGACATCACCAGTGTGTGACTGTAGACTTGGGGGCATATTTATGAGAGGCTTGCATCACGTTTGCACCAAGCAAAGTGGTACATACGTGACCCAAGCCTCTAAGTCAGATTTATGAAGCCACGCAAAGCCACTTTGCGTGGCTTTGAATGGCTTACATTTTTTGGAGTAAGGCAACACAGCGCAAATCTCTGCATTACCATACTCTGGGCAAGGGAGTTGATCCATGGGCATTGTGGTGGGTGTCCCCACTCAACTCTCATGGTTTTTGATGCATTCCCAGATTTACAAGTCACGCGCCAAAATCTTACGCCTCCCCAGGTGAGGATTAACGAGGAGAAATATCTTTATTTCTCCTAGTTTTTTTCTCTTTCTACTTATGCTGTATTGTGCGGCACACCTAGAAAAAGGAAAAAGCCTCTCAGGATTGTTTTTGTGCTGCACAAAAACAATCATGCAAAATTGTGCCGTGCAAAGAGAAAGGACAGGAATGCGTCATATTGGATAAATACAGCGCATTTCTGCCCTTTCCCAATGACACAGGGCAGCGCAGCAAGGTGACTTGCTGCACTGCTCTGCACCACTAATTTCATAAACATGCCCCTTGGTGCACTATAATATTTCTGTGTTTGCACAACACAGCACTACGATATTTTATGCGGTGTATAAAGAATAATAAATCTGAGGGTTCCTTGGGTAGAGCAGCCTTTCTCCTACATTACATACATTTTGATTTGACAAGGAGCACCAATTTTTCACAGGGCAAAAATGTAATGCAGTCCCTTCAGGTTCACTAACTGCTTCTGGTAATATCAGAGTTCATCATCAGCAAAAGCATTTGTTTTATGGTTTTCCCACAAGCAATAAAATTTGTTCAGATTATCCAATTTGGAAAAAGAGCCCTTTGGGCAGAAAACATCGTGTTGACACACCTTACAAAAAACAATTTGTTGCAACTGTGCAGTATTAAATGCAGAGGAATATAAAGAAGATTAATTGCTGCATGCATTGAAACACAAAGCTCAGATGCCTTTCACAGGTAAAAGGCTATATTTACTATTTTTGAATTATGTTTTGTTCAAAGGTGCAATTATTTGTTTTTAGATGATTTCCACAGTGCCATAATGCTCCATCTGCTCTGGTAAAGCTGTGACTAGCGACATCGAGTACAAAAATGTATATCACAAATGTGTACATAAGGGAGATTATAAGGAACAAGAAGGCAGAAAAAGCTATCTGGTTTCTGTTAAATTTAATATTTGATTTATTTATGTGTTCATTTATTTGCTTGGCATGGCAAAGGTATCATAAAGCAGCTTCAACAGCACATAATTAAATTAAATTAATTAAATAATTAATTAAATTCGTGAATTAATAAAAATTAAATGCAGTTGACATTTGATATATTAACAGAAACTCATTATTTGAATGAAGACTGTAATTCTATGAAGTATTCTTGCCCACTGTAATAAATACGCACATTGTTCAGCCAATTATGATTACTTACTAGAGCAAGAACCTACCTGCAGTATGCTACATTAGGGCCAAATATTCACATGCAAGAAGAATTATGTATTTCAAACATGTTTTTTAAATAGCATTTGTAATGGAAAAGGAAATTGTTTCATTTTCATGCTAATGGGATGCTCAGAAGAAGATTAGAATCAAGCCAGAGGCAAAGAAAACTAACTTCCTTAACTCGTTGCCGAATTATGCTCTAATGGTTGCATTGCATTTCAAGTTAACTTGAAAAGATACCTTTGGAATTACCTTTCTATTCTAAAGAAGGGTAACTCGGATCGGGTACAACCAACCGAAGAGCGAGCTTCTGCACACTTCCGCTGTCCATAATACACCGGATAAGGCGGGATTCTGATGACAGTCTCTTTTCAACGTTAGCAATTTAGTTCAATTCTTTCACTACTCCTTCCTGCCATGAAAAATCATATAGGCATCAGATCTAAATTACAGAAAATTCTGTCCGGCCAGAGAACACTCCTGTATTGGATTGGATTTTTAATTGCCTTTCTATAGGACTTGAAACCCTAGATGAGGCGTGAAAGCGCATTTGTGGAGGGATAAGGTTTGGAAGGCTGTCTTTTATGTCGCCTATATGTATATGGGTTGTGTTTTGAAGACCGGAACGCTGTAAATATCGTAGACATATTCGAAAGAGGTCGTCTAGAGTTCATGGTACCATTTACTGGCATGAAACATACACTTTGAAAAGTGAAACGTTTATAATATGTTTCAAACAATGCTCAAATTCTATACAGCAGAAAAGACTAAGGGGTATATTCACAAGAAGGTGCGATAAACATCGCCAAAATAGCTTACCGCAACTTCTCACATCGCGGGAAAATAACGCCGTGTCAACGTGGCATTCACAACACCGCGATACCGTGCGATATCCGCACGCGAACGCGGCAAATGTCTGCGAAACAACTAGCGCGACGGCGATAAAAATCCAAACCCTAACGCGAAAAAAGTCACGATGGGCCCAATCGCGAAGAGACAATCCGCAATAAGGCGTGCAAGGCCTGCAATACACACACGTCATGCGTGAAAAATCACTACAAAAACAGAAGAAAAAAAAACCAAACAAAAAAACACCAACAGCGAAGCATGATGGAGTCAGGCGAAGCAGGCACAGGGGACGATCGGAACCCCACAAGCCCCCCGGAGCCCCAGCTAGGGCCCTCGGGGACAGGGAAGGACAAGAAGAAGAGGAAGCCGCAGTTCAGTCCGCAGGAGAATCAGATCCTGGTCACGGAGGTGATAGGACACCATCAACAACTGTTCATCACCTCCACCGTGTCATTGGGCACAAGAAATGGAATATGGCAGTCCATCTTGGACAAGGAGAATGCTGTCGGAGTGCAGAGGAGGTCAATGGACGAGGTCAAGAGGCGATGGACTGATATCAAGCGTAAAACCAAGAGCAAACTCGCCAACAACCTCAAAGCAGCAATGCAGACTGGAGGTGGTAGTCCTGCGCCGCAGGAGGAGCTGGATGAGATGGAGGAGATGGTGTCGACAGTCATCAGTGTGGATACAGTGGCAGGAGTTGGGGGCCCGGACACTGCTCTACAGGACCGGACACAACAGCAACAGGGTGAGTAGCGACCATGGCCTGGGGGGACGGGGGAGATGGGCACAATGGCACACATGCACAAATAAGTAGGCCACACTTCACACCCACATTGACTTCGGATCATGTCCCTGATCCCCTTGCCATACTGCAGCACACATAGGAACACCAAGTACGTCACCCTCGACTATCTGCCCAGAGTGGGCCCACCCCACACATCACACAGCTCACATACAACCCATGCACATGTGCTGAACCCAGCCAAGCTGCTGGTCCGTGAGCCACACTGACAACGTAAGTGACACTGCATGACGAATCCCATGCCTGCAGTCCGATTACCATGGCATGGTGCACGCAACGACACTGAGGTGGCTGAGTGTGGACCACATCAGTAAAGGAGCAGGTCACACTCTGACACATCCACGTGCACAATCAACCCCTGATGTCAACAACACATCTGCAGACAAACCATGCCCCAGAGTCCCCACTCCCACCAAGACACACATCCACCCAAGTCTGGTAACGTCTCAACACTGCATGGACACAGAAGTCAAAGGCACACCGCCTGCAAGGGACAAGAGGCAGCAGAATCAGAGCTGCAGGTGCGACTCTCACAAAACTGCAGCACACACATATGACAGTCAGAGCACAGCAGCATAGACAACAATGTGGTACAAACTGCAACACGTGAACAACAGGACAGAGGGCAAAACTGATGCCGCTTGTGTGAAGATACTGGCCAATAACATTTGGCATAGCAGGGGGATGTGAGATGAAACTGCACAAGTACAACCTCACATCCCTGATGGTGTAGAAATGTCAACTGTCCCGCATCTAACAAGCATCACCCCCTACACAGTCACAATGTACCTCGCCATGCAGTCTGTATGTGAAGTTGTACAATGCCTGGACAAACATGTCAACACGATGTAATGCAGCATCTCCCCTTAACATTGCAGAGGGACCATCAACACCACCTGCAGAGCAGACCCAACAACTCTACACTGATGACGAGGATGACAACCCCAGCATCGACACCGACGCCCTCAGAGACCTCATCGCCCGCATCGGCTCCCCACCTCCAGGATCAGGGCAGCCCAGCTGCATCGAGGAGACCCCACCCCCTGCACAGACCACACAGCAGGCAGCACCTGCCACACCGGCTGTCTCCCAGGACCCCCACGGAACACACCTGGCCTTCCAAACCCGTGTGTTAGAGGCCCAGGAGAAGCTGGCTGATCAGGTGCGGGTGGGGTTTGACCTCCTGGCAGCCAAACTTGATGCCATCCATGGGTGTCTACGTCCCTTCGGGGACCACTTACAGTGCCTGACGGACACCCACAGTCCGCTCCATGGTCTCCAACGAGCCCTGGCCAACATCGCTGGAGACCTCAGTCGGAGACAAGAACACCTATCAAGTCAGAGTGGCTCCAGCGATCTCAGCAGTGATTTGGCACAAATGCTGAGGCTCATGGAGGACATGGTGCGGATGGAGGCGGAAAGGTTGGCTGTCACTGCTGCACATCAGCAAAATGTAGCTGGGATATACCATGCCCTGCAGATCCTCGTCATGGCATTGCTGCCACAAGGCCAGGCGCAGATGGATGCTGCTGCTCCTACACCATCCACATCTGCGCCCCCTGGTGTGTCAGTGCCTCACAGTGCGGCAGACATATCTACTCCTGCACCTGATGTGTCACTGCCACACGGTGCGGCCGAAAATCCACCTCTGGCCCCTGATGTGTCAGTGGCACACAGTGCTGCAGCCGGAACTGCAGCACCCACAGGTGAGGCAGAGCACACATCAGAGGACGAGGATGTGGATGATCCAGACTTCTTGATCATGAGGCGGCAGTAGCATTCCTTCCACCCATTTGGCCTGTTTCATCTTGGTTCAGCCCTTGGCATCATGACCTTCCACTGCCCCCCGATGCAATCTTTGACTCTCACCTTGGACCACGACATGGACTGCCATATTCTGTTAGATGACCAATGACACAGCGATCAGACTGCGGTCTGTACTCTTCCTCTTCCGATGTACTTGTCATGCCCTGGAGGACTCTGGCTGGCCCGCCACGTGCCTATGATGTGAAGTGGGGTCTGCATGGCCCTGTACTGCTCCAGCTGCAACACTCCACTGGATGACAATAAATCATTCACTATTGCACAGTTGTGTCATGTCTTCTTTCATTCAAGTATGTAAGTGTGGATGTGTGTTGGGTCAGTGATTCCCACTGACGTCCATGTTGCACACGCCGTGGGACATGAGTCACAGGGTGCTACATTGCTGATTGTGTTCCGGGCGGCGTAGCCACTACAGCAGGGACACACGCATTCGTCACTTCCTTGTCCGGACAGGACTGAACCAGTGCCCAGAGCCCCGGGATCATTCTTGCACGCCCGACGCTGGTCCGGCGTACGCCAGGCCAGACCACTACGCTTACACTCCGAGGGGGGACGACATAGCTACATGTCCCAGGATTCCACGCTTGGGATCTGCTGGTCACTGGTCTAGTTGCCAGCATGCCACGGCCACTCCCTGAGGGCAGGTTTGCACACACACCACACCCATCCAGCAGATGCGTCACGGGCCATGTGACACCGCCAATAAAAGGGGTCTGCAACGTCACATTCCCCACTGCCGGAGGTGACCTGTCAACGTACGCGCAACGGGACTCAATCATGGAGGGTCCATGACTTGTGGCGCACAGGGTTAGTCACCCCCGACGTCCGGCAGCCGTCATGGGCCTACCACCACGTGGCACTGGCTTGAGTTGCACAGGGTTAGTCGCACCTATGAAGCTGAGCGGGTGTGCAGCCTGCGATGATGACGTGTGCACTGATATGGTCTCTGCCATTGCTGACTCAAGACCCAGTATCAAGTGTGGGACCTGCTGGACCGCGGGGGTGTGCCGCATGATGTGGGGACTGCCAAGGCTGCGGGCCCCAGCCTTGGAGTTAGCACCGGCACGTGGTGTGCCCTCTTGGGGACACACCGGTGGCAGCAGGTGAGCAGTGAGGCCTGGGTGCGCAGGGGCGGACATTCACCGCTGGGCGGCGGGAGGGGCTGGGGTGCAGCAGTATGTGTGCGCAGGGGCGGACAGGTGATGATGCCGTGTGCAATGAATTAGACTCTGCAATTATTTGTTGTGTACTCGATTTCAGAGAGGGGACCTGGTGGACTGCAGTGTAGGCCGGAGCCTGCGTGCAACGCGGGCCTACCGCCACATGGCGTTGCCTCAAGGTTCACAGAGTTAGTGGCACCTATGGAGCTAAGCGGGTGAGCAGCCTGTGATGGTGACGTGTGCACTGTAATGGACTCTCCCATTCCGAACTCAAGGCCCAGATTCAGGTGTGTGACCTAGTGGGCCGCAGGGCGGGTCCGCGTGATGTGGAGGCTGCCAAGGTCACGTGTCCCGGGCTCGGAGCGTGCACCGGCACGTGGTTGGTGACACACCGGTGGCGGAAGGTGAGCAGTGGGGCCGGGATGCGCATGGGCAGCAGTCTCTCTCCCTCTCCCTCTCTTCCTTTCACTGTCTCTCTCTCCCTCTCTCTCTCTCTCTCCCTTTCTTTCTCGCTCTCTCTCTCTCTCCCTCTCTCTCTCCCTTTCTTTCTCGCTCTCTCTCTCCCTCTCTTTCTCTCTCTCCCTTTCTTTCTCGCTCTCTCTCTCCCTCTCTCTCTCTCCCTTTCTTTCTTTCTCGCTCTCTCACTCCCTCCCTCTCTCTCTCTCCCTTTCTTTCTCGCTCTCTCTCGCCCTCTCTTTCTCTCTCTCCCTTTCTTTCTCGCTCTCTCTCCCTCTCTCTCTCTCCCTTCCTTTCACTGTCTCTCTCTCCCTCTCTCTCTCTCTCCCTTTCTTTCTCGCTCTCCCTTTCTCTCTTTCTCTTTCTCACTGTCCTTTGATGAGCGCATGACACACGTTCTTATCTCGGTTTTTTCTTGCAGGCTGTGACTTCCAGATTGTCCGGAGTGGATCCGCATGGATTCTTCAGTATTGTTGTTTTGTGTTGTGTATTAATAAAGTTATGTTGTGGGAATTTCAAAGTTGAATGTTTGTTTCTCCTTATTCTGACCACACATGTATGTTTGTTGTTATATTTGTGCGACATCAGGCTCTTTTTTTTCTCGTGATTTCGTATAGTTGCTGTGGCACATCTTTGTCCGGAGTGGGTGGGCCGGGGGAGGGCACAGGGGTGTGGGGGGGCCTGGGGGGTGGTGGCGGTTGGTGTTGTGGGCCTCTAGGGTCTTCGAGCTGCATGAGCAGTGGCTCCATGGCATCTGTTGTTCTTCGGGTGTGGCTGTGGGCTGGGCTCCCTTTTGTGGTGCATGTCCCTGCTGCTACCGCGGGTTATCACCTGTTTTTGACTCGCATCGCAGATCTGGCTGTCCGTTGTGAATCGCGCGGTGTTGTGTTTTCGTGTGTTTTTGCACGAACACGCCTATTCTGCTTCTCATTAGCGTTAGTTGGCGGGGTCAACCGTGGCGATGTTTTTTGCGGCAGCTATCGCGGGTTATGTGGCGATGTAGGCAGTTAGCACCAGCTCGCGAATGGGGCGGTAATTCTATCGCCACTTTTGCTGCGCTAAAGTGCTGATAAGTCCTTGTGAATATGCCCCTAAAATGGACATGCAAAATAATGTTTTTGAATTTCGAATGAGCTGAATGCGTGAGGTAGAACAGAAAAGTAAAAATGTGTTTGCAAATAATTGTAAAAAGATAGTGTTTATTAATTATTTTTTGAATAAATAATAAATGGGACGCATATTCAATATTCTTTTAGATTCTGTTTATTTGCATAAAATCATTCTCAGAAATATGTATTGAGGGTACAGGAAGAAATCTGTGAAATAAGAAGGGCTGGGCAGGCCTTTTATTCCACTGGGCATATCCCTAGTGGGCTGGAGCCTTTGGAGGCCAGTTCTGAAATCCCAAGGCCGCTCCTGGTGCCTCTGTCAATTTCCGCAGCTCCCAGAAGTGGCTCCCCCACTAAGGCGGAAGACCGCACCCCACTGCTTTTCGAGCACTAGAAAAAGGAAAAATAAAATGATAATAAATCTACGTTATTATCATTTTATTTTTCCATAATGCAGGAGTTTTACTGCGCTGGCGGGCAGGGCTAGGCTGTAGTCACAGCCAGCAATGGGAGGAGTGTTGGGCACTTAAGTGCGCACAATGGTTTGCCCAGCCCTCTCGGGCCGGGCAAACCGTCATGCGCACTTTGCATGTTCTCCACCCAGGCTGCATTACAGCCTAGGTGGAGACCATACCCAGGCCCCCAGTCCCTCTATGAGCACCGAACCACGGCACTCAGACCAATCACAACGCTGCTGTAAGGCAGCATTGTGATTGGTCAGGGGAGCCTGAGAGCCTGGGTGCCTATGGGAGCCAGGAGCTGAGGGAGAACAGAGGAGAGGCGGCGGCCGGCATTCTGAAGGTGTTTTCTTTTTTGTTTTTTTCTAACCCCCCCTCCTCCAACTCCCTACCCCATTCCCTAGCAGCCACCAATGCCAGCTCCCCTAAGATAATTGCAGCAGGCATGAGGAGGCTTCAAGACAGAGAAAAAGAGAGTGCAGGAGTTGCAAGGTAGAGAAAAGTGACTAAAGAGGGAGAGAGAGGAAAGAGAGTATGGACGAATGAAAATAGAGATTTTGTGAGGAGGCATAGGGAGCGTGCTGATGTAATGTGAGCAATTTTGCCAGGGATTGCTTTTGGTTCCCCAGTCTGGCCCTAGAGATAAAAGGGATTCACCCACAGCAAAAAGGCTGGTGGTGTTTTGATGTTGTTCATTACGACCTAGGCTGTGCTCTTATTGTATTTTGGTGCTGCACATGGGCATGAGACTGAGGCAAAAATGATTTATGAAACGATGCTGAAGCATAAAGCAAGTGAATGAATGAGTAAAAGTGTATGGAATCATTCTGGACTATTTGTAATGTGTTTATGTTGTGTGCGTATGGCAAAGGAAGCTCAGCCCAGGTGACTGCAAGCATGAAGTTGCACATACCAATTTTTTAGGACGAGTGAAAATAGACACAGTCATGCAAGCAGGCAAATACATACCTAAATGTAAAAAAATCTGCCTTAAAGTAAGCATGCTTTTGGGCATGCTTCCTGTAACTTGGTGTATAGTTTGGAGTCCATGACCATTCTGATGTTTCTCACTTAGGGAGTGCACTACGTCTGAGAAAGCTGCTTTAACCCTAATTTATTTCACGGAAGTTGAACAGGCGGGTTTTTTAACTTTTTAAATAACTTTTTAAATATTCAACAGGTCTTACCGTAGGGTGAGCGATAGGATTTCCTCACCCACGGCAGGCAGGGTTTTCAACCATAGAGAGGTAGAGAGGTAGTGTTACCCCTCTCTACCATAGAGTACGCCCTCACAGTCGGAGGTTGTCGTGCTAGTTCTCAGACGCCTTCAGCTTTAAATGGCGGCTGGGCAGCGGGCGCGCAGGTGAGTGCGCTACGTATGAGAAGGCTGCTTTAACCCTAATTTATTTAACAGAAGTTGATCAGGCGGGTTTTTTAAACAATTTAAATAACTTTTTAAATATTCAACAGGTCCTAAAGTAGGGTGAGTGATAGGATTTCCTCATCCACTGCAGGCACGGTTTTCACCCATAGAGAGGTAGGGTTACCCTTCTCTACCATAGAGTGCGCCCTCGCAGTCGGAGGTTGGCGTGCTAGTTCTCAGACGACGCCTTCAGCTTTAAATGGCGACAGGGCAGCGGGCGCGCCGCTGGTGCGCCAAAGGCGCACCAAAGGCAAGCCTGTGTTCGCCCATCCGCGCCTGACCGGGCCAGGGGCCAGGAACCCTGCACAAATTCCTCAAAAACAGATACAGCAGTAGCGGCCCGTGGTGGGAGTGCTGCCGGGCAGTGACGCGGGGAGGGGCAGGGTGGGGGGTAGTAAACTACGGAATACGGCCACACAGAGGTAAGTAAACAGACAAATAAATAAAATGAATTTCGTTGCGCTTGCTGCATTGCCAAATGCGACCGCTTATGGCAAGTTGATAGCTGTGCGGAGAGACTTCAGGTATGCACTCATTGTAACTATGAGTTAGAAGTGCCTGATAAGCGTAACACACAGAACCAAACCCCACAACCAGAAACTAAGTCATGGAAACTAGGCCTAATTAACAGTCGTTCTCTCCCTAAATACAAAACAGAAATTCGACTTTTAATTGAGGGAGAAGACCTAGATACTCTGCTTATTACGGAAAGCTGGCTCAACAGCAGGCCTACCCTGGATATCCTAATGACCCTCCCCCCAGGTTTCAGACATATAGACAGGATCATATAGGAAAGGTGGGGGGTGGCATAGCCATCTTGATATGAGATGAATATAAATGCATCATGAACCCCTTCCCCATTTTTGATTGTAAAAGTTTTCAATTTGCAATCACATTTACCCCTACATAAACTTTCTGAGGATTGTTAATATATAGACCTCCCAGGGCCTAGCGCAGACTTTCTGTATAGTCTGACAGATACCCTGGCCAGCTTAATAGTGAGAAAATCACATATCACTATTGTAGGTGATGTAAATATTCACCTAGATGACCTGAACCTTTCGTATGTCATGAGACTGTCGCAGGAACTAGAGGGGATGCAGTTAACTCAATTTATGAACACCGCTACTCATGTCAAAGGACACATACTAGACCCTTTAATCTCTAATGACCCTAAAATCTCAGTATCTGCCCCAGTACCTGTGCCCTGGTCAGATCACCACTTCATTCCTTTTTCATTGTCTAACAATGGAATACAAAAAATAAATCAACTCACCACCTGCAATCAGACAAGGAACTGGGCAAAACTGAACCAGGAAGCAAGAGTGGAAAGTATGGAAACCTCGACCCCAAACCTAAAAGGAAATGTAGAAAAAGCATACACTAATTGGGAAAGCTGCATCACCCAATCATTAGATAAAGTTGTCCCTAAAATGATACCCAAGTCAAAAATTAACATTAAAAAAGCGCCCTGGTTTAATGCCCATCTAGCGTCCTTAAGCAAAAATTGTAAAAAGATGGAAAGGAAATGAAGGAGGGATTATGATTCTCAGTTGAAAGCCAGCTATAAGGCGGCCATCAGGCTCTATCCCAATAATATTAATGAAGCCCAGGCGAAATTCTTTGAAGATAAGATTAATCAGGCTCAGAATTCCCCCAAGGAATTGTTTAAAGTGGTGAGATCTTTAACAACCCTAAGCCAAGATAATCCCACTTCTCAGTTCTCAGAGGAAAAATTTAATGACTTAGCCATCTTCTTTCACAAAAAAGTCATGGACATATATAGCTCCCTTCATGGAGGGACTGGGACAGCAACAAGTCATGAAAGAGATCTTCGGTTGGCCCCCACCCTTCCTACCCTCACTCATTTTCCACCCGTCAACAAAAATATAGTGCGAACTCTGATGAGTAAGATCAGATCGGGCTCTCCATTAGATCCTGCTCCACCTCACGTACTTTACAAAGTTATGGAAGAGGTGCTCCCACCAATTGTGGAAGTGCTTGATCATTCATTAGAGGCAGAAGTCCCAAAATTATGGAAACACACAATCATCATACCACTACTAAAAAAACAATCTAGATCCATCACAACACATTTATTATCAGTCCATCTCACTCCTACCATTTGTAGGAAAGCTTGTGGAGTCACATGTAAATGGGGCACTGTCTGATTTTTTGGAAAACAATCAGCGTCTCCACCCCACACAGATGGGTTTTCGTGCCCAGCACGGAATCCACTCTATTAGTAGTCTCAGAAGAATGAAAAAGCATTCTGGACCAAGGTAGTTCAGCTGCTATACTGCTTATAGATCTTAGTGCGGCATTTGACACCGTGGATCATTGCATCTTGCAAAACAGACTTCGGGAGACCGGTATACAGGATAAAGCCTTGGATTGGCTGGTATCCTTCTTGAAGGACAGATCCTTTCAAGTCATGGAATCAAGCTTCTTATCTGATAAGAAGCCACTGATAGGTGGGGTGCCACAGGCCTCCTCACTCAGCCCAACATTGTTCAATATCTATATGCGTCCGCTGGCTGACATTGTCCAGGAGTTTGGCATATCCATGGTTTCGTATGCAGATGATACGCAGCTGGTGGTCTCATTTGATACTGGAACAAACCTTGAATCTGAACAACTGTCACCATGTTTGGAAAGGGTAGCGGAGTGGATGACAAGCAGCTGTCTAAAGCTGAATGGGGACAAGACAGAGCTGATGGTTCTTGGAATCAAATCGGTCCCCAGGCCTCTGTCAAACGGGCCAAGCTATATGGGTAACCCAGCAGCTCTGATTTCTTTCATTAAGAATCACGCATTCTGAATGGATAGGGAACTAACAATGGAGGTACAAGCAAATTATCTAGCAGGTGCATGGTTCAGACTACTCAGAATACTTCGAAAGGTATTGGAGCTGATTTCAAAATACTTAAGAAAAACAGTAATACACGCATTGGTAACCTCACGTCTTGACTATGGAAATTCTCTTTATTTAGGAGCCCCAAAATATGGTATCAAATGACTTCAAGTTGTGCAGAAGGCTGCATTTGGGCTCCTGTGTAAGGTGCCAATCCAGGAACCAGTGTCAAAGCATCGGATATTGCCCCACTGGTTACCGATTGAGGCCAGAAAGAAATTTAAGCCCCTCTGCTTGACACACAAAGCTATAAACAACAGGGGTCCACAGAAAATCAGAGACTTGATGGTATCATATGTCCCCAATAGATGTTTAAGATCTTTCTCTGAACGTCTACTAAGAACTCCTAGAATCAAGAGAACCAGCTGGGGAGGCAGATCTTTTTTAATCTGGCACCTAAGTTGTGGAACACATTACCTCGTGAACTGAGATCCTTGGAAGCTGAATCTAGTTTCAGAAGAAAGCTGAAGACATGGATCTTTCAGCAGTACCACTAAAATTGCTCCCTACTCTCTCAGTACGGTATCTCACTCTCAGCGCTGGGAAGCCCCCGGGCAGCTATGCGCTTTATAAATCCTTCAACATTGAACATTGAACATTGAACTTCTGTCGCTGTTCACAGTGCTCCAAGCTACTGGGGTCAGATTGATCAGGAATGGCACTTCTTCCAGTCTCTGAATGGCAAGGTGTGCATTTGCTATGAGCTAAATTTAAGCATCCATTGATTGACCCTGTGGGTTTTCTAGTTTAAGGATGACCTGAGAACCATTAGCAGAACCGTAAGGATTTAATGAGATTTGGTAGTAGACTGACATAGACATTGAAGAAGAGAGGGACAATGATTTATGCATGTGGTATTCATGGCAGAATGCTGAAAGGTGGTGTGCTTCGCCTTGGAGGTCCTTGCTCCATGATGTAGCCTTTTTGCCTTTTTATGGAGGCTTTGTAGATACTGTTGAGTCCCAGGAGGCAGGTTTTGTTATTGACATGTATGCTCCTGGCTATCTTCAATAAGCCTTGGAGTGCACCCATTTGTGATTTGTTCTTATTTATCCATCACTTATCCAAGGCATTTCAAGACATCATTTCAAGACATCATTTTGTTGCAGGGATTCTGCTCAAACACAGAAGTATGCACAGGGTTATGGGACCTTGGTGTATAGGGACTGAGGCTTCCTACCACCTTAGTGCCCACGAGCCCAGGACCGACTAGCTATAGTGTCTCACTTGCTCTTCTACTCACTCACAGAGAAACAAATGATTAGATACCCCAGAACACAACACTCCCAGATCTCTCAGGAATCGGGGTAACAAGACACACCCTTTCGCTCTCACTGTTTTACTTGTCCACAATAAGATCTGACAGAGACACAGAATAATTTAAAATATTTATTTTAACTAACGTGCCCTAACATGAAGTATATGTGCCACAACAAGCAGAAAAATGCATAGTACAAATACAGTCAGCATAGCAGCTAGTCCATTTATCATGAAGGGAGATGTCATCATAAAAAGACAATGGAGAAAAGACTCTAGTGCCTAACCTCCCTCCCCTTGCTAAGAAGAAGTATTCTTATATAATAGAAGATCTCTGGGCTTTGTCAGCAGACCCCATACCTTAGCCTATAGATTGTAGATCTACATCACAGGTGCTGTCTCGCTCTTCTCCCTGGAAAGGTCCCTCTCCAAGTGTGTGTTCCTTATTCATGTATCCCACTAAAAACCAAAGTACGTTGTCCAAACAACAGCTGCATCTGTATGTTGTGTCTAAGGGCTAAGGCTTGGCCAGAACAAAATAACAAGGGGCATTGTTGTTCGACCTTGCACATAATGTTCAGTCAAAATCCCAGGAACATGCAGAGAGTTAACACAGCGATGAGTTCTCATGTGAAAGCAGCTATAGAAAATATTGCAAAAAATAAAGACGTGTAGTAACGTGCGCAAAGCAGCAGGCAAGCTGCAACGTGCTCATGCTAGCTTAGTGAAGATGACAATGTCCCTGTGAGCCACGTGACACACTCCCCTTGGCCAGGTCATTAGCCATATGCTAAGACAAAAATCAGAGGTAAGCAGAGGCAAAGCGACTCAGTGGTATTCCAATTAGTATAATTATGAAGGCAAAACATTTTTATTACAAAGGTTTATTTTGCGAAACATTTTTTTGCCAATCAGGTGCTCAAAAATTGCCATCCATTCATAGTTAATCTTCGAAGACAGAAATGTTGCAGGAAAAGCGCGATGCCATGAACTCTAGAATGTTGTCTGTTCCTTCCATAGTAAAAAGGTATGTCATCCAGTTAAGTAGGTCGAACGAGCACACATGCTCCTGATATCTAGAGGCTGTTAGGAACATCTCAGGGCAACCTGCATTAACTTCGAGGAAACTCCGATCTATGAGGCGCTGCGCACGAGCACAGGTACTCAAATCTGCCAATGGGCCAAGTAGTGGATCGCACACCAAATGCCTACCCATGGCACATTCCTGGTCATGGGCCTTCAACGGGCCCATTAACAGATCGCAATCCAGGGCAGCGTGTGTGGTATTGGAGAGGCAGACATCCAGGTCCCATTGAAAAGGGCTCCGAAGGCAGGAGAACACAGGTTGCACACAGGTGAAGTAGGCATAACAGAAGGTTAGCCACTAGTCGATGGCAAAATACTTCACTGGCATTGAACCAAAAAGCTGCCGCATTCGATCACGGTACAGTTTCAACTAGAATGGGTTTGGGAGCTCCACAGATCGAGCAGCCATTGCGAATCAATAATAGGAGAACAAGCACGCCGCAAATCAACAGGAGCAACAGGGGAAACCCTCCGAAGGCGGTGGAAAAAATTGAATGGATAAAGGCTGGTATTACTCTAAAAATAGTCTGAAAGGAGGAAACAAGGCCGGATCCCACGAGTTAAAAAAAGTGAGCAAGGCCCTCGGTATCAGACGCATTAAATATTTGGTGTATTCATTCTCCAAAATGGAGTGGGATATTCGTATTTAGAAGTGAGTGAATCTTACTTGCGGTTCTCGCCACCTGCAATTCGAAGGTCTCTTGAGCTGACGTGAGAGCCACTTCTTGTTGAAACAATAGTGCTTTGAGTCTGCTTAGCTTATCGAAATCTGTTTTCAAAGTTGGAATGGAAGGCCAAAGCGAGCTATCTACAATCCCATGCGGGGGTGGGTACAGGACATTGCTGCAACATGTAACCCATTGGGAAACTGTTACTATATATGGGATGCCAACCCGAAAGCCGCAGCAGTCGTGGTTATTCAAAATAAGATAACTTCCATTAGAAAGCAAAGTTAGCACAGGAATAATAGCTGGGACAGGGGTACCTTTTAAAAAACAAGCCAGATTAGGGGCCGAAATGTTACAGGCACCATGAAGTTTAACTTGTTTACAGACTAGCGAATGTCCTACTGTGGAATCGCAACCCTCCCCTGTAAGGAAAACTTCCTAATCTGCGCATTGACAACTAAAGGTGAAAGGAAACGACCATAATTCATGAATATAGTTACTGCCAAGGGGCTCATATCTACCCACTGGATAATGTTTCATACAGGCTGTAAACTGAAAAAGCGAGATAGGCAGTGAAATAACCCCATGCATCAACCACACAGCTGAATCGGTCTCTGCTACAGAAAATGGCAACTGTTCTAATTGTTCAATAAGTAACAAGGTATATGTGGCGTCTTTCACTGACATTAATTTCTGTTTATCATTCAAATTGAATGACAAAAACAGTGCGGAAGCATTCAGATATTCCCATGGTACTTTTCCACTATTGAGCGTTTGCAAAGTCCATGTGAATTGCATTACAGAACGTAACTGATTTTGACCATGAAACAAAACAGACACTTCATGTTGAACAATGTCAATGACAGATGATGCAATATTATCCAATGTATATATACGAGAAGATGGTGTATTAATGCTATTATTGACAACAGCAAGAACTTTTTCTAAATTAGCTTGGTCAATTTGTCGCAGACGGACCAATGCTTCCATTTGCGATAGCTTCCAAAATTCATTATACACTGCATTAACAAAACGTTTAGATCGAGGGTCTTTGGACCCAAAAGAAAATGAGCTAGATCAATGTCACCTGATAAAAAAGAAAATTGTTGTTTGACAGCTGACAGTGTGGAATGTTCTAACCATTGCTGACACAATTTACCCACTGAGTATGTGGTAACCGTATGGGAATGTGGGAAACATGGATCAGATCTACTTTGTGTAAACCCTGGTGTAGTATTCAGAAAGCGTAATTGACATGCTTTGGAGTTCGTTGGCCACAATAACCATCCCAAGGGGTCAATAGTGGAAGAGTTAAGTGTGTCATTCTGAAACATGAACGCTAAGTCTTCAATTGTATAGTTGGTGTGTGCTTGCCATGTGTCATAAGGGGCCAATGAAGGAATTAGAAATATTTAGATTTTTGGCCGTGGCTAAACCAAAACAAGTAGTCTGTTGTACCGTTGCATTTAAAAATATGAGTTGAGACGGTATCAGACATGCAAGATGCAATGATTCTGAGCCCTGCACTTACCAATTTTTGGTACCCCAAATGGTTTTCAAATCAGTCGTGTCCTTCCAATATTCATAACCCTTCACGGACAAATCATTTATTAAGGACAAGGAATAAACTAATTTTGAGTGGGTCAACATAAATTTAGTGCAGGATGGTATCGTTAGTTTATAAAAATAGCACCGAGGGTCAGTGTGGTCACCTGGTCATACAGAACAGTGAATCAGGAGTAGTTTTTGTTGTGGACTTTAAGGGAACACATGGGAAAATGATTCAAACGGAGACAAAGTCCAGTAAAGAAAACAAAACAAATAAACTGGAGGGCTCCTTTTCCTCTGTCTCAGTCACTATACTCTTGGGGAAAGTCTCTCCCTCCCGTTCTCTTGTCAGGTTGTGGGAGACGTCTTTTAGGCTCTCTTCTTCGTTCTGTGGCCACGGCCCTCCTGGGTCGTGGCAGGGGGAGTCTCACCGCCCTCCTCCTCTCCGGGTCGGTCGGACTCTTGGGCCTTGCCTCTAGGTGGTTCCTCGTTTTGGATGTCTCCTTCCTTCTCTCTTCCTTCTGGCAGTACCGGTGCTCCTCGCTCGCTTCGGGGTCCCGGTTCCTCAGGGATCTCTCTGTGCTCGCTCTCGTGCTCCTTGGTGTCTTCCTTTCTTGTTCCTTGCCCCTCCTCTTGCCGTGTCAGTGCTCCCGCGCACGTAGGGGCTGGGCCGCCGACTTCCTGTTCCTGGCGTCTGATCGCGGGCACCATGTTGGATTTCCCGGCCGTGAGAGGCGCCGGATTACACTGCCTTCCTTCCAAGCATGGACGATTGGGCAACGTATCCGTTGGATAACACGATGAAAAGTCCACATTCCCTTGAGCACGACCAGGTGCATGGAGGACCTGAAAAGAAAAAGGCTGTAAGGACAGGAACCAGCGGAGTATCTTGGGGTTTGTGTCTTTATGAGTGGTGAGCCAGGTGAGGGGTGCATGGTCAGTGATTAGAAAGAAAGTGCGTCCCAATAAATAATACTGTTGGGCCTCCATAACCCACTTGATGGCTAGGCATTCCTTCTCCATTGTTGCGTAGTGGGTTTCTCGGGGAAATAACTTATGGCTGATGTAAAGGACAGGCCGAAGATCACCCTGCTGGTCAGGTTGTGACAAGATAGCCCCTAAGCCACGGTCAGAAGCATCCGTTTGCAGGACGAATGGTTTCTCGAAATCGGGACACATTAGTACAGGGTCCTGACATAGTAGAGACTTTAGGGACTGGAAGCTGTGCTCCTGGTTGGTAGTCCACTCTAACTGGTTGTTGGGGTATCGGTGGGATAACAAGTCAGTGAGCGGGCATGCTACGGAGGAAAAGTCAGGGATAAAACGCCTATAATAACCCACCAGGCCAAGGAATGCTTGTACATCCTTTTTGGTAGTCGCTCTGGGTATATTTTGTATGGCTTCTACCTTGGTGTATTGAGGTCGTAGTGTCCCTGCTTGAATGGAGTATCCTAGATATTCTATGCGGTCGGTACCCAGAGTGGTCTTCTTGGGGTTGAGTGTTAGTCCTGATTGGTGGAGAGAGGAGAAGATACACTGTAGGTGTTGTAGGTGTGTCTCCCAATCGGGGCTGTATACACAATATCATCAAGATAGGCCACGGCGTATGTTTGATGAGCTCGTAGAATGACATCCATTAGCCTTTGGAACGTAGCGGGGGCTCCGTGTAGACCAAAGGGCATGACCTTAAATTGATACAGGCCAGATGGAGTGGAAAAGGCCGTTTTCTCTCTGGCGGCTGGACTGAGGGGTATCTGCCAGTATCCCTTTGTCAAGTCGATGGTAGACATTACACGAGCCCCTCCCAGTCTTTCTATGAGCTCATCAACTCTCCGCATGGGATAACTGTCGAATTTGGAGTGGGCATTCAATTGACGGAAGTCGATGCAAAACCGGAGGCTTCCGTCGGGTTTGGGGACTAACACCACCGGGGAACACCAGTTGCTCTGTGAGGGTTCTATGATATCAGCCCGCAACATTGCGTCCACTTCTTGCTCTACTGCCTGGTGTCTGGCAGCTGGAATGCGATAAGGCCTTAGTTTTATAACTTTCCCTGCTTCTGTTTTTATGTTGTGTGTTACTAAGGAGGTCCTCCCCGGGTTGCTGGAACTGAGCCCTGGAAAACAGTCTAACAGGTCGTACAGTTGCTCTCTCTGACCAATGCTAAGAGTTTCCCCTGTTACTGGCCGTTCCACCGTTGTCAAGCAGGACAGCTGGATGGGTATCTCCATGGGCTTTGTACAGGCAATATGGTTAACAGACATAACAATGTCTTTGTTCTGAGGGGGGTACCTCACACCTTTTTAACAGGTTGAAATGGTACACTTGTCCCTTGGGCCCTGTCCTGGGAACCGTGACTCTATAGGTAACAGGGGTGACTTGTCCCACCACTGTATAAGGCCCTTGCAAGGTCGCCAGTAGCTTTTTGTCCGAGGAGGGTAAGAGTATGAGGAGTTTGTCTCCCACTGTTAGCTTTCTTATTTGTCTGCCCATGTCGTAATACGTTTTCTGTTTTTGCTGGGCCTTCTCCAGGTTTTGATGGACCTCCTCACAGAGAGTAGCTAGGGTTGTTTCTAAGGCAGCGGAGTATGCCAACAACGGTTTCCCCTCATCCTCCTCCTCCGTCCACTGCTCGGCTGTCATATCTAAAAGGGTGCGAGGTCTACGCCCAAATACTAGCTCAAACGGGCTGAACCCTGTGGATTTCTGCTCATGTGTTCGTATAGCGAACAACGCCAAAGGGAGCTTGCGGTCCCAATCTCTCCCTGTGTCTGTGATACACTTTCTCAATATGGTCTTTATAGTCCGGTTATAGGGTTCCACCAAACTGTCCGTCTGGGGGTGGTATACAGCCGTTCGGATCTGCCGATCACCCAGAAGGTTACAGACTTCCTTCATTAATCGGGACATGAAGGGTGTCCCCTGGTCGGTCAGGATTTCTGACGGAAACCCGACCCTTGAGAAGAATGAGACAATGGCTTGAGCAACTGATAAGGTGGTCATGCTTGTCAGCGGTATCGCCTCAGGGTATCGCGTGGCATAATCAACCAAAACCAGTATATATTGGTGGCCCCTAGCTGAGGAAATAAGGGGGCCTACCAGGTCCATTCCAACCGGTCTGAAAGGGACGTCTATAATAGGCAAGGGTCGTAACGGGGCCCTCTTGTCTGTTGAGGGGTTGACCATTTGGCACCTGGGGCAGGAGGCACAAAACCTGGCCACTTCCTTGTACACCCCAGGCCAATAGAATTTCTCCAATAAATACCGAAGGGTGTGTTCCTGGCCATAGTGTCCACCCCCAGCTTGGCTATGGGCTATGTGTAAAGCCTGCTCTCTGAATGCCAGTGGAATGAGTAGCTGCTCTTTCTTTTCTACAGTATCCCCACTGATCCTAAAGAGAAGTCCTTTCTTAACACAAAAGTACGGGCCTACCTTAGGGGGATCTTCTTCGTAGGCTTGGTTCCATGCATGCGCCAGGGTGCTGTCATCCCGTTGAGCTGTCCTAAAGCTTCGGACCGGCCATTCTCTCTCTTCTGGGGAAGAAAGAAGACAAGTGACAGGGGAAGACAAGGCCGTTGAGTACGCTATGCGCTCCTTCCTTTTTTCTGACCTGGTTTTTGGGATTTTGGTCTCCTTCCGTGGTATCTCAGAGGTGGAGAAGGGTGTTTCCTGTAACCATTTGGTCTCCTGACTAGTCTTGGACACACCTGCTAGATACTCATTGAATCTGGGTAAATCCGTTCAGAGGAGGACCTTTTCTTGGAGTGCTGGCACCACCCCCACTCAACGTACTTTTGGGTCCCCATCTATTTCCATCAGGACATTGGCTACAGGGTACAAGCGGACATCCCCATGGACACAGGATACCTGTATTTGGGCCTCATCTGTGATATGGCTGATAGAAACCAGTTCCCGGGATACCACTGTGTGGTGACACCCGGTATCCAATAGGGCGTCTATAAACCGACCATTAAGATGGATGGTCTTCCTATAACGTGGCTGAGTACCCCCTGTGGCAAGCACCCTACCCCGGGTTAGTCCGGCCTCCATGGGCTCCACCCCCTCACGCTTTACCGGGCAACGTTTGGCAATGTGACCCCACTCTAGGCACTTAAAACACTGAGGACCTGCTGGTAAAGGGACGGGGTGTATAGGTGGTCTCGTCAACCCTTTTTCCAGTCCGGTAATCTTGTTCTCACTCTGTCTGGGGAAAGTCTTCTGGGGTGTCGGGGCTGGGGTACTTACAGGCTGGGCCCTGAAGTCTGGAGACCTTGGTAGGCACAGGCCAGTTCTACAGCTGTCTGTACAGTCAGATGAGTGTGTTGTTTTAGCCAGGCATGAGTGTTGGGGGAAGGGCCTCCAAGTACTGTTCTAAGTACACCTTCTCTGTAATTTCTTCCACAGGGGAGAGATTGGGTTGTAACCACCTTTCTCCCAGATCTCTGATACTGTAGTATAGTTCCCCCGGATTGTCGTCCGTCACCCACTTCTCCTTATGGAACTTTGCCCTGTAGTACTCAGCGTCATACCCCAGCCTTTCGAGAATGGTTTTCTTGGTCTCAGGGTAGGGTGTAAGGCCGGCGGGGTTCGCGACCTGATATGCGGCCTGTAATTCACCGGACAGAAGGGGAGCTATGTACTGGCCCCATCGCTCAGGAGGCCAAGCGGCTGTTGTGGCTACCCTCTCGAAATTGACAAAAAAATAATCTGGGTCCTCCCCCTCCTGATACTTCTGCAGTACTGAACTGGGATTGTTAGGGTGGCCCGGGCTGTGGTTATAGCATCAGTGAGGCGTAAGTTGGCGGTATCTTGGATCTGCTGATTGGTGGTTAAAAGGGCTGCCTGTTCTTTTAGGGCAGTTTGGAAGGCCTCCCTCTCTTTCTGTGCCACCAGGTTTTGGCGTTCAATGACCAGCTGTAGGTGCCTCTGACCTTCGGCTAACTGGGTGACCATTGCTTCCATGGTGATGGGTTGGGTCATGGTCATCTTGAATGACAGGATCCCACTTCTGACACCACTGTGATCACCTGGTCATACAGAACAATGAATCAGGAGTAGTTTTTGTCGTGGACTTTAACGGTCAGTCCAAAGGGAACACATGGAAAAACATTCAAACTGAGACAAAGTCCAGTAAAGAAAACAAAACAAATAAACTGGAGGGCTCCTTTTCCTCTGTCTCAGTCACTATACTCTTGGGGAAAGTCTCTCCCTCCCGTTCTCTTGTCAGGCTGTGGGAGACGTCTTTTAGGCTCTCTTCTTCCTTCTGTGGCCATGGCCCTCCTGGGTCGTGGCAGGGGGAGTCTCACCGCCCTCCTCCTCTCGGGGTCAGTCGGACTCTTGGGCCTTGCCTCTAGGCGGTTCCTTGTTTTGGATGTCTCCTTCCTTCTCTCTTCCTTCTGGCGGTACCGGTGCTCCTCGCTCGCTTCGGGGTCCCGGTTCCTCAGGGACCTCTCTCTGCTCGCTCTCGTGCTCCATGGCGTCTTCCTTTCTTGTTCCTTGCCCCTCCTCTTGCCGTGTCAGCGCTCCCGTGCATGTAGGGGCTGGACCGCCGACTTCCTGTTCCTTGTGTCCAATCGCGGGCGCCATGTTGGATTTCCCGGCCGCGAGAGGCGCCGGGTTACAGTCAGAAAGATTGTAACCCAAAAAATACATAAATTTACTCTGTTGGGTCCTTGAATTCACCTGGAAAGGTGTTGGGCAATGCTCCCATTGGGTAAAATTAAAACATGGTCTCAGAGTGTTGGTCTTGTGTAAAAAATGATGGCCATAATGTTGATAGCAGAACAAATCGGCATAGTTTGCAGAATTTAAATACAAATTTTCGGTGTCAAAGGCTGTATAATATTTCAAGTCAGAGAACAATGAATGAACAGCATGAATATCCCAGTCATCAGAGTGTATGTCAGGCAAAACTATATCACCTAAGGACACGCAGAAGACATATGGAATGTTCAAAAGTTCCGTCGGGCCATGGATATCGTATGGTACTTTATCCCAAACAATGCCATCAACAACTGGGAATGACGAAATATTAACTAGGGCTTGATCGCGTTTCATTTTGTGAGACAACGTGTGTGGGGCTAGAAGACCGTCAACCAAGTTCACAGCAGAGCGTTCTGGTAAATAATGGCCATTAATCAAGAGGAAAAATATAGTCACGAACCCAATCCACATGAAAAGGAACACCATTGTCAGCACCATCCAGACGTATGTCCATGGAGGGACTAGGTAAGTCTTTTTTATCCAGGAGATGAAAAGACTGGTACATGTAGGGGATTCAGATGATGACAGCGAAGATGGTTCAGAAGAAAAACTAGTGCAGTCCATATAGTAACCACTGGACCCCAGCTGAAACAACAGTGGTTGTGATTCGGTAGAAGGTGAATGGACTGTACTTTCAGGAATGAAGGATACTCAATATCCGCAGTCGTGGATGTAGATGGTAAAACAGGCAATACATCAATTACAGTTTCCAACGCCGCCGCCATTTGTTGGGCAGTAGGGGAGGAAATAGATGTCATCGGAGTCAGTGAAAGATCCCGGGGTGGAATGCTGGGAGGCATATTATTCAGTATCGGCCATATGGTGTAGCTTGACATGCTCGATTGAAATGTAACGATTCGCCTTACGACCAGGTAGTGGAGGCAGAATCACAGTACGGGTGCCTTTTAAGCCAAGGACTTTGACCGGAGCACGGTCTAATGGACCAAATTCTTTTTTGTTCTCTACCTTCTCCCGGACTAGATCTCCAACTTTAGGGAACCAGCACCGCTGCATCCGTCGAAGAGGGCAAATGGGCTTTCGCTCGTGAATCACAAGCTTTTTGTAGATCCTGTAACATAGCAGATTGGTTATCTACATCAAAGGTTGCAGCAGCCGCCACAACGTCTAGTCCATCAAGGTCTGGCACAAACATTTTAATGCCAAAGAGCATTTCGTATGGGGTCCGCCCACCCAGAGATATTCTTGGGAGATTGTTTAGTGCACGTTGAACTCCATAAAGATGAGTCAACCAGCCCTGACCAGTACCTAATACCCTAGCTGTCAAAGATTACTTTAAGTCACGGTTCATTCGCTTCACAACAGAATTGCCCTCAGGCTGATATGGAGACGAAAATTGCACCTGCACCCCCAGAGACTTCATCGCATCCCGGTAAGCCTTAGAGGCAAAGCAGGACCTTGGTCAGAATGGAAGGTACCACAGGCAAACGTCCTGATAAAGACACGCAAATCTTTTATAACAGTTCGAGCAACAGCACTGCATTGCGGCCAAACCCAAAGGAATCTAGTGCACGAATTCACTGCAACCAAGATCTGTTTAAAAGCAGTGTCAGATATCAAAGGACCGCAGTGATCAAGATAAATACAGCCAAATGGCTGATTAGAGATGTAAAGTTGAGTACGTGGTGGGCGTGCAACAGTAAAAGGCTTAATTTGTTGACAAATGTCACAAGAAAGAACATATTTACGTGCCTGTTGGTATAAACCACGCCACCAAAATGTTGCTGCAAAAGAGAAATAGTCGCAGTCACTCCGGCATGCGCAGAAGCAACGCCTTCATGTGCGGCTATTATTAAAGAGAGTCTGCTGTCCTCGTTGGGAATCAGCCGATCCCCAACGGATGGAAAAGTCACAAATGGAAGCTGATCAGACGATAAGTGGTAAGTATTACATGAAGGGAAACCTTGGGGGGACTCGGTCCCCTCCTTCGTAGCAGCAATAGCTGCTAGAATATCATCATCAATTTTAGTCATGGACCTAGTGACTGCTGCTACTGAACAAGTGGCTACTGCTGATTTGGCTGCCTCATCATCCAGTGAATTACCAACAGCGTGCGCTCCCACACGTTGATGGCCCAAACTATGAATAACATGTGTGAGTGGCAAACGTTCCTTAAGAGCGGCCAATCGGACCCAAAGCGTTTTATGCTTAATTGCGCTACCTTTAGAAACACTGAAATCATTTTGTGTCCAGAAAAACAAGTTGTCATTGAAGTATTGTACACAGTAAAATGAATCACACACTACAAGGGTGGGAGCATCTGGATGAGCAAATTCAAGAGCCAAAACCAAAGCACGTAGCTCTGCCAATTGAGCCGTGCAGTCTCCAAGAGATTGTGTGTGTACCAAGGAGGATTTAAAATCCCCGTCCACAATCGAACCCGCAACAATTGCGCAGGCTGCAGAATAAGCATGATTAGAACCAATGGCTGGCTGTGCAGAACCATCAGTGTAAATAATGCATTTGTACTGATCAAGAGGGAGTAGTGATAAAGGAGGAGGATGAACCTGTTCATATTGTAAAAGCTCCTGTGTTTGCAAAGAAGGATCAAAGACAAAGTTGACATCAACCGACATCAGAGAACTAGCCCATTGTATCCAAAATGGATGCAAGGCTTTCGAATTTGGGACACTAGCCTTTGTGACTGCTTCTAAAGCAGGTACTGGCAAAACCATGAAAATGCGTTTACCCTGAGCCAGAGAGCGTTCCTTCAGAATCGCCATCTGGACAGCTGTCAAAATCTTTTCTGTAGAAGAGAAACGCATCTCAGCTGAAGTATACAAATGCGATTTATAAGCAATGGGGACCGTGTCCCCTTCACTGAATGTCAAATAAGTAAAGTCTAACGCCCCTGGTACAATCCTTATTACCAAATTTGTAGAATTGTCTCGTGTTAACAAGAAGTTAGTCGCAAGCAGGTCAGACTGCAGAGACCGAAGAATTGTGGTATGTTCCAGAAGCCAACTGGAAGACGAAAAAGAAGTATGTATCAAAGAGTAAAGAGGTTTGATACGCTGGGCATAATCAGGAATGTATGTCCTCCCGAAATTCAAACAAGCGAGCAAAGATTGCAATTTTTTAAGTGTAGAAGGAGGTTGCAATTGAGCACATTTCTCCAGAAAGTGGGGGGCCAACCCCCTACCTTCATTGTTGAGTTTGTAACCAAGAAAAAGAACGGCAAGAAGGCAATGTGAGATTTAGCAAAATTGAATTTGTAACCAAAGTTTCAAAATGTGTGATAATGCGGTCCACACGCAAGAGATGCGTCTGTAAATCATCATCCGTCAAGTATGTCATCGATGTACGAGAATGCTTCGAGGTTGATCTCATGCAAAAGGGACACTATGCGGGCTATTCTTATATCCCATAGGCAATCTCGCATATCGGCGCTGATTGCCCAACGCACTGAATGTGGTCAAATCAGAGTGGCTGAAATATCCATTGGAAATATCCAAGGTTATTTTGTATTTTTTGTGAACAATGTTATTCACTAACACAGAGCTATGTGTGTTCTGAACCGCAAAGGTATGAACATGACTGTTTAAATGTCTGTAATCTAAAACTATACGATATGAACCGTCCGGTTTCAATATCAGAAAAAGAGGTTTATTCATCGATGAAACACAGGGGTTCAATCACACCCTGATATTCCAATTGGGTCAAGATTTCACTTACGGATGCCTTAGCATCTCGTTTGATGGGATATTGTGGTTGGGTCTGAGGTGTAGATCGCAAAGGAATAACATGAATCGGGGAATTCTCGTCCCAGCCTGCCTGATTGCGATAATAAATGCCGGGGCTAAGGATAAAGCCCACTTAGAGGCATAAGCCATCTTATCGTCAACAGAAACATATTGCGAAAACCTGTGTAGGATAACAACCTCACCTTTAGACGAAGCTATGACAAAAGCGGGAGGCCAATCAACCTCCGCCAACAAAATGTTGAATGAAGAAGTGAGATTTTCCCAAAACACTGCTTTAATCAGGCATTTAATATCACCTTCAATTTGGAGGATTATCTCATAAAGCTTATCAGGAGGGGCAACTCGAGTGTCAGCTGTTTCTACGGTAATGAAAGTATCAGTTGCTTTCGCCTCCAGATGCTGGTGGAGTGTCTGCCGCACTATGGTAACCTCCGCTGCGCTGTCGAGGAGGGTTACCACCCAACTCCTGTAGAGGAGCAGGGTTCTCACCGTCTGAGGCATATTTTGCAGTCAAATTTGCAACTTTTTTCTTCTGAAACTGGGGCCGATATTGAGGTGGTTCCTCCTGTTTGACTTTTAGATCAAACTGGCGCTGCGGGTCACGTCTAGCTTGCGCAGACTCACCTTGTCTGCTATCCTGTCGTCCTCCTCCACCGAAGTGTTGATCTGACGATTCCTGAAAGGAACGAGGAGAACGAGGATCAGGAACCTGGAACCTCTTGGGTGTCTTAATTTTAGAGCGGTCACGCAAATCATATCTACATTCAGAAGCGTCAGGTTGAGGTGAACCTGAACGTGAACCAGGCTTCTGTTGTTGCTGCAGTAGATTTCTGTTCCAAGCCTTTTTAGGAAAGACTGGACGACCCTCCTTTTCAGGAGGGGTTTACTTTGTGCCTGTGTAAATGGTCGAATCCTCAAGCTAGTGATCCAGCGCAATATTAGCCAACAACATTCATACACCATATACTCACTTGGGCCCATACATTCATACTACACTAATACTTACGCTGGGTGTCAGATGTACTCTTTTATCAAAATCCCTGCTACCAATTACCTTCTGATTGAAGAGTAATAACTTACCAATGGATCCTTTGCTAATTGGGAAGTTTAAAATGAGTGACATTCACTATAGTACATAATCCTGAAATAACCACTGAGTCAGGAAGTTTTAAAATGTTTATCTAAAGTTTTAGCAGAGTAAAATACAGAAAACACAGTACTTGATTGTAATACCCAGGAAAAAGCATAGAAATGATTTTGCTAATCAATGACGGTGTTTAAAGAAAGGGAGAGAATAGAGACAGCAGCGCAACTAAAGGTTGCAGTATAGTTACCTAAATGCGAGAACCAAGCCCCTTGGCCAAGGAGTTGGAAAAGATAGGACCCAGGAAGGATGAAGAGCAAAGACCTCTTCCAGGATCAGGACAGGACCGGTAACCTCTCTACAACGACGCCTGCGCCGTTCCCCTCTCTGATACTCGACTTCTCCTCGATTCTCCCGTCTAATGGACTCTGCCGCCCCCTCCTCAGGACCTCTTCCGGACAGGAATTCAGTCAGCAACCGATCAGCATGGCAGCCTGGAGCTCTTCTGTATGTTCTGAGAGTCTGTGCTCTGTCTTCGGTATCATCTGTTCTGCTGCATCTCCTTCTTCAGACTAACTAATTAGCTAATTCTATATCTGTTATACCCTTCTACGCCCATGTACCTCCCCTTAATGTTGCTAACATTATGGGACCACTACTTCTGATTGGACAGGGACAGGGGGTGGATTCTCGCACCATACCAAATTTGGCCTAAATTGTGAAGCCTATTGTTTTTAGCTTCCCGCCCCTTCAAATTAATACATTCACTTTATATCCCGCCCGTCTCACGACAAATGTTATACATTTTACAGGGGAAAAGTAACAATTTGTCCGCCGGAAACATAGAGTACATCATCTTCGGCCAATGGGTCATGGCCTTGGGAGACGTCCAAGTTGACTTCACTTGGCAGGCACACAGGACACATGCGCAGAACCATCTGTCTCTCGAGTTTCAAGTCACCAACCCAGGCCCAAGTTTACGAATTACTAAAAGTGCAAGAAGAAAATATTAAAATCCCAAAATAAATGTTTCACTGTATGCCCACTTTCCCTACTCTATTCCGATTTAATTATAATACTATCCTGCATTAGTAGCGTTAAGAAAATGACAATTTAATAATGACATGAGACCAAGCTTAAGCATGTGAAAACATGTAGCAGCCATTTTAGTGCACACTGCGCAGAAGCAGAAGTTTCCCACCAAGCAAAGAAAGACGTCACACCATGTGATCAGGTTGCGACATGTGCAATGAAGTTCCCGCGCTTTAGCGGACATTTTGGATTATAGACAAGCGTTATTCATTAGTAAAACACATAAGCAAGCTTCTGTCCCTCTTGTGTTTGTGAATGCAAAGGTTAGTATTTACAATACAAGTTTAATAAATTAATACTATGAGGAGGATTGCGTACAAGCAAGTTTCATTTTTGAAACCTTGCTCCATCAATCCCCTCTCTGATGGCGTTTCTGAGCCATCAAAAATACTACCCTCAATCAGATGCCAACTTCTAGCAATTCGTTTCATTCTCATTTTTACATTTTCTGTTTTTCACATCTCCTTTCAACTTTTTGTATAAATCACTTCTCCATTCTTCAAGTTCTATTTCATCTAGTTTTCTCTTCTTTCCTTTTCCTGTCACTTTATATGTTCCATTCTTTCTACAGCATTTGCACCATATTGTTATTGCCAATATTATTATTGCTATCCCTGCTAGGGGTACTAATATTTGACCTATAAGTCCTTTTCCTACATTAGCAAACCAGGTTCCAATTGACGAGATACTATTTGTCAATCTTTCTCATACACTATCAACTTCCAGTGGTTTAAGTTCTTTCTCAAGTTTAGTTATGTTCTGAATATACGTTCCAATTTCTGCACTCTTATCAGGAATATAAGTGCAACAATGTTTCGTCTTCAATAATTTACAGACTCCTCCCTCTTTTGCCAATAGAATGTCAAGAGCAAGTCTATTTTGCATCACCATAGATCTAATCGCAACCATCTCCGTATTAATCATTAGAAAACCTCCAGCAGTATCCGTTGATAAACGATCAACCACTGTAGACAATTTACATATTTTCCTTGAGTTCAGAATTATTCCCACTGAAGGTATCAATGCACCAAATATATCACCTACAATTTCTGAAAAACTAGCTCTTTTACTACGTATTAATTCATTATTGTTTTCATTGCTTCCAGTGTTTCTTTTTACGTGGTATATCTTTGGAAAAACTATTCCAAAATAACAACTTCCATACCACCGTGCAGGAAGCCTAAAGTAAGCCTTATTCCCGCATACATAATAAATTCCAGGAAAAACTGAATCAGTTCCTCCTTTGAGTCCCCAACCTCCAAGAATTAAAAAATTGTGTTCACATTCACTGGTACCGATGAAAACATTGTTATAATCAGTCTTTAACCTATGAAGACAAATTTTCCCTGTCTTTACGAAATCCAGAGCCATTGCAGCTTGAGCTTTGCCAGGTGTATAACTCCCTTCTTTCTCCGCCCAAGGTGGCAACTGAGCCTTATGCTCTGAAGCTTTCTTTTGAAAATCATGTCTTCTATCTTCTACTAAATTCAAAAATATCTTTTCTTCTTCTAGTAAAGAACATGTTAGATTGTGTCTATGTGCATGTGTTATGTCTATCGATTTCATTGTTAAGAAAAACTCTCCCATAAACTGTGCGTCTTGACTACTAAGCACTGGGTTCATACTCTTGCGAATCGGAACCTCAGAAAATATCACATCTACGTTTGAATAATAATACTGCAGTCTACCTGTTCTATAAAATAAACTTGTTAATACACTACATGAGATGCCATATGTCAGTGGTAAATGATGGTATGTTAATCCTTCCGCTACTGATTCAGGTAGTTTCATACAGACATAACAATTACTAACTTCCATTGTGTCTACATATTGAAACAATAACTTTGTGAAAACATTTAAACTAGTGTCGTTGTCAGCTACTTCATGATGAATTTCTGCCTCATCTTCTGCCATTAGTTCTACTCTATTACCCTTCATGTTTGCTGTCCTCCCTTTAGTTTCGTTATTAATCTTCTTATCTATTATCATAAGGTAAGGAACTGCTACAATCAGGACTAACCATACTATAAGCACCAATACTAGACTACATATGCAGATTGCACAGCATCTTCTACAACAATTTCGTTTTGGTCTCCCAGTAACTCTATCGTCAGGCATTTTTCGACAAGGAAGATTGCTCTTCTTATCTCTTCTTCTTTTCTTTAGAGGATTCTTTTGTTTAGTCAGGGTGGTCTTGTTTCTTCTTCGTATGTTAGTTCTGCACTTGTTCCTTCGCCACCACTGTCACTTGACTCTGAGCTTTCAAAATCTTCAAGAATAATATAAGTCCAGTCAGGACCCTTGAATTTGTTATTCACAAGTCTCAGTCTTTTACTTTTTCTTTTCCCTGACTTTTTCTCTTGTTCAGTTTGACTTGTCACTTCAGGTACTTGTTCTGGATTTTCACTTCTGGTTGTTATGTGGTACTTTACTCTTTTAATGACACTTGGCCAACGATCTCCTTTTCTTGTCTTCTTGGTTTGCACTGTTTCTCTGTTTTCGTCTTCAGATATCTCGTTATTTTCACTGCTCAATACTGTTTTGTTTTCTTTGATTACTGCTTCTTTTGTTTGTTCTTTTTCAGGTCTGATTGGTTTCTCTTCAGTAGCTCCACAATGACTTTCAAGATTTTGACCTTGTTCCTTTTTTATTTCTTTATGTTCATTTGTATCGACCCCTTTTTCTTTAGTGAATTCTTCTTGATCTAACTGCTTCTGATCAGGGCTTATTGCACTGTGAACTTCTGCAGCCTGACCGGATTCTTCTAAACCTGTCTGTCCCTGTGTAAAGTCTATTAAATCTTCACTGTTTTGTGTCCAATTTTCTTTCCCTATCTTATTTTGTTCAGGATCTTTTACTATCTTTTCTTCTTGATCCTGAACAGCTTCTTCTTCACCTATCTGATCTTCTTCAATTTCTTCCAATTTAGTTTGATTTCTCGTTCTGTAATATACTTCAGGAACTTCTACCACTGGTATCCAATCCTGACTTGTGCTCGGTTGTTCTCCGTCAGCTTCTCTCGAACCTCTAGCCTGAGATTCCTCAGCTGGGCAACCTTCAGCTTCTTCAGTGATTGGCGTTGTCTGTGGATTCTCTTCTTCAGGTTCTGGTACTCTCTTTGTGTGGCTTACGTGAATCCAATTAGGAAATCTTGCACACTTCACTGCTGTATTGGTGGTCAATATAACTTGACAAGGTCTGCTCCACCTGGGTGATAGACACGTTTCTCTGGTGTGATTCTTCACTACCACCCAATCACCAGGATTCAGATCATGTTCTAGTTCAGGCTGCCTGGAAACTGCGTCTTCTCCAACCTGATGAGAGACAGAACGCACTAGGTCAGCCAATCCTTTGCAATAATCCAGAACCATATCATCAGATATATTTATTAATTTGTTTGTGGGAACATGTGTTTGTCTCATTGCTCTTCCCATCATTATTTCATGGGGGCTCAATCCTGTCGTTCTGTCAGGTATGCTTCTGATTCCCATCAAGACAAGTGGCAATGCGTCTGGCCACTCTAATGATGTTGATGCACACATTTTTCCCAATCTTGACTTTATAGTGCCATTCAATTGTTCAACCACTCCAGAAGCCTCTGGGCGATATGCACAGTGCAATTTCTGTTTGATTTGAAATGCTTCACAGATTATCTGAATCACTTCGCTGTTAAAGTGTTTTCCTCTATCTGATTCCAAAGATACTGGGAAACCAAACCTAGGTATGAGCTCACGTAACAACAGTTTTGCAACTGTAATACTGTCATTTCTCCTAGTAGGATAAGCCTCCACCCACTTTGAAAACAGACACACTATGACTAGTACATATTTTAGTCCTCTGCATGGTGGTAACTGTATGAAGTCGAACTGGAGTCTTATAAATGGGCCCTCTGCCTTTCCAATCTTTCCAAACCCAATTATCGTTTTCCTGCCTGGATTATGCATTTGGCAAGTTAGACATCTCTGGCAAAGACTTTCTGCAACAGCCCTAAACTTGGGATTGTACCAATTTTGTCTGAACAGCCTAATCATTGCATCTCTCCCTATGTGTGTGTCTCCATGATGCATTCTAGCCATTTGTGAGAGTAAACAGTCTGGCATGACTGGTCTGCCATCTGCACTGATCCACACTTCATCATCTCCTCTTTGGGAACAACCTACTTTAATCCACAAATTCTTCTCACTTTCCTCAACCTCATCTTGCAATTTCTTTACTTCATTCCAAGTTTCTGGTGGCATATACAGCATAAGTTGGCAGCTGATTCCCATTCTTTCCACCCTCTTATTTACTGACGTTCTGGTTTTGGCACAATGTTGAGCCACCAGGTCTGCATATCTGTTGCCGACTACCACCCAGTCATCTCCTGACTGGTGTGCGGCACATTTCACCACAGCCAATTCTTTTGGTGATTGTATTGCTTCTAGCAATTCCCTTACAAATTGTCCATTTTTAATAGGGGATCCTGAAGAAGTCATGAAATCCCTCTGCATCCATAGTTGGCCAAAATCGTGCACAACCCCGTAACCATATTGACTATCAGTAAATATAGTTACTCTCTGATTCCTCCCAATTTTGCAAGCTTTTATTAATGCAATCAATTCAGCTACTTGTGCAGATTTTACTCCTGGTAAATAGGATGCTTCGACTATTCCAGTTAATTCACATACCGCATAGGCAGCAGTTAGTTTACCATCTTCATGTCTTTGACATGAACCATCGACAAATAGCTCCCTGTCTGGCTTTTTAAGAGGCTGTTCCTCTATGTCTGGGCGTGGTTTTGTACATAATTCTGTAATCTGTACACAATCATGTTCATCTTCTTCGTCATCTTTATTTGTTTCATGATATGGGTCCGGCAATAAAGTTGCTGGATTTATTATCGTACACCTTACCATGGTCACATTTTCAGCACCCATTATTATTCTCTCATATTTAGTCAGCCGACTAGGAGTAAGATGCTGAGTTCGGGTTCTTGTCAACAGAATCACAACTGCATGTGGAACATACACTTTTACAGGATGTCCCATCACAATTGACTCGCTTTGTTCAATGCTCAAACAAGTTGCTGCTACTGCTTTTAAACATCCTGGCAACGCGGCTGCTACTGGGTCCAATGTAGCAGAAAAATACGCTATAGGACGTCTGTCTAGTCCATGTCTCTGAGTTAGGACAGAAAGTGCACAATTTTCTCTCTCTTGACAGAATAATGCGAATTCTCTTTTATAATCAGGCATGCCTAAGGCAGGTGCTGAACAAAGTGCGTTTCTCAATTTTACAAAAGCTTCTACACTTTCATCCTCCCACTCAACAGGGTCCTTTGCTTTCTTTTTCGTCATGTTAATCAAGGGTTTAGCTAACATGGAAAAATTTGGTATCCATTGTCGACAGTAGCCTACTATTCCTAGGAACATTCGCACTTGTCTTTGGGTTACAGGCATTTGCATTCTCTTTATTAATTCTACTCTTTCAGAGGTTATTCTTCTTTTTCCCCTCTCAATTTGATGTCCCAGGTATTTAACAGCTGTCCTGCAAAACTGTAACTTTTCAGGTGAGACTTTATGCCCTTCCTCAGCCAAAAGATTTAATAATGCTATGGAATCAACAACACAGTCTTCTCTGGTGGTTGACGCCACCAATAAGTCGTCGATATATTGGACTAAGACTGAGCTTCCTGGCATCACTAATTTTTCCAAGCACTTTTTCAGTATCTGGTTGAAGATGGAAGGACTTTCGAGTGTACCCCTGAGGAACACGATTCCACACATAGACTTTATTCTCAAATTTGAATGAGAAAAGATACTGGCTGTCTGCATGCAATGGTATTGAAAAGAATGCTTGACATAAATCAATTACTGTGAACCATCCTGCATTCCAAGGGATCTGGTATAAAATTACTGCAGGATTTGGTACTATGGGACAACATGGTTCTACAATCTTATTTATTTTCCTCAGGTCCTGAACAATCCTATATTTTCCACTAGGTTTCTTTAGTCCCATGATTGGTGAATTACATGGGCTACTCATTACTTCTTTTAGGATGTTTTGTTCTACCATTCGATTTATTTCTTCAATGACTCCTGCTTTTACTTCTGCACTCATTTTGTACTGTCTGGTATTTGGGAAAATTGCACCTTCTTTTACCGTAATTTGAACTGGATCTATTTTTGCCATAAGTCCTACTTCTTTTCCGGTGAAATCCCATACTATGGGGTTTACTGTACCTTTTAATTCTTCTGGCAACTCATCTTTTGTTATTAACGAAAACATTTCGTCTATTTCTGTACCTTGTTTTGCAACCATAATTTTATATACATGGTCCTCATCTGGTGTCTGAACTGCCACACCATCCGGCGTGCAGAAAATTGTACAGTTCATTTTGCACAATAAATCCCTACCTAATAAGTTTACTGGGCTAGAATCGCACACTACAAATTGGTGCATTTCTCTGAAGTTTCCTATTTTGACTTCCATTGGTTCTGTAAGAGGTGTTCTAATTCTTTGATTAGCTACCCCTACTACTTGGATATCTTCACCAGAGAGAGGAAGGTCTGGGATGTCTGCTGATCTCACAGTAGACCTGGTAGCACCAGTGTCCAAAAGGAAAGTAATATCATTACCTTTCACATTTCCTTCAACATATGGACCAGACTGATCTACCTGTAAGGATGCGCCAAGTACGCACTCCTTCTTCCCCTCTCCTAGGCACCGTCATGAGTTGAATTCACTGAAATTGTCCTGCAAAAGAAATTGTGATGTCATATAATCATTCTTACCACTCCCTCCTGGGTATCCAATGTCTGTACCGTGCTTTGCTCTGCTTACATTACCCTGAACAGGTGGAGGTGGTAATTGACTCTGGGGATTTACACCCTGCTGTGAATCATTCTGCGTCTGTGGATTTAAGTTTTGATTTGGGCCATTATTATTCCGAATCTTTTTACATTCGTCCTTCCAATGCCCCAATTTTCCGCATCCATGACAAGGAAACTTCTTTTTAGCTTCTTCTCTACTCATTCGTCCTCTAAATTTTCCACCATTCCCCGTATCACCACTCGTTCCAGAATCTTTTCCTGGATTTTCACTCGGATTTTCCAAATTAATTCCTTGTTTCTCAGCCATTTTCACCTGTGCCCACATCACTTTTTCCTGCAATTTCTTGTGTCTATCCTCAATATCGTCTCCACAATATTTCGCATATTTCAGAATTTCATCTATGGGCTTTCCCTGCCAACACAGCATGTGTTGTTTAATCATCTGGCAAATCTCTGGCTTCAGACCGTAAACAAACCGATACACAAACTGACTCATGTTTTTGTCTCCAATGTCCTCAAATCCACTATACTGTTTAAACACCTGCAATAGGCGCTCATAGTAAGAATGTACTGTTTCACTGGCTTCTTGGGTGGTTCGATCTATTTTCACCCAATCTGTTTCTTTCGGTGGTATTTTCCCTTTCAGGTATGTTATCACCTGCTGATACTTTTTCATTACATCATTTGACGGGGCACCTGTTTTCGGATCTCTGGGATACTCATCACTCGGCCAATCCACTGTGATCTTACAATCTGTCCATAAATCGGCAGGTACCACTATGTCAAACAGACCATCCAAATCCTTCAACAATACCTTTGACACCTTCACAAACCTTTCAACCTGCTTGTACCATTCAATTGGCTTTTCCCTCAGCTTTGGAAAATCATTCGTAAATGATAAAATATCCTGTCTGCTCCATGGGACATGTACATATCCTCCTCCCGCAACTTCTCGCATTGGATACATTTGATCTGCTTTTCCTGCTTCCTTCATCACATATTCAGATGCTGTTCTACTTGTTCGTGCCTCTTCCTTTTTCTTGGCCCACCTAGTTCTCCATTTATCTAGGTCTCCCCATTTTTGTAAAACTAACATTAATTCTCTTATTTGTAGTCTTTTTCCAGAGGCATTCATATTTTCTAAATCTTTGTCTGAAAATTCTGCTCTATAAGGTTTCTGTAGTACTTTTGATCTCCCTATTTCGATTCCCATCTGTAGTGCTAGATTGGACAATTTTTCATGAAATAACCTCACATTTCTAGTGATACTCCTGCACATGAACAATAATTCTTCTTCATCATAGGTATTTAATCGTTCTAGTCCTACATTTCCTGCTATTATTTCTTCTAATTCAACTTTTAATTTATGGATATCCAGTATTTTTGGAGGTGTGCACAGTTTGTCTGATCCGTGTACCCACCTTTCTAAATCTTCAGGTGTTACTATAGTGGCACTCTTTGCCCCCGATGAAGTTATTAAACTCACATCTTTTGAACATTCAGGTACCTCTTTTCTAGGAGTGCCCTTTACTGGACCTCTGATAGGCAAGTCCATGAGAGATATTGTGGAATCACAATCACTAAATTGATCTTCAATTATAACTGGAGCTTCAGGTCTGGGATTACTCACAGGAGTAGGTGCAAGTATCGGTGGAGGACAGCTTCCCTGAGTACCATATAATGGAACTACTGGACCAATTGTTACAGGAATAGTCAATGAATCAGGGTGTACTTTTATCTGAGTTATTTTCCGTACTAATTCTGCTCTGGTCTTTTCTAGAGCTTCCTTTTCTTTGTCATGAAGTATTCTAGTCGGGGTAAATTCATGCATTACTTGTGGTACCATTGGAGTTTGTGGTGGTGCACTAGGAGGGCATCCACTTGTCCCTTCCTGATATGGTGGGGGGTTTCTTAACATTTCTTCCATAAATTCGTCTTCTGAATCCTCATTTCTCATTAAATGTTTTGTCTTTTCTGTACATTTGCCTCCTGATTTCTCTCCTTCTGTAAATAATGGATACAGTCCCTCTGTAATCATTTCCCTTCTCCATTGTTTCATCTGACCTTCTCTCGACTCACGTAAATATCTGGGGAAAAATCCTGGGTAACTCCTATTACTTCTAGATCTATCCCGCTCAAATGCCTCGGTTTCCCATTCTTCTAGGGCTTCGTACTGGGTTAATCTAGGTCTGGGTTCTAAATCATTCATCCTCAATCTCAAGTTTTGAAGAATTCTTCCATTGAAGGTACCATTCTCGGGAAATGCTAATACTCCATCATTTTTGGTGTATTCTATCCAATTCTCCATCCATACACAAGTATGATAACCTCTCTCCATCATCATAAATGATGCTGGCGTTTTAGCTGGTGGAATAATAATTCCTTCTCTAGTTTTGATTGGTTTGTCCTTTTTAAAATAATTCTTAATCTTTTGTAAGAATGACATTTTTCTCCTTTCTCCGTACATTCTATCTAATCTTCTGTGTACAAAATTATATTCTGCAAAACCTAGGAATCTCCTATCCGGACGAGTTCCTGTTAAAGTTGGATCGCGTTTTAACATGCAATCCTTATCCACTAAGAATTTCGCTTCTATAATTTTGTCCAATCAAATGTCTGCTACCTTTTATTTCCGAGCCAATCCTTGCGCGGCCTTTTGGTGACGTTTTCTCTGTCAACCCCTCCTTTACAATCTGCTCTTTTCTGTCCTCGCTGGTTTAACCAATCCCAGCGCGGCACCTGTGACGTCAGTACTACTCCTGACTACTGACCCCTCCTTTACAAGAGTCTCTCCACACCCGCGTATTTCAACCTATCACAGCGCGGCGTTTTGCGACGTCAGCTCCCTCTCCGGTAACTGACCCTCCCTTTACAAACATTTACGCAAACTTATTTTCTCTATAAATCTTAATTAAATTTCAGTAACAACATAAAACATTCGCTATCGTGCCAGTTTCCACTAATTTCGAAAAAGATAGTTTCTTCCACACTTTAGTAAAACCTTTCCGTTTACTAATACATACACTACGAGTAAAACACTTCCGTCTACTCTTCACACAAGCTCCAGAAGTACCTGTTACTTCTCCAATGTTACCCTTACTAGGTGATATAACATCAAATTTTTATCAGCGTACCCTTTTTGCTATTACTCACACGCATAGAGTCCCTAACGAGTACTTGAAGTCCTGCTTAACTTCTCAGTACTATTTCTGCCTGACAGATAACCTCACTGCAGTATGGCTTCCACTTGCCACCCACTATTCTTTTTACCTACCCCGGGGTATTCTGGACAACATATAACAAAACTCAAAAATAAGCGGATGTTAGTTCATAAAAAATACAAATAAAATTCTCATTACCCAATTAACAAAGAGTAACAAAAACCGTCCTCTGCTTACCAGAAAACTGATCCAGCGCAATATTAGCCAACAACATTCATACACCATATACTCACTTGGGCCCATACATTCATACTACACTAATACTTACGCTGGGTGTCAGATGTACTCTTTTATCAAAATCCCTGCTACCAATTACCTTCTGATTGAAGAGTAATAACTTACCAATGGATCCTTTGCTAATTGGGAAGTTTAAAATGAGTGACATTCACTATAGTACATAATCCTGAAATAACCACTGAGTCAGGAAGTTTTAAAATGTTTATCTAAAGTTTTAGCAGAGTAATACAGAAAACACGGTACTTGATTGTAATACCCAAGAAAAAGCATAGAAATGATTTTTGCTAATCAATGACGGTGTTTAAAGAAAGGGAGAGAATAGAGACAGCAGCGCAACTAAAGGTTGCAGTATAGTTACCTAAATGCGAGAACCAAGCCCCTTGGCCAAGGAGTTGGAAAAGATAGGACCCAGGAAGGATGAAGAGCAAAGACCTCTTCCAGGATCAGGACAGGACCGGTAACCTCTCTACAACGACGCCTGCGCCGTTCCCCTCTCTGATACTCGACTTCTCCTCGATTCTCCCGTCTAATGGACTCCGCCGCCCCCTCCTCAGGACCTCTTCCGGACAGGAATTCAGTCAGCAACCGATCAGCATGGCAGCCTGGAGCTCTTCTGTATGTTCTGAGAGTCTGTGCTCTGTCATCGGTATCACCTGTTCTTGCTGCATCTCCTTCTTCAGACTAACTAATTAGCTAATTCTATATCTGTTATACCCTTCTACGCCCATGTACCTCCCCTTAATGTTGCTAACATTATGGGACCACTACTTCTGATTGGACAGGGGGTGGATTCTCGCACCATGTCAAATTTGGCCTAAATTGTGAAGCCTATTGTTTTTAGCTTCCCGCCCCTTCAAATTAATACATTCACTTTATTTCCCACCCGTCTCACGACAAATGTTATACATTTTACAGGGGAAAAGTAACAATTTGTCCGCCGGAAACATAAAGTACATCATCTTCGGCCAATGGGTCATGGCCTTGGGAGACGTCCAAGTTGACTTCACTTGGCAGGCACACAGGACACATGCGCAGAACCATCTGTCTCTCGAGTTTCAAGTCACCAACCCAGGCCCAAGTTTACGAATTACTAAAAGTGCAAGAAGAAAATATTAAAATCCCAAAATAAAATGTTTCACTGTATGCCCACTTTCCCTACTCTATTCCCATTTAATTATAATACTATCCTGCATTAGTAGCGTTAAGAAAACGACAATTTAATAATGACATGAGAGCAAGATTAAGCATGTAAAAACATTTAGCGGCCATTTTAGTGCACACTGCGCAGAAGCAGAAGTTTCCCACCAAGCAAAGAAAAACGTCACACCATGTGATCAGGTTGCGACATGCGCAATGAAGTTCCCGCGCTTTAGCGGACATTTTGGATTACAGACAAGCGTTATTCATTAGTAAAACACATAAGCAAGCTTCTGTCCCTCTTGTGTTTGTGAATGCAAAGGTTAGTATTTACAATACAAGTTTAATAAATTAATACTATGAGGAGGATTGCGTACAAGCAAGTTTCATTTTTGAAACCTTGCTCCATCACTAGTATGACCTAAAGAGGTATACACATCTGCAATAATAATCGGCAGCGATCCACTTCCCCCACCGTCGCTAGGCGTTGACGTACTTGTAAGCAAACTGCCTCACCTTTAATGTTGGCCAGAATCATATCAGAGATGATAGGGAACATTCCCACCAATTTCACCCCCAAATCCAGGGCTGGACCAGCCCTGTGTTCATCTTGTACCTTCTTCAGAACGTTCGGTAGAACGCTCATTGAGGGGGTGCCAAAGCACAGTGTATACACCAAAGCAAACAACGTCACCCAGGTGGTGCAGTCAGCTAAAACGGGAATCCGACCACTCGGCAAACTCATTGTAAGGAACCTGTGTTTTTCAACAGGAGTTGTGTGTGGAAAAACAGCTTCAAGTTGCTCAAATGTTTGTGCAAGCCAAAATGGCAAGTCATCACGGTTTTGTGGACATTTGCCGATTACTGAATTAATCATGACAGGACTAATCACCAGTCCACCGCCGTGTCCTGGTGCCGGAGGAGCGGCTCCAGCCGGTGCCACATGAATGGCACGTGACATAAATTGTATGACACTTCTGTGTATGTGTATCAGTTATGTATGTAACTGACGTAACTCTGCGAGTGTAACATTAAGATAGTTCGGATGTGGTGTATAACCAGCCAAAACTGGCCATGTGGCCCCATCAATAGATAAGGGGCCCATTCGATCAGCAGTAAAAGGGTGAGTAAGGGCACCATTAAACCAAATTGTATGCTCCCAGGCTGTCAACGGAATTTCAAGTAATGCATAAGGATGATAAGCACACGGAGCCGCAGCCCCCGTGTATTCATGAAAGAAAATTTTCATTCCCATCCAATGAGGGGAATGTAACCCAAGAATAAAAGACTTCGAAGCGAAAAGCAGGGTCCGCTTCAACAACAAAAATAATATTAGCCCCTGCTATGGGGACTCCATGTTGAGTCAAGAAAGCCGTAACCGCCACGCGGTTATGTGCCGCAATAGCGACCAGTTGTGCCATATTAGAAATGGAACAGAGACCCTAAGAAAACGGTAGCGCAAAACAGGGTAAAGAATAACTTTTTAAAATTCAAACTTGAAAAACCTATAAAGATACAAATATAGGAGGTTAAGCCCTCCCACCACGGACGTCTCTGAAAAACGGTGAGAAGTGATGGTGGACAAGCACAAGCGCTACTCAGGGGTCTCGTGAATAAGTAGCAGACCAAACATTGGTTGCGTCATGTTGTAGGGATTCTGCAAAAAAACGAAGAACTATGCTCAGGATTATGGGACCTTGGTGTATAGGGACTGGGTCTTCCTACCACCTTAGTTCCCACGACCCCAGGACTGACTAGCTATAGTGTCTCACTTGCTCTCCTACTCACTCACAGAGAAACAAATGATTAGACACCCCAGAACACAACACTCCCAGATCTCTCAGGAATCGCGGTAACAAGACACACCCTTTCACTCTCACTCTTGTACTTGTCCACAATAAGATCTGACAGAGACACAGAATAGTTTAGAATAGTTATTTTAACTAACGTGCCCTAACATGCAGTATACGTGCCACAACAAGCAGAAAAATGCATAGTACAAAAACAGCCAGCATAGCAGCTAGTCCATGAAGGGAGATGTCATCATAAAAAGACAATGGAGAAAAGACTATAGTGTCTAACCTCCCTCCCCTTGCTAAGAAGAAGTATTCTTATATAATAGAAGATCTCTGAGCTTTGTCAGCAGACCCCATACCTTAGCTTATAGATTGTAGGTCTACATCACAGGTGCTGACTCGCTCTTCTCCCAGGAAAGGTCCCTCTCCAAGTGTGTGTTCCCTATTCGTGTATCCCACTAAAAACCAAATTACGTTGTCCAAACAACAGCTGCATCGGTATGTTGGATCTAAGGGCTAAGGCCTGGCCAGAACAAAATAACAAGGGGCATTGCTGTTCGACCTTGCACATTATGTTCAGTCAAAATCCCAGGAACATGCAGAGAGTGAACACAGCAATGAGTTCTCATGTGAAAGTAGCCATAGAAAATATTGCAAAAAATAAAGACGTGTAGTGACGTTTGCAAAGTAGCAGGCAAGCTGCAACGTGCTCATGCTAACTTAGGGGTCGATTACGATGTCGGGCAGATCGCCACCGCCCGCATGGCGGTGGCGATCCGCCTGCCATAATCGCCCGTCCGCCAACAAATTCCCCCCGCCATATTACCATGGCGGAGGGGAGCCCGGCAGACGGTAAGACCATCCGCATGTTTTCCGCCCGGCCGAACAGTTGACCGGGCGGAAAAGGGTTTAATATGGTGGCGGTGTCTGCAAGACACCGCCATCCATATTATGATGCCGGCGGAGATGAGCCTTTCCATGGTGGCGTCGCCGCCATGGAAAGGCTCACGGTCTTTGCTGTTGGGGGCCCGCTGCGGGCCCCCAGGGTGTTGGGGGGATGGGGGCTGCACATGGGGGTACCTATGGTACCCCCTGCATCTGCATGCACAAGGTGGCAGGCACCGCGCGGTGCCTGTCACGTTGTGCATGCAGATGCACAACATGTATTTCCAGCACTGTGGCGGGCGGTGTTGTGAGCACCGCCCGCCACAATGCTGGAAATGGGGGATGCCACCACCACCGTGGCGGTGGCATCCTAATCACATGTGCGGGACCGCCGCACACATAGCAGGCGGTCCCATTTACCGGGGCGATGGCGGGCGGACAAAGTCCGCCCGCCATCATAATCGGCCCCTTAGTGAAGACGACAATGCCCCTATGGGCCACGTGACAATTTATGCAGTCTGGATGCTTTGAGCTGTATGAGCGGATGCTATGAGCAGGTCGGGTTTGTCAAAACCATTGGAGGTTCAGGTAGTTGGCATCTGTTATTTGGTATGGGGATTTGATCACAGGTGAGTGACAGTTGCTTTCTGAGAGGTCTAGTTTGTTCTAGAGCCTGTACATAGTTCACATCACTGCTGTGGTAGTGTTTACTCTCATGGGGATGGTGAGTTTGAAGGAGATTAAGCCGTGGTCACCCCAGAAGGTAGGTGCACGCAATCGAGTACAGGCTAGTTTGAGCAAAGTGTGTGGGACGCTGTATGTGCAGCAGCACTGACTAGCAGGAAGAAGCTGAAATCCTCCAACATTTAGGGGCCGATTCCGATTCGGGCCGGAAAACGTACCGACCCACTCGGTACGGGAATTTATTCCGACCGACTCAGACCGGCGCCGCACGACCCGGGTAGTACGATGAAATGAATGTGAAATCCGACCGACTCGGACGGAATACAAAACGACCGACCGAGCCGGACGGAAACAAGCCATCCGGCCGTGAAATCACGCGAAACGAACCGACCGACACGCACTCGGATTGAACCCAAACGAAACGTACCCGCGAACTCCGACCCGCGTAGTACGATGCTGTGTATGCAAAACATGACCGACTCGCCCGGAGCACAAGCCGTACGACCGACACGCTTACAAAACCCAGCCGAAGCAACCCAATACTGCGCGACCGACTCGTACGCCGCATATGAAACCTAGCTGACACACAGCGGGAACGAGTCGGACAAGATCGCACCAGACAACTGCAGCGTCCTACTCGGACACAAGAACGACTCGTACATGCACCAAAAACACCAAGGGAAAATTAGAAAAAAAGGGCCAAACAAGCAACCACTAAGCCAATAAATACAGGGAGGGAAAAAAAATGGAACAAGGACACACCTCCAACTCCACCTGTATAAAGGCCACAAATCCCTACCATGATCCTTTGCAAATTCCACTGACCTGCCAGACAGAACACCATCACACAGCAACCACAGACACACTCACAGCTCATACATCACACAAGCCACACACCATTACCACACCTACAAATAGCACCCTCACACACACCCAGCTAAACCTACACTCACACCCCCCCCACCTGCACACACACACACACACCAATCACCACCACCACCCATCACCATGCCCCCAAAGAAGAACCATAAGTTCCTAGATTGTGAATTGGAAGTCCTGGTAGACGAGATACTCAGGGTAGAGCCACAGTTGTTTGGTACATTGGTACAACAGACCCCCATGTCGCAGAAAACCAAGATGTGGGCGAGGATTGTCGACAGGGTGAACGCACAATCACCATGTTTGCGCACAAAGGAAGACATCCAGAACAGGTGGTATGATGTGAGCAGGAGGGTCCGGGACCTACTAAAAAAGGACTACCTCCTCAGCCAGCACACCGGCAGTGGCCCTCCTGCAAAACCAGTATACCTCAGGCCCTGGGAGGAGAAGGTGCGGGCCATCCTACCACCAGTGAGCGTATACGGACTAACAGACATCCCAGAGCCTTTGAGTACACAACTAATATATACAATATGGTGTGACAACACACACACATCACAGTCAAGGGGATAGGCAAACCATGCACACTTAGCAAATACACAGCAACCAAAAGATATTCATCCCAAGATGTGAATGCTAGTCAGACAAACACAATACCTGCCATCTCATAGTGATATGTAACTGTTTCATGAGATCTACAAACCTAACAACAAATACAGCAAGGCAGTGGCACAAATAGAAACAACAAACACTCCCAGATATTTACCCACCACTAGAACACCACCTCACAGGGAAGCTCACTCAAAGGAAGGAATTCTGTGTATGCTGGTCAAGTCAGTGTAGCCAATAGCATGATGGGAGTGGTAGTCACAGATATAGGTCACACCCACAATTGGCCCATCAACACCAATCTCAACCATGCTCACATCACAGGGAGTGGATAAGGACTCACAAGATGGCTGACACTGGGTACTGCTGTGGGGAGTACAAGGCCCTGCTGGGAACTGTGCACCAACAAACAGCACAACACCACTGCCTGACATCCTGAAAGCCAACTTGCACTCCCTGCAATGCAAGCACGTTGCATGGTGGGATATCTGGCTGGGTGGGAAGGAGGACTCACAGCACTGACCAGAGTTACAAGCAGCTCTCCTCACACACCCCCTCAACACTAACTCCACATAACCCACCTGGGAGAATGCAATGCCTCACAGCCTAACTGAAGATCCCACAAAGAACCACCACCCTGGGTTATGCTGTGTGAAGCACAGGGACACTCTTGGGACTTGTAGCCAAACAACTGCCAGGACAACACTCCCAGCCATCCTGTCAGCACAGGCACCCCACCCCACAGGGAAGCAGAGTCAAAAGGAAGGAAGGATGGGCATGCTGGGAAGGGGGGTGGAGGCAATAGCATGATGGGAGTGGTAGTCACAGATATTGGTCACACCCACAATTGGCCCATCAACACCACTCTCAACCATGCTCACATCACAGGGAGTGGATAAGGACTCACAAGATGGCTGACACTGGGTACTGCTGTGGGGAGCACAATGCCCTGCTGGGAACTGTGCACCAACAAACAGCACAACACCACTGCCTGACATCCTGAAAGCCAACTTGCACTCCCTGCATTGCAAGCACGTTGCATGGTGGGATATCTGGCTGGGTGGGAAGGAGGACTCACACCACTGACCAGAGTTACAAGCAGCTCTCCTCACACACCCCCTCAACACTAACTCCACATAACCCACCTGGGAGAATGCAATGCCTCACAGCCTAACTGAAGATCCCACAAAGAACCACCACCCTGGGTTATGCTGTGTGAAGCACAGGGACACTCTTGGGACTTGTAGCCAAACAACTGCCAGGACAACACTCCCAGCCATCCTGTCAGCACAGGCACCCCACCCCACAGGGAAGCAGAGTCAAAAGGAAGGAAGGATGGGCATGCTGGGAAGGGGGGTGGAGGCAATAGCATGATGGGAGTTGTAGGCACAGATATTGCTCACCCTCACAATTGGCCCATCAACACCACTCTCAACCATGCTCACATCACAGGGAGTGGATAAGGACTCACAAGATGGCTGACACTGGGTACTGCTGTGGGGAGCACAAGGCCCTACTGGGAACTGTGCACCAACAAACAGCACGACACCACTGCCTGACATCCTGAAAGCCAACTTGCACTCCCTGCAATGCAAGCACGTTGCATGGTGGGATATCTGGCTGGGTGGGAAGGAGGACTCACAGCACTGACCAGAGTTACAAGCAGCTCTCCTCACACACCCCCTCAACACTAACTCCACATAACCCACCTGGGAGAATGCAATGCCTCACAGCCTAACTGAAGATCCCACAAAGAACCACCACCCTGGGTTATGCTGTGTGAAGCACAGGGACACTCTTGGGACTTGTAGCCAAACAACTGCCAGGACAACACTCCCAGCCATCCTGTCAGCACAGGCACCCCACCCCACAGGGAAGCAGAGTCAAAAGGAAGGAAGGATGGGCATGCTGGGAAGGGGGTGGAGGCAATAGCATGATGGGAGTTGTAGGCACAGATATTGCTCACCCTCACAATTGGCCCATCAACACCACTCTCAACCATGCTCACATCACAGGGAGTGGATAAGGACTCACAAGATGGCTGACACTGGGTACTGCTGTGGGGAGCACAAGGCCCTGCTGGGAACTGTGCACCAACAAACAGCACAACACCACTGCCTGACATCCTGAAAGCCAACTTGCACTCCCTGCAATGCAAGCACGTTGCATGGTGGGATATCTGGCTGGGTGGGAAGGAGGACTCACAGCACTGACCAGAGTTACAAGCAGCTCTCCTCACACACCCCCTCAACACTAACTCCACATAACCCACCTGGGAGAATGCAATGCCTCACAGCCTAACTGAAGATCCCACAAAGAACCACCACCCTGGGTTATGCTGTGTGAAGCACAGGGACACTCTTGGGACTTGTAGCCAAACAACTGCCAGGACAACACTCCCAGCCATCCTGTCAGCACAGGCACCCCACCCCACAGGGAAGCAGAGTCAAAAGGAAGGAAGGATGGGCATGCTGGGAAGGGGGTGGAGGCAATAGCATGATGGGAGTTGTAGGCACAGATATTGCTCACCCTCACAATTGGCCCATCAACACCACTCTCAACCATGCTCACATCACAGGGAGTGGATAAGGACTCACAAGATGGCTGACACTGGGTACTGCTGTGGGGAGCACAAGGCCCTGCTGGGAACTGTGCAACAACAAACAGCAGGACACCACTGCCTGACATCCTGAAAGCCAACTTGCACTCCCTGCAATGCAAGCACGTTGCATGGTGGGATAACTGGGCTGGGGGAGAAGGAGGCCTGGATGGTAACCAAATACCACCAATGCTGGTCATGCACACACCTCAACATTCACATTGACATGCCACAGGTTGGCAGGACAATGTGCTACACCAATATCACTCACTGACTGTCACTATTTAGGAGAATGCAATGTCCTGGCCCACATCCAGAGGTACAGTCACAACTGTCAGGTGTTTGAACAATTGATGCCAGTAGAAACATAACATACAATCTGTGTCTCTCCCCAAAACAGGAGATGATGGGGACACAGCAGCAGACCAGGAGGACTCCCTGTCCCAGGCTCCGGGGAACACTGAGCTCACTGGTGTGGATCAGCCTCTGCACTCCTCGGATGGCGAAGAACCAGCTGGACCCTCCGGTGTGAGTCATCATGCAGCACCAGCAGGACCAACATCTGCACCCCCTGCACCCACCCCTCCAACAACTGCCAACACACAGGCCACCCCTGCCAACACGGACACACCAAGGACCACAGATGACAACAGCGCAGGGACCCAGGCCCAAACTGGAGCTGGTGACAACGAGCCCAGGAACAACACCCAAGTGGGCCCACGGTCACCTGTGCGTGCCACTGCAGGTCCTGCACGTGTCGCCAGGGGTGGTGGGAGGGGTGGTAGACATAGGTCACTCCTTGCAGAGGGGTCTGGACTGTATGATGACCCACAACTGGCACGCATCGCGGATGCGTACCAGACTAGCACCGGAGAGGTCAGCCAGGTAGTGGGGATCCTCAAGGACATACAACAGCAGCAGGCTGCCCATCATGCCCGCTTGGACTCCCACATGTCCCGTGTCGAGACACACATGTCACGTGTCGAGACACACATGTGTGGCATGGAGTCCAAGTGGGACACATTGGAACAACTGACAGCGGTGCATAGGGACATACTGACATGCCTCCGCCAGATCAGCACCAACATGGCCTCACCTCCCTGTGTGCCCACAACATCTGCTGCTGAAACAACTGCAAATGCCACAGGGAGGGAGGAGGACTCTGGCAGAGAGTCCCCTGCACCGCCGCAGCCTGCACCTGAGGGTCCCCCCCCAAGAAGAGGGGCCATCCGAGGAGGCCAAACTGAGAGGCCGATGGCCATCTACATCCCCCAGGAAGCCAACACCTGTTCTGGAACTTTTCCTCTGTGTGCATACTGCACGCCCTGTCGAAGCCAAGCCAACTCTCCCACATGACATGGGGAGCTCTAGTTGACCAAATGTATCAGATGACTGTGGACTTTACTCTGGACATTTCAGCTACCAAGACTTCCAATTCACATGGGAACTTTGGATCCAAATTTCTATGTACAGCACCCACCATCCTGTGCACCATCCTCACACCTGTATGTAAATAAACTCACCAATACACCATATCTGCCTCTGTTGTGATTCCAACGTGGTTTTTGTCATGTAGATGTTGATCTGCTAAATTACACTGTGCATGCTAACTGCTACAGCAAGTCCAACACTGTCATGTCAGTCATGGCGACGTGACACATATGAGGGAGACACACCACTAGGGCCACAAAACACATACACACCAGGGCCATCAGACTCATCACCTATACTGATGTTGCAACGAAATACAGTGGAATGTACAGACACGCCACCTATTCACAGTCACTGTCAACTAGACAACAGGTGCAGTAAGCAAATGTCAGTCAGATGTGTGACTACAGACAACGCACATCCCAAAGTCAAGCACAGGTTTATTACACATTTCCAACATGTAGTTTCCACTACAAATGCAAGCTAATCCAACCTGGCTGTGGCCACAAAGTCAAAAAGTGCAGAAGATAGAAAGTCCAGGGGTGTGTGGCACATCACCTGTAGGGAAACGACTGCTTCCACCTTGGAAGTTGAATCATGGATTCGGGGGATCCAAGTTGATCAGACAACTCCAGCAGCACCCTGTGAAGGACAGACATGACACACAGTCAAAACCACTGAAGAACAGCACAGAACGGCAATACTCATGTCTAATACATGTCACGAGATAACTACACAAAACCAAGTTAGCATGTCAACACTGTTGGGCAGTACAGACCACCTGCAAGGACACATCGCTGCACGCATCCAGTCAAGTAGCACATGGCCACACTCAAACAGCACCAGAGCACCACACACACATATCATGCAAACTCAAATCATTGACATTACAACCCTCTGGAGACTCACATTCAGCTGAAGAAGTTGGTGATGAGCTGTGTGCGGACATCACCATCATCATCATCATCATCTTCACTGGCATCGTGACCCAGGCCAGGATCTTCCACAGGTGGCGGACGTTGGTCATCGTCATCCAGGATGAGAGGCAACTCCTTCCGCACTGCCAGGTTGTGTAGCATGCAGCAGACGATGACAATCTTGCACACCTTTGCTGGGGCATATGGGAGGGCCCCTCCTGTCTTGTCCAGGCAGCGGAAGCGGCTCTTCAGGAGACCAAAGGTCCGCTCAATCACCCTCCTCGTCCGACCATGTGCCTCATTGTAGCGCATCTGGGCTGGTGTCACAGGGTTCCTGAGGGGTGTCAGCAACCACGGCATGTTGGGGTATCCCGAGTCACCTACAGACAGACAATTGCACATTAGCCGATTTGAAAATGTGTGCCGAAAACAACATAGCAGAACACACACAATGGTACAAAGTCAGTACACACCAACAAGCCAGGCACGCTGGTTCGGCATCTGTGACATCATCCTCGGGATGCGACTACTCCTCATCACGTAGGCATCGTGTGCAGAACCGGGGAAACGGGCACACACATGTGAGATGGTCATATCTGCAAGACATACCACCAGAGCATTGATCGAATGGTAATGTTTACGGTTGCGGTATGCCTGCTCATGTGCCTGTGGTGGTATCAAAGACACATGTGTCCCATCAATGGAGCCAATTACATGTGGCATCCTCCCCAGGGCATAGAAGTCACTCTTGACGTCAGTGAGTCGTTGACGTGTTGGGAAATAGATGTACTGGTTGAGGTATCTCAACATTGCCCCCAAAACATTGCGTAGCACACGGCTGAACATAGTCTGTGACATCCCACCAGTAGTCGCCACAGTGTGTTGAAAGGTACCGGTGGCAAAGAAGTGTAGGGCTGCCATCACCTTCACCTTGGGGGTCATTGCTGTAGGATACGGCCGGCCAGGCTGCAAATGTGGGGCCAACCACACTGCCAAATCCTCAATCAGCTGCCTGGTGAAGCGGTACCGTCGGATGCTGTCACGTTCCACCATCGTTGCCAGGTCTGGGAATGGTCGATGGACAGCAGGAGCCCTGCAGTGCATAGGTGAAGAAAGCAAGATTGTCAGTCACCCCACCTATGTGCCGTTCACCATACTCAATTTCACATGATACATCATCAACATACACAAGTACTTGATGTGTGTGTCGTCCCGTTTGGACATATATGGCACCTACATGGACATCATCTAACATCTCTGTTCAACAAGTGTTGACAACAGGTTCCAGGGTGTGCTATGGGACACCATTAGGCTGTGTCACAGTACCCATTAACTGCTCTCACGTTCCACACACATACCACAGTGACATGTCTGGACAGATGCTCCACAGGCATCACAGCTCATTGACAGGTAGATTCCCAGGGAGCCTGTCTTGCCACATGGACACTGGCATGACATGGCGTATCATGTACACGTCAGAAAAACAAACATGACACCCACAGGTGGTGGCCCCTGTAGCCTCTGCAGGACAGACATGGACGTCTGTGACACACACACACACCATCAAAGTTCATGCACAAACCACGTGGATGTGGAGACTGTCTCCCATTGTGCACATGGAGTCAGAGACATGTGATACACAACATGCACACAGACTGTGGAGGGACATCACTATTGTTGGAATGGGCCACCCTGTGACGTACATGCCTTCCCACATGTGAGCCTGGGGGCATGTGACATGTCATACACAGACACAACCTGGAAATGTGACCATGACACAAGCTCAGAAATGAAAAGTTGCACACCACAGTGGTCAGGTGCACAACACACAAAGGACCCTGTCCCCATTAACACGTGCACAGCCTGGGTGTGTCTGCCCCCAAGTGCCACCCCAAAATCCACATGTTCACCCCCATACACAGATAAGGTTATGCTGCCACACATGCGTCATAGACAGTGTGGACTGGGTGTGGTGTTGTAGGTGTGCCCCTGAGTCCCTGGAAAGTAAATGTGGCTGGCATAGGTTCACCAGTGACCAGCATGGTGACATATGCGTGTGACCTGTCCTGGTACGCGTTGTAGAGCAATGGACCGATCGGTGTGCCCGGCCGGCCCATTGCATTGAATGTGAGCGGGTACGCGTTGTATGCCTGGTACGCGTTGTACAGCAATGGTCCGATCGGTGTGCCCGATCGGACCATTGCATTGAATGTGAGCGGGTACGCGTTGTATGCCTGGTACGCGTTGTACAGCAATGGACCGATCGGTGTGCCCGGCCGGCCCATTGCATTGAATGTGAGCGTGTACGCGTTGTATGCCTGGTACGCGTTGTACAGCAATGGTCCGATCGGTGTGCCCGCACGGACCATTGCATTGAATGTGAGCGGGTACGCGTTGTATGCCTGGTACGCGTTGTACAGCAATGGTCCAATCGGTGTGCCCGCATGGACCATTGCATTGAATGTGAGCGGGTACCCGTTGTATGCCTGGTATGCGTTGCACAGCAATGGTCCGATCGGTGTGCCCGGCCGGCCCATTGCATTGAATGTGAGCGGGTACGCGTTGTATGCCTGGTACGCGTTGTACAGCAATGGTCCGATCGGTGTGCCCGCACGGACCATTCCATTGAATGTGAGCGGGTATGCGTTGTATGCCTGGTACGCGTTGCACAGCAATGGACCGATCGGTGTGCCCGGCCGGCCCATTGCATTGAATGTGAGCGGGTACGCGTTGTATGCCTGGTACGCGTTGTACAGCAATGGTCCGATCGGTGTGCCCGCACGGACCATTGCATTGAATGTGAGCGGCTACGCGTTGTATGCCTGGTACGCGTTGTACAGCAATGGTCCGATCGGTGTGCCCGCACGGACCATTGCATTGAATGTGAGCGGGTACGCGTTGTATGCCTGGTACGCGTTGCACAGCAATGGACCGATCGGTGTGCCCGCACGGACCATTGCATTGATTGTGAGCGGGTACGCGTTGTATAGCAATGGTCCGATCGGTGCGCACGCATTGGCTGGGGCCTGGCATGGCAACGGACGCGTTTTTGAAGCTTCAACGAGTCTGATGCAGTGAATTCAGTTGGCCAGCCACAACAATGTTGCAAATTCATGGGTGTCATGAAGTTGAAATTTTTTAAGGATGCTGTGGGCGTGTCTTGGTGCTGCAATTCCATGGATTGGTCAGATTCATAAGATGCATACGACTTGGACCTATCACTTTGGACACATGGCACAGTATCTGCCTCTGCAGCACACATATAATGCTGGCTGTTCCCCTGAGGGCTCACTTGCCTGCACTACATGCTCCAGGACGACATCTGCCACTACACTGCTGCTGTCTCTGCATCCTCTGGCTACTGCAATGGCACGTACTGTGGAGAGAGCCCCAGCCTTCACCCATGAGGAGAACCAGGCCCTGCTGGACAACCTCCTTCCACAGTACAGCAAGCTGTATGGGACACCAGGGGAGCAGGTGAGTGTGCTGTCCACTGCCTTACTAATTGTGCATGTTGTCTGACTAGCAGGATTTACAGTGTGCACACCACTGGCTAGCATGCTCACTGAGTAGTACTCACCCCCAAAGTGTGTAGTCACATGCACTGAACAGGTACAGTGGAGTAACAGTGCATTCAAACAAGGATTCACTTGCCATGCAATGATACCATGTAGTAACTGCTGGCAAACTGTCCATAGCCCTCGTTGCACTGCCTGTGTACATCATATGCCCCTGTGATTGAGACATGTATTTCCAACTGTGTGATGCACGGATATGTTGCATGTGTAGTAATGGCCTTTTCACTTTGTCATCCTCACAGGTTGATGCCCATCAGAAGCAGGATATCTGGCTGGCCATCGTCCGGGCAGTCAGATCCGTGGGGGTCTACAAGCGCCGGATCCGCAACTGCCAGAAGAGGTGGCAGGACCTTCGGGGCTGGACCCGGAGGATTGCAAGGGTCCAGCTGAAGCTGTCGCCTCCTCGCAGGAGGGGCGGACACCGGACCCTGACCCCCCACATGCTCCAGATCCTGCCGGTGGTCTTCCCGGAGCTGGATGGGCAGCTGAAGGGCAGACAGCAGCAAGGAGGGGGTGAGTCAAAGACTGCACTGTGAACTCTGTCTGACATTCTATGTGCCCTCCTGTGGCGTGGTTAAACTTCCCCAGTACATCAGTCTTGTTGTCCAGTACCCATGTCCCTCTATTGTGACATGGCCACTACCCATCTGATAGGCCGGTGTGCTCCTTACGCTCAGGATAATTGTGTCACTCGGGTACAGGGTCCTTGCATTTTGCTTTGCTCAAGGTGGGTGACAGCTTTTGTTCCCGTGATATTGTGTTAGCCTTCATGGGTGGGTCAATTGCTCACACAATGCCTGAGTCGTGCAATGTAGTCTGGGTGTAACTTTGATATGTGATCCACTTGCAGATCAGAATCACCACATGTCCCTGGGGTATTTGCCACACCCCCATGCTGCGGGTGGGTACAATGTTTGGGCCTCAGGAGTATGTATGTCAAGTGTGTCACACATGCTTAGCCACCTGCCTACTGACCAGGGCTCATCCATCTTGCAGGTGGAGCCGGACAGTCATGCCTACTCCAGGGCATACAATACACTCTGTACTCCCACTCCCGTGTATCAGCTGACATGCTGTGCTCAGTGAAATGTTCCCTCAGGTGTCTGCCTCTGTGTCGTTGTGCTGTGACTACGTTGTCGGGACTCCTGTGATGTTTATCGGTTAGGGGTCAGCATGCCATCTGCTATTGGACCATGTGAGACAAGACTTCTGTGACTTATAGGTGTTTGATCACATGACTGTGCAGACAGGTGTATGCCACTGTGACTTTCAGGCAGCTGTTTTTCATTCTCAGCACACTGTGAGGTGCTCATGTTCAGAGAGTTGTGTTTCATGTCCCCCATATGTCCAATTGGTATGACGTGGACAAATAGTAGTTCAGATGATGTGGTTTTGGGGGATGGACATGTGCACTTGTCAGTTACATTACTTGCCTTCCCCATGTCCTAGGATTGTGACACAGTGCAGACTGTGGTTGGCTGGCTGCCATGGCCATGTGACTGGAGACAGTGATGTATGACTTTGCAGGCATGCCTGTGTCATGGCATTAAACTTCCTAAGAGTGATCCTGCAGGGGAGTGACATGTGCAACATGCACCCCATTGTGGCATTGACTATCCGGACATGGGTGCTTCATGGGGTCTGGTGCTGGTATGCATCACATGCATTTCTATTTAGACTCTGGCCGTCCATTTATCCAGACACCTGCACTGACTCAGTGGCAAGAGATGTGACGTGGGCATGTTCACATACTTCACCGTGTTCTCAGCAATGTCCAACTACTGTGTAGGTGGTGCATGTGTCCACACTGGGGTCTTACCATCAGACAGGCACCAGACAGATGGGTGCAAGGGCAGGAGGGGTGTCTGTTCCATGGTTGACCATCAGACTGACAATTGGCTTCTCCTAATCTGTGTGATGACTTTTGGCAATGTTCTACTAGAGATGCCAGGGCTTGCTCTGTGATGTGCTGTACTTACTGTGGTGTGTGCGGTCAGTGCAGGTGACTGATGTTTGTCTGTTTCCCTAATTGTTTCAGATACATCCACAGCCACAGGAGGGGACAGCACCACGGAACAGGAGGAGCAGCGGAGCCAGACTGGGTCAGCGTCCGACGAGTGGTCAGAGGGACCCAGTGGCACGGAGGGCGAGGGGAGCCACACCGAGGAGTCCTCAGCACCATCCACCTCAGCTGGGGACCACAGCAGCTCGGAGGATGACTCCCTTGTGGATGCGGGTGTCAGCAGCCACCACACCCCAGCTAGTCTGTCTGACCCCGCCACCACCACCACCACCGCCCTCCCATTGGCTCCCATTCCTGAGGTCCGTGGAGGCTCCCGTGCTCGGGAGCGTGTCTCCTTCAAGCCAGGCACCGCACCCCCTGCCCCTGTGTCCCCTGCTGCCCTGAGTGAGGAGTCTGTGTACCTCCTTCGGCAGCTCCATGTAGGGCAGACAGCAATGCTGACTGTCCTCCATGCACACACCACTCTGTTGACACAGCTGGTGTCGTTCATGGAGGGCATCTCAACGGGTATGTCTGCCCTACAGAGGAGCAATAGGTCCATGGACTCCTCCCTGACGGCAGCAGTGTCCCTCCTCCAACAGTCCCTCACCCCTCCCACCTCTGCCCCATCCACACTTCCTACCACCCTACCTGTCCAAAGCACATGCACACCTGCACAATCACCCAAACACACAGACACGAGCAGCACACACACACCCAAAACCAAGGCAAGACGTGCACACAAGCATCCTCAGGGGACTGATTCCACACACACAGGGGATGGGGAACTGACACACACACAGGCAACCACAGTCACTCCGCAATCCTCAAGATCCTCTCCCTCCAAGACCCCTTCCCTTGCCTCACCTGCAACCCCACCTACACAGCAGCTCTTCCTCTCTGACCTCGGCCTCTTCCCCTCCAATCCCGCTGATCCAGCATACCGGGGGAAGAGGAAGTCCACACACAGAGAGGGAGTGCCCCTCGCCCCCGGACACCCTCCCCCAGGCGCAGGCAGAGTGAGCCCCCACCCGCAAGTCCCCCCGGACCCGGAAGAGCAAGACCCCGCCACCGCCCTGCAAGTCACCCACCCAGTCTCTCACCTCCATCCCCCAGGCCACCACTCCACAGGTTCCACCGCCACACCCTGCCCCAGGTTCCCCCACACACCGATACCGCATCCCCAAACTGCTCAGGCCCTCCCCCCTGCCACTTGCTCTTCCACCCCCAAACCAGACGCTCTGCCTGTATGTGCCACTGGTGTGGAGACCGTGTCCCCCCTCTGTCCTGCCCAGCTCTTCTGCCCCCCTTCCACTCCCTTGGAGTCATGCACTGCGGTGGAGTCCACAACAACCCCGTCTGACTCGGGCACTGCATTGGGGACCCAGTCCACTCCATCTGACCAGCCCACTGCAGTGGTTGCAGCACCAACACCATCGGACTTGAGCCCTGCGGTGGTGCCGGCCCCCTGAGTCAGACACCTCCACTGCAGTTGCCGGTGACACTCCTGCACCCACCTCACCTTCCCTGCCTCCTTCTGGCATCCCCTGATCCTGTCCCTGCGGTGCCTGGCCTGCCCCTCGTATGCCCCTCCAAGGGGGATGTCCCCTGTCGGTACCTGTGCAGGCAAGCAATTGGTGACAAGTTGTCACACATCACCCTGTTGGGACTGTGTATTTGGACTGGACATTGGCCGTAGTTAATTTTGGACTTTTGATTTCAGTTGCACACTTGCTGAATAAAGCCTCTTTTTGTTTACTTGTGGTTAATCTTTGGTGGTACATGATGTAGATGTGTAGAATCATGCATTTGCTGTTGTAATTGTGTTCAGATCAGGTAAATGAAGTTTTGCTGTGATGGGCTCCATGTGGTCCATGGGATATGTGTCCTAATCTAGTCTGGATCTATAGCATCCCTTGCTGCAGTCTGAGGGTGTAATGTTCAGCATTTGACACAGGGATGTACGTTTAGCATTTGTAGATTACCATCTTTGTCCTACACTGTTGCACATCTGTTGGGCTTACCACTGTCCAATGTTCCTAGTACCCTGACTGTGTGCCCGTCTCCACTGGACATGCAGTTTTGCACATCAATTTTGGAGGACTCATCTGTGTATACAGTACAACTGGATTGCCACGTGTTTTGGGTGTATGCAGATGACTGACGTGACACTCCCGTACCCAGGCTGATGTGAGCAGAGGCTTCTGTGTGTTGTAGTTGTTGACTCACTGACGGAGTGTCCTGCTGATATGTTTGAGTCGTGCACAGACAAGGTTTGGCACAGCGGACCTTCCACAGGAGTGGAGTGCCCTCATGGCTGTGTGTAATCTGGTGACATTGCGTGTGCCCGTGTTGTGTGTTGTGTGAGCATGTCTGTGCATGTTCCCTTCCCTTTTCATACACAGGCTGTGTCCCTAGGGATGTTCCTGTTTGTGATGCTTGCAGAGTTGGTATGTGTTCATCCAGCATCTTGGACCTGGTTTCTCCGTGATGTGGGTGCATGGCAAACTGATGTTCATGAGGTTGTCATCCCAGGTTGTCTTTGTTGTCAGGGCTGGGGATGTGGGCAAACGCTGATGGGACACATTCAGGATTCCCCTTGGCACTTGTTGTTTACACAAGTAATGTGATTTTGAGTTTGTGGTAGCTTTCAGTGATTGTGACGCGTTGTGTGTGTGACTGCTGCCACTCCTCAGGGTCAGAGCTGCAATGTTGGAAGTTGTGTACGTGTGTTCTTTGTGTCTCACCTTGGCTTCTTCGTTGGTGTGTGACTATGGCCAGGATCCCATTGTTTGTGGTGGATTTCACATCATGCGCATGTACGGCGTACTGTGCTGTGTGTCATACATAGACGAGTCATGTTGAGTGGGCATGTGTGATGGGTTTCTGCACCTTAGTTCCCCCCACCACCCCTGGGATTGTCATGGGTGCATGTGCAATGTCACCAGTCCATGTGAGCTTCACTGCTGCACATTGGTGGAGATCAGGGTGTGTGGTGTTAAGTGTGCAAATGTGAGTTGTTGCACGGCTAGATCCACTACCTCCATATTGGCCTTGGCTGGCAGGCCCTGCTGATTGATTGGAGCTTGTGTAGGTGTGATGGTAGTTTGTAGCTGAGGACACATGGCTGTGGTTCACAGTGTGATCAACATCTACCTTTGTCATCACAGTGGAATTGTCATGCAGGCTAGTGTCTGCACAATGTGGGGTCCCTGGGGGTAGTGCTGTGGTGGGTGTGTCTCTTGCTGTGTTAGTTGCTGTTCCTACAAGCTTGTGTGACATGTGTAATTTGGGCTCCCTCTCATCTAACAATGCCAGATTGCCCACATAGGGGAATCCAATCCATGAGTTACTTGTGTGTGGCACTGTATACACATCTGTGTAATTGGGATTCAGGCCTCCTCATGTGTTGTGTGGTTGCCTGGGGACACTGGCACACACCCCCATCACCTGTTGTGTTTGATATGCAGTGTGAGTCTGCCTGTTTGTGTTAGTGCATTTGCATCACTGCATTGGCATTTCTGTAGTGTGCCATTGGCTGTATGTAGTTTGGTGATTTTCCCCTGCTCTCCCTGGGACTCCTGGGTCATCAGTCAGCACAATGATCATGGTTTGTATGTCCCATTGCTGCCATGGTATGGTATTTGTTCACCTGACATCGACAGTCTCCACAGGTTATATACATTTGTGTGTCCATAGGTGCAGATATGTGGGTCAGCATCATGATGGTCACTTCTGTCATTGTGTAATTGGCTGATTGTTGGCAATGTGGTCCCCCATGTGTGATGTTTGTATGCACATGGCCAAAACGATGTTTCTGTGACACTGCACTGTTAGCCTCGCCCAATCTATGTTGCAATGGGACACAAGCACTACTATGCCACAGATGTTTTAGTTGTTGTGTGACCAGGATTCATCCATTCAGTTTGTCTTTGGCAGCTTTTACCATGCCTACACTTACCTTATGATCACCGTGGTGATGGTGCTTTGGGCCCCATTGCCACACTGATCAAAAGGTGCATCAGCCTTGGACCCCACACTTACCTTTTGGTGACTGTGGTGATGGGGCTTTGGGCCCCATTGCCACACTGATCAAAAGGTCCATCAGCCTTGGACCCCACACTTACCTTTTGGTGACTGTGGTGATGGGGCTTTGGGCCCCATTGATCAAAAGGTGCATCAGCCTTGGACACCACACATACCTTTTGGTGACTGTGGTGATGGGGCTTTGGGCCCCATTGCCACAGTGGCCATGGTCGGCTTGTATTGTGGAGGCCACACACTTTTATGTGTCACACATGTGATAGTGGGTCACATTGTATGTTCATTGTCATGTTTAGTGTTGTAGGCATTTGACATGGACTACACACGCTTGTCATGTTGTTTGGGTGGATGTAATTTTCTGTGATTCCTTATGTGGGAGTTTGCTGGTTGTGTCATGCATTACCCGTCCTATGAGTAGGGGTGGTGGTAGTGGCAGGCATCCAGCCCCCATGAGTGGGGATGGTAGTAGTGATAGGCATCCAGGCCCCCATGAGTGGGGATGGTAGTAGTGATAGGCATCCACGCCCCCATGAGTAGGGGTGGTGGTGGTGGTAGTGGCAGGCATCCAGCCCCCCATGAGTGGGGATGGTAGTAGTGATAGGCATCCAGGCCCCCATGAGTGGGGATGGTAGTAGTGATAGGCATCCAGGCCCCCATGAGTAGGGGTGGTGGTGGTGGTAGTGGCAGGCATCCAGCCCCCCATGAGTGGGGATGGTAGTAGTGATAGGCATCCAGGCCCCCATGAGTGGGGATGGTAGTAGTGATAGGCATCCAGGCCCCCATGAGTGGGGATGGTAGTAGTGACAGGCATCCAGCACCCCATGAGTGGAGATGGTAGTAGTGGCAGGCATCCAGCCCCCCATGAGTGGGGATGGTAGTAGTGATAGGCATCCTGCCCCCCATGAGTGGGGATGGTAGTGGTGGCAGGCATCCTGCCCCCCATGAGTGGGGATGGTAGTAATGATGGGCATCCAGGCCCCCATGAGTAGAGGTTGTGGTGGTGGCAGGCATCCATCACACCAAGGGTGGGGATCGTAGTAGTGGCAGGCATCCAGCACCCCATGAGTGGAGATGGTAGTAGTGGCAGGCATCCAGCCCCCCATGAGTGGGGATGGTAGTAGTGATAGGCATCCTGCCCCCCATGAGTGGGGATGGTAGTAGTGATAGGCATCCTGCCCCCCATGAGTGGGGATGGTAGTAGTGATAGGCATCCAGGCCCCCATGAGTAGGGGTGGTGGTAGTGATAGGCATCCAGCCCCCCATGAGTGGGGATGGTAGTAGTGATAGGCATCCAGCACCCCATGAGTGGAGATGGTAGTAGTGATAGGCATCCTGCCCCCCATGAGTGGGGATGGTAGTAGTGATAGGCATCCAGGCCCCCATGAGTAGGGGTGGTGGTAGTGATAGGCATCCAGCACCCCATGAGTGGGGATGGTAGTAGTGATAGGCATCCTGCCCCCCATGAGTGGGGATGGTAGTAGTGATAGACGTCCAGGCCCCCATGAGTAGGGGTGGTGGTAGTGGCAGGCATCCAGCCCCCCATGAGTGGGGATGGTAGTAGTGATAGGCATCCAGCACCCCATGAATGGGGATGGTAGTAGTGATGGGCATCCAGGCCCCCATGAGTAGGGGTAGTGGTGGTGGCAGGCATCCATCACACCAAGGGTGGGGATGGTAGTAGTGGCAGGCATCCAGCACCCCATGAGTGGGGATGGTAGAAGTGATAGGCATCCTGCCCCCCATGAGTGGGGATGGTAGTGGTGGTAGGCATCCTGCCCCCCATGAGTGGGGATGGTAGTAGTGATGGGCATCCAGGCCCCCATGAGTAAAGGGTAGTGGTGGTGGCAGGCATCCATCACACCAAGGGTGGGGATGGTAGTAGTGGCAGGCATCCAGCACCCCATGAGTGGAGATGGTAGTAGTGGCAGGCATCCAGCCCCCCATGAGTGGGGATGGTAGTAGTGATAGGCACCCAGCACCCCATGAGTGGGGATGGTAGTAGTGATGGGCAGCCAGGCCCCCATGAGTAGGGGTAGTGATGGTGGCAGGCATCCATCACACCAAGGGTGGGGATGGTAGTAGTGGCAGGCATCCAGCACCCCATGAGTGGAGATGGTAGTAGTGGCAGGCATCCAGCCCCCATGAGTGGGGATGGTAGTAGTGATAGGCATCCAGCCCCCCATGAGTGGGGATGGTAGTAGTGATAGGCATCCAGCACCCCATGAGTGGGGATGGTAGTAGTGATAGGCATCCTGCCCCCCATGAGTGGGGATGGTAGTAGTGATAGGCTTCCCTGCCCCCATGAGTAGGGGTGGTGGTAGTGGCAGGCATCCAGCCCCCCATGAGTGGGATGGTATTAGTGATAGTCATCCAGCACCCCATGAGTGGGGATGGTAGTAGTGATAGGCATCCTGCCCCCCATGAGTGGGGATGGTAGTGGTGGCAGGCATCCTGCACCCCATGAGTGGGGATGGTAGTGGTGGTAGGCATCCAGCCCCCCATGAGTGGGGATGGTAGTAGTGACAGGCATCCAGGCCCCCCTGAGTAGGGGTGGTGGTGGTGGCAGGCATCCAGGCCCCTATGGGTGTGTATGGCATTGGTGATGCCCATCCCACCCCTATGATTGTGCTGTTGCTAGTGTACGTCATTTGTGCATCCCTATGTGTGTGTGACATATTTCGGGTACGTGTCGTTTGTTTGTGTTGTGGGTGTTTGACTTACCGTCTGCGCCGTACGCGCCCGAACCGGTCCCGGTAATAGATGTAGAGTATAGGTAGGACCTGCGCGATGGGATTCATGGTTGGGTCGTCTCGTTCGGGTTTCGCGTGTCTTCGACTCGTACTCGTCACTGGCTTGTTCATCTCGTAGCCGTGGATCTTCTTGTGGCGCGAATCCGAGCTTATGTGCGGCTCTCCCGGATGCTGAAACATGCCGGACGTAGCGACGGGTTCGGCGCGTACGGAAGACGCATCGTACTAGTCCGGCCAGAAGGTGCTGTGTATTTGGGTCCCTGCGGCTCGAATCGGCGTTTGCAGGGAACAGGAGCTGGATTGGGTAAGTACGGCTCGCTCGGATTCTGGGCTGTTATGCGCATCGTACTTGTTCGTTCGGTAGAGTGTTTCGAGTCGGTCGGAAAACACGCGTTCGGCTGGTATTTTTTCCAGACGAATACTGTTAGGTGCGCTTCCGGCCGACATCGGAATCGACCCCTTAGTTGTGGGCTGAGAGGGAAGGTTTGTCATATCAGATCTTCAGATCTCCCAGGATACAGAGGTTAAAATGTTAAGGGAGAAGTCTCGCCAAGCATGTAAGAAGGCCTCTATGAAAACTCCACTGTTGGACAAAGGTCTGTAAACAAGTAAGTGAGAGAATGAGAAAGTAGCAGTGGATTTTGAGCAAAATGGCAAGGTTTTACAGTCTGAGAGTGAGAGAAGGCAGAAGTGAAGAAGGATAGATGTGACTAGAGGGTGTATAAAGAAAGAGAATATAAAAAAAATAATATAAAAAAAGAAGGGGTACTGGAAGCTTACTGAGAAAAAAAAGTGTTGTTTGAAAGATTGAAAAAGTTTGTGTACATGCTTTTTGTCCTCCGCGAAGACGTTGACTAAAGATTACACTGGGTTAGTGGGTGCAGGGTAGGGAGGGGTTTTGGGGGTGTTTAAATTGCGAGGAGGAATGAGGTGAGTTAGCAACATTAATAGGGGTAGAGACAGGGTTTGAGGGGGCTTAGAAGCCGAAAAGGCAACAATGGGTGTCATGCAAGCACTGTAAATTGTGCCATTTGTGGGCATCTGAAATGAGAGGAACTTGATAGGTAAGAGTCGATATGGCACTGCGCATGGGTGTTATGAATGTGTAAGCAGATCGAAGTGGGCAGAATCAGGAGAAAGATGAGACTAGGGAGCAGGAAAATGGTGTTAGAAGGTGAGATGTATGAAGGATGTAGAGCTACAGGAGAGGATAGGTGTTTGGTGAAATCCTTGTGGAAAATGCAAGACAGATGGAATAGGGAAGAAAAATGTATGTTAGAGTGAAACAAGAGTGAATGAGATGGGAAAGGAGATGAGAGAGAGAGTGAAGAGGTGGTAGGAGACAAAGAGTGTAAGTTACAGTTTGAGATGCGGAAATGAGGCATGTGACACCTAATAGAGTTAGGAAACCTGTCCCATTTTGAGAATGTGAGGTTGTTTGGAGTAAAGAGATAGGAATAGAGTTTAGAGAATGGTTTTTCTACAGAGAGTATGGGGAAAAGGACAGGAGCAGTGAGATAGGGTAGGTAAGAAGATGAGACTGCCAGACGGAAGCCCAGATATTTAGGAGAATGATTGGGCCTAGGGAGGAGAGGAAGGGTAGACCTGAAAAACAGAGGGTAGATGTTTAAAGCTGAGAAATGAGGAAGAGGATACGGAGAAGCTAGAAATGGTGATGTCAAGAGCAGTATATGAGTATTTGAGGAGAATGGTGGAAGTGGAGAAGGTAGGGCATAGTATTGGAACAGGGTCACACACACACACACATACAAAGCCTTACCCAACATTGGCCCCACATACCTCAATAGCCACATAAACTTCCACAAATCTACCAGATACCTCCACTCAACCAGATTCCTTCTTCACACATCCCTCTCTCTGCGTATGCAGAAGCAGATCTGTGGGTCGTGCTTTCTCATACCTTGTTCCTAAAGTGTGGAATAACATACCCCTCCACACCAGAGCAGCATACTCAGTTTTTGAATTCCACAAGAAACTGAAAACCTGGCTCTTCCCCTAGCTTTGATCCTGGCTCGGCCCTTACAGCTCCTGCATCAGTGGCAGGAGACCCTCTTGGTGAGTTGTGCACTATAGAAATACACATAACATGACATAACATGAAGCCTAAGGGTTTATTGTGGGATAAGGAGGTGTTCCCAGATTTGTACTATGGAAACTGTGTTGCTATGAAGCTTAGCAGAAAGGAAACACTGCTAGTAGGGTGTTCAAAATAAATCTGATACAATAAATAGACACTTTCAACCTTATACACAAGCATGCATGGCTCATGGATGCGTATGCAGACATGCACATCTATGAAACTGACATAGAGCTGAGTACCATTGTTCTATAATGCGCATTATTTCGGGTGAGGCTTATGCAGTGCTTTAACAAGTACAATTCAACTGCTCTCCTTTACAACATTTCTTCAAGCACATTGCCTCTTAGCAATTCTGAATACAAATAAGAACACATAAATAAAAGAGGATTTTGTGATTTAGTTCATAGTTCACGGGTGGTCTCAATACTTCAGTTTTGTAATTATGTTTTCTATTAAAGATCCTAGCATGGGAAATGCTACCTGCTGATTCCTTATAATAAGCTCTGCGTTTTTATCCTCTCTGGTTCATGGCAGTAAGGAGGACTGTTCCAACTCCTACTGCCACTGATGTGATTAAGACCAAACAAGAAGAGGTGTTGACTACCGAATTTACAACTTTTAAATAGTTAATTTGGAAAAGAATAATTCATTAAAAGCATTTAATGTATTTTAACAGATACACATGGAAATGCAATTTTTAAGTGATAAATTCACAGGAAATACACCCATTACATGAGAAATTATTCAGCTCTACACTGAATCAAGCAAGAGGGACTTGTTTTTCCTGCTCTCTCTTTAGCATAAAGTGTTTAATTTCACTGCATTCTAAAGCCGACTCTCATGGTAGTGATAACTGGAGTGCCCCAGGCCTACGACCTCATGGTACTCTAAATAGGCAGGGTTTCATCATTATTTAAAGTTCAGCTTCATTTTCACACTTGCGTTTCCTGTGAATGGTTTAAACATTGTTTATATGCACATTGACCAGGTGACACTTTCCGTGAAAGCAAGTGTTGTCTTATCAAAAATTACGACAGTAGCAGTGTTTCATTGATGAACTTCCACGTAGACGACCCCAGTGACGCTAACACCACCGACCTCCTGCAGAGCATGAGCAACATTGGCTTCAAACAGCTTTTCACTGACTCTACCCACATTGCAGGACCCACGCTCAACCCCATCTTTACCACCAGTGACAGAGTCAGGTACAACCGCACCACACAACTCACCTGGTCTGACCCTACAGCGTCCACTTCACCATCTCAGGGCCCACCTACTCCAGCACCGTGCCCCCCAGATCCACACGCAAAAGTTGTGTAAAAGCTTTAAATTCAGGTAAGCAAACGGAGCTATTAGTTGTGAATGCTATGAGGCCTGCACAAGTTATAGGTCCACAATTGCCCCCTCACTGGGAGCCAAGCACGTCATTGCAGCGTTTGACTCTTTCAGCGTATCGGAGCAGAGCAGTCCAAGGCCTACTCAGGGGAGGTGGTGTGGGCTAATATTCACCATTTGCTGGCACTCAATAATAACACTCAATAAATGATTGTCCACTATGTGCTTTTCCTTCAGAAAAGGAAAAATACACTCATTACACACACACACTACTTAATAGTATGCAGTGTTTTACAAATATACATAAGAATGTTAGGAATACCTTTGATGACATTGCCTTTGACCCCTAAAGGGTCATGTCCACAGAAATCACAGAAACCCCTCCCATACCATATATCACATTAACTTATAGGAGGGAGTGACTTCAAATCAATCAAGCCTATTGGCATTATCAAGGAAACCACATTTAAAGGCCAAGTATCTTATGCTATAATATATCACTTTATCATTGACTTCAGTAACCATATTCTATCTGCAATCATTATAACTAATAAAACATTGCATTGGGGGTGGAGCCAGGATCCATCATGGCCGCTCGGCGCTTCTGCTCCGCTTAAGCCCCGCGTTCAACAACCAGCGCGGCGCTTAAACCCCACTTCAACAGCTAATTGAGCCATCTCCTGATGTCTGAAGGTCGGGAGCGTCTGCCGCTGTGGCCGCCGTTCAAACCAGAAGCTGCAACGCCGGGATATCGGCAAATGACCTGGCCGGCGATATTGCCTCAAGATGGCGCCCGGGATGGAACGGACCCGCGTTTGGAATACCGGAGCTGTGTGGCCCGTCCGCTGCGCGTGAAAAACATTCCTTGGCCGCAGCGGACATGCCGGTTTGTTTGCCCTGAGCCTAGAGGCACCTGTTTGCCGAAGATCGAGGTGAGCGGTCCCCCCTCCCCCCCCTGCGAGAGGCAATATGGCGGCTCCCACCGCGCTGCCCACCGTAATGGGAGATGTGCCCCAGCGCCCTTTCAGGGTCTGTGCTACGCCTCGAGAGCCTAGGGACACCGGGGGTGATCTTGTGTCCTTTGAAATAACTAATGGGAGTCCGACCCTTCCTCCCCCACAAAGCTCTGTCGTACTCGGCACACTCTCGGTTTGGAAAGGGTCCCAGGATGCCTGACCCCAACATGGCCGACATTGGTGACTTCTTCCCCTTGCTGAACTTTTACCTACTCAACCCTTCCTGGACTGTGCCTGACCTCAAGAGGACTTCTAGATCTCTTTATGACCATGGCCTCCCTCCCCTCCACCCCCCGCACTACTCTGACATTCCCTGAGGACACATAACCTCTTTCCTGACAGCGGAGTCCGAGGATTATGTCCGACGCCCGGTGGAGCTGCTCTGTTCAGCTAATGAGGAGATCGGACTTGGTTCACCCCTGACCGTCACCTGCCCAGCCGGACCTTGGGCACAGTTTCTCCCTTTCTCCCTGTCTTGCCCACCCTCCCCTCTTTGTATTCATGCGGTTCTGCTTTTGCCTTGTTCTCCTTTCTATCCACCTGTCTGACCGATACCCGTTGATGCTTCCTTGAGAGCTATAGGGGAGACTGGCCTCGGACTACCTCACTGGCCGTCACCTACCCATTCGGTCTTTGGGCTGACTTTACCTATGTCTCTTATTCCTTCCTCCCCCTCGTCCTCTCCCTCTCACTCCCCTCTCTCCCCTTCCCTCTCTACTGATCTCTCCTTCTCTCCCATTAATGTGTCTCATATATTTTGATGTAACGTAAAATTGTTATTATTGTTGTAACTTTGCTGACCTTATGTAAGCGCTCTGATACCTACGGGTCTAGCCAGCGCTATATAAAACTCTTTAAATAAATAAAATAAATAAATAAACCTTTCATAAAAAATCATAATTGAAAAATCACTATCAACAATTCCTTTGAATACAACATTGCATCCTCATCTTTCTAACCTCGTCCCATTCCTTACTAACGGAGTGATTGTGCCCATTCAGTCTTCTCTAACACCCTTGCAAAGCTGTCTTCTCTTTTTATGAAAAGAGAGACCCAGGAAGAATAAACCCCTCCTTTCCTACAACTCCCTGTTAATTTTTTGTGTGCTCTTTCCTTGTAGGACTGTTGAGCTATTGCATTGACCCCTGGCAAATAGTACTTTACTGAGATATGTTCAATTATTTTAATTAATTTATGTGTGTATGTTGGGGTTGCAGGGGCACTGCTTTATTATTGCACAGAGTGGCTGCTGGAGCATCGCTCCCTGCATTATACGGTTGCTTGAGCACCACACAGGTGGGTTTCCCAAGGAGTCTAGAGACCGTGCTGTCTGTTGCTCCCATGCAGGAGCTGCAGATTTCTGGTTCGCGGCCACTATTTCAGTGGCAGCGGCAGTGCTGCCAGCATGTGGGTCCCCTATTCCAATCCCTGTTCCCCCCAGCTGGGGATTCCTGTTGCCGCCGCTGGCTGCATCGGCAGTGTTGTTGAGAACAGTTGTGTCGGCCTCTTGTTAGAGGTGCGCTGCCGACTTCTGTTGTTGCTGTGCACTGCAGCTGTTCTTGTTTCCAGTGGCCGCCTCTTTCAGCGGCCGTTTTAATATTATAGTCCCAGGGTTATGAGCGGCCGGTTTCTAGGGAGAAGTATCCCCTATCAAAGCCCAGTCTCCATTCGCTATGTACTGGGGATGGTGCTGGTGTCAGGAGATAGTTTTCCATTGTCTTCGACACCAGTCGTTTCTGTGACTCTTTTTGTTATATATTATTTTTGCAGCAAGATCTCTGTGAAAATCGTACCCTGGAGTCTGATTGTGGGGCTTCTGCTTTCTGGACTGGCCCTGTGAGGGTTACAGAAGCTCTTCATCTCTGCCTATTTCTCACTTTTCTGCGGTGTCTTTTTCTTTGCCTGAGAATTGTCTACTTTTAGTCAGACATTTATTTGTATTTCTTCTCAGGACCCCTGGTGTATATAGGGCTGCCTCTTTCTGTTTGCACAGTGTACTTGAAAGAGCTTTGTCAGTTCACCATGGGCAAATACTCCCGTATGTCTCGGCATGACTCTGCTGATAAGCGACTGCATGGAGTACATGGAGATAATCTTGGTCATCTTTCTCCCTCTTTGTTGGGGACGCATCGTCAGGATATGGTAAGTGAGGTGTCGGATGCCTACAACAGACAGCATGATAAAGCTGCCTTTCCTATTTCTCATCATTCCTCTGAGGACTCCAATTGGTCATTCCCCCCTCCATCATCTGTTTCATCTTGGGTTTCTGCAGATTATGAGGAGAAAGATGTTGTTTTTCCCTCTGATTCTTCTTCCAAGGGGAAATATATTTTAAAAGAGGATTTGGAACCTGTCATTTCTTACCTTTCTTCTTATCTCCCGCTTCCTCAGGATATGTTACAACCCTGCACAAGTGGTGACTGGTTCAGGCAATTCCAACGACCTTCAGACCCTAAGGTAACATCCTGCCATCCAAAATCTTTTGGGACATGAACGGAGGGATCCGGAAAGGGTTTTGGTATCCAGGTTCATGAAGAGACTTTGGGGCATATTAGCAACGCTTTGCGATAGTTATCGCAAAGCGTGCTCAGCGCTCATTTTCCTAACGCCGGCTATCGCAGGTATTTATCGCGGAGATATCGCGTTATTAGCAACGCGTATCTCCAAGGCGATAATGATTCCTGCGATAGCGGGAAATCGCCGTTTTGCATGGAACATCGCTGGTTTTCCAGCGATGTTCCCTGCTAAACGGCGATGCACCTTGCTGATACGACCCTGTGGTCGTATCAGCAGAATCCACCCCTATGTTGGGGATGGCTAAGTCAGGATTTTAGCAGACGTAGATTTTGGCGAAACGGCCGTTTTCGCCAAAATCTAACCTCTGCTAAAATCATGTGAGCTGCCATGTAAATATCGCGATGTGAACATCAGCGATATTTGCAACGTAGTCCATCCGGGGTACATCAGTAACGCCCACTTTGCATCTCATTGGAGATGCAAAGGGAGGCGTTAGGAAAAGGGTGCTAACATGCGATTATGCATGTTAGCACCCTCTTGTTGATAGGGCGATAGTTTTATCTCCGTTTTTCTGGCTTTTAAAGCCAGTAAAACAGAGATAAAGCCCTTGCTGATATGCCCCTTTATCCTCTAGCACAGGGAGAGATTGAGTTACTGCAAGTCTTGACTCTTGACCCTCTCCTTTCTAATCTGATGGAACTTTTAAATAGTTAATTTGGAAAAGGATAATCCATTAAAAAGCATTTAATGTATTTTAACAGATACACATGGAAATGCAATTTTTAAGTGATAAATTCACAGGAAATACACCCATTACATGAGAAATTATTCCGCTCTTCACTGAATCAAGCAAGAGGGACTTGTTTTTCCTGCTCTCTCTTTAGCATAAAGTGTTTAATTTCACTGCATTCTAAAGCCGACTCTCATGGTAGTGATAACTGGAGTGCCCCAGGCCTACGAACGCATGGTACTCTAAATAGGCAGGGTTTCATCATTATTTAAAGTTCAGCTTCATTTTCACACTTGCGTTTCCTGTGAATGGTTTAAACATTGTTTATATGCACATTGACCAGGTGACACTTTCCGTGAAAGCAAGTGTTGTCTTATCAAAATTTACGACAGTAGCAGTGTTTCATTGATGAACTTCCACGTAGAATACCCCAGTGACGACAATACCACCGACCTCCTGGAGAGCATGAGCAACATTGGATTCAAACAGCTTTTCACTGACTCCACCCACATTGCAGGACACACGCTCGACCCCATCTTCACCGCCAGTGACAGATTCAGGTACAACCGCGCCACACAACTCACCTAATCTGACCACTACAGCGTTCACTTCACCATCTCAGGGCCCACCTACTCCAGCACCATGCCCCCTGAAAACCCTCTTTATTTAATGAAGATGTCACCTTGGCTACTCCTGTAGAAAAGAAGTTAGAGGCGGCCCTAAAGCACCAATGCTTGACTAAGCCTTCCTTTACGTTTTGAGATCTATGCGATTTATACTCCGCAGCCATTAGTTAAAGATTTCCAATCCCTCTCTTCAGCAATCCAAGAAGGTCAGGATTGTTCAGAGTTATTGGGGCGCATGAAAGTCCAGGCAAAGGTCTCTTCAGATATCACGTTTGATAATTTGAGAGCATCTGCTATGGCCTCGGCAAGTACTGCGGTGGCCAGGCATCATCTGCACCTTGCACAATTGGAAGGTAGAGGTGGCTCAAAAGGAATTGTTTGTTGAGTATGCCTTTCTCCATTAATCTTCTGTTTTTGAAAGAGGTTCTCAAGAAATCTTTTATGAGTCAGAAGCATGTCTAACCTTTCTGGCCAATACAAAAGGTTTGGAATTCTGGCAGAAAAAAGGTCTGATTTGTACAGACGATGTAGGACAGATTTTCAGCAGAATTGTTCTATCTTTCAACTCAAGCCTTCTCAGGTCTCTGGTTCTTCCCATTCAACCACTGCAAAGCAGGGTCGTAAGCATCCCTCCTGACTAGACTGGCCCTTCCCTAGCTCATGTGGGAGGTCATCTCCAGCTCTTTCAGAAAATCTCAAGAACCTTGATTAGCGACAACTGGCTAGTCCAAACAGTGTCACAGGGTATGTGCTACCTGTGTGTCAAGACTTTCAGGAGCCTCAATTCTTTCTGACCCAGTGGCCCAGGGAATTGCTCAAGAGAAAGGCCTTAGAGGAGACCATTGCTTTTTGCTGAAGAGAAGAGCCATCATCAAGGTACCTCCGCAGGAGAGGGGTTTGGGTTGCTATTCTCGGGTCTTTCTGGACCAGAAAATCACATGCATCTTTTGTATTATTATAGACCTTCACCTCTTCAACTGGTACATTGAGACAATTAATTTCAAAATGAATACAATCCAACAGGGGATCCCTTTGGTCTTTCTGGGAGACTTTTTAACAAAGTTTGGCCTTCAGGATACATACCTGCATGTTTCAGTAGCTGGAGTCTCTAAGAGGTTCCTCAGATTTGCAGTGGGCACTCACCATTGACAGTTCAGAGTACTTCCTTTTGGCCTCAAGCCCTCTTCTCTGATTTTTTTACAAAAATCCTGGCATCTGTAAATGGTCTCCTACATTCTCCGGATGTCATCATCCATCCTTACTTGTTCCATATGCTAATTCAGGCTCCCTCTCAACGAAAGGCCCTTTCACATACATCCAAGACTGTGGAGACTCTGCAGCAATTTGGGTTTATTATAAATCACCTGAAATCTCTGTTGGTTCTATCTCAAACAGTGGAATACATTGGAGCACTCTTCGACTTCCATGTGGGCATGGTAATTTTTCCAGAGACCAGGAGCATCAGGCTGAGAATTTCAGCGCTATGATAATGGTATCCACCTCAGTCCATCAGGAACTTTAGTGGTGCTGACTCTTCCTGCCTTGGAAAGGGGTACTCCGTACTTGCCTCCTGCTCTATTGATTCTTAGAAACGATGCAAGCAGTCTGGGCTGGGGGGAGTTTTGGGGCACCAGACAGTGCAAGGTCTTTGGACTCTTCGGGAGAGCAGCCATTCATCCATTTGGGGGGAACTGAGGGGAGTTTGGAATGCTCTGATATATTTTACTTCCCACCCGAGAAATCTGGCCATTTTAGTGCAGGTAGACAACCAGGTAGCAATGTCATACATCAATTGCCAGTGCAGCACTGGACCTCTTCCTTCAACAGTCTGGCTCTTCTACCATGTTCCTGGGTGGAGTCCATTCTTCTCAGTCTCAAAGCGACTCACATAAAGGGTGTTCTTAATTGTCAAGCTGGCTATTTGAGCTGTGCTTTCCCTCCATCACAGGAATTTGTCCCATACCAACAGGTTTTTCTCCAGATTTGCAAGAAATGGGGAGTTCCTGTAGTCGATCTGTTTGCATCTCCTCCGAGTGCCTAAGTTCTTCTCTTTTTTGCATGGTTTCAGACTCTGGGAGCAGGGGTAACCGATGCTCTGTCCTGTCCCTGGCTTCCGGGACTCCAGTATGTCTTCCCTCCTATCTCCCTCATTCCCAGGTGTCTGACGCGACTCTGGAGCAAACCAGCAGAAGTGATTCTGGTTCTCCCTTGCCTTTTTGGGTCAGGCGTCCTTGGTTCCCTATCCTTCAGCTTCTGGCCCTGGAGAAGGAATGCATTCTACCTCTATCCCCTTCTCCTTTGATCCAGCCTGTCTTTCTGCTTTGGACTCTGGCCAGGTTGCAACTGTCGGTTTGGAGGTTGAAAGGGAAGACATGCTAAAAAGAGGACTTTCAGTGTCATTCTCCCATTTCCTTCAGTCATCCAGAAGACCCTTTTACCAATAAAGCATATGAGCACCACTGGAAATATTTTGAATGCTGGTGTAGGGAAAGGTCTGTCACCTGTTTCCACTCTGATTGAGGTTATTTTTCAGTTCCTCCTAGAGGGTTTTGACTAGGGGCTTTCAGCCTCCTCACTCAAGCTCCAGAGGTTCTCCATTAAGACTTCCAGGTCTCCTTGGGAAAATTTGTAGTCCGTTGAGCTCCTGGCCTTTAAATTATTTAAAGGTTTTCAAGTATTGCAGCCCAGGGTTCATTCCCTTTTTTCTTCCTCGGATCTCCCTTTAGTTCTTTCTTACCTCCAGGGAGATCCTTATGAGCCTTTGAAGGAGGTTTTTTTTTAGTGGGCATCACTTCTGCAAGACGGCTGGGTGATTTAAATCATCTGGTATGCTGTTCCCCTTACTTGAGAGTTTATGATGACAGGATCATGTTATCCCTTGATCTGAAGTTTCTTCCCAAGGTTAATTCTTCATTCCATCGTGACCATGAGATCTTGTTGCTGATTTTCCCACAGGAGAATTTGGCTTCAAATTATTTGCTCTCTCTCCTTGATATGGCATGGGCCCTTAAGATTTATCTTTCCCGTCCATCAGAGTTTCGCTAGTCTGAGAGTTTGTTTGCCAACTTTGGTCCTGTAAAAAAGGTGAGAAGCCATCTTCCTTTACGTTAGCCAGATTGGTCAAGACTGTTATTATTTTGGCATATGCAGCTTCTGGTGTAGACATGCTTGGCAGGATCAAGGCTCACTCTACCCGGGAATGGCGGCCTCTTTGGGTGAGTAGTATGGAGTTTCTATTAAGGATATTTGTAGAGCTGCTACGTGGTCTTCAACTAACACCTTTTTTTTCTCATTATAGACTCAATGTTGCACAGGGATCTGACCTTTCTTTTGCCTCACATGTCTTGCAAGTTTCAATGAATCAATTGTGTGGTGTGTGTTTACTCATTCATAACCTGTGTTTTCTTCTATCTCTTTGCATTGTTACAAATAGTTTGATTGAATGATAATAAAAGCTCTTCCTTCTATTTCTCTGTTGACTGTTTTCTTTTTGTCTAGTTTTTCCGGATGCTGCTGAAAGTTTGATTGCTTAGGTATCACTCCATTGGTAAGGAATGGGACGAGGCTAGGAAGATGAGGAGGTAATGCCTGGATTACTTACCAGTAATCTTCATTACTCCGATTCTTCCTTACACACCTTCCCACCCTCCCTTCCTTTCAGCAGCCCTTCTGGGCTTTGTAATGGACAGGTAATTGTGTGAAAGGGAAGAGTATATTCTTCCTGGGTCTCTCTTTTCATACAAAGAGAAGACAGCTTTGGAAGGGTGATAGAGAGGAGTGAATAGACACAATCACTCCATTAGGAAGGAAACGATGAGTAAGGAAGAATTGGATAATGAAGATTACCAGTAAGTAATCCAGGTATTATATGTGTCTGTGCCATTCTTTAGCCACTTTAAGCCACAATACCTGCAGCCATAGAAGTTACTACTAGAGCTCTTTGCACTCCCAGGCTGCAGAAGAAAAGCTCCAATGTCACGAGAGCTTAACGTAGGCTGAAAAGCCAGTGGGGTCATAGGTTCTTTGACTCTGCAGGGCCAGTTCTTCTTTTTAGAGGTGGGGGTCCCTGTATTCCTGCAGCCTCCACAACTTTTATTTTTACCATTGGTGGTGCCCCTGCCATCCTGGAGCCACAGCATAAAAGAAATCTTTAGACACATGTGAGCCCCGCAGGACTTATGGGATACTCCAGCGAGGGACCATTAATTTTAATTAAGCAGCTCCAGTCATGGCTTTACTTGTGTTGCCAGGACCCCTGTCCTGGTTCTTCTTTGCTTTTTGGCTCTTCCTTGGAGTGTCCACTCCCTCCCAGGCACCCTGACTTGGATTTGCTTTGGGATAGCACAAGAAGCCCACCCCCGGCTGCCCCTGTTGGCTCCCCTGCTGGCATCCTTCTCTGCTGGCACGAGAGCCAGCAGCTTGATTCTCCCTGCCTGCTCCATTTAGGAAGGGTGTAACTCTTGCAGTGGCTGCCCCACTCCCCCCAGACACGGGCACGGTGAGCGAGAGTGAGCGAGGTCAAGCCCACCGCCATTGGATGTTTAGAGAGGTCTGTGCTTCCTCCCCCATCTAGTAGGCCTGGGCTGTTTCAAACCTGGTATAATGTGACAGCTAATTAAAGGATGCAAATTTTCTTCCCCACCCGTTCCTCCTCAGGAGCTGAGTGAATCACTGTTTATTACTCGTTTTGTGCAGGGAGACTTTTGTTTCTGGGGAGCAGTGTAATTAACTTGACTCAGCAGGGTGACAAAAGGCCTGGACTCTGATCTTGAGCTGAACTAGAGAAATATGAAAATTCTGGACGATCCATAAGGTGTGCATGTTTCTGCTAGGGACTTGCATATTCATCATAGGCCCACATTCTTCACCCTAGTTTGATATCTTGCTGGACTTTGTAGGCCAAAGGGAAGTGAAACTGTACTCTAAGGCAGGTTTCCCTCATGCATTTATTGGGATGCTACCCCAAGTGATTGTCAGTGGTTAGACAACTTGCAAGCATTCCTCCCATCACTTTTGTGTGTTTCATGTGCCACCCTAAGTGGCATGCGTATGCCCAGACGTGGCTCCCATGTTCCCTGTGTCGATGGAACTAAGCTGTTCTTGGCTAATGAGTACCTAACTAGGATGAAACCGGTCCTGGGTTTCTTGTGTTCTGGTTTAGGGATTACCTAGCTTGGCAGTTTGGGCTGGACTGTTCCCATGAGGAGCAAGGTAAAGACTGATTTGCATAAGTCTAGGTCCAAACTGAGGTGCCATGGTGAGCAAAAGAATAATGGGTTGCAATGCTACCCCGAGCAATTGCCAGTGGTTAGACAAATTGCAAGCATTCCTCCCAATCACCTTTTGTGTATTTCAGACCAGACACACCATTCACCAGTTTTCCACCACCCTACATATCTTACGCTAGCCGTCTGCCACCAAGACCACCCACCTCCCCCAACCATGAAGTCACCTCACCCCCCAGAGAACCCAAACTGCTCTAAGGACCCTTCTGGTTCTATGTTAAATGCATCTAGGATGCTGAACGGCTATATAGACTGAACAGATCTAGGCCTCACCTTGCCCTGGGTCACACAACCCTGCCCCCATCACACTCTCTCTGGCAAGTGTTCAGTGCCTCAGAACTGATGACTTCCCACTAGACAGTTTAACACCTGTCTTAAGGGTCACTGACTGTTCTCCCTGTGAAGACTATACAACCCAGTACCCTCAGGACTCTGAGTCTCTACACTCTAAATATGCAGATTCCTTTGATCCTCACTCACAGCACTTATGCTGGGGTCTACAGCTGTCATCACCCTTGCAGGATGACTGTTGTCCCTAAATAAATAACAGCCCACTCACAACCCTTGGTACTCTGCTGACAGAGAAGCATCTTTGGGCCATTGGCCTGGATCCCGGCTGGGACAACAGAGTCCAGCCTATGACTCACCACCACACTCGCAGTGTCTAGAAAGCTGAGACCTCCTGTCAGGCAAGCCTACAGCACATTGCCCAAGGGAACCACACCAGGAACCTAACTTTCTCTCCACTGCGAGAATAGGGCCTATGCCCCCTCCCTTAGGAGCTCAACCCCTCTCTTTGGAAGGCTGGTCTTCCAAAGGTCCTCAAGCCACACAAAATCTTGGGGAGGCCTGAGCTAGCAGTGCCTCCTCTTGGCAGCTCCAACCACAGGAATTACACTTGGAACCTAGATCCCCCTGTGCTCCAAGGGAGAACAGAGTCGATGTACCACCTTGCCTAGGAGTTTGTGCAATCCCTCAGGACTACGTGGGAAAGTCTATAGGCCTTGAATCGGCCTCACCCACTCTCTTTGGGCAACTCCTCAGCCTCACAGCAGCCCATCTGGAGACCATTTAGGGTCCCTAAAGATCCCTTCCTTAGATTTTGATAGGTGCCCCTGTAGGCACACGCTTTCACCTTCCACTTTAGGGCATCTGCTCTATCCTGGGTACACCCACTGTGCGCCCTTCAGAAGTCTGCCATGCAAAGTCCTCTGCAGCCTATTCCACTGGCAGCTCAAAGTGACAGTCCTCCACAGAAGTTACTGCATCAACCTAGACTGAAGCACAGGGTCCCTTCACTCAAGATAGACCCCACCTGGCCTCCTGGTTGTGCCACTGTGGGCGGACCCACCTTCTGTACCATCTTGCTGAGGTCCACACTCACCAGTAAAACCACTTGCCTGACAAGCAAGGACAGCTTGAAAGGGGTACTAGGGATGCATCCCGAGGCTGATACAGCTAAAGTGCACCAGGCAGAAGTCCACTAAGGCAAAGCCTCTGCAGCCTGTCCCTCATTGGCAGCTCAGAGCACAATCCCTAACAGATGTGACTTCCTGCCTTCCTGTCCTGCAGTCTGAACTCACAGGACCTATCAGATTGGCCACCTGGCTAGGCATCACTCCACCCATTGCCTCAGGTTCAGAAAAACAGCACTCTCTAGGATGACATCATTGACTCTCCTACTCTGACACCTCAGGGTCCACTACTCTAATCCCTCCCCAAAATCTAGGATATCCACCAATCCCACTCAGATGTCTTTAGGGTCAGTTACTTAGCCATGTGGTGGACCTAGGAGCTACTAATGTACCACCGGTCTTGGGAGCCGTCCCCTTCTTGGGCCACCCACCACTATGGGCCACCCTTGTATAGCTCACCCTCCCCAGCAGATAACCTATATGGACCGTGGGAGCCACAAATTTCTTGCACTCCCACCTCCACAGTGGGAACATTTCTCAGGCCCACTCCACTCTTCCAGTAGTTTCATGCCTGTGCTAATGGCAGGAAAATCTCTGTAGAGAATGAGTTACTGTGTGTCCTGTCTCGGGATATCAGCCCTACCCATGACAAGTGCAAGAAATTCTGGATCTCCCTACCCCAAGAATCAGGGCCCACCCCCTTCACCCCAAATCTTCTGTGTGGGTACCTGTTGCAATCCCTAAACCTCTCACAAAGAACCCTCATTGGGCAAGCCTAATGTGTGTAGTGCTGGGGTTCAATAGAAACTATTCTCATGTAAACAGTGTGGGTGGAACACCAGTTGGGAGTCTCACCAACAATAAAAAGTCAAAAATCAGGTGATCCATAAAGCGAAAAAGTCTGGCGGATTAAATGGGCAGAACCCATTTTACTAGAATTCACTTTTACTATAGGGAAACAGACAATGCAATGTTACCAGTACTTTCAAACCTAACAATGCTGCCCCATCTATTGCTTGCATCGCTACCAGTGAGTGGCCATGCAAAGAAGGATTATCAAAACTAACGTAATTGTTTTGTCGAAAACTGTTGAACGGTGAATGCGTGAAAGGTGTTGAATGAAAACGTTTTTGAACTTTTATTTTTTAACACATGATAGATTTGAACTAGAAATAGAAAAGTCCACTTGGGATGGAATATTAGAGAAACATTATAGAGCTGTTAAAAAGCCAGTGTTGCCTTTCAGTTCTGAAATTTGGAGAGGGAGAGGAACAAGGGCCAAAATACAGTTGTGACAGTGTGTGTGCTGGATGTGTAAGTGTGTTTGAGTGATTGCATGTCTGAGTGCAGAGTGGTCATAAAGAAGTGATTTTTAGTTTGTGGTTGTCTCTGTGAGAGAGACATGATTACAAGCAAGGAGTGAAAGTGTTTGTGTGAAAGTGTTTATGTGTTTCACTGCCTGTGTGTGATCCTGTTTGTTTGTTCGCATGTTTGGCTGGGTGCTCAGGAAGTAGAAATGAGGGTGGCTTTATTGTGACAGTTAAATGTTATGGGCCTTGGGAATTGTGGCCATTCATTAATCACTAATAATATTTTGATGAGGTAGACCCATGGATGACTATGGACCTGGGGATATAACAATAACAAAGAGCACACTGGTCCCTAGTAAAAATACTTTAGATTCAAAGAACCAAATGGTGAATAAAATGTATTCAAAGGCATTTATGAAAAACTGTTTCAAGACACAAAGAGGCGCAGTGAATATTGGTGCAAAATAAATATGCTAGGTGCTCTCTTTAGAGGTGATACACTCAAGTGATGAATCATGATCAACAAGTATATAAACAAACACATGAATAGCACGGAACGTTACAGCAAGTTCTCAACAATCACATGGGGTCCGTGTTGTTAAAGTCGATGGTGTCTCAATCCCAATAAAGATGGTAGGATCATCATCAGGACTCAGGGGATACAACAAGCCAGAGAGAAAGCTCAAACAATAATAGAAAAAGGCTGATCAGAGTGAGGCTAAGAAAATGAGAAGTGAGCCAGTGCAAGGCATAGGCAATACTCCTAAGACTGTAGTTACATTATGAAAGGTAATGCACTTGTTAAAAGAGGGAGTCCTTGGGGACAGGCCTCAGAAACAAGGTGTGCAGTAGAATGAGAGGCACTGACCTGAGCTGGAGATATGCTGGATACCCGTATGGGGCTCTAAAAAGACGACAGTTGGAAGCATGCATGTGGTCTGGGTCTCAAGGTTCCCTCACTGGGCTAGAATCAGCTCACAAATGGAGATGCGCTGGTAGCGCTGACTGGCATCATGGAGTCCTTTTGGGGCAATGAGTTGGGAGTGTGAAAGGGCAGCATTCTGTTTAATGTAGGTGGCAGAAAAAGAAGAAGGACAGAGAACTGAAAATGAAGAAACTGAAGACAGACTAGGCCCAGGGACAGTAAAGGGAGGAGTAGTGGGCACCATTTTGGAATGGTTTACAAGAGATTGACAAACCTCAAAATAAAACAGCATAATAACACTTATACCAAAATAATCAGGAAGGTATACAATCAAAAATGCAAGACGGTGCAATAAAATCATATGTACATTGTAAAAAGAACCACAAAGGCAAGGGCAACAAGATGAGAGTACATATAGTTTCTGTATGAGGAAAATTCATTTTAAATCAAGGATGTCCAATCCTCCTCATAATTTAGACTCCTATGCTGACATATGCAAATCCTTATTTTTTGTGTGGTTTGGCCAATATACAGTAGGTTATAGGGACATAGAAAGGCATATGTTACATTGGCAGTGTTGCAATTTGAGAGAATCTCAAATGTGAAGTAAAATGCTGATGTGTAAATTCCTTGTGTACTGCTTTTTCATTGGAGGAAGGCCCCAACATGCAGTAATGGCGCGAGCTAGTCTGGGTGATGGTACGGCTGCACGGACTAAACAGTCTTTTAAGTTTGTTCGCCACTTGTAAGCAAACATAGGTGACTCAAACGCAAGGTCCTGCAGCTGCTAAAATATGCCAATGTTTTTAATGTTTTTGGAGATTAAGTTTGAACTTGGAGAGAAAGTAGTGATGCAGACAAGTAGGTTGGATTCCTGTTTTGCATTAGGGGTTAGTAGAGTCTTACACAGGTAGTAACATGCTCTCCTAGCAGAGCGTCTAATCAAGTGTTAGTGATAGCCACGTTCAAGTAGCTTGTGAGTTAGGATCTCTACCTCCCTGAAGAGACCAATTTTATGTTTGCATTTATGTCATAATCTTAAGAGTTTATTATATTATTGTGAGTCCTTAGTATGTGCAGATGGTGAATGGTGTATGCCAGGAGGGTGTTCCTCTCCATGGGCTTCCTATAAGGGGTGGTGTAGAGATGCTCATTTTCAACACAGACAGAAAGTTCCAGGAAAGACATTTCTGATTGATGGAATTGCATAGTGTATCTAAAGGCATCATAGTTTTGGTTTAACCATGTCTGAAATAATAGCAGTGTCTGAGTCAACTTCCCAAATCATGAAGATCTAATCTATATATCTCTTCTAGAGAGCAATATGTGCTCTGAAAGGATTAGTGTTGGAGAGAATGACTCTCTGTTCCAGTCATCCATGTGCATTACTGCTAATTTTGGTGCAAAAACTGCCCCCATGGAAGTCCCCTTTATCTGTAAATAGAAATTGTTGTCAAATTTAAAGTGTTTGTGTGTGAAGGCCATTTGCAGCAATGATATAATGAATGATGTTGGAACCTGGTGAAGTCTGGGTCTGCGGCTACGGATGCTATGTATGCCTCTCCCGCTGCAAAATTGCATTAACCTGCATCTATATTCAATTCTCTACTTGGATGAGATGGCCCATTTTTTTCTGAAGTTTTGCTACTCAACTCTTTCATGTATTATCACACAGTGTCTATCCAATTATTATTTTTTTTTCTCTGTTGGTAGTCTGAAGAAGGCGAGCTCCACGCATTCCTTCCTCAAAACGACTATTTCTTTCACAATTTTCCAAAATGGAGAATTCCTTGATTTCTTTGTCTAAGGGCTCCTCTTCTTCGGTACCTGTCCCACTTGCTTCAGGGAAGGCCTTGAAAAAAGACCCACCTTCTCTTTCAAAGTTACCTTCTCTTGTCTCCTTGGATTTGTTGCTGGAGGAGATACGTTCACTATGACCATACATGGAGGAAACCAACGCTAAACTGCAATTTCTTACTGAGAATTGGTCAAGGATGGATGAAAGACTAACTGTGGTAGAACAAAGTGTATCATCACTCAGGCTCACCAATGTTAAGGTTAATGCTCTTCAGTCTCAAGTCTCCTCACTTCAGAAACAGGTGGAGGACCTTGAAAATAGAAATAGACAAAATAATCTTCGCATTTATGGGTTACCTGAAGGCACGGAAGGTACTGAGCCTCTTACTTTTCTCAAATCTTTCATTCCTAAAATTTTGAATATGCCAGAAGGAACTTCTCGTAATATTCAGCGTGCCCATAGACTAGGGCATCAACATGCTAAAGCTTCTACTTTGTGACGACCTAGAGGAGTTATCTTCTACTTTTTGGAATACACTGACTTGCTTAAAGTTCTTGCAGCAGTTAAATCAACTAAACACATCTCATGGTCGGGTAATAATCTATATTTTTCTCAGGACTATGCTAAAAGCACAGCTGACAAACTCAAGGAATTTCTCAACTTGAGACCTAATCTTCGATCTCTTGGAGCCTGTTATGGTCTTTTCCAACCCTGCCTATTTAACGTTACCTACAAGAATAAAACTACAACTTACGAGGATCCGGTTGAAAAGTTTTATCAATTCCTGTAGAATAGAGGCTATGGAATTTTCTGGAGCGTCTACATCTCAGACCAATTAGAGTCACAAGAACTTCTTAGTTGTTTTCTGATATGATAGGTTTGTTTTAAATTTCTGTGTGACGATGATTATTCTAACATTGTTCTATTAAGATATATGTTGAGTATAGCTTTGTTATTCTCCTTGATTAACTGCCTCTTTCCTCCCTTACAGGAACATCTATGTTTGTGCCTATAATTTCTCTTCCCTGTCCTGTGAGCTGCGGTCCTTCCTCGCCCTCCTTTTCGTCGTGCTTGGATGTGCCATCTGTTCCATGTGGTCTCACCCCGCCATCTTTATATAGACTTTTAGGTATGTTTTGCTCCTTTGTTTTTGTTTTCCTAGTACTGTCTGTCTTTTCTCTTTCTTTATATCTGTCCCTTTTCCTTCTGTATTTGTCTTTGTAGTTTTCTTTTTTTTATACCCTTTTATTTTTGTCTTTGTATCTTCTCTCCTTACTCTCTGTGCATTGTTATATCAGTACGCTGAATAATCAGGTTGGCTTGTTGTTTATATTTTGCTTCTTACAAGGTCTACCTAGAGCATTGTTTTTCTTTTCTTTTATAATATTTACATGTCTTTGAGACTTGTTTCCTGTAATGTCAGGGATAAACTCTCCCATTAAGAGACAATTTGTTTTATCGCATTTGTCAAATCTTGAGGATGATATAGCTCTCTTACAAGAATCGCACCTAACAGAAAATGAATCGTTAAAGCTGAGGAGAGGATGGGTGGGTGAAGTCTTTTTCTCACCAGGGGATGGTAAATGAAATGGGGTCATAACTCTGTGTCACAAATCACTTTCTGCTAAATTACTTTCTCAGGACTCAGATGGTAAAGGTAGATGGTTATATACCAAACTCATGCTCCAACTTCTTTGTTTAATATTTATGCTCCTACTGTTGGGGACTCTTCTTTTTGGACTCATATCACTCAACAGTGTACAAAATACATGGAAGATAACTTTATCGTCGCGGGTAATTGCAATCAAATTATTGACCCTTTTATAGACCATAATTCATCGGTCTCTTTCATACCACATAAGGCTCATAAATCATTTGTTCAGACTATCCAACACTGTAAGTTAGTTGATGCTTGGAGACTTTGCAAGCCCACCTTGAGGGAATATACTTATTACTCCCTGGTACATCAGACTCAATGACGGATTGTTTATTTCTTCATTTCGCATAACATTTCCCAATCCTTAAAAGCTGCAGATATAGGTTCTATTTTAATATCTGACCATGCCCCTATTTCCATTCAAATAGATATTTTACAGAAGCCCAATCTCGCTAAACGTTGGCATTTTAATAATTCACTCCTCTCAGATCCTATATTCACTTCGTCTTTTACCTCTTTCTTTAATGAGTATTTCTCCTTTAATCAAACAGACTGCTTTTTCTTTTTCTATTATTTGGAATGTGTTTATAGCGGCTGCTCGTGATTTTATTATTGGTTATGTTTAAAAAGAAATTAAGGATTCACAAAACCATGCCACAGAACTTTTAGCAAAGATAAATAGAGTGGAGCATTCCTATTATTCTTCTAGATCAAAGGATTGTCTGTCTGAACTTATTGAAGCTAAATTTCAATTTTAATAAGGAACCGACAGACAGTGCCGCACTTTATTTACTTAAGTCTAGTGCAAAGTTTTATGGGGGCCAAAACAAAGCGGGCTAACTGTTGGCAAATTACCTTAAGGTCAAACAGAACAAACTTAATATTGAATCTATTATGGACTCAAAACAAACACTAAAGTTTAAAGACTCTGATATCTTAGCTGAATTCCTATGATTTTATACATTGTTATATACATCTGAGGATTTTCCTTCTGACAGTCACTTTTCTCAATATCTCTCTACTATTAAAAAATCTCTAGCTACTCAAATTGATCTTACATTATTAGATTCCGATATATCACAAACAGAACTTCACACAGCATTACATGCACTTAAAATAGATAAAGCTCCGGGACCAGATGGCTTTACAGTTGAATTTTTTACACACTTCTCACAATTACTTCTCCTCAAATTACACACTCTTCTCATTTCCTTTTTGCACTCGGCTAATCCTTCTGGCTCCTTTTTAAAAGTCTTAATTTGTCTTATCTCAAAAGAAGGAAAAGATTCACAGTTTTGTAAAAATTACAGACCCATTTTTCTAGTTAATATTGACTACAAGATTTTCTCTAAAGCCTTGGTCCTAAGATTGGAAGCGTATTTTCCTAAATTACTAGGCAAGGAACAATCGGGATTTGTCAAGGGTCGTCTTATTTCTGACAATACTCGCTTGTTTTTTTATATTTTTTCAAAATCCTCTCATATTTCTGAATCTCTGTCAGCAATTGCCCTAGATGCGGAAAAAGCGTTTGTCCAGGCATATTGGCCTTTCCTTTTTCAAACACTTAATGGTTTGGTTTTGGTCCAAAATAATATCTTTGATTTCTATTCTTTATTCCCAGCCCCGTGCAGCAGTCTATGTAAATGGCCTTACCTCTCCTTATTTTAGTTTGGGAAGAAGTGTTTGTCAGGGTTGTCCTCTCTCCCCATTCATTTTTAATTTAGCATTAGAACCCTTCTTATCTAGAATACATCAAAATCAAAACATACATGGACTTGATTTTAATAATCAACAAATTAAATTAGCGGCTTATGTTGATATGTGTTAATATTTCTTTCACAACCTCAGACCACTCCCCATTTTTTTTACAAGAAGTAACTTCCTATGCTTCAGTTTCTGGGTATAAATTGAATAGCGATAAGTGTGAGATCTTACCTTTAACCAAATTTTCTTTCAAAACAGATTTCACAACCTCAAACTTTACATGGAGTCCTCAACATATAAAATAATAGGTCTATACTTCACCTCATCAATTAAAACATTGTTCGACAAATGTGTACAGAAAATTTCTACTTTAACAAATAAATGGCATCCTTTAAATCTATCTTGGTGGGGTCGCTTAGATACCATTAAAATGATGTTAGTTCCTATTATGTTTTATACTGTTTCTATCATTCCATTACCTACTCCTCAAAAAATGTTGTAAAAAAATTAACTCTGTAATAACTTTGTTTCTGTGGAACAACAAGAAATCTCGTATGTCGACATCAAAGTTAATATGGCCAAAATCGGAAGACAGGGGGTATTTTCCTGACGTTCCCAATTACGATTTTGCTTCCCCAATCCTCTTTGTGGGTCTCAGACTCTTGTAAGATTGTCCACTATGGGTTGAGTTAGAACTTTCTTACCTTTCTCCCTTTTCTTTTTAAGAGTACTTATCTTTTACACGTAAACCACAAATGTTGTCGAATCCCATCCTCAAGCATTCACATAAAATTCTGGAATCTGTGTCATCGTTTGTATCTACAGATCATAACACTTTTCTTAAATCCATGATTTGGCATAACAAGTTTGTATTGATACGTGGTAAACCCTTTTATTGGAAATCCTGGAGACATAAAGGTTTAATTTGGATTTATCAATTATTTGACCAAAATGAGAGTATACCTTTTTGACAAGCTAGTCGTCTTTTTTGCCTCCCTTCCTCTTTCCAAACCAAGTATAGACTCCAACAGCATGCTCTTTACACTTCATATGCCCAATTTCTCTCTCCGACATCGCACATACCTCCTCCTATTAACAGTTTCCATACTCTTCTTATCACGCATTTCAAGGCATCCACATTGTACTCTCATTTACTTTTGTCTCATCTAGACAGAGAGAAAACTAAGGTGAAAACATCCTGGGAACATGACTTAGAAGTGGATTGGTCTACCCTATTCTGGAATAGGATATGGACCAAAACTAGAAAATCCTCTAGAGCGGCAAATACCATACAAACACTATTTTTCATTTACAATAGACATCTTCTCTCTCCTATGGCCTAACACAAATGAACGTTGATCTTCCTGATACCTGTTGGACTTGTTTCTCTGAACATGCTGATATAAAACATTTACTTTTTATCTGCCCCTATGTATATAGATTTTGGAAAAATGTTTGGGGTCAGATCAACTCAATTTTTTGTTCTACAGTTCCATTTCTTTTCTTTTGTAAACATATTTTAAGGAAGTATATCTAAGGATTGGATTACTTGCTCATCTAATGTCAAAATCTTAGATTTATTATTAGCAGCTGCTTTTCAGCAGATCACCATAAACTGGAAAGATTTGACTAAATTATCTTTTCAAGCCTAGTGGAATGCGGTTTGTCATAACCATAGTTTAGATACAGCACATGTATACCCTGTTTCTCTCGCTATGAAACGTTTACCTTTATGGTCACCTGTTACTAAGTTCCTTGATGCTAGAGCTAAGTGTTTTTTTGCCCACACTCCTATTCAACAAGAAGTTTATAAAACTCCATGACTTTCCTCTTTTCGATATTATAATTGTTTAAATGTGATTATCATTGCTATTTTGTTTTTTATATATTGTATTATCATATGGACCATTTAGCTTAACTTTCCTCTTTTCAAACCTTGTACAACCTATATTTTTACTTAGATACTCCTTTTGAATTCCCTACTTTTATGTATTTGACTGTTTAATATTTTACTGTTTTATGTATCCACATCTTTATTTGTCTTAATAAACTTACTTTTTTAACTTAAAAAAAAGATGGGACACCATGTAATTATTGAAATATTTTACTTGTGCCCCTTGGAACTAAGATGTGTATAAGTAAAGCCTCAAAATGGAGCAATGAAGTCAGGCTCACTTGTTTTTTGTTGCTTCCTCTGTGCAGGTGAGGAAAGATATTTGTGCTCCATTGCGTTCAATGTCCATCACACTACTAAGGTGTAATACAACCATATCATTGATTTCTGTAGGAGCCAGTTTAGGGCCACTCTATACCAGGAATGTCTGCATGAGAAATTTGATGCACACAGATTTGGTAGCTTGTCCTGAGTATTCTGTCAGAGATGCACTCCTATAAAGAGCAATAGTGATTCTGTACTCTATAGTTTTCCTATAGGAAACCAACCTTTTGAGAAACCGTCGTTTATAGAGGAGGCATACGCAGATTAGTTTCTCATTCTGGCTACATCGCCTACTCCTGAGGGGTAACAACACTAGGAAGGAAAAACATTGCATGTAGTAAAAGCCTGGGTAGACATAAAGGGCCCACATGCTGTGGCACAAGGCACTTAGTAAGGTGAACATTTTTGTAATGTAAATATATATCTAACTAGGACAGCACACCATTATGCTGGAGGCACAGAGAAAACGTCTGAAAGAATTGCCAAAGGTCATGTTAATATTAGGAGTGGGTTTTAGTACAGTAATAGGCAGCATGGTAGACAGATCAACGTCACCAACGTCACCAAACGTGGGGCACAGATCTCATGAGAAACAGGGGGAGCTTGCACATGCAGAGGGACTGCATGATGTCTAGAGTGGGCTCAACAGTATGATAGGGCATTTTCATACCACTTCACGGCATATGGCACATACTCCCAAACTGACCACTTGTTTACTACTAACCTACACAGACATAGATTTAATAGAGCTATCTTCGCTGCAAGAGGACTATCAGATCACTCACCCCTGTTGGTGGTATGGACATACTACAAGAGCAGAGACAAGCTTGCGACTGGAGAGTAGAGCACTGTTATCTTAACAAGACAGTAGAAGCAGTAAAACAGTCCTCAATACATTAATAAAAGTAGAAATATAAAATCAGTTGATAGTGCCATATCAATATGGGAAGTGTATGAAATTGGTTATCAGTTGAGGGGGTGGAAGCCCCAATCAAACAATAGTCCTTGTCAGGGTGAACCACAAAAGTTACTAAATAAACTTGTGCTTAACCCTCTGGTAGCTTGTCACAAAAGCAGTCAGGCTTAACTTGGATTCAACGTGTAAACTATTTATGCAGCACTCAAATAGTAATAAAGTTAAAATAAAGTTAAAACACAACTCAAAAAAAATACCAAACCAATTTAGAAAAATTGAGTAAAAGTAAATAAATAAAATGACATCAAAATGACAAATGTCCAATAAGTAGAACTGGAGTTTAAAAAAACTTTTTACAGTGATGTTTTCAGAATAGTAACTTAAAATCAGACTTTACCATTAAAGAGCATTATAAATTAAAATTTTAATGAGTGGAAGACGCATTTCTCTATTTGTTCTCAAACACTAGTGTAGCCATATTCCTGTAATTGCTCACAGCAATGCTCAATACTAGGAAGCATCTTGGTTTTTGGGTTACCAAAGATGGCAAGCAATGCTTGATGGTCTGTTACAAGAGTGATAGTTTTTCTGTATAGGAATACGTGGAAGTGTTCACAAGCCCACACCACTGCTAAGCTTTCTTTCTCAGGTTGCGAATAGATGCGTTCAGTTTGTGACAAAGTTCTGCTTGCATATGCCTCAGTAGGCCTGCGAGCATTTGGGTGGCAACTGTGTTGGGCAAGGATCGTGCCCAATCCGACCGGGTTTGCGTTAACAACAACCTCGGTATGGAGCTTTGGATTAAAGTAGGCCATTTCAGTGGCGCTCTCAATTTCATTCTTGATTTTCTTAAAACTTTGTTCACATTCATATGACCAGCAAAATGAAGCATTTCTTATTGTTAAATCTTGTAAGGGAGCACTTACTGTGGCAAAATCACGTATGTATCTGGAACAGTAACCGGCCATGCCAAGAAATTAAATGTAACATTGTAACATGTTGAGGGTGGTTGGTCGCTGACAAAGATTGTTCTTTTGCTGGATCTGGTGTCATGCCCTCATCAGAAAAGATATAGCCAAAGAATTTGAGTTTTATTTTGTGGACCTCGCATTTCTCACTATTCAAAGTTAAACCTGCATCAGCAAGTAAATGATACACTTGTGTAAGAGTTTTATCATGTTCCTTTTGTGTAGCTCAAAAAACGTATATGTCATCACTGTTTTTGAAGGTATTCATGACAGGCTGTATGATATGTCGAATGAGATCTTGAAAAAGTTCGGCAGCTGATGACACACCGAAACTTAAGTGTTTATATCTGCACAAACCAATATGGGTAGAAAAGGTGGCAATGTACCTGCATTTTTCTTCATGTTTCCATTGGTTATACCCTTTGTTCAGATCAAGGCAGGAGAAGAACTTGGCACCATTTAGCAATGCAATCATGTTGGCTATGTGCGACCGGGATGTTGTTCTCTTTCAATTGCCTTGTTGTCTTGAGGCATATCAACACAGATGCGTACAGCTCCTTTACTGTCCTTTTTGGGCACTACCACTATGGGCGAAACCCACAGAGTTGGACCAGTAGATCGCTCAGTGATATCATGGTTTAGTAATGTCTCAAGCTCTTTCATAACAGATTTGTGTAGATGAAATGCAAATTGTCTATGAGCAACAGTAAGAATATCCTCATTGATATGCAGTTGCACTTTCATGGTCTTACCTTTTCCCAATCCATGAAACAATGGCGGTAACTGACTTACTATTTTGTAATGAGCATTCATGTTGTAGTCCACAGACATCAGTCCCATATCAGCAGCAGTAGTGTAACTTAGTAAAAAGGCACTTGATGCAGTACCTTGAAGTACATGAATGGGTGCTTGTACTATGGTCCTTTTGTGTTTCATGGTTGCTGCGAATGAACCTTGATTCTTTAACGCCATCGATGCAACCCATGTCTACACTTTATTCTTCGATGTTGTAAGACAGGGCAATGGAAACAATTCATTGCATTCCTTCGCAGGCATGACATTTTTCGATGTACCACTGTCAATAATAAAAGGTGTGGAGCAATCATTTACTTTTAGTGTAATTTTCAGACAATGTTTGAATGACTTTTGTGATTTTACTTATCAACTTTTGCTTTACTTGTATTCTTCTCTGCATGCGGCCAGTCCAAAATGCGCACATTTTTCTGAGGTAAACATCTACATCTCACATCCTTCTTCCTCACTGTCACTTCGAAATGAAACTGAAGAACTCTTGGATGAAGATTTAGACAATGATCAACTTCATTTATTATTGATTTGCCTCAGCAGATGTTGCCACTTGGCCTTGTGGGCGTACGTAGAACGTCGCTTCCAGAACGTGAGGACGTCCATGTCCATTCTGTTTTCTCTTTATGACGCACTTCGATTTTCCTTCGCCTTGCAAACCATTACAGAATGGTTCTCCTTCCCACAGCCTTTTGCAAACTTATCCAATGGCGGGATATTAACCTTCATGTGGAAATGAAGATTCACATCTAAAGCGCAGTTTCCCTTTCTTTAGACATCACTGTGTCCTTCAACTTTGTGTTTCTGCTTACTTTTCATGTTCATGACTGACTCATTCTGGGCACCTCCGGCCTCCATGTCAGCAGCTTGTCGATCAACATGTTCCTCAGCTCTGGCAGCCATGAGAACTTGCTCCAGTCTAAGGGTTTCTCCAGCATTCGTCGTTTGAATGAATCTGACAGACATCCGTCGATAACTCGGAGACGTATAGCTTCTTCATCTTTAAATTCATTGAACTTACAGTGTTTAATGAGAGTATCAAGTCCCTCAACAAATTTGTCGATTGTTTCACCAGCTTTCTGTCATTTCTGACTGAAAATATGTCTTTTGTAATCAACATTCGGCATCGAATCGAACTTGAGATTTAATGCATCTTTGATATGACGGGTGGGCACCTCTTGAGTCTGACTTTGAAACTGGGGCCAGTTTACATCTGCAACCTATTGCTGCCACATTAAGGAGATCATCATTACCTCGCTGCATCAAGGACACTGGCACTGGTTAGGGAAAGCCACCGCGGAGGCTCCCAATATGAACTTATTGTCCCATAATACCCTCTGACAACACACCTGTGCCTGACTTGAACGGGGTTCTTTGAGGTGCACTGCAGTCCTGCACTGCATCACGGGTGGGGTCTGCTGATTCTGAATTTGTTACTGGGACCAGTTTACATCTGCCTGCCTATCGCTGCCACATTAAGGGGGATCATCATTGCTCTGCTGCATCAAGGACACTGGCACTGGTTGGGGAAAGCTGCTGCGGACGCTCCTGCTGCCGATTGGGACTTAATTTCCCATAATCCTTTCTGACAACACACCTGTGCCTGAGTTCACCGTGGTCAATTAAATGCAAGCTGCAGTCCCACAGCACGGGGTGGGCCTATTGATTTTGACTTTATTACTGGGGCCAGTTTACATCTGCACACCTATTGCTGCCACATTAAGGAGACCATCATTGCCCTGCTGCATCAAGGACACCAGCACTGGTTGGGGAAAGCCACCGCAGATGCTGCCGCTGGGGAATTCATGTCTCATAATGCCCTCTGACAACACACATGGGCCTTACTTCACTGGGGTCATTTAAGGCATGCTGAAGTCCAGCAGCATGGGTTGTGCCCGGCAAAAGCCCAGGCCAAAGGCAGGCCCATCCTGCAGCCGTCAGCATCAGGAACAGGCAGGGCAGGGCCACCCCCATGGAACTATTTTATGTTGCTGTTTGTTATTTTTATTTTTGTCCTGAAGGGTAAACTTGGACTTGGGCCCCTCAGTAAGCCTTGATTGCTGCAAATGAAGTTTTCTTTTGCTTCTACTATGGCTTGTATTTTTCATTGATTTTCTGGTTGCCAAGCTCAAGGGTAAAAAGTTACATAGCAGTCCTATCTGAGTGGTTGTTCGTGCATTTAACTTCCCCGACAAACTGTTACAGAGTTTTACCTGGTGGTCCTTTCCTCGCAAACTATTGCTGTGGTCATTGAGTGAGCTGTTATTGTTACATCCTGGTCAGACTGCCAAACACATTGAGAGTGTTCCTTTTTAGCCCTATGATATTGTGCTTGTAAACATCCACTGTAGCTACCTTTCTGTGGGGTGTGCATATTGCAGGTGACAACTTTCTTGGGGGAATATTAGAGCACTTTCTAATGCACAATTGAACACTGCCTGGCTGTATCTCAATCCTCGTGATAGAGCTAGATTTCTCAAATTAAGCATTGCTTTATTTTTATGTTTCAGACAGACTGCATTTAAAATGGCACACACATTTTGGTGCAAGTGAAGACACATGGCACATGCCTAGTCAAAAGTTTTTGTAAAAGTGACACTTTTGGTGCATGCAAAAGTGAAAAACATAAAATGAGGCTTGTTCATAAATGCTTTCAGTCTGAAATGCTTGTGCTGAATTAACATGTGTTTTTGCAGTGTAGAGAAAACTTGTGCTTTCAGTGGCCTCTTTAGCTTTGAATCATGGAATGTGTTCCCTCTTCCCAGTTTCCTTTCCCTTATAATCTACACTCCCTGTTCCTGTCTCAAGAGACTTTGGCTTTGTTGCATATTTAGACAATACATATTCAGTTCATAGCACATCTTTTTATAATGTGTATTAATTAATCAACCGTGCACCAACACTACACATGGGGCAAACGCATTTTGTATGAAAAGCTATCTAAAACATTAGAGCATGTTGCTATGAGTATGTATTAACTGTGTGCGCTTTCAAAATTTACACTAGTGCATGTTTTATGCTATGTTGTACATTGCACATTTTTGCATTTTTTGCACAAATAATAAGAAAAGCTGTTTTACATTAATAGCTTTTGCAAGGTATCATTTATACAGGGTATTAGTATAGGGAGGTAAAACATAATGGGTTTCATTTGAAAATTAATACTCTTTTTGTGTTTATTTTGTTTTTGGGCCTAAGATAAAATGGCTGCCTGTGAATCCAGCAAGGCTGTGTATTGAATGAGAGACGCATGCGCAGATTATACCAGCTACATACTGCCAAGTGCCTCAAGTGAAGACCTGGTTCAAGGCCACCATGAACTGTACATTCTTGTTATCGTGCCAATGTACCAGTGTTTGTGGAATGTGTCCTTCCTGCGTGCGATATGACAGGAAGGAGGAAATAGACTGAAACATTTTTCCTAGTAAATGTTGCTAAAACATATAATTGTATTAATCATTACCGCTTTTTTTATTAAAACTGGTGTGGGTTGTATTTGCCAATGAGAACAGGATGGTGAGACCCTCGTCATCTAAGCTATCCAATCAAGGTACAAGTTTTACTGAAAATTGCAACATTATTAGTATAGTCAGCCAAGAATTAGAGTATAAATATGACCTCTTTAGGGGGCCTTGTGGGTTTTTGTTAGTTTTTTTTTTAGAGGCTTTAGAAGCTTTTGCGGGTGCAGTCTGAGAGCAGATTGCGTCGGATGAGAGATAGAGGGAGGTGGGGGGCATAGGCTAGCCTTGCACGTCATATTTTTGGCAAGGTAGATCACATTCCTCTGTGGTCTGTGAAGGAGGGGCCTTTTCAGGAGCAGCGTCTCTCTGTGAACACAGAGAGGACAGATGAACAGACCAGGGCAGAGAGTGGAGCTGGATAGAACAGGATTAGATTTAGATGCTAACATTTTTTAAGTTCATGCTTTGACTAATTAATTAGTTTTTGAAAAGATTTGTCTTATGCATTTATTTCTCTTTATGGGAGATTTTTTGCCAATTATTAATTATTGATTAGCCTTGCATAATTCACTCTTGAATTATATTTCCTGAACATCTTTAAAGAACTCTGATTGACATTTGATTGCCTCATTCCCTTCCTTTATGGAATGTTTTGTATGCAACCTATAATATGTTCTGTATTAATTCTATTTTTCCTGTTTTCCAAATTCTGTAACCTGATTGATATTTGACTAATGAATAAAGGGTCAGAGAACCTTAACTTTTAACTAGAAAATAAAACCCTTTAAAATACTCACAACTCTCTTTATTGGCTTAAATATTAATTGCATTTTTGATTTTTCATGTTTATGTAAATCTCCTGATGGTAATATACAGTGGCAAGGGTCCAGTACCTTTTCAGCGGTAAATTAGAAGGTAAATGAGGTTTTGCATTGAGAAATTACCGTGAAATTACCGCTGCATCAGTTTCTGGTAGCAAGAGGAAGGTTATTATCAATTAGTTTGGGATTAAGGATTATTAATATCACCATCAACTATTTGACTAATGGTCCATTTACCTTAGGAAGAGAGTTGATCTGTGAAAATTAGTTCTAGAAAATAATTGCCCAAGTTAGATAAATGTCCAAGTCCTGATTCCTGACTCCAATGCTCAGAACCTGAAGACTGGCAAAGCAGTACTGGAAGGTGATGCAAGAAGGCGATTGCTGGAGTGGTGTGAGTATCAATAGGGTTGTGAAATGATGTTTATGTGCTAGGATGTATTTTTGAAGTGTTGAAAATAGTAAGGGTTTTGACTGTTGGTGAAAAGTTTGCTCATTTTTGACTTGATGGTTTTATTGATTATATTGGTAATTTCATAGGACAGGATTTATTGGTTATTGATTACATGTTTTAACTCTTCATGTTAAGTAAGTTAGTGGCTTGTTCTATGTTGTCTGGAAAAACAGATTTGTACACCTGTGGAAATTCCCGGGAAAGGAATAGCGGTTGGTAAATGGAAGCCACACTGCAGGAGGTTACTCGTCTGTTGGAAGTAATACTGAGAAGCTACGTAGGGCTGGCAGTGTTACAATAGGGACTATTTTCTGTGTAAAAGTGAGTGTGAATGGTAGCATAAGGATTTTACCTGGGAAGTCACTGGCTCTACTTCCCAAAAGGGGTATCCAAGTAACAGGTCTTATCTGAAGCTTGAGTGAAGGGTAAGCGGAAGGGATTTACTCGCAGTGTTTGAAGAGTAAACAGAAGTTCTTACTTTGTGAAGAGTAAGCGGAATGTGTTACTCGCCGTGAAAAGAAATCTATCCTTTGTTTAGTGGAGCAGACAGAGTAGCGAATGTTTTTATGTTGTTATTAACAGAATTTTGATTAAGAAAACTCAGAAAAATATTGCAGTAAGATTTTGTGGAGGGTCAGTAGTAGGAGTTAAACTGACTGAAATTGAAACTGACAGCATTGGAGAAAAGAAATTGCATTGAACTATTGCAGAAATGAAAATGTTTGAAGGTTTAAAGAAACTGTTGGGAGGTAAAGTGAAAAATTCGTTTTTAATTGGTGATGCTCCTGAAGGAACACCCGTGCATTTTATGTCTACCAATTTGGGACAAAATTCATGTATGTGGGTTCACCAATGGTGCAAGATTACTGAAAAAGAAGGTCCTTTGAGGTTTCCAAAAGATGGTACTTTTGAATTGCAAATTATTGACAAATTAAGGGAAGTGTTATGTGAAATAAAAACACCATCTAGAGCTGCACAATTTGAGGCCTTAAGCATGTGGGAAAAGACAGCAAGAGACAAAGCAAGTGAGGATAAAAGGTAAAGCACCAGATGCAGGAGAAGGGAATTAATGATGATAAAAAGCTTCAAATAAATAGTGATTCAGGGGATGAAATAATGGATGCATTGTTAACTGAGTGTCCGCCACTTTATGTGGTTCCCATTAAAAATACTGAAAATAGTGTACCAGTAAGTACTACAGTGGCTACTGCTTCTGTTAAACAGAGAGAAACACAGATTGAAAGAACTGTGCAGACATTTCAGATTGACCCACTACCTGTTGATTCAGCACTGACAGTGATACCTCCAGGTGTTACTGCTTTAAATGTGACTGATTCAGTCCAGATATCACAAACTACAGATGCACAGGCAATGCCTAGAAAAATTGTGACTGCCCCAATTAATATGGCCCCTACACAAAAGGTTCAAACAGCTGCAGAAGGAGTAATTATGTCAGGGTTTATTTCAGAAACTCAGAATTCACAGATTATTGAACAGAAATTACCCCAGACAGTCCAAGCACTGAAAGGTGGGGGAGAAATAGACTTTACAACATCTGCAGCCCAGGATAAAATGAATATATTTGAAGATGGAATTTTTCAAACCTGCTGTGAGGAAGCAGCAGTGCTTAAAAAGATAGAGAGCATGGGGGAACAAATTAACCCAGACCCTGAAAAAGAGAAACAGCTTAGTGTTTTCAATTCAACATTTGAACATGAAGAAATTAACAGTCCCTGCTGTTCAAATCATGAAAATGTGAACCAGTGTCAGGAAAAAGAATTAATTTCCCTGAGTAAGGAAACAAATACATGTGCAGTAACTACACATGAGAGACTGACTGATTTGGCTCAAAAATATGAAATTGATGTTTCAGGAAGTTTTCCATTTCAGAAAAGCTTCAGGGTACATATGAATAATGAAGCAAATGAGAAAATGTGTTCTTCAGGAATGCAATTGCACATTGCAGAAATAATAAAATATAATTTCAAATGCAATGGGTTTGAGAAATTAGGAGACAAGTGGGCAAGAAAACATGAGAAGAAAAAGAAACCACCAGACCTTGTTAGGGAAAATAATAAACAGGATGAGGGAGAAGCTTTTGCTTACTCATTGAGAGAAAAGGTGGGAGAAGTGCATGTTCATGTGCCACGGAACAAAAGTGAACTTGCAGCATTTCTGAACACATTCCCACAATTGAGAGACAAACTTATGCTGTGGTACCCACAAGTTGATGGATTTGTTGAAATTTTAAAGGAGTTATGCATTAATTTGGAAATGTTCTTTGACATTGCCATGCAGACTGAATTGTGGTTAGAATCTAAAGTTGTTGTGCAAAGGCCAGGTGAGGAGACAATGATAAGGGTTTGCATGAATGCACCATCATTTTCTGTTGTTATGGAGAAAAACGTAGCAGTGATTACTTTCCTGAAGGGCAGAGTGCCAGCAAAGGATGTTGATTGGGTACAGATTAAAAGAACACAGGATGGAAGAAAAGGTGTTTTGGTTTGTGCAAATTCAGGTATGGATGTTGTACTGCTGGAAAAGGTGTCCTTTTGCCATCTTTATAACAGATTTGAGCATTGGAAGAAGAAAAATAAATTTAAACATGATGCACAAACACATAGAAAAATGCAGATGCAAAGTATGCCAGTTAAGCAAATGCAAATGTCAGTTCAGAAACAGGTACCAATGGCAGGAATTTTTCAAGCACAGATGGTCCCACAAAATATGGAAAATGCTAAAATTAATTTAAATAAGTTGTCCAGAGCAAATGTGAATTCTTTCCAGAAACAAAATCAGAACCCAGTTCAACAGGTTGCTATATTTGAAAATGAGAGTTTTAACCCTAACAATTCTGAATTTACCAAGTCCATTGTGAAAGCAGTGGAAGATCCAGACTTAGTTTTAGGAATTTTAAAAGGAGAAATTACAAACCCAGTTTTAGAAGAATTTGCACCAAAAATAGGCCCATTTGAGGAAAATTACCAATTTGTTGTTTGTGATACAGGCCTAGCAGGAAAACAATTATTTTACAAATTAAACAGCACAGATTACTGTACACCAGATAATGTTAATTTTCAGATTCCTGATGAGGATGTACATTTTAAAATGGCCCAACAAGAGACAGCTGTAGCATTGTTTTCAGAAAAGACAGTTGAAAAATTACCTTCTGATTTGAAAGAAATAATAAACACAGAAGTAAGGGAGTTCACAGAGAAAGATGTCAGAATAATAAAATGTGCAGAACATGTCTTATTCAAATTAGAACCAGATGACATGTATTCAAGAACACCATCAGTTGCAGAAATTTTACCCATAATTGGAGATAAACTGAGTAAAAGATTTTTCATGGAATTGATTGGAAGTTTATGTAACTTTCTGATCACAGGTTCACAGAAACTAAATGAAAAGAACAGAATAGTGCAGGAGATTAATAGCATAATTTTTCCATGTTGTCCTATGGTACCGAATACAGCCAATATATTTTTTCACATCCCATGTGCTGAAGAATGGCTTACTGTTATTGATTTTTGCCAAGTTCATGTCACAGTGCCATTGCATGAGAATAGTCAGGAGTACTGTCAAAAAGAAAATGAATGTCTGGGACACATAATTGGAAAGGGAGGTAGAAAGGTGTCACCAGAGAGAGTGGAAATAATTCACCAGATGAATCCACCTCAAATTCAGAAAGAAGTCAGGACATTTTTGGGAATGGTTGGCTGCTGTAGAGAGTGGTTACCAAACCTTTCCCTAGTGGCTAAGCCTTTACTGAGGCTGACACACAAGGATGTGTCTGATCCGCTTCCATTGGACAACAATTGCACCAAAGCATTCCTAGAGTTGAAAGAGAAAAAGTGTCGCGCCCCAGCACTAGGAATGCAAGTTTATTTAAAAGAAAATACACCAATTTGCAGTGAGAGGGAGGGCTGCGCTCTCTCAGTGCCTGTTCAAAAACATGAATGTGTTCAAGGGTCTGTGATGTATTTCCCAATGACCTTTGATCCCAACATCAATGAAACTGAATATGAGTGTCTAGATGTCATGAAAATATGCATAAAGCCAAGATCAGACTTTAAGGATGAACGTCTGATTCAGCCCAACAATGTCCATTCTGTAGATGGCCCATATTTGAAAGGTAATAATGACACATTAAGAGCAGCACATGCTGTGCTTCCTATACATTATGTTGTCAAAGCTTCATGGCTTTCAGTAGTTACCTCAGCCCAAAATTCGAAATTGATTGCCCTTACCATAACATGCAGTATATCTGCTCAAATGGGAGTCACTGTTGTCATGGGAGAGAGAATTGCTAATTCAGTTGCACAAAATTGTATTCTGTTAGCATATACATTCAATGGAATCTTCACAGGTGAATTAATAGAGGCTCAAGAAATTGTTTCAGAAGCAGAACAACAGGGTTGTATCAGAACTGTTTTTGAAAAAAGTGACAACTGCATAGTAGCAAATGTGTTATTGCAAAAACTGATGCCCAGGTATAGATTGCCAGTTTCTCTGAAATCAGATCATAATGAGGTCTCAAAGATGATGTGTGTAGAACCACAGATTGGACAAAGATTCGATTGTAGCCATCAGCCTGAAGTTTCAAGCATAATAAAGCAACACAAAGACAGCACAGAGTTACACTTTGCAAAAGACTGTGTTTCAGCATCACCAAAGTGGCTTGAAAATGAACATGCAAATGCACTTGTGAAAAACACAGATGAAAAGACTAGCCATTGCTGTGAAGGTCTGACTGATGTGGAGCGTGCAGTTTCTCACCAGATTGCAGCTGCTACACAAGATCTGCATAATGGATGGTGCAATGACTTTGATCTGAGAGATGCTGTGAAATGGAAAGGCCTGTTCCAAATGATCCTGGCAAAGACTGTTGTGAAATGTGGTGGCCTTCCAAATTGGGTGTATGCCTCTCACACACGTATGGTCCTGTGTCCCCCTGATAAAACAGCTCCTCTTCAAGAAGAGATGCCAGCAGTGGTCAAAAGTCCACAGAAGAGGGTCAGTCAAGCTGTAAGGGAACACACAGAGTCTGAAGCAGCACTAGAGAAAACTGAAGTGGCACTGGGAAAGCAAAAAGTGGAAACGGACTCAGATGAAAGCGGTGTCCAAAGGGTGAAAGAGTCAGATGCAGCCTCTGAAGAAGAAATTAGTGCTGTAGGCCTACGAGTGGAGGTAGGAAAAAGCTGGCTGAAAGGGTATCCAAAACGTCTGGAGTGGTCCTTTGAAAAATCATTTGCACCCATAGCTGAAACATCTGAATCTGATCAAAGTGAAAATAAAAGTGAAAGGCTTGGATTGAAAAAGTGCAAGGAATTGATGGTGCTCTGTCAGAGTTTCTCAGCACCTGAGTGGTCAAAATGCATGGACAAAGTACAGAATGCCACTTTGAATGAACTGTATGAGCCACCCTGATGGCAAGCTGGTGACAAAGAGAAAAAGAAAGGCTGAAACAATAACTGAGAATTGTCAAGAGCTGAAGAGAAAAGAATCTTTGAATGATGAAAGAAAAGAAGAAAAGAAGAAAAGAAAATAGAAAAGAGAACTGTCCTGTTGAATTTTCCTTTTATTATTTTAGTTACTTATTTTAGAGAAGACTAACAGTTCCAAGAAGCTACTTACAGAACTCTGCACTAAACTTTGAGCTTGGCTATATATGATCTGATTACAGACAAGACTTGTGTTTGCCTTAGAAATAGAGGTAAAAATTGTTATATGCTCAGCTTTCGCAATAAAAATGTCACTTGTGAAAATAAATAAGTGTGATGATCTACAAATCATTTGAGGTATCATGATTTGTTATCATCAAAGGGGGAGTTGATAGAGCTAGATTTCTCAAATTAAGCATTGCTTTATTTTTATGTTTCAGACAGACTGCATTTAAAATGGCACACAAATTTTGGTGCAAGTGAAGACACATGGCACATGCCTAGTCAAAAGTTTTTGTAAAAGTGGCACTTTTGGTGCATGCAAAAGTGAAAAACATAAAATGAGGCTTGTTCATAAATGCTTTCAGTCTGAAATGCTTGTGCTGAATTAACATGTGTTTTTGCAGTGTAGAGAAAACTTGTGCTTTCAGTGGCCTCTTTAGCTTTGAATCATGGAATGTGTTCTCTCTTCCCAGTTTCCTTTCCCTTATAATCTACACTCCCTGTTCCTGTCTCAAGAGACTTTGGCTTTGTTGCATATTTAGACAATACATATTCAGTTCATAACACATCTTTTTATAATGTGTATTAATTAATCAACCATGCACCAACACTACACATGGGGCAAACGCATTTTGCATGAAAAGCTATCTAAAACATTAGAGCATGTTGCTATGAGTATGTATTAACTGTGTGCGCTTTCAAAATTTACACTAGTGCATGTTTTATGCTATGTTGTACATTGCACATTTTTGCATTTTTTGCACAAATAATAAGAAAAGCTGCTTTACATTAATAGCTTTTGCAAGGTATCATTTATACAGGGTATTAGTATAGGGAGGTAAAACATAATGGGTTTCATTTGAAAATTAATACTCTTTTTGTGTTTATTTTGTTTTTGGGCCTAAGATAAAATGGCTGCCTGTGAATCCAGCAAGGCTGTGTATTGAATGAGAGACGCATGCGCAGATTATACCAGCTACATACTGCCAAGTGCCTCAAGTGAAGACCTGGTTCAAGGCCACCATGAACTGTACATTCTTGTTATCGTGCCAATGTACCAGTGTTTGTGGAATGTGTCCTTCCTGCGTGCGATATGACAGGAAGGAGGAAATAGACTGAAACATTTTTCCTAGTAAATGTTGCTAAAACATATAATTGTATTAATCATTAACGCTTTTTTATTAAAACTGGTGTGGGTTGGATTTGCCAATGAGAACAGGATGGTGAGACCCTCGTCATCTAAGCTATCCAATCAGGGTGCAAGCTTTACTGAAAATTGCAACCTTATTAGTATAGTCAGCCAAGAATTAGAGTATAAATATGACCTCTTTAGGGGGCTTTGTGGGTTTTTTTAGTTTTTTTTTTAGAGGCTTTAGAAGCTTTTGCGGGTGCAGTCTGAGAGCAGATTGCGTCGGATGAGAGATAGAGGGAGGTGGGGGGCATAGGCTAGCCTTGCACGTCATATTTTTGGCAAGGTAGATCACATTCCTCTGTGGTCTGTGAAGGAGGGGCCTTTTCAGGAGCAGCATCTCTCTGTGAACACAGAGAGGACAGATGAACAGACCAGGGCAGAGAGTGGAGCTGGATAGAACAGGATTAGATTTAGATGCTAACATTTTTTAAGTTCATGCTTTGACTAATTAATTAGTTTTTGAAAAGATTTATTTGTCTTATGCATTTATTTCTCTTTATGGGAGATTTTTGCCAATTATTAATTATTGATTAGCCTTGCATAATTCACTCTTGAATTATATTTCCTGAACATTCTTTAGAGAATTCTGATTGACATTTGATTGCCTCATTCCCTTCCTTTATGGAATGTTTTGTATGCAACCTATAATATGTTCTGTATTAATTCTATTTTTCCTGTTTTCCAAATTCTGTAACCTGATTGATATTTGACTAATGAATAAAGGGTCAGAGAACCTTAACTTTTAACTAGAAAATAAAACCCTTTAAAATACTCACAACTCTCTTTATTGGCTTAAATATTAATTGCATTTTTGATTTTTCATGTTTATGTAAATCTCCTGATGGTAATATACAGTGGCAAGGGTCCAGTACCTTTGCAGCGGTAAATTAGAAGGTAAATGAGGTTTTGCATTGAGAAATTACCGTGAAATTACCGCTGCATCACTCGTACAAGACTAAAAAGATCTCAAAGATTCTTTGAGCGTCTATTCATAAAGCTTTATACTTGTGTGCTCAAACTCAGTGCTCGGGAAAGATCGTTGTTTTTCATCTGTCTTAATTTAGACTGCTCCATGTGTTGTTGGCATGTTACTTTTTTTCTGTTTTCTTTTTTTCCCTTTCTCTGAGCAAAGACAGTGAGCCTATTTGACAAGTCATATTAATTAAGGTTCCAACTATCAATACTGTTTCTCTGCTATATGAATTAATATAAAGCACCAGGATAGTGACTACACCTTAGGGATTTTGTTCTTTTGATAAATAATTTCTTTATTGATTTCAACTATAAAGCAATTGAATCAAAACATATAGTGTTATCTGCTAAAGGGAGGAACATGGGGAAAAGGAAAAATATTTGAAAGCACTCAGGTAGACCTATTAATAAAAAAAATTAACGCCCACTTTCAAACAACTGTACTTTACAAGATATAGAAAACATAATAGAAGTGGAGCAGATTCTTCATCCCACTGATCAAAAACATTCAAACCCCAAACCACGTAATCCGTCCAAATTTGCCACTTTATTTAATGAAATAAGTACCTCATCCAAACCCCAGAGTTTCAAATGTTCTACAGACGCTCCCATACAATGTCCTAGTTGCAAGGGTTCCACAGCAATACAGTGCTTACCATTTAATTGACCTGCATAAGAAGTTCCTTTGGGAGCCCTAACAGTTTTACTAAATTGAGTGCCCCTGGAGCCCAGCACAGTGTGTCTGTTAGAATAGATTTGCAACACCGTCCTCAAAGGTAGAGCCCACCACTAAGCCTCAAGAGAGGACTACCCCCATAGTGCAGCCTGTACAGATAGAGGTGACCAAAGATCAAATAAATGATCTCTGGGAAATTATTACCATCATGAGGACTGAAATTACAGATTTAAGAGCCAAGGTATGTGCACTCTCAGAATCATGTTATGTAGGACAAGCCAGGGAATGCCGAGAGGTTGGCAGAGGTCCTTTTTTGGAAGGGAGTCGCATTGAAACCTCTATTACTCCGGCCTGTAATACAGTTCCACCCTGCAAATCGAAGGACTGCCCCCTAGACCACTATGTATTCCCAGACCTCTTCCAGGAGCAAGGGAGCTTACTCATTTTTTATATGAGTCTGCTCACCCAGCACCTCCCTTAATGATTCTCAGGGGTTTTGCCAACCCAAGTACTGGTGAAGATCCTTCCAACTTAGGATGAGTCTTCCTAATACCATTACTCACAATGCGCCTGCTGTTAATCTTCGCCCTGAGATTCCAAGGGGTCCTGCTAACTTTAATCTTGTTAAAGACCCTCATCATTCTAGAATGAGATTCTCAAATACTATTACCACTAATGTATCTATCCCTAACTCTCCTTTACCATCCATAAAATAATTTTGGGAGACAAACCTAGAACCTGACACCTTTGTGTATCTCAGGAGTATATATATGACAGGGGTTTCTAAGCTTCAGTCACCTGTAGAGAAAACAAGGACTCCCCTATCAATAAATCCATCCATTGGATAAGGGACTGTCGAGTAGTTCCCACTAATCCATCTGCCCGTTTCTGGACAAAATAAACTTTGAGTGAGGTGCTTAGACTGATTCCATGCACCCCTGTAGTATATGTAGGCCTAGAGACCAGCCAGCTCTCATTATCACCATAAGCCCCCCCTAACACAAACAGGGAGTGAATGGTTTCTGGCAACCACAGAACATGACAACCCTGACCACTCAGCGATCATTGTAAAAGATCTAGAACCCTTTCTCTCAGTCACTCGTGCACTTTTATTCTCAGAGGAATATACAAAGAATACACAATAGGACGTTCTTCAATATATTTATTGAACCAACATTATTCTTGTATAGAATAAATATGGTGCGATAATCAGTAGACAGAACCATATGAAAGTGATTACAAGCAACAAAATAGTAAATGGCAGGTATAGTTCCACCATGGTTCCAAGAACAGTGTATATATGCAAGCATATAAAACAAGGTGGTAATCAGGCGTACTCCTACTATGCAATCCCTACTCTATGTGCATCTAGAGTATGTGTAGGTGTGTATATCAAGAGCCAAGAATCCCCCCACAGGATGATCCAACCCCATTACCTGGCGGGCCAGAGTGTAAGACCCCGTCTTAGTCATGAGCTAGACACCCCTCACAGAGATGTTAGGCAGCTGCTTGGTGAAGCTTCAGCATGCAGTGACCTCTCGATGTCAGCCAAATTGTCTCTTCTGTCTAACCTCCGGAAATGCTTATTTATTTATAATAAAAAGCATCCTTGCAATTTATATGCAGATTAGCATTGCTATGGGTATGCAGATAGCCCTGTCGCCCCATGGATGAAGATAGAATGACATTTGCACAACATGTACAAAGGCCTTGCGCTCAGTATTCAAGGCATCATGATAATGTTGCACGGAGCCCGATGTGTAAGCAAAGCAGTTTCAAAGAAACAAATCCAACATTGTCACGCACACAAATTTGTACGAAAGGTCACAGTAAAATGTTATTGTGTAGAAAGAGGACAATGTAAGAAAATGTGCAGCGTTGCGGCATGGGCCTTACCTGGGCACATAACACCCACTCCTCATACTAAGGGTCAACCTAAAAGATATCTAAAAACATCAGGCCATATGAAGTTATAAAAACTGTAAAATCTAAAACCCCTCTAAAATCACCTAAAAGCAATCTGTTAATAATAAAAAAACTAATCTTATCAAAAAAAAATAAAAAAAAATGTAAGTCTGTTTTTATATAGCGCAGCTACTCACCCTTACGGGTCTCAAGGTGCTGGGGGCCGTAGTGGAAATTAAGTGAGCTATTGCCCAGAGTCACATGGTGCTGAGCTGAGGCAAGAGCCGGGGATTGAACCGTGAACCCTGTGCTCTGAAGTCAGCTGCCCTGGCTGCTGCACCACACCTCTCCACTTGGCCACTAGGCCATCTTACTGTTTGAAATTCCAAGCACGCAGAAAGCCAAGATGCCTAGATGCCTAGAAGTAAAAAAATATAGAGAAAGAAGACAAAAACATAATTTTGTTTCATTTTGTTTAAAAAATAAGCCGAATAGTTCCCACCAAATGGGATAGCCAATTGTTTATGTGTTCCGAGTGATAGTCGCACCGTTGCTGTTGCTAGCAACCGCAGACGACATTTCCAGAGGTGCAAGTTCATACAGCAAAGGTGGTTCCATCCAGTCCCCACAGCAGCCGCTGTGGGAGGGACTACATCCTGTAAGCATACCGCAGAGCCAGTATACAGTTCACCAGGAGTCAAAGCATCCCAGGGTGGCTCAAAGAATGCGTTTAGCAGCAAAGGAATATGCTGGGGATAACTATACCCATGTGCCTTTAAAGGGTCCATCAGTAACTCAATGTCCAATGGCGCAGCCAATTGTGATCCGAGGCAGAAATCCAGTCCACATTCATGACTGCAAAACAGACAGCGGACTACACATTGTACGCAGTGAGGCCACTCAGGCCTGAACAATGAGAACCAATGCTCATTTAGTTCTCAAAGCTGAGGTGTGCCAAAGCAGTGTAGCTTGCGCTCACGGCATAGCAGCACAGGCAGTGCTGTCTCCATTCCATTTTGAACTGGGACATCCATTGCGGAACAGGAAAATTAAAATAAGAATCCCCACTCAAGTAGCAGGATAACCGGGAGACCTACAAAAACGCTCCCCAACACAGAGTGTAAGATAGTTTAGAGCGCCATCTAGAGCAAGTCGTTGTAACGACTTGCGTTGTAATGGTGCTGCGATGTAACAACGCGGTCGTTGTAACGACCGCGTTGTAAAGGTAACGCGATGTAATGACCACGTTGTTAAGGTTGTTTCCCGGGTTAAATCCATCATTCTTTTGCTCACTACACCACCCCAGTTTGGACCCAGCCATATGCAAATCAGTCTTGACCCTGTTCCTCATGGGAACAATGCAGCCCAAATTGCCAAGCCAGGTCCTCCCTGGACCGGAAACAAGCATCCTGGGACTTTGTTCATCATTCTGTCCATCAATTGTTCTTTTTGCAATTGTCATCCTGAGTGGGACATGTATGCCCAGACGTGGGTCCCGTGCTCTCTATGCCACTGGAGTCAAGCTAGACTGGCTGATGAGGGGTGGACTCTTACCATGGGGAGCAGGGTTAAGACTGATTTGCATATGGCTGGGTTTAAACTGGAATGGCATGGGAGCAAAAAAAAGATTGATTTAGGCCCAGATCTCTGTACTAGGGTGAATGTTTGACATTGTTCATCATTCTGTCCATCAATTGTTCTTTTTCCATTCCATAGCAGCCTTGATCATTCAGCATCAAATAACTCCCATTAGAGAGTAGCTTGAAAACCGGACTAATCACGGCAGCCGGAGAACCCTTCAGATAACATGACAAATTCACAACTGACGCATTACAAACCCTGTGAAGTGAAATGTCCTTGCATACTAAGGACCCGCTTAAAGCATTCTCACAGTTGAAACCGCTGAGAAAAACTTCTGTATCCCCATTCCTGCATCTGAATTTAAAAGGTAACTCCCAGTATTCATGCACAAATCCTTCCCCTAATGCTTCTTATCTGCCTACCTGGTGATATTGTAGACAATATTGGAACTGGAATGTAGTGACTGGTAGGGTGATATATCCATTGGTTATCCTATCAGTGGATGGTGTCTCAGCAATGGTGAAAGTTAATTGGTCTAATTTGTCAATGTGCAACATGGTATATATTGCATCCCTTCGCACCATCAATATCTATCATTCAGTTAGATCATATGAAGAAAACAGATTGGAGGTGTTAATATAACACCACGGCACGTGGCCAGAACGGAAGGTTTGGAGTGTCCAGTTTAATAACACAATGGACTGAACTTGTGACTGTCCATGCTATAAAATAGACATGTCTTGCAGCATTATGTCAATAGCAGATGATACTATGTTGCCCCATGTATATATCCTAGAGGATAACATGGTCATGCCATTGTCAACCACTGCCAAAGCCTTTTCTAGATTAATGCTATCAATCTTGCGCAGCCTCTCAGCAGCTTCCTGTTGAGAAACTTTCCATAGTTCATTGTATATGGCATACAAGAAGCGTTTCTGATGTGGGCTCCTGGGACCTAACAAGAAATCCCTGAGATTAAGGTCATCAGACAGAAGGGATAAGTGTTGTTTCACTTGAGACAGTGTTGAGGTTTTTAGCTGTTCAAGGCATACCTTCACCAACACCGTATCATGTCCCCACCCGAGTGTTCTGATTGTACATAACATTGGTCAGGTCTAATGATCTTAACCCCCTGTTGTTATCCAGGAATCTGGACTGACACCCATTAGTGTCTAAAGGCCAAACTAACCATCCCTTCCAATTTGGGTCTGATGAATTGTAAGAACTGTTGCATAGCACAGCATATAATGTATCCTCCCTATATCGTGTAAAATTTTGCCAATTCTCAAAACATGCAAATATGGGAATACGTGGTGTGTTCAAGTCTTTTATATTGGCTATTCCAAGACATGAAGTTTGTTGCAGAGTTGTGATCAGGAAAATCATTTGGTGTGATATTAGGCATGCTATAAACAAGGCCTCAGTTCCCTGACCCTGCCAATCTTTTGTCCACGAAACAGACTTTGTATTTATTGTGTCTTTCCAAAAGTCAAACCATTGTACAGACAGCTGGGAAAGAAAAGAAGCAGAGTATATCAGTTCGGTGTTTGTTAGCATATTTTTCTTTGCAGCTGTAGGTGTAAGCCTGTAAAAATATGAGGCTGGGTCAGATGTGTCAGAACCAGAAAAATAAGCAAACTTCTGTGCACAGTTTTGTGAACTACCTTTTGGTGGTGTTGGGCAGTGTTCCCTTTGGATGTAATTATAAATGGCACATGGGATACTTACTTTACGAAGAAAGTGGTGACCATAATGTTGATAACAGAACATATCACTGTAATTCGATATGCCATCATACAGTTCATCTGAAGAATATACAGTAGATTGCTCTAAATCTTCTATCAAATTATACACTGTATCAATGTCCCAATCATCAGAAAAAGCACTAGCAGTGATGTTATCATTTAAAGAAATTTTAAACAAATATGGAATTTGCAAAAGTTCAGTAGGGCTAAACACATCATACGATATCCTGTCCCACACTCTTCCTTCAAGAATTGGAACCGCTGTAATGTTCACCAGGGACATATCACTTAGTTCACGCTGCGATGATACAAGTGGTTTTAATACCAAGTTCACAAATTGGACTGCAGAGAGTTCTGGGAGGTAATGTCCATTCAGAAGCAGGCAAAAAGCAGTCACCAAACCAATCCAAGGGACCAGAAATAGCAATGCAATTGTAATCCAGAGGTGCAACCAAGGAGTAACAAAGTATGTCTTTTTCAGCCAAAGATAGAGAGCACCCATTTGTTACTTGAAAGGGAGAGGCGGCAGCAGTGGTGTCTTAGGTTCAGTTAAATCTGAATAAAAGTCGTTGTAGTCCACAAAGTAGCCAGATGCCGTTCGATCTATTTTTGGCAGCTCAGCAGGTTTTGTAGAACCGGGAGATGACTCAATCTGTGGCATATTCACATCTTTCTTATTGTCATTGAGTTCTCTTATTGAAATTTGTGTCTCTGTACTAGTCGATTGTACAGTGGTTGTTGTTGCAACAAGGAGAAGAAATACTTCATTGTTGTTTATTGTTTCTTGTGGAAGAGCGGAATCTTCTTTAGTTATCAAAGCTTCCATCTGAACCTCCTGAGTGTATCGAGAGGAGAGCGTTCTCTATCCAGGAGTCCACATGGCCTACTGTTGAGAATCGGCCACATAATGTGGTTTGAACAGATCAATGGAGACAAACCTTTTGTCTCGTCCACCAGCAAGGGGCTGACAAACTACAGTTCTGGTACCTTCGACAGCCAGGACAGTTATGATGACCCAAACTCTTTCTTGTCCATAATTCTTTCCCTGACCGGATCCCCAATCTTCGGGATCCAACAGGGTCTTGCCGGGACAACCTTCACTTCCCCAGTGGTGGTACGTTTTACTTGGATATTACTTTGTTTGTCCCGGAATTCATTTAGTTCCTGTAAAACAGCCAAACGTTCATGGATGTCAAACGGTGTGTCTGCCGCCACTGTGCTGCCATTATCGAGGTCTGGAACCCACATTCTCACACCAAACAGGATTTCATATTGAGTACGATGACCCAGGGATGTTCTTGGCATGTTGTTAAGTGCCTTTTGGACCCCATATAGCTGATGGACCCAACTGTGACCTGAGCTTACTACCCTTGCTATTAAAGACTGCTTTAAGTCACAGTTTTCCTATCGGCTACCGAATTTCCCTCAGGATGATAGGGGGAGGAGTGCCACAAGGCCACACCCAAACTGCCCATGGCCTTCTTGTAAGCCCAAGAGCTAAATGCCGGACCCTGTTCGGAATGTAGTGTGACAATTGCGTATGTCCAGATGAGGACTCGCAAGTCTTTGATAACAGTTCGGACATCAGCCAACCGCTGTTGCCATACCCACAGGAATCTAGAGCCTGAATCTACTGCCACCAAAATGTATTTGTAAGCCCCGTCAGATTGTAAGGGGCCACAGTGTTCCAAATAGACACAAGCAAGAGGCTTGTTTGAAATCAATTGAGGTGTCTGTGGTGGACGTGCTGCAGTTGAGCCCTTCATCTGCTGGCAGATGTCACATTTGAGGACAAAGTCCCTGGTCTGTTTAGTAAGACCAGGCCACCAATAGCGGTGATGCAATAATGAAACTGTAGCAGTAATCCCTGCATGTACTGAACCTAGACCCTCATGTACAGCTAGTATTAACCTCAGTCTTCAATCAGTGTTAGGTATGCCTCTATACCCCACTCCTGGAATGTGAGCATATGGTATGTTCTGTGCATCTAACTTGTAGAGTACTTGATTGGAAAGCCTTTTGGCAGGTGTGTGTCATTGCAGTAATGAAACTGTAGCAGTAATCCCTGCATGTGCTGAACCTAGACCCTCATGTGCAGCTAGTATTAACCTTAGTCTGCGATCAGTGTTAGGTATGCCTCTATACCCCACTCCTGGAATGTGAGCATATGGTATGTTCTGTGCATCTAACTTGTAGGAGTACTTGAGTGGAAAGCCTTTGGCAGGTGTGTGTCATTGCATGCAGCATTGACAGCCACCATGAGGTTTCTGTCTATTCTCGTACTAGAACGAGTTATTGCAGCAACTGCAGCAGTACAAACTGTTGCCTTAGTGGCTTCATCAGCCATGGAATTCCCTGCAACGTGAACACCAACACATTGATGACTCAACCTGTGTATTACATGAGCCTGTGGCAAGCAATCCTTCAGCGTTGCCGCTTGTTCCCAAAACATCTTGTGCTTGATTGTGCAACCCTTAGAATCTCAAAATCCATTTTAGCCCCAGTAGTGAATGGAATCATTATATGACTGGACACAATAAAATTAATCACACACTATAAGGGAATCCATAATCCGTATCCTCCAGTGCCAGTATCAGGGCCTTGAGTTCTGCCAGCTGCGCTGTGCAGTCCCCAAGGGACTGCGTGTATGTTTTCTCAGGATGGAATTTTCCTTCATGCTTGCACCCTTTTACTATTGCGTATGTGACAGAATATTGATGCTTTTTCCCTACCACAGGCTGGGCAGACCCATCAGTGTAGATGATGTATTCATATTGATTAGAGGCATTATTTCATTTGGCAGAGGATATTTTTGTTCATACTGCAAGAAAGTTTGTAATGTAGAGTCAAATCTGTAGTATATATCTGTTGCAGTGAGAGAGTTACCCATTGTATCCATCATGGATGTAACGCTTTGGCATTTGGAATGCTTGCTTTGGTGACGGCCTCTAAGTTCGGTACCAGGGTTGCAACAGTTATGCGTTTAACCTGAGCTAGTGCTTTCTTTCTCACTACAGCAGTCTATACCGCTGTGAGAATCTTGTCAGTAGGTGTAAAACGCATTTCAGCGTTTGTGTATAAATGTGATTTGGATGCTATAGGCACTGTATCACTTTCGTTGAATGAGATATAGGTATACCCGGTTGATCCAGCAACTACAGTGATCACCAGATTTGTGGTGTTTATACGCGTGTATAAATATTTGAAAGCTATCATATCAGCTTGTACAGAATGCAAAATGTTTGTGTGTTCCTGTGTCCAATGTGGGCTTGAAAAGTCTGATCTTATCAAGTCGTAAAATGGTTTTACAGGTTCTGCGTAATCCAAAATGTATGTTAAAAACCCTAAAATGAATTGTAGTCTTTTCAGAGTCATTGGAGATTGGAATAAAGCACATTTTTCTAAAAAAAATGGGTCGCTGGGCTTTTGCCTTCACTTGACAATTCATATCCTAGAAATACAACATTGAGATGGACAATTTTCGATTTTTTGAAATTACATTTGTATCCAAGGTGAGCAAACCCCAGAACTATGTGGTGTACCCTATCCAAACGTTCCATTAATTCATTGTCTGTTAGATATAGATCGTCAACGTAGGACAATGCCTCCTCATCAAAGTTTTGAAGAAACTCCGTTACTCTGGCTGAAAACAGCCCAGGGCTTTTGTTATACCCCTGGGACAATCGTCAGAATTGCCTCTGTGAGCCTAGTACTGAAAATACTTTCAAATATCTGGTTTCAGGTGCTATATTTTGGCAGAAAAATCCATTTGAGATATCTAGCATTGTTTGGTATTTTTTCCACATGATATTCATTAGTGCAGCACTGTGTGCCTTTTGTACTGCGAATGTGCGAGTAGATGTGTTCAGGTGTCTGTAACCTAACACTAGACAGTATGAATTTTCCGGTTTCATTACGGGAAACAAATGATTATTTGATTGATGAGGTGCAATTTTCTATTACACCTTGGTAATCAAGTTGTTCTAGGATTTCCCTAACTTTATGTTTCTGGGTATGTCCCCCTTCAACTGGAATGTACTATAGTATAAACGATGGGGATCACTTACCCTAGTATCCAGTGTTTCCACATTGATATCCTCACTCATCGCTACTACTGCCAGATAATCCATCAAGTGCTGGCGAGCTATTGTGACTTCTGACGTGCTTGTGTCACTCCCCATTCAGAAGCAGAGTCCTCAGTATTCTGGGTATGCCTGATTTTAATTCCGGCTACCTTTTTCTTCTTGAATTAAGGTTTTAGAGTCTTTGACTTTTCTTCTTTATTAATAATGTAGTCAAACGAGCGCTGTGATTCCTTCTTTGGTTTCATGTGCTCTTCCAATCTGCGCTCTGACCATCCATCTCTCTCCAAACGTGTATCGGATGACTCGTGAAAGGAATGAGAGGAACGTGTATCAGTATCCTGATACCTGTCAGGCTTCTCATCTTATCATGGTTTCGGAGAATATATCTTTTTTCCGTGACTTACTGCTGAGAAGGCCCACCCCGTGATCGCGTCTTGTCTGTACTCTTTTGTTTATTATCCCATTTCTTCTTTGTCGAAGAATCGAAGCCTTGCTTAGAGTTATCATTTACAGGATTACTCTTAAGCTGAGGTTTCCCAGGTCTGGCTCCCAAATTATCTCTACCTAGTGTTGCATAGGTTACTTCGATAATTTTAGGCAATTCCCGCTCCTGCTGTGCTGAAGGGAAATTCCTCAGGCGTTGGCGTATAGCCAATGCAGCTGCATCCCCTTTTATGTTGCTTAACATAATGGCGGACACTGTGGCAAAATTGCCCATTAGTTTCATTCCTAAGTCCAGGGCAGGTGCTGCCCCGTACTCATTCTGTAGATGGTTCAATATATCAGGTCAAACAGCCAGAGAAAGGGGTACCATGTGTTCTGGTGTAAATGGCAGCAAAGACTGTACGCCAAGTTGTGCAGTCTTCCACTGGGGAAGCCATTCCCATCGGCAAGCAGATAGTTATTATTCTGTGGTTTTTTTGCGGGTCGTTATTGGAGAACACTGCTTTTAGCTGGCTTGCTTTTTGTGCTATCCAGAATGGAATTTGCTCCTGACTGGTGGGAATCTTTCCCGTAATGGTATTCAGTGTTTGTGGGCTGATACCAGTAGTAGCCAATTGTGGTTGTGCAACTTGAGCGGTTTGTGCAGGGTTTACTATTAGTGTTTGCAATATCGACTGTGTGAGATTTCTGTATATTTTTACTAAATCTCCGTATAGTATATGCATTTCTGCTGCAGTTAAATTAGCAGTGTCAGGATGCGGTCTGTAAGCAGCTAAGACTGGGCATGTCGCTCCCCCTTTACTGAGGGGACCAAGTATCACATTTTCTCTTGTGTGTGGGAGGGCACCTTAAATCAATTAATATGTTCTTGGCAAGATAGAGGAATCTCTATGTCCTCATACATAGTGTATTCCTCTGGTGTTTCATATCAATGTAAGTATAAAGTAATTGTGTTTGAGCACTTGCAGCTGGGAATTTAACCCAGCAATAGAGCACCTCTGTCCTAAATGCTTTGTGTGCCTCAACCACGAAGGTAACGTCCCCACCCGTAGTGGGGGAGACCAACATTTTATAATTTCATAGTAACTGCGTGTCTGCAGTTCTCTGCTATATTCATTGCTCCTTCTTCCTCCTCTTCAGCCATTATTTAAAATGTTTGGAAGAAAAAGGAAATTAGTAAATGAATTGTGGCAATAGGGTAATGCAATTTTTGGGAAGTATATCCTTCAAGCTTGAACAACCTACAGCCAATATATAGGATTAACCTACTCAGCTGAGGTATATTTCCCCACCATCATGGACGTCTCCAGTTTGGAGGTGAATATAAGTCTCCGAGAAGGCACGATTTAACTACTCAGGCGAACCATAAAATAAGAGCCCAAACAACGTTGGGTGCCATTTCATGTAGTTCCTAATAATCTGTAGGATCTGCATGTTTGTGAACAATATAAAATTTGGGTGAGGTGCTTAAACTGATTCCATGCACCCCGAAGTATATGTTGGCCTAGAAACCAGCTAGCTCATAGCATTACCCTAAGCACCCTAACCAAAACAGGGTGTGAATGGTTTCTGGCAACCACTGAATATGACAACCCTGACCCCTCAGAACCCTTTTGCTCAGTCACTCGTGCACTCTTGTTATCAGAGAAATATACAAAGAATACACAATGAGACGTTCTTCAATATATTTATTGAACTAATGTTATTCTTGTATAGACTACATGTGCTGCGATAATCAGTAGAGAGAAGCATATGAAAGTGATTACAAGCAGCAAAATAGTAAATATCAGGTATATTTCCACCATGGTGCTAAGCACAGTGGGGCTTATTTACAAGCCCCTTGCGCCACCGGTGCGTCACGTTGCATGATGCACCGGCGGCGTAACCTGCTGCGTGATATTTACAAACACATGTAAAGCCACTCTGTGTGGCTTTACGTGTGCTTGTAAATATCGCCTCTTTTCACGCAACACTTTGCGTGTTAGGGGTGGGACATGGGTGTTGCTGTGAGTGTTCCCACGCAACACCCATGTCCACTGATACATTTCCAGATTTACGAGCAATCATAAACCTGGAAATGCGTTAGAATGCTACTCCACCCCAGGGGTGGAATAGCGATGAGCAACGAGAAGAAATGTTTTCACTTCTCATTTTTTTGCTCTTTTAATGCGTGCTGCATTCTACAGCACGCATTGGAGGAGCAAATCACCTCAATTGATTGTTTTTGTGCAGGAAGGTGTTCCTTCCTGCACAAAAACAATCTCCCCATGACGCAGGCATCCTTGCACCATGGTGCAAGGGTGCCTGTGCATGACAGTAGTTGTGAATATGTCGCATCCCTGTGCTTTGAAACTAACGCAGTGCGGCGCAGCAAAATGACTTGCGGCACCGCTCTGCGTTAGTTTTTCATAAACAGGGCCAAGTGTATATATGCTGACATACAAAATAAGGTAGTAATCAGGCATACTCCTACTATGCAATCCCTACTCTATGTGCATTCAGAGCATGTGTAGGTGTGTATATCTAGAGCCAAGATTCCCCCCACTGGATTATCCAACCCCATTACCTGGCGGGACAGAATGTAAGACCCCGTCTTTGTCACGAACTGGACACCCATTACGGAGGTAATAGGCAGCTGCTTGGTGAAGCCTCAGCATGCAAGAATCTCTCCATGTCAGCCAAAGAGTCTCCTCTGTTAAACCCCCAGAAATGCTTATTTATTTATTTATTTATTATAAAAAGCATCCTTGCGATGTAGATGCAGATTAGCATTGTTATGGGTTTGCAGATAGCCTTGTCACCCTGCGGATGAAGATAGAATGACATTTGCACAGCATATGCATAGGCCTTGTACTCAGTGTTCTAGACATCATGATATTGTTGCGCGAATCCACATGTGTAAACAAAGCAATTTCAGAGAAAGTAATCCAACATTGTCAAGAACACAAATATGTGCAAAAGGTCACAGTAAAATGTTTTTGTGCAGAAAGTGGACAATGTAAGAAAATGTGCAGCGTTGCTACATGGGCCTAATCCGGGCACATAACAGGATGTCCAAAGATGCTATAATGGGATTCACTCAGATATTTTTGGGGCCTCTGGGCTATCTTCTCTAGCTGGTTCATTTAACTCCATTCCATTAACTTTTACTCATCCTTCCTTAGGGAATGAGTAGCTCGCACTGGAAGCCCGAACATGTCATCCAGCAAATTCTAACATTCAATTTAAAGTTTACCCATTACTGCAGAAAGAGGGAGAGGGCCCCAAAAATCCTTCCCTGTTATCCTCAAATGACTGACTAGAGCCCAAAGGGAACTCCACCTCAGATCGTCTATCAAGTCGTAATGTAAATCTGGTGACAGAGTCTCATCAAGATTCGAATTCCCTGGACAATTTGCATATCATTGACTCCAAGTCTCCAAGCCAAGTTTTGATTTTCCTAGGCCCTAATCACAAACATGGCTTAGCCCATGAACAAGCAAATCTACATTCCTTTCGGCTCCCTTTTGAATTTTGGAAGGATGAACATCCTCATAAGAGCCCCCTGAATTTTTCTCCAACAAAGGGGGACTACCTAACATTACTCTCCTGGAACAGTGCGGGCCTAAAGAGTAAACTGGTCCAGGTGGACTGGGGGACTTTTATAGATAACAGCGTTGTCGTCATGCTTCAGGAACCCTGGGAACTGGAACCTCCCCATAGAAAAGGTTAAAAAACATTCTCAATAGCGGCTTGAAAGCCCATGGCTGGCAGGCCTCCAGGAGGACTCCTTTTTTGGCTGAATGTTACCCTGGGCTGCTCTGCTAAGCAGCAAGCCATCAATTCCCCTGTCCTGCTAGGGGTAGAGATTATCCCCTGGTTTAGTAAGAAACTATATCTATATAACATGTACAGTAGAAGTATCCCGAAGAACTTAGAGTCTCCAAGTATATTGTTAGTAAGAGATCAAATTAAAGGGTTGGCCAGTGATGCGGCAGTCATTGTTTGGGGAGTTTTTAACATCTTCTTTGAACCTTCAGTTCTTCTGAAGGACATTGCTAACACGGAAGATCAAATTTGGGGTATTTCCCAACTCTTAGGACAACTTATACAGTCTTCCGCTAAGGCAGCTTTCCAATAGATATATCTTTGTTTAAGCAGCCAACTGAGAGCTTGCAATGGTCGTACCCAATTTGATTCGATTAGATGCCTGACTTTTTAAAGGAACTCCTATTAGAGCAACATTGATTATATCTTCATGGACCTGCCTTCATGGTCTGCTCTCATTGATATGGAAATTGCTCCCTGACATGAAAGTGATCATTTTCCCCTGCTCGTTACCCTCCAGGGCAACCCTGAACAGATGGCCAAATCTTGGTATCAGGCTAGTGGTAGTCTATCTGTTACTAATATTCAGAGGAATGTAAGATGGGAGTCCATAACTCTTGCCCAGATTTATTTATACCTGGGTTCAATTTTTCCTGATTTTGCTGTTCTTAACATCTCATCCCCGGCCATCATGGCTCTTCATGATAACTGCTTTTTAGAGCAAAAAAACTCTTTTTTTCACTAAACCATTACCTCAAAAGAGTTTACTCTCCACTGATAGCCACTCTTAGGTGTACTAAGTCTTGCAGGAAGGCCAAACAAACACTAATATTAGCTATCAAAGGAGGCAGTTGTTCTTTAATCCAGTCAGCCAGAACTGAGTATAAAGCTGCCCAAAGGCAGGCAAAAATAGCCTGGGATACCTCCGTATGGGATGACATCTTGAATGCCACTTGCACGGGGAACCAGGCAGCATTTGGCACTTGACTAGTCACGGCTCAAAACCTTCCCTAATGAGGCCGGATAATTGTATTCCCCCCCCAGGATTGGGTCAGATCATTTTCATGCCCTCTATAGTGAGGAAACTGGTGAGTCCCGCCCTGTTCCCCCAATAGCCTGTGAAGACTCAGGCAGTGATTCCATCCCAACAGTTCTTCCACATAGGCTTGAATACATCAGTGGCTCTGACTCCTTTTTTACTTTGGCTGAATCCTTCCGAGCAATCTGCTCGCACAAAGCAGGCAAGGCCCCAGGCCCTGATAAAATCCCTGTGGATCTCTTTAGGTCTGAACCTGCTGTTTGGGCCCCACACCTAAATCGTGTTGCTAATGCTGTCGTGGCTGGTGCCCATATCCCTGTTTCCTGGAAAGGAGCAGAGATGATACCTATTTATAAAAAGGGCTGTAAATCAGATCCAGGCAACTACTGCCTCATAAGTCTTATTGACATCACTCAAAAAATCTTCTGCAAACAAATTCTTGATCATCTGCTGGACTGGATGGAAGTAAATAACATCTTCTCACAATTTCAGGCTGGACTTTGCACCAAGACAAGTACGATGGATGAAGTTTTTAGGTTTTTGCTTTTGAAGTAGAAGGTAGTGGATCTCAGAGGGGGCAGCTTCTACGTGGCTTATTGCTTTTGTCAACCTAAGGTCTGCTTTTGATATGGTCCCAGAGAAAAGCTTTGGCCAACCTAGGGAAATGGGTCTCCAACTCCCTCTACTGGACATCATAATTTGTCTACACACAGATAATTTTGCATAGGTGAGATGGGGTCCAAATGATGAGACACCTGAGGGGTTTAGTGTGGCCAAGGGTGCCAGACAAGGTTGTGTACTCACCCCAATCACTATTACTCCTCTTCATAAATGGGTGTGTTGATTTTCTTTTGAACTGTGTTAATGACTCACCTGTCCTGGGGGCTGTCAAAACCCCTGCTTTATTATTTGCTGATGACACCTTGTTGGTATCCCAAATCCCAAAAGAGTTAGAAGCCTTATTAAACAGATTCAAGTTGTTTGGCTCTGATGCAGGGATTAGTCATAAACACTTCTAAAACTAGGTTTATGGCAATTCATCCTCATAGGCACTTTCAGAAGTGTTATAAGCCTAGATGATATGGTCCTTGAGAGGGTCTCAGACTTTGATTATCTGGGCATATGACTATATACTAGTAAGTCTTGGGCAAGCCAGATCTCAAAGAGCACGCTCCTGCTAACACACAGGGCAGAAGCTAGATGAAATTAGCCAGGAACACCTCCATACTTCCTATGTCTCTCTTTCTTGAAATATGGAAGGCTCAAGCGGTGGCTGCCGCAACTTATGGTGCGGAATTATGGGGCTACCGTAATATTGATCCCTTAGGAGTTGCTGAAAATAAGTCCCTGACAGCGCCCCTTAGACTCCCCCAAAGCACTCCCTTGATTTTTAAACATGACCTGTACATGAAACCTTTTACTTCCAAGGTTAGACTAAGACCAGTTTTATATTGGTTAAGGGTTTGGTGTATTCCAGATCTACTCCATTACAGGAATGGCCTGAGTGATATCCTGGAGAAACAAACATTGCAAGTAACACTCCCATGGCTTAAGTATGTGCAAGAGATCTTATCCACCCTGCGCCTGACTGATTTTTGGACCAATCCAGCCTCCATTTCTTGCAGCACTTCCAGAATGGTCAATTCTTGTTTTTGGGAGAGTGAAGTGGGAGCCCTGATACATCCTCAAAATCTCAGTCTTCTTAAAGACAGATTCTTGTAGATGAACCCAGTGCCAGGGTTCGAGCCCTTTATGGACTCGATCGAGCCATCCTTTACCAAAGCTCTTTACATCTGATTTCGATTGGGTGTCCTTACACTTGCCAATCTTACTGCCAAGTGGAAGAGCCCGGCTGATAGGAGTAAAATCTCTCAAGCCTGTCATAGTGCAGAGGAAACTGATGAGCACCTTTTATTCTTCTGTCCAGCATTTTTCTGCCAGCGTAAGTGCTGGATAGTGCCCCTAGGTAGGAACTTAGGAGTCCAACAGTGGAAAGTTGCATTGAAATTTTTTAGATATGATACTTCATCTTATATAACATTCTCTTTTGCAAAATTCCTCCAACGTGTATGGCCTATCAGAATCAAGCTTCTCTGTAACAGGGAACTCTGATTGAGCGAATTCTGTGTTGGTTGTGGCTTTCTGGATGAATTTCTCTTGTTTGTAAAATATTATTGATTACTTTTCAGTGATTTTAGTCCACATTTTTCCATGTTTTATCAACATGGTCCTATAATTATTTTTATTGTGTAACTTTTATGATTCGTTTCTTTTTAACATTGTTAAACAAATGCACTTTAAGCACTTTAGGACAAGTCACATTTATGAATGTTTACCTTCTTGTATTGTTGTACTGATACATATTCCTGAAGTATTTTTAAATATGTAGTATTGTAAAAAGGCATGATGATAGTTGCTCTTAAGGTCTGCAACCGAGATAAAGTAAATTATGATGATGATAATGATGATTTGACGGTATGTGTCTTCATCAATAAAGATTTTTGAGATATTTGACACTCTTTTTGTTATTTGTTTCTTCCAGGGCATCGATCGAATCATCAAATGTTTCTATCCAGGCAGTCATTCTCTCACCAATAGGCTGCTTTTTATCAGTGTCGAATGGAGGTGGTGGTTTCAGGAAGGATGTGGCTATGTAACCAGTTTTGAAACTTACTGATGTTAACAGTCTGTGCTGCTCACCTGGACTTGCATCATTCATATCATCAGCAAATTCTTGCGACTTGCTTGCTTCAGGGTTGTTATGGCCAATATGAACGGGTAGAGCTTCTTTTCGTGTGGCCATCAGAGCTATTCAACTCTTGAAGGACTTTCGATGTTGTACATAACACTGGGTCTGGTGGCTCAGTGGACTAATGTGTCCACTGTAGGGTCCTGTGTTTGACCTGATGGTCACAGGTTCAAATCCAGGTGGGATGAATACCATTGATTTGGGGAACAATAAACATCTGTTATTCACTGCCAAGATGCACAAGGGTGAAAGTGTGCTTTACAAATACATGTTATGTTAGCTGGCATCTACAATGGTGTCTGCTTCAGGGGTCTTTAAAGTGTTACAGCAAACAAATGATGGACGGAATGCTGACAATGCAAACATTCTCCCCCAGTCAAAAGATCTGGGTTAAATCCATCGTTCTTTTGCCCACTGCGCCACCCCGTTTGGACCCAGCCATATGCAAATCAGTCTTGACCCTGTGCCCCATGGGAACAGTCCATACCGAAATGCTAGGCAAGGTCCTCCCTGGACCGGAAACAAGCATCCTGGGACCGGTTTCATTGTATGTCACCCTTCTTCAGCCAGGCTAGCTTGAATCCAGTGGCACAGTGAGCAAGGGACCCACGTCTGGGCATACCCATCCCACTTAGGGCGAAAAGTGTTACAGCAAACAAATGATGGACGGAATGCTGACAATGCAAACATTCTCCCCCAGTCAAAAGATCTGGGTTAAATCCATCGTTCTTTTGCCCACTGCGCCACCCCAGTTTGGACCCAGCCATATGCAAATCAGTCTTGACCCTGTGCCCCATGGGAACAGTCCAGACCGAACTGCCAGGCCAGGTCCTCCCTGGACGGGAAACAAGCATCCTGGGACCGGTTTCCGGGATAGGTCACCCTTCTTCATGCTCTCCATGCCACTGGAATCAAGCTATCCTGGCTGAAGAGGTGTGAAACACCGAAACTGGTCCTAGGATGCTTGTTTCCAGTCCAGGGAGGACCTGGCTTGGCAGTTCGGGCTGGACTGTTCCCATGAGGCACAGGGTCAAGACTGATTTGCACATGGCTGGGTTCAAACTGGAATGGCATGGTGAGCAATAAAACGATGGATTTAGGCCCAGATCTCTGTACTGGGGTGAATGTATGATATTGTTCTGCATTCTGTCCATCAACTGTTGTTTTAGCATTTGTCACCCCGAGTGGGACGGGTATGCCCAGACGTGGGTCCTGTGCTCTCCATGCCAATGGAATCAAGCTATCCTGGCTGAAGAGGGGTGAAACCCCGAAACCGGTCCTAGGATGTTTGTTTCCAGTCCAGGGAGGACCTGACTTGGCAGTTCGGGCTGGACTGTTCCCATGAGGAACAGGGTGAAGACTGATTTGCATATGGCTGGGTTCAAACTGGAATGGCATGGTGAGCAAAAAACCGATGGATTTAGGCCCAGATCTCTGTACTGGGGTGAATGTATGACATTGTTCTGCATTCTGTCCATCAACTTGTTTTAGCATTTGTCACCCCGAGTGGGACGGGTATGCCCAGACGTGGGTCCCGTGCTCTCCATGCCACGGGAATCAAGCTATCCTGGCTGAAGAGGGGTGAAACCCCGAAACCGGTCCTAGGATGCTTGTTTCCAGTCCAGGGAGGACCTGGCTTGGCAGTTCGGGCTGGACTGTTCCCATGAGGCACAGGGTCAAGACTGATTTGCATATGGCTGGGTTCAAACTGGAATGGCATGGTGAGCAAAGAAACAATGGATTTAGGCCCAGATCTCTGTACTGGGGTGAATGTATGAAATTGTTCTGCATTCTGTCCATCAACTGTTGTTTTAGCATTTGTCACCCCGAGTGGGGCGGGTATGCCCAGACGTGGGTCCCGTGCTCTCCATGCCACTGGAATCAAGCTATCCTGGCTGAAGAGGGGTGAAACCCCGAAACCGGTCCTAGGATGCTTGTTTCCAGTCCAGGGAGGACCTGGCTTGGCAGTTCGGGCTGGACTGTTCCCATGAGGCACAGGGTCAAGACTGATTTGCATATGGCTGGGTTCAAACTGGAATGGCATGGTGAGCAAAGAAATGATGGATTTAGGCCCAGATCTCTGTACTGGGGTGAATGTATGACATTGTTCTGCATTCTGTCCATCAACTGTTGTTTTAGCATTTGTCACCCCGAGTGGGACGTGTATGCTCAGACGTGGGTCCCGTGCTCTCCATGCCACTGGAATCAAGCTATCCTGGCTGAAGAGGGGTGAAACCTCGAAACCGGTCCTAGGATGCTTGTTTCCAGTCCAGGGAGGACCTGGCTTGGCAGTTCGGGCTGGACTGTTCCCATGAGGCACAGGGTCAAGACTGATTTGCATATGGCTGGGTTCAAACTGGAATGGCATGGTGAGCAAAAAAACGATGGATTTAGGCCCAGATCTCTGTACTGGGATGAATGTATGACATTGTTCTGCATTCTGTCCATCAACTGTTGTTTTAGCATTTGTCACCCCGAGTGGGACGGGTATGCCCAGACGTGGGTCCCGTGCTCTCGACGCCACTGGAATCAAGCTATCCTGGCTGAAGAGGGGTGAAACCCCAAAAGCGGTCCTAGGATGCTTGTTTCCAGTCCAGGGAGGACCTGGCTTGGCAGTTTGGGCTGGACTGTTCCCATGAGGCACAGGGTCAAGACTGATTTGCATATGGCTGGGTTCAAAGTGGAATGGCATGGTGAGCAAAAAAACGATGGATTTAGGCCCAGATCTCTGTAATGGGGTGAATGTATGACATTGTTCTGTATTCTGTCCATCAACTGTTGTTTTAGCATTTGTCACCCCGAGTGGGACGGGTATGCCCAGACGTGGGTCCCGTGCTCTCCATGCCACTGGAATCAAGCTATCCTGGCTGAAGAGGGGTGAAACCCCGAAACCGGTCCTAGGATGCTTGTTTCCAGTCCAGGGAGGACCTGGCTTGGCAGTTCGGGCTGGATTGTTCCCATGAGGCACAGGGTCAAGACTGATTTGCATATGGCTGGGTTCAAACTGGAATGGCATGGTGAGCAAAAAAACGATGGATTTAGGCCCAGATCTCTGTACTGGGGTGAATGTATGACATTGTTCTGCATTCTGTCCATCAACTGTTGTTTTAGCATGCTTCAGGGGTCAACAGGTCTGTATTCACAACCCCGGGTATTCTGTGTGGGTCACAGTGCCCACAGCAATGGTATGATTACTCAGCTTCTGGGCAAGAATCATAATAATTTCTCAACCTGGTTTCCACTGCCTTTTGCATTTTTTTTGTATTTGGCTATTTTTGCTGCTAGCACTTTCTCACCCTTATCTGTTGTTGCTGCCAGCACTTCGCTGTACTTGGTTGTTTCTGCCTTTAGCTTTATTGTTCCATATGATTTATAATTCAATGTTGCTTAGCAGTGCAGTAGCACTGTCATGGCCTTAGTAGCAGATTTCTTACCACTGATAAGTAAACTTCTCAGTGAGGCTTTCGTTATCGTCAATTGCTTCACAGTGGCTGGAGTGGCGCTTTGACTCAACATAGGCCAAACGTCGATCTTCACTTCGACTGAAGCACATGCAGCACATACAAGCAGTTTTCTGGACCACAGCAGACTCTCTAGGAGAGCACTGTTGATCTATGGGTTACACATCCCCTAGTTTATCACCTGTTGCAGCGTCCTCTCTAGCCTAGGTACTCGTAAATGACTATGCCACACACGGAGAAAAGTATTACACGTCTTTATTTCTCAGCATGTAAGTGCAAACTCAACATTCTAAACATGAACTCTATTCCTTAAACCTGAACACTCATGTCATAGTTCTATGGAGTCCATCAAGAACCAAAAGGGTCCCATCATCGCTAACTGACAAGACAGTACACAAACAACTTACATAAGTCTCTTGCAAGGGAAATACTTATATCAAAGAAAATAGTCAGAAAGAGAGCGAAATGAAAGCACACATATGAAATCTCTCAACACAGCTGAATAGACATCTCCAAACATAGCAAGATAAATATGAAACCTTATCATCAACTAAAAACTGTGCACATTAAGTGGACAGACGATGTTCTACAAAGTAGGCAACTAAGGCAGGGAAAGCTACTGGCATCAGAAACTGGATGACAAAATAACTCACATGCAAACAGTGAAATCTGACAGTGGTATACCAGTGGTGAAAGAGGGAAGAGTGGCTCAAGCACTCACTGCCACTTTGCCATTCTACAAAAACAAGTTGTCCTATAGGAGGGAAGAGGTGGGGGACCTTGTATCAGAGTGTCCTGTCCCATGGCGGAAGGTCAGGGGTCATTGCTTGAAGAGAGAATTACGATCATAGAAATTGCACAAATGCAGCTTCAGTCGGGGAATTCAATAAGGCTTAATTGCCTATCATCAGAATTTCATATGCCTCTAGCATCAGTGGTCCCTCCAGCAATGCTTAAGATGTTTGGAGAGGCAAGGAAAAGAGCATACTGCCACAAAACCTGAGCATAGCCACACTAGCATCACTATACAAATGTGAGAAGGACACAGAAGACTGTGGTTCATACAAACCTATTTCACTGCTGAACTGTGAGACAAAAATTCTGGCCAAAGTACTGGCGAATAGACTGGCCCCAATTATCATACGACTGATCCATCCAGACCAAACTGACTTCATGGAGCAGAGGTTAACAAAACTCAATTTGCATAGGTTCTGTTTCAACTAGGCATACATGGAGGGTGTAACAGAACCTATAGCTTTGTTATCACTTGACGCGAACAAGGCCTTTGACTAGGACTAATGGCCATACTTGTTCACAGTGATGAGAAGGATAGTATTCGGACCATAATTCTTACCCTGGATCAAACTACTGTGTAAAGCATAGATCAGGGTTAATAGCACACAGCTGCAGACCTTTCAGACGGGAGAGGAGTTGGCCTAACGGCTAGGGCGGTCTACCTCAAATCTGGGGAACTGGGTTCGAGTCTCGGCAATGACGCTGAACATCCTGTGATTCTGGGCAAATCACTTAATCTCCCCGTGTCTAACAAAAGTGAATATGTCCTCATGTAATGCAACTGGTACTATGTAAAGCGCTCTGATATCCGATTATATAAAACTCTGTTAAAAAAAAAAGAAGATAAATTAGACAGAGTTGACCCCTGTCCCCACTCGTATCCCACCTAGGGACTGAGCAAATAAGGAGTGGATTAGGAGCAGCCCCCACCCCCCACAATAAGAGGATAGAAATGGTGCAGTGACAGGTATGAATGCCCTCCTGATTAGATTCAAATACGTATTTCCTATCTACAGGAAATAATCATGCAATTTTTATAAATTGGGAAAAATCTTTAATATATTTAAGTACATGTGGGATCCGCTGCTGATGCTCCATATGCTGCTTAAGGTTAAAGTGTCATGCTTCAAATATTTTGGCATGAGGGTAACAAGGAAGTTTGACAAATTCTACTTGGACAAATTGGCCTCCCTGTTGAGTATGTTGGAGACTGGAAGAGACTAACCTTGTCTATGCAGGGCCCAGCTGCATTGTTTAAGATGATACCTTTAACGAGATTCCTAAGCACCCTAAAAAATATGACAGACTTTTCAAAAGGTTGGGCACAATACTAAGATCCCTAGTATGGAATGACAGACTCCTCTAAATTCTACTTATAACCAGGTACACTAGAATTATGCAGCAGGGGAGGGTCAAATTATGCAGCAGGATTGAGCAAATTATGTGGCAAGAAAAGGAAAATTATTAGGCATTGTTCGACTCATTTTGTGATAGTATTACTTCATTATTTAGTCATTTTTAAACTTGTTAACACTGTCTGGGCATTAGTTGTACCTCATTATTACCCGTTGAACACCCAAGTATAGCAATAAGCCACAGAAAGATGATCAGTCATCCTTTGCAAAGAGCCTTCCACTCGCGTCAACACGTTGCTGCATTTTTACAAACTTTTGAACTGTTTGAGCTAGAAACAAAATTTTCTTTTCTTAACATCTGCAGTTTATGCAGCAGATGGTGGATTATGTGGCAAATGCAGCAAATCTACAATTATGCAAAAATCGCAGCGGCCACACAATTGCATAATTCCAGTGGCCCTGCTTATAACCATACAAATGGGCAAAGAATAGCTCTACCCAGTGTTTGGTGATATTACGAAGCCACCAAATTAGCATTGGCAAATTATGAAATGTCTTGATCCCTGTTAGAAATGGGGGTCTCTAGTTGGCAATGGTTTGCACCTTTGTCCAAGTAGGGACCCTTCCTTCTTGTCAGAGTAAGGGAGTTACGCCCTTAGGCGACATCTGTTCATCCCCTTGGTAGATTAGCACGAGCAAACAGGCTTATCTCAGAGGCAGTGTGTAATGCATTTGTGCACACATACAGTAACACAGTGAAAACACTACAAATGGACACCAACCAGTTTAGAAAAATAGGAAATCTTTAGCTAAACAAAACAAGACCAAAATGACAAAAATCCACCATACATATATCAAGATATAACCAAAAATATGTTATGAAAATACAGCTTGTAGCAACAAATAGCTCCCCCTGGGGCTGTCACGATGTTGTGACAGATGAAAATCCCAAAGTACGGTGCCGACCATGAGGTGTGCAGCGTTGGCCCCGGAGTCACATGGACCCCAAAGAACAGTGCCTTGCCAAAACGATGAAAACAAAGACAGTGCACGGCATTGGGGAGGTGATGCTTCGTTGGCGCCAGGCGGCGTAGGTTTCTTAGGACCACAGGGACAGTGAGGCGTTGTTTCCTTACTGCGATGAGGGAGAGGTGAGGCTTCTGTTCCTTACTGTTGCCGGGGAGGTGACGTTGAGGTGGAGTCAAGGCGTCAGTTCCTTATGACGATGCGGGGTCGATGGATTCAGGAGGTCACCCACGTCAGGTATCGGCTCCGCGATGATAAAGCCCCACCGTCAGTGAGGTTAGGGCTGCGGTGTGTGTTTGAGCGGTGCATCATGAGCGTCTCGAGCGGTGCCCTCGGCTCCGGTGCAGGCAGCGGCCTCAGTGATGGCGGCAGAGTTGTGCGGTGCGGCATCGGTAGGCATCAGGACACTGGTGCAATCGGGGCAGTGCATTGTGCATGTCACGAGCGGTGCCCACAGCTTCGTTGCAGGTTGCAGAGGATGAATTGAATCACAACCTACAATAATAATATGACAAATTATTTGCTGAGCCCAATTCCTGTTGGCTCACAGTAATTAATTACAGACAGTTTACTGATGTGCAACAACCACAACAAACTTTTTCTTTTACAAGGATTTTATTCCATCATATTTAATGAAACAATATGTACTTTACTGTACGTGACACTGAAAGACAGAGGAAAGGTTGCTCCAGGGGAACGTGCAAGAATAGAAAAGTGCTCTAGCTGTGCGAAGGGTGAATAGAATTCAGATAATGCGGTGAGAGAATTGGTTATAAAAATTCATTCATTGGACTGATGGATAACTCTCAGTCTTTGTTTCTACCTGACCACATTTTATCATTCCAAACCAATTTTCAATCGATTTTGAAATACACAATACAAATCTTGTGAGGCACGTTACAGTTAGGGACTGGTGGTCCAGGTTAGATGTATATGGGCGTCGACGTTTTGACCCGTTTTGGGGCTCAAGGGGTAACTGGGGACCTCGGCCTGCGGATCTTCCTCAGGACGGTGGGGGCAATCTGAGTATAGGTGTAATGTCTTGGTTAAATGTCTTGTTTTTTTTTTTTTTAAATAACGTCCTCGCGGTAGACCCGATAGCTGCCAGCATCTCGGGCGGAGTGATCGCGCCGTACCTTGTCTGCCCAGGTAAGGGAATGTAGGATCACGTAGTAGCCTCGTTCTTTTCCCTCAGGAATCCTCCACTTTATCAGACCTTAAATTCGGGTTTAATTTAATTACAGCTCCTGCATTGATTGCCCATTGACTGTTTGGAATCCATAGCAAGTACTTTTTACCCTTCACTCATGGGTAAGTACAGCATGGTTTTGTTCGTGTCTGTTTGGCCTTCTAGATATGCGCACCTATAAACCCTCAACTAGCCCCCCTTTTAATTACAGATGGCAACGCATACTACGCCTAACCAAACAGGAGGTTCCCCAACCCAGCGAAGATTAGCGGGCAAGCCTAAATTGTGATTGGCCAAATTATGAGATTATTAAGCGCATTATGTGCACAAACCTGATCCCTTTCATTTACCCAGCAGGTGTTTAACCAAGACATTACACCTATACTCAGGTTGCCCCCACCGTCCTGAGGAAGACCCGCAGGCCGAGGCCTCCAGTTACCCCTTGAGCCCCAAGACGGGTTGAAACGTCGACGCCCATATACATCTAACCTGGACCACCAGTCTCTAACTGTAACGTGCCTCACAAGATTTGTATTGTGTATTTCAAAATCGATTGAAAATTGGTTTGGAATGATAAAATGTGGTCAGGTAGAAACAAAGACTGAGAATTATCCATCAGTCCAATGAATGAATTTTTATAACCAATTCTCTCACCGCATTATCTGAATTCTATTCACCCTTCGCACAGCTAGAGCACTTTTCTATTCTTGCACGTTCCCCTGGAGCAACCTTTCCTCTGTCTTTCAGTGTCACGTACAGTAAAGTACATATTGTTTCATTAAATATGATGGAATAAAATCCTTGGAAAAGAAAACGTTTGTTGTGGTTGTTGCACATCAGTAAACTGTCTGTAATTAATTACTGTGAGCCAACAGGAATTGGGCTCAGCAAATAATTTGTCATATTATTATTGTAGGTTGTGATTCAATTCATCCTTTGGAAATTAGTTCTAGGACCATTGTTTTTCGTATCATATTAAACCCAGGTCCAGGATCACTGGGTCACCCCATTTTCATAATCGTTGCAAGTTGCAGCATCGCTCATCAGCGTCGGTGTTGCTATTTCCCTCTGTGGCAGCTGAAAAAGAGGTTCAGGTGCAGGAGTACAGAGAAAATGAAGTCTTTGTGTCCCTGAAACTTCATAACAGGAGGCAAGCTCTACACCAAGCCCTTGCAGATGATCTACAAGCAGGATACCCAGCACAGTTCAGTCTTTGTCCTCTCCTTGGCAGAACCAGCCACTGCAGGCCAACCCCACACAGCACACAGCACAGGGGCAGTGCTTCTCCTTGGCAGAGGTTCCTCTTGAGTCCAGAAGTAATCCAGAGTTTTGGGGTCTGGGCCCCAATATTTATACCACATTTTCCTTTGTTCTCTTGAGGCAGAGAGTCTCTTAGCTCAGTCCAAACCATTTCTGTCCTCTCTGGTCCAGCTTCCTGGCAGGAGGTGGAGACAGCATTGTGCACAGAAGACAGGACCCATTCAGGTGCAATGAAATCTCCTCCCACTACTCTAAATGCAGCCCAGGTCTATTCAACTCAGCTCTGAGTCCTCCAGGGAAGGCAGGACACACCTCACCCCCCCACCCCCAATGGCTGTCTGCAGTGAATGCACATCCACAGCCCCCGTCACTCCAAAACCATACTGTCAATCCACAACTCAGCAGAGGCACATAGGGTGACTAAGCAAGAAAATGCCCACTTTCTAAATGTGGCATTTTAAAACACACAATTTAAAAACCATCTTTACTAAAAGATGTGTTTTTAAATTCTGAGTTCATAGAGCTTAAACTCCATCTTCCTATCTTGTCCTCATGGGAAGTTATGTTTCTAAGATGTTGCAAAGTATCTCCCATGCTATCCTATGGGACAGGTAGCCTTGAAATAGTGAAAAATGAAATACACAGTATTTCACTATCAGGACATGTCACACACACCAGTACATGTCCTACCTTTCACATACATGGCACCCTCCCCTTGGGGGTAACTTTGGCCTACCTGAGGGGTGTCTTGCATGTAACAAAAGGGGAGGGGAAGCCCTAGCAAGTGGGTGCACTTGCCAGGTCGACATGGCAGTGTAAAACTGAACGCAGACACTGCAGTGGCAGGTCTCGGACACCTATTGAAAGGCTGCTTGTGTGGGTGGCACAATCAGTGCTGCAGGCCCACTATCAGCATTGGATTTGCAGGCCCTGGGCACACACAGTGCACTGTACAAGGGACTTACCTCTAAATCAAATAACCCAATCATGGAAACACCAAACCATAAACACAATTTACATAGGGAGCACTTGTCCTTTGACACTGATCAGCAGTGGCAAAGGCCCAATAGCATTTAGACCAGCAAAAACGAAATCCAGCACACAGCAAAAAATACAGGAGGCAGAGGCAAAAAGATAGGGGAAACCCCGCAAAGGATGCCAGATCTAACAACCCCATAAGATGAGCTGGTACTGAGAATTCAGCCACTCCTTGGACAAGAAAGGATTCGAACATGCATTTTTGGGGGGGCAACCTATAGACACACAACCACTGGCCACTCAAGTGGTGAGGAGGTTGTGTCACAAACTCAGAATAAAAAAAGAAAGGAAATAAACAAACTCCCAGAACACTGCTGTGGGTGGGAGCCAGATTGCCAGCACTAAATGAATGGAGGGATTTCAGGACTAGAACACTGTAGGCATCGGAGCACTGGAAGACGTGAAAAAAGTCAGAAGTGACACCTTTCTTTACACTGCAGATTGTTCAATAAAAGAGACCCATATATTTTAAATACCTATAAATTAAATACTCATTCCCGCTTAAGGAGAAAAATTGGTCATAGTGGAGAAATTTCCCTTGGAGCATCAGACTCATGGACCTAAATAGTGAAGTAGCCAGTATCCTGCAAATACATAACTTTAATGTTCAACCCATAGAGATACTTAGAAGACATAAACCACATAGGAATGAAATGTGGTCGAACTGGAGGAGGGAGATTGAGAAGAGGTTTTAATGTACCACCAAGAAGTCTCAATTAGGCTAGTGCCATATAAAACACTGCACAGGACCTTCTAGCGATGGTCCAGATGGTAACATTAGGAAAAGCAGGAAATAATGGGTGCCCAAGGGGCGGTGGGTTGCAGGGCAGCTTCATCTACATCATATGGCACTACCCTATCATTGCTAAACACTGGACAAATACTTTGAAGGAAATGGAGGAGTTGTTGTGAATGCAATTCAATTTAAAAGCTCCCTCAACTTGGAGTATGTAGCACACACCAGGCGGCACATTTACAAGCCCCTAGCGCCACTGGAGCATCACTTTTTTTTTTACACTCCAGTGGTGCTCTATGAAAGCCCATATTTACAAGGCCGTGCTCAGCCACTTTATGTGGCTGAACACAGCCTTGTAAATATGGCCCTCTGCAATGCAGTTTTCTGCAGGAAAGGGGCATGCAATGGTTGCTGCCCCAGATTTACAAGGATGTAGGAGTCTTTTGAAAGGCAGCGTTAATGTGGCGCAACGCGGAGAAATACTTTAATTTCTCCTTCCTTTTTGCTCTTTCTATGTGTGCTGCATTCTGCAGCACACACAGAAGGAGCAAAACGCCATTAATTATTGTTTTTGTGCAGGGTGTCCCTTCCTGCACAAACACAATCATCCCTACAATGAAGGCACCCTTGCAAAATGGGTCAAGGGTGCCTGGGTGCTAGGCAGCTTTCATAGCCCCGGCGCAGGGGTGAGCACAGCGATGCACCGTATTCTTGTTATTATGGCGAATCCCCTCATTTTGAAAATGACGCAGCTCGGCGCAGCAAAATTGCATGTGGCACTGCGCTGCGCCATTTTCATTTAAATATGCCCCTAGGTATCAAAGGTTGTTCGTTTATCAGGGCTTGGTAGTGGCAAAAAGAGAAATGACACAGAAGTGTGCAAGTCTCGAGTTACCAAATACCAAAGAGGCGAGTCGTTGCACGGATAGTGCCAGGCAACATTGAAAGTGATAGAGAATGCCTCAAAACACTTTGAAAAGATATCGGTGTTGCATGGTCTTACTTAGAAAGACAATATGATAGAAATGATGAAGACCAGATAATAAGCGAGGCAGAAGTCGGAATCCCGCACAAGTTTGAGACAAACATGCTATGACCGATTGCATATAGAGACCGAGCGCTGTTGGAATGAAAATTACGTTTTCATATTGTTTTACATAAGTTAGCATTCGCTGCGCTATTTTGTGTAATAGGCGCCATTTTGTATCATGTTCACAACAAATTCTTCGCCATTTCTGAGAAATGGCCTTCTCTAGGTTATGTTTCTTCGGAACTGAGTTTCGCCACACTAATGAATGCACTGTTCTTATTAGCACATACCTTTCTTCTTTGATGTAAGCCTTCTCCCACTTGTCTAGTGGCAGGCACAGGCAGAGTAACCTTGAAAGATAGATAATGTGTGCCGGCCTCAGAATCGAAACTTACTCCTTTGTAATTTACTGTCCAGCTGCATCTCTCTGGAAAATTCCATGATGGACATGTTTACTTTGGGTTTGAAAATGTACATAATGTATCGTTATGCTTGCTGATGTCAGTCCCTCTGCAGCACTCCTTAGCGGCTGGGCAGATTGGGCTGACCTCTGAGTGTACTTTGAATAAACAATTATTGGTTTGCATTCTCTACTGTTTGTCCGACCCTTCGTTTTAGTGGAAGGCTGAGAGGTGGTCATCAGTGACCCGAGTGACCCAATTTGGGCCATTTCCTTCAGTTGGTGCCCGAACAGGGACTCCTTCGGGTGAGTGACCCATCCCCTTCCACGTACGGGGGGGAGGTCGAGGCTATCGTTGGGTCGGACGGATAGATCAGGGATCCCTGCATGAAGAGTTCCTGATACTCGCAGCTCACCCTTCTGTCCTGCCGGATGGTGCCTAGCCCAGTGGTCATCCTGACTGGAGTCCTGAATGGCAAAACCCTTGGATCTGACCGGTGGGTCTGAAGAGTCGGCAGTGGAGAATAAATCTGTTTGACCTGTATATATCAGGTGAGTTTGTTTTGGTTCTTTGTGGATATAGTACCATTTTGGTTAGCATTTGGTACGGTCTAAAGACCGTCTTTGGGAAAAAGCAATTGCAATTGTTTTGCTAGGCATAAAATAGTGAACATGTTTTCTTTTAACAATGCCTAGTTTCAGTAAATTGTTTGCCTTGTGCTGTCGTTGTTGTTCTACTGATGCTCGACTGGAGGAAAGTCAGCCGGCGCCTCCAGAAGGCACTCCGCTAGTCGATATGTATGTGAAGCATGGTCTTGGACCTATTATGTTTAGTACATTATGGCACAAATATACGAGGGACAATGCCGAGTTGCAGTGGCCGTTGACGGGCACTTTTGACGGACAAAAGATTGAGCATATTGCTGCTACGCTGATTAATCTTTGGGAGCAGTGTTTCAAGGATGCTGCACCACAGGTTTTATATGATATTAAAGATTGTGTATATGCTAGTAATATGGAGCCTGGCCAAGTTTTTAGAAGTGTTACAACATTGATTGCTTATAGGGGTAGGCTGCTTGAGAAGAGTCCCACCATGGTGTCCCAGTTTCTGATGAGAGATATCAAAATGTTCTTTGGCCTGCTTGTTCCGGTTGATATTTGGAGGCAGGTCCATACTCAAGATCATGTCCCGGAGTTGGGTGGTACTTGGGATCAAATTAAGGCATGGGATCAGGGAAGGAAGCCCAGTGATAAGCCTCGAGCGGAAGTTTTAGCATTGTCAGGTCGCATAATTACGTACATGCATTCTCTTATTCTGCCAAGAAAGGTGGATTGGGATAAATTGTCAGCCTGTCGGCAGAAAAAAGATGAGGGTGTGTCTGATTTTTTCACTCGATTTGAAGGCACATTCTTAGATTATAGTGGACAGGATTTGTCCGTCGAAGGAGGTGTTCGGTTGTTTGTCAATAGATTTGTTTCTAACTTGCTTCCTGAAATTGCGACTCGATTGCAAGCGTCTAAGAGTACTTGGTCCACCTCCTCTCCCTCTGTTATTTTGAATATGGCACAGTATTATGAGCATAGGGATAATGAGGAAAAGGAGAGGACAGAGAAGTGAAGAGACATAAGGATTTAAAGACGAAGGTGTTGTTACAGCAGGCTTTTAGAGGGAATGCGAGAGGACGTGGTGGTTCTGCCCGACAGCTTCTACACACTAGTAAGCAGCCAACAACTACACCTTTGGGTCCGAATCAGTGTGCATACTGTAAAGAGGAGGGACATTGGCGTAGTGAGTGTCCTGTGCTTTTGCAGAAGGTGGCGGTCCCTAGAGGGGACGAGGTTCTCGTGGAAGGGGTCGTGTAGCTGGTGGGGCAGACAGGGTTCAAAATGCTGCGGCCTCACAGGGTCGTTCTGATAATAATTATTTTGATAATCCTTGGGATGGACAGTACTGATTATGATATGGAGGAAGTGACAGGGATGTCTTACAGCTAGGACAGCCAGGGGCAGAGTGAGGGACCAGTTCCGATACCTGTAGACCAGCATGGCCCTTATATAACAGCAGAACTGCAAGGTTCGACAAAGGAATTTTTGGTGGACACAGGTGTGACAAAAAGTTCTGTTTCTCGAAATATGGTCCCTGGGGCGGCTCTGTCTGGTCATAATAATGTGTCGGTTGGTTTCTCTGGTGTACCGGTTGTAAGCCCCATTTCAAAACCTCTTGTGTTGACTATTGGTCCTTTCACTGTGGATTCGCCATTCTTGTTGACATCTAACTGTGGTGAGAATTTGATGGGTTTGGATTTGTTGAAGAAACTGCATGCCACGATTTACTGTTCTCCGGCAGGTGTCTATATGACCATGGGTCCAGATGTAGCACGTGCTAAGCAGTGTTTGTCCAAAGATGCACCCCTTCCTGTTGAGTTTAAAGATGCGCCGCCCACTCTGTGGGCGACCGGCAACACAGAGTGGGATTATTGCAGATATCACCGGTTTTGATACAGGTTAAGGATGGTGCTCTTTTGCCCCGTATCCCTCAGTATAAAATACCGCAGGCAGGTGAGCGAGTCTTATTGCAAATTATACAGGATTTGAATAAGAAGGAAGTGGTTGAGGAGACAACTGCTAATATTTGTAATAGCCCTATCCTTCAAATTCCTAAAAGGATGCTCTCAGGTTCTCCTGATGACCATGAAGATGTTTATCGTTTTGTGATTGATTTGCGCGAGGCTAATAAAATAGTGGTCCCTCAGTTTCCAGTGGTTCCTGACATTACCACTCTTCTGACAATGATTCCCTCTAGTGCTAAATTTTTCTCTGTCATTGATCTAAAAAATGCTTTCTTTAGTATCCCTATTCATCCAGATAGCAAATATTTGTTCGTGTTTACACTAGCTGGTAGGTATATTACTATGGAGACGACATTTGATTTGTGTAAAAATCTTGACATGTACTGTGGATTTAGTGCACAGTAAGCACTTTATGATGTTTCTTGTTTTTTTAATTCATGTGATTTCATATTAATTTTTATATAAGATGACCTTACTTATTTATGTCAACCCATTTTCTTCTTTCTACTGTATAATGTATGTGCTGTGTACTTTTATGATCCCTTGTGATCGAAATAAAGTAATGATGATGATGACTAGCTGGTAGGAGTTTTAGGTTCTGTCGAGCTCCTCAAGGCTATACTGAAAGTCCAAGTATTTATAGTCAGGCTTTGAAAAGTCAGTTGGATTCCCTATCTATTCCCTCAGGTAATGTATTAGTGCAGTATGTTGATGACTTGCTCATCGCTTCTGACACGGAACAAGGTTGCAAAGACAGTACAGTTAAATTATTGTTGCGTTTGGCCCAACATGGACATAAGGTGTCCTTTTCAAAATTTCAATATTGTCGACAGGAGGTTACCTATCTAGGTCACCTACTGTCGAAGGAGGGTAGGAGATTGACCCTGGAGCGCATCAGTACCATTGTTAAAATGCCTATTCCACAAACTCAGAAAGATGTGTGTGCTTTTATAGGTATCACTTCCTACTGTAGTAGATACCTAACTATTCGTTACTAATTAAGCCTCTGCTTTCACTAACACTGAAGGATGTACATGAGCCCCTGCCTTGGACGCCAGAGTGTCAGCAGTTTTTTGAGCAATTGAAAACTGCGCTTTGTTCAGCTTCAGTACTTGGCACCCCAGACTACACGAAACCATTTGTGTTGTACGTCCATGAGATAGCCGGTTGTGCGCTTTCTGTTTTAACACAAGGCAAGCCCGTCTGCGCCCGTCAGCGTCCCGGAAGCGGCCAGCTCCAGCCACGCTGCCCATTTCTCTATGGAGGCGCCAGATTGTCACTTGTCTTGCAGTCGTGCAGAACTGTTAGCAATAGGCTCACACCGTGGTAAGTGTGGGAGACACTGGATGGTTTTAGATAATCTTAATAGGAGTTGCGAAAATTGTAATTTTAGTTTTTGCACCGAACCGGCAGTTCGTGTCCCTCCTGCTCTTTCCCCTATTGCCACCTCGAAAGGGCACTGCATTCGGGCGGCCTTAATCAATACCCACTCATTAGTAAAACACGCCCTGGATATTTTTGCGCTCCTCTCGGATGAGCCGCTCAATTTATTATTTATAACCGAGACGTGGCTCAATGAGTATTCTACCCCAGTTATTGAATTAGCCATCCCGGTGGGGTACAAAATAGCCAGGGCTGACCGCAAAGTGGGAAGAGGTGGCGGTATAGCGGTGGTGTTTAGGGACACATGGGTTTTTACCCGTGGGGAGACTCAGGGTATTGGGGATGGGGAGGCACTTGATTTCACCATCATTATATCCCCCCACTTTATGTTGGGTGGCACATTGGTGTATAGACCCCCCGGCCCTACTGGAGCCTTTTTGAAAGCTCTAGATGAGGTCATTGTTCCCAGGGCTCTGCGCTTCTCGAATTTCTTACTTCTTGGGGACTTTAACATTCATTTGGATTGCGTAGAGGCAAGTGACACTAGGGATTTTTGTGATTTACTCAACCTGGCTCAACTCACCCAATGGGTTACCTCCCTTGTCACATAGTGGGGGGCACATTTTAGACCCGGTCTTCTCCAATTTCCCTTTATGTGTCAAGGAACCCCTTCGAGTTTCCTGGTTGGATCACTTTTTGATCCATTTCTCATGGACCATTCAGATGCCTTATTCTTCTACGGGACATTACCAAGGCAGACCTTCTCAAAGAATCGACCCTTCTGCGCTGAGTAGAGTCCTGTCAGACGCACGCCCTACTGCTGCCAAGGATTTGGGTGGTGCTTTAGAGAGTTTCACTAACTGGATCTCACAGGCTGTGGAATATTTATCCCGGCCGTTCTCTAATAAGCGAGTAAGAAATGCCCCCTCTAAACCTTGGTATTCTAGTAAGCTTAAGGAGCTAAAACAGATCTGTAAAAAATTGGAGCGAAGCTGGAGACAGGCCTACTGCCCACTGGCTAAAGCAGCATTAAGGAAGGCTCAGAGAGAATATTATGCTGCTATTAGGCAGGCTAAAAGCAGTTATTATGCGGAGCGCATTGCCATGTCTAAAAACAATTCCAAGGAAATTTTTTCAATCGTCCAGAGCTTTTTAACTCCCGGCGCAGAGTGCATTGCCCTCCCTGGCTCTGATAGATGGTGTGAGAAGCTGTCTTGTTTCTTCATTGATAAGATTCAGACAATCCAGGACATTTTTGGGATTAGTCTCTGATTCATCTCTCTCTTCTCTGATGGGATTCTCTCCCATCTCCCGCATGACTCACTGTCCATCCTTAAATCATTGAAATCGGGTTCTCCAGCCGACCCTTGTCTGCCTAGACTGCTAGCGGCGGCTGCTGAGGTGGTCAATCCTGAGGTTAACACCATCATCAATATGTCGCTTCAGACTGCCACAGTCCCACGTGAGTGGAAACAGGCCAAACTGCTACCGCTATTAAAAAAGCCGTCTTTAGACCCTTCTACGCTATCTAGCTACTGACCTATTTCTCTTCTCCCGGCTGTGGCAAAAGTGTGTGAGAAAGCGGTTTACAAACAGCTTGCCAACTTTGTTGAGACATCTGGCGCTCTCCACCCAGCCCAATCGGGATTCAGGGCCACTTATAGCACAGAGACGGCACTTGTTGAGATGTCGAAGGCTATAAGAGAATGTTTGGATGCAGGTGGCAGAGTGGCTCTGATCTTTTTGGATCTCTCTGCCGCCTTTGATACGGTGCCCCATCGCCAACTACTTGCCCGTCTGTCAAGCATTGGCGTATAGGGTCTGGCATGGGATTGGCTCAAATCATTTCTTGAAGATAGAACACAGCAGGTATGGTTGCCTCCGTTCTCATCGGCCCCAAGAAAGGTGACCACGGGAGTTCCGCAGGGCTCCACTCTGAGTCCCCTTCTCTTCAATCTATATGTTACTCCCCTGATCTATCTAGCAGAGGAGCTGGGAGCTAAGATTATAGCTTATGCAGATGATACACAGCTCCTCTTTACGTGGAAGGCAAACGACTTGCCCCGGATCGAGCTAAAAATTGTCTTTCAGCCGTTTTTAAATGGCTTGCACTGGCTCAGCTTAAGTGCAATGAGGACAAGTTGGAGGTACTTCTGTATGGGTCCTTTCCCCCACAATTTAGGGAGGCTCTTTGGCCCACAGAGTACCCTATGCCTAGTTCTGTTGGCAATCCTGTTAAGAATCTGGGGGTCTGGTTTAGTGAGGACCTCCGGTTTTCCACGCAGATAAAAAAACGTGCCGGAGTGTGCTTTGGCACATTGAAATCGCTCAGGAAGTTCCTTCCACTGCTACCCAGGCCAGCCAAGGAAATGGTGACTCGTGCCCTTATTTTGTCACGCATCGACTATGCCAATGCACTGTATATTGGCTTGCCTGGATGCAAGCTGGAAAAATTGCAAACTATACAAAATGCTGCAGCTAGAGCTCTGCTCGGTATTTCAGGAAGATCAAGTATAAAACAACATCTACGGGACCTACACTGGCTTCCTGTGGCTCAACGTGTCCAGTTTAAAGCCCTCATTCTTGCCCATGGAGCTCTCCACGGATCTGGGCCGCCCTATCTTAGGAGACGCTTTGGTTTTTACGTCCCCCGAAGACAATTGCGTTCTGCCGCGCAGCGTCTAGCAGTGATACCTAACCCTGGGCAAAGCACTACGCTACGCTCGCGTAGTTTGCGAAGTTTCCGCTACTTCGCACAACGCGAATTGCACGTAGCACAGTGCAAACACGCGTAGCGTAGCGTAGTGCAGCGGTCATTTTTGCTTGCTCGCGGTCCTCAACGTCAAGTTGGCGACCGCGAGCAAGCAAAATGACATCCCGGCGAGACTTTTCCTCGTTCGCGATCAGCAACATCAAGTTGCCGATCGCGAACGTGGAAAATAAACCTCCCGGCGAGATTCTCAACGCGGGAGGTCAGGTTTCTCAATGCGAGTGGTCGCGTATGCTCGCGACCGCTCGCGATGAGAAACTACCAGTCCGCGTTGAGAAAGCTGCCGCTCGAGTAAAAATCTACTCGAGCGGCAGTAAAAGACAGCTCGCACTGTGCAAGATGCCGTTTTCAATGATTGCACAGTGCGGACAAGCATCCGGCACTGTGCAATCATTGCGAACAGTGCACTACGCAGTTCGCGTAGTGCTACGCGTAGCTCGCGTAGTGCGAACTGCACTTTGCGTAGCTTCGCGTAGCGCTACTTCGCGAACTACGCCCAGGCTTAGTGATACCCCGCTTTTGCCTTACTCGAATGGGGGGCAGTTCTTTATCTTTTAAGGCAGCTGCAGCCTGGAATTCCCTTCCATATGAACTGCGGAATACACAATATACCAGGCTGTTTAAGAAGCAGCTAAAGACCCTGCTTTTTAATTAATCCATAGTTCCTCTTTGCTCCGTTGCATTGGCAGTTGGCTCCCGCGCCGGGACACTCTTTTTTTTTTAAATTGTTTTTTTTTAAAAATGTTATATATATTTTTTTTTTAGTCCTCATTAGCCTCTTTAATGGAAAGAGAAAAAACAAGGCGTTCTTCTTCCACTAGCACATTTTGATGGATGACGGAGACCTAAACTCATGTGCTTTTAGGCAGGTTGGAAAGAGAGACGGAGATCACAGCTCTGTACGGCCCTCGGACTTAACCTCCATCTTCCCTGTTTTCTTTTTATCTGTCTCTGCCCTCTCACTATCCAGCCGAGAGACTAGACAAAGAAAACCTAACCAAAGCCTGATGAGGCTGAGAAGGCTTAATCATCGGACCTCTGAATTTCTACTGTTACCATTTAAAACATCACACCATCCGAAAAAAGGGAACCAAAAGTCATGATTTCTAGAGCTCTTCATATCTAAAGCGGCTATATGTTTAATGGAACGCAGCCAGCTATCCAAGCTGGGGGGGGCAACTGCAACCCACAACTTACATATCTCTCTCCGCGCCAGTAGTATACCATACAAAATAAGCCTTGCCTGGTTTATCGTAGTTTTAACTACTGATTCCACATGTCCAAAAATAACAAGCATAATGCTTACCTCGATATTGAGCTCCAGCATTTCAGATAATGCCCTACTCCCTTCTCTCCAGAATACCTGTAATTCTGGGCATTCTACAAACATGTGGACATCATCCTCTTTCATCCTACCACACTTCGGACAGGCAACTTCACCTCCTCTCCCAAACTTTGACAATTTCTGGGGATACCAGTACGCTCTGTGGATGGAAAAGAGATGATTTCTCCTCAGGTGTGCAGGCTTTACTATTTTAAATAGCATAGTCATAGATACTTGCCATTGGTGTTCCAGCGATGACTCCGGCAAGTATTTCCCCCATAGTTCCGCAGGCAAAGTAAAATCTCCATCCTCCATTTCGACCATTAGCCAATAGATAATCGCTAACGCCTTCTTATGAACTGTCTCTTGCATAAGTTGTGTTTCCAGGTCATTTTGTTCACCAATCCTTGTTTCCGGGTCTTGAAACCAACTTCGCATTTGAAGGTATTTAAATCTAGATAGATGGTAGTCAGCTTGTTGGTTGCACTCTTCCCATGAAATGAGCTTGCCATCCACTATTATCTGCTCCCATCGCAAGAGCCCCCCCTCTAACAGTGGTTTTGCAAGAGCGTCTTTTGTCCATTCCGGGGAACCCGGTCCATCCCAAATAGGAGCCAAAAAACTATGATATGGAATTTTTAGGACTTTTCTGACCTTGTACCATGTCTCTGCAAGCCCACTCAGTATCTTTAACCTGACCTTTTTAAAGAATTTTGGGTCGGCGTATTTAAAGAGAAAACCCTCTTTGCCTCCTGATTCCAGACATGAAATTGTGACCCACATGCCCCCTGTCTTCGTTTGGCTAGGTGTGTTGAATAAGCACCTCCCGTTTTTTAATAGGAAAGCCCAAGAGTAGAAGAGTAAGTCCGGCAGAGCTAAGCCCCTTTTCTCCACGCTCCTTCTCAGCTTTTTCCAAGCTATTCTTGGTCCTTTACTTGCCCAGATAATAGTGCAGATCTCGCTTTGCAACTTCTTTAACCATTCCTTCTTAAAAGGCAAGGGAATAGTGTCGAATAAGAAGGTAAGCTTTGGGAGGGCTATCATTTTTACTAAGTTAATTCGCCCAAGAAGAGATAACTGAAGATGAGACCACATTTTCAGGAGTTTACTGATCTCTTTCCTAGCTTTCTCAAAGTTGAGTTTAGCTATTTTGTTGATATCCTGTGCTATCATGACTCCCAGGTATCTCATTTCTCCTTTCCCGTTCTCCGCCCCGATATTCCAAGTCATAATTTCAGTCTTGCCACTGTTAATTTCGTAGCCCAAGATCTTTCCAAAGTCTGTCGTTAAAGTCATTACACAGGACAGGGTTTTTTGTAAGTTTGTAGTATATATTAAAATATCATCTGCATAAAGCCCCAGTTTCTTATCCCAATCGATGAACTTGAAAGGTAAAATTTCAGAGTCCTCTCTGATTTTTCTAGCTAAAGGCTCTATGTAGAGGTTAAATAGAAGGGGCGATAGAGGGCAACCCTTCCTCATCCCTCTGGATATAGTTACAGGCTTAGTTAAAGAGCCGTTAACTAGCACTCTAGCTTCTGGGACTTGATAGAAACCTGCCAATGCCTTACAGAAATTCGTTCCTAAATTCAATGATGTTGCCACGGCTTTCAGATAGACCCAGTTCACACGGTCAAAGGCCTTGGTGGCATCCAAGGCCACCACGGCCAAAGGAAGGCTGTAAGAGATTGCCAGATCTATTGCACCAATTAATGTAAAGGTCAGATCTTTCAAAGACCTTCCCCTTATGAATCGTTTCTGGTCGTCATGTATCAGCTCAGCCATTAGACCGTTCAACCTATCTGCCAAAATTTTAGCGTAGATCTTGTAGTCGCTATTCAATAACGAAATTGGCCGATAGGAGTCACATTTCGAGGGGCATTTTCCTGACTTTAAAATTAGCGAGATTGTAGCTTCCTTCCAAGAGGCTGGCATTTCGGACCCATTAATAAAGAGATCATTGAAGAATTTCACTAAGATGGGAGTCAATGTACTTGCCAAGATTTTGTAGACCTCTTGGGGTAAACCGTCGGGCCCCGGGGCCTTACCCATTTTGAGCTGACTAATTATCTTTTCCACCTCGTTACTGTCAATTTCTCTATTTAACTGTCCAGTTTTTTCTGGTGTAAGAAGGTTTACGGTGTCTTGTCCTAACCATCTTTTTAAGTCATTTTCAGATGGGTTTAGCTCCTCTCGATAGACTTTGCTAAAATAATTATGGAAAGTTTGCTCAATCCCTCTGCTGTCACCAATCAGGGTCCCAGTTTGTTCGCATATAACCCCCTCTATTCTGTTTCTTACTTGCTCCTTTTTGGCCTTCCAGGCCAGCAGTTTACTGCAGCCTTCGCTGTATTCGAAGTGAGCCAACCGGCTGGCCTCCCATCTCTTCCTGGCCCTGTCTTGCAAGACAATTGTTAGGCTGGATTTTGCTTGTGACACTTCCTGCAACAACCCCGACCTGAGCCCCTCACCTAGTCTTGGATCGATTAATTTTTTCTCCAATGAACGAACCCTTTCCTCCTGTGTTGACACCTCATTGTAATAACTTCTCCTCTTCTCCGCAGCCAAAGACCCTAGTCTACCCCTTAAAAAGGCCTTATAAGCATCCCAGGTCACTCCCGAAGCTGTAGATCCCCAATTGTGCTTGAAAAAATCTTCCGTCTCTCTATTGAGTAACTCAATGACTCCCTCATCCTGCAATATCGTACGATCGAGGGTCCATTTCGATTGAGTGACCGCCTTGCTGATCTTTAATTGAAGCATTACTGCCGAGTGGTCGGACAGATGAACTCCAACATGGTCAATCCGTTGTACATCGTCTTTTATTTTGCAGTCAATGAGGAAATAGTCTATCCTAGACTGATGTCGATATTTTTTATTGTAAAAAGTGAAACCTTTTTGTGAACCTGCTCTTTGCCGCCATACATCATGTAAACCTAATTGTTCCATCATTTGTTTTATCAATCCAGACATTGTAGGATTTACCAGTGCTCTGCTGTGCGAAGACTTGTCCAAAGTGTAGTTTAATACCACATTAAAGTCTCCGGTTAAAATAATTGGGTCGGAGGAATTTAAAAGTTCGGCCATCAATTCACCTAAAGGTTCCACTTCGTCCTGATTTGGACCATAGTAACCTGCCAGTGTGTAAGGACGGGCTAAAATTTTCACTTTAGCTACTATCCATCTTCCCGCTTTATCTGAAACAAAGGAGTCTAGGTTCACTTGCAGTCCTCGTTTGAAAAGAATTGCTACCCCTTTTGTTACGGCTGATTGGGCTGTGCAAGCCACATGGTCAATCCATTTCTTTGACTTAAACAGTTCCATTGCCTCCTTCTCCCTAAGATGTGTCTCCTGTATTATAATGATTTGAGCTGGGCAGTCTTTAAGATACTGTAGAATGTTCACCCTCCTTCCACATACCCTGAGGCCATTTAAATTCCATGACAGAATTTTAATAGTGCTCTCCTTCCTCTCACCCATCATCGGTACCAACTAAGTAGATAACCAACTTCTGGAAATTAAAAGAGGCTTCAGAGGAACTATATTTTTTTTCTTTTTCTCCCACTGCTCCCCACCCTGTGCTCCCCCCCTCCCATGGAAAACCCCTCCCTACCTCTACATGGCTGAAAGCCATATGGGTATCCCCTCAAAGCGAACTATTCTTTAAAATGTTTAACATCTGAGTAAACTTAAAACATATCTAGAGCTAGTAACTCGGGGAAAAACAAAAATAGGAAAAGGGAGAAACTTTTATTTGTGTGTTTTTTATTGTTATTTTTATATATATATATATATTTTTTTATTTATTTTTTATTCCTTTTCCCTCCCGTCCTTCCTCTTCCCTTCAATTTTTTTTTCTTTTCTTTTCTTGACCTTCACCCCCATTAATTTCAACCTACCAAGTCGAATAAGTTTAAGATCTCAGACCTCGTGCCTGAAGGTCTTTAATGAATTCATCTACCTTTTCGCAGGAGTGAAAAATGTGCATTTTATTATCATGCATCACCTTCAAAAAGGCCGGGAACCTCAGCTGGACCACTGCTCCTAAGCTTTTAAGTTGATCCATCCTTTTCCCCAACTCCCACTGCCTGTTTGAGGTAGCATTTGAAACATCCGACCTAAACTCATATTTAGCCCCCTCAACCTCTATCTTTTTCAAACTCAAGGCTTTTGATAATATCTTTTCCTTTAAGGAGTAAGTTAAAAAGTTGAGCAAAATCTTTCTGGGCTTTGTCCTATTTGTGTTTAGTTTGTATGGATCTCTATGCACGCGTTGTATGTCTCTCTCTATTTCCTCTTCCGATTCTTCTATCTGTAACTCTTTTTTAATCAGTCTCACTACATAGGCTTTAATATCTTCGCCCTCCCTACCTTCAGGCACCTTCAGAATTTTTATATTGTTCCTTCTCTGAAAATTCTCCAACTTCTCCACTCTGTCTAGGTACTCCTTCTCTGCAGATTTTAATTTTATGATCTCGGCTGAATTCGTGACTACCTTCTCTCTAAGCTCTTTGACTTCACCCTCTAACATAGTTGTTCTATTGCTGAGGTCATCTATCTTTCTCTCTAAAGTGTCACAAGCCTGTCTTATTTCCTTCTGGTTTCCTTCTGATGTCTCAAATCTACTTTTAATCTCGTCAGTCAGAGCCCTTAAGAGCGTACCTAAAGTTGGATCCTCCCTCTCCGCTTGCCTTGGAATTAGCTCCGAATTTGCTGGCATTACCTTTCCCTGTCTCGCCTCTACCAAAAGCTGACCATTACCCATGCGTTCTTCTGTGGGGAGTGTGGCGAGCACTTGGTACCTATTTGGAGATGCAACTTTACTCCAGTCTGACGCGTCGACTGTGCCCGTTCCTGCAGAAACTTCGACATGTGCTATACTAGCATCCTTTTCTGTAGTTATATCACCCTCCATTCTATTGTCAGCCAGTATTATTGTTTGGGGCTGGACTTTAAAGTATGTTTTAAGGGACGGAGTAACCTTTATCTTCTGACCTACTGTATGCTTTCGTACCGATTTTTTCTTTGAACTTGCCTTAACTTCAATTATTTCACCGTTGTTCTCGAAACCAAGTGCTTGCGTGTTCCCAGTGAACTTTGTTAAGCCTATCGCACCCCCTTGCTCTTCCCCCTTGTATTGCTTCAAATTCCTAAGGGCATAACGTGAGGGTATCTCACCTTGTACAACCTTCTTTCTGCCTTTATTTGTTTTTACCTGGGTAGGAAGATCCTTGCCATTAGTGCCCGGTATCCTCGAATCTCCCGTTGCGTCCGATTTTGACTCTAATACCGGTTCCTGGAGAAGGGGCCAGCTTTGTTTACCTGCCGACTCCCCTCTACTGTCTTCCGGCTGCTTTTCCAGTCTGCAGCCTCTTGCGGTCGCGTACCCAAGTCCGCTGCTGCCGCAACCTCCCCTCCCCCGGAAGGAGATCCTAACAGTTGCGCCTCTGCCCCTGCGGAGCTCCAGGGCCGCCCTTCTCCACGGCCGCTCCGTTGTTGCCGCTGCTGCCGCCGCTCGCGCTTCCTTCGCTCCGATCCACGATCCGAGTCGTCACCACACCGAGCCGCTCCAAGCCTTATGCAAGTGTTAATTCTTTTGTTGCTTTCTCAATTAGCTCACCTTTATCCGCATTCCTTCATTTACTCAGATTTCGATGCACATTCCCTCCGCTCTGAGGGTGCTCCCGCGACCGGCTACACGCTGGCCGCCATGTTTCCCCGACCAAGCCAAGTTTTCCCAGGACACTCTTGAGTATACGTGAGCGATATAAGTGTTAATAACATAACATAACATATCACAAAAATTTGGAGCCAAGCAACGGCTGTGTGCTTATTTCTCTGCTGTCCTTGACCCTGTCGCAAGAGCCCTCCAGAGCTCTCTAAGAGCGGTCGCGGCTGTGGCCGTATCTATTAGATAATCGGCTGGACTCGTACTTGATACTGACCTCACAGTTATGGTACCCCATGCTGTGCATACACTTTTGAATAAGACCAAGAAACAGCACCTCACCAGTGCACGTCTGACTGGTTATGAGTTAACTTTGTTTGCCAAACACATCACGATTAAAAGATGTGCCACTCTGAATCCTGCCACATCACTACCCCTCCCTTCTGAGAACAATGCAGTTGAAAGACATGATTGCATCTTCCGGACGGAAGAAGAGATGAAAGGACGGGTAGACTTGACTGATGTTCCCTTATCTGACCCACAAGGGGAACTATATGTCGATGGCTCTTGTTTTAAATTACCAGATGGCACTACAACTGCTGTGTATGCTGTCACTACTCTGCGTACAGTAGTTGAGATATCACAAGTTCCCTATCAGTCAGCCCAAGCTGCCGAGCTTGTTGCCCTTATCCGAGCTTGTGAATTAAGTGAGGGACTGGTTATCAATATTTACACTGACAGCCAGTACGCCTTTGGAGGCTGAGAGAGGGTTTCTTACTTCCCATGGCACCAAAATCCAGCACGGACACCTCATATTGAGGCTTTTGTCTGCTTTGACCCTCCCTAAGAAGTTGGCTATAGTGAAGTGTAGTGCCCATCAAAATGTCACTGACGATGTAGGTAGGGGAAATGCTTTTTGCAGATCAGACAGCTAAGGAAACAGCGTGGACCAAAATGAAAAGAATGTTCGTAGCAGGTCCCGCTAGGTGGGTGCCTGAAATTCCCATGTTTGAGGATACACTTGAGAACGTGAAAGAGATGCAGAGTGAAGCTACAGTAGAGGAGTTGGCAGTGTGGCAAGAAAGTACAGCCCAATTGAATGATGAGCGATGTTGGATTGACAAGTCAGGGAAGCAAAGATGGATGTTGCCAGATGCATATGTACTCCCTGTAGTTACGATGGCTCATGGCTCAGCCCATATTAGTGCAAAGAGTATTTGCAAACTGTTAGACCCTGTATGGCAGAATGATAACATTGCAAAAACGGCTGCACATTTAGTGAAGTACTGTATGGTGTGCATGATGCATAATCCTAGGAATGGTACCCTAAACCTCCTGGTAATTTTGCACCACCCACTTTCCCTTTCGAAGTCCTTCAAATGAACTATATTGAATTGGAAAGGTGCAACAATTTGAAGTATGTTCTGGTGGTGGTCTGTGCATTCAGTAAATGGGTTGATGCTTATCCCACTAAAGCTAATACAGCCATTACGACTGCAAAGGTACTCCTGAAGGAGTTCTTTCAACATTTCGGCTTGCCTCGTTTGATTTGGAGTGATAACGGAAGTCATTTCAATGCCAAGGTTATTCAGTTAATTTGTGATGGTCTGCACATAAAGCAAAAGTTTCATGCTGCAAACCACCCGTAGTCAGCAGGTTTGGTTGAGAAGTACAATGGTACTCTCATACTGAAAATGGCAAAGATTCAGCAGACAACAGGGTTACAGTGGCCAGATGCCCTGCCATTAGCACTCTTGTCAACAAGAACTACCGCACATTTTAGGACAGGATTGTCACCGTATGAGGTCGTGTTTGGACGCCTGGCAAATGTCTGGGGCGTCCGCGTCCTCGACGGTTTTCTGAGATTGGTTATCCCTTGTTGATTGATTACCTCTGCCAGTTAACTGAAAGTTTGCGTTCTATTCACCAACAGGTCCGTGAGTCCCTGCCAGCTATCCCAGAGGGGCCCGGACACGATATTCAGCCCGTTGACTATATCTTGGTTCGGAATTTTCAGTGGAAGAAGAGTTTGGAACCGCGTTGGAAAGGGCCGCTCCAGGTCTTGCTGGCAACCCGCACCGCCATTAACGTTTCTGGATGCAAGAACTGGATTCACGCCTCCCATTGTAGGAGGGTGCCCCTGCCGCTACCATATGATCAGTGGGTTAAGGAGGGGGTTGCTGACCAGGAGTTTGAACAGATTCCTCGTTTTGTTCCATTCAGGGACGCTGCCCTTACATAAACGCAAAGTGATAACAAGAATGACGACATCCTGAACGAGGCTGTCTCACCAGAGATAAGAGCTATTCAGGAACCCCTTTTTGCTTACCCCTCTGTGCCTGGAATCACCAGGTACAATCTGCGTCCTCGGCTGAGGAATAGTGCACCGAAAGAGAAGTCAGATTAGTCAGGGATGGACTGTGTAAGTTAGGGTGTACTTTGCCATAGTACCAACGGAGTTAGTTTGAGGTGATGTGAGATTTGTGCACTGTTTGAACATGGGACAGGATAGATCAAGGGTATCCCCTTGGGGGTACATTATCCTGATCGACGTGGGATACATCAAGAGCTTAGGACTGAGCAAGCTCCACCGCTGGTGCTCAAGAGTGCCAACGTTTGATGAACAATAGGAGCCTGTACCAGTGAGGCTCTGATGGACACTGGGAACTTGTAAATTTCTTTTGCTGGCAATTCGCCCCCTTGGTTTATTAGTTGCTATGCACCCCTTTGGCATAATAGTTGCTGACGAAGAGCAGCCAGTAATTCCCCTTGTTCATGTACGAAAATTTTGGTCTATGAAGCAAAAAATACTCTGCGTTGTTCTTGTGTTGTTGTTGATCTTGGGAGGGGTGTCTTGGGTTTTAGAATGTGATCAGAATGCCCTATCATTTACTAGACGCAAGATTGTTTCTCAAGTTCGTACAAAAAGGGCAGTCCCGAGGAATGTATTTCTAGACACACATAAAAGGTTCTTTGAGGGAGGTACAGCTTGTTATCCTACCGAATCTGTTACAAGTTTATGGACTGCTAACCCATTGTCGTTGGTCAATTATACGTATACCCGCCCAGCCCACTTTGTAGAGGTAAGGGGTAAGTTTGGACTGGGGTATCCGGGCCTTGTTTATATTATAGGGAGCCACGAGGAAAGGGATATCCGGGTTGTGACAATAATACATACTGTGATCATTTGCATATGAGAGAGCAGAACTTTACCTTGGTAGGATGGCATTACCAAGATTTGACAGTTACTCGAAAAGCCGGATATTATCCTGCTTGTTGCCCAATAGTAAACAGCACTGATGCATTTCTGTATGTCAATTGTTCTGGGATAATATTGTTCAAAAATACAATGTCTCTAGAAAAAAGGAAGGATCCAAGCACGGTAGGATTGAACACTAAATATGCCCCCGTAGATTATCAAGGTCCACTTTATGCACACCCGGTATTTTATTTTCTGTCCAATGGTACTTATTCAAATGTTCATAATGGCACAGATGATGTTGCTTTAGGAATGGTGCTCCCTTTATGTGTGCCTTGTAAATATGGTAAACCAAACATACGGTGGGTAAAAAGGACGTTGACAGCTGAATTCTGTGATGGAGTGACAGATTTGGACGTTAATAACTATAGTAATGGTATCACCTTTGAATATATTTTCTCTTCCATTATTACCTTTGGTGGTACTGCCATGGCTAGAGGTGAAAGGGCTAGAGAATATTTTGGATGTAAGTTACAAATACTGTCAAATTCCACAGTGGCAGCCCTGCATGACATCACCACCCAATTGGAAAGCATGCAAATATATTCTGAGCAAACCAGAGATGCAGTTGACTTCATCTTAATTAAGAGTGGTGGTGTGTGTGCAGTAGTAGGAGACCAGTGTGTAGTTGGGATAACTAATATGAAAAAAATATTACCCAACACATTCTAGACATCCTAGAAAATGTAAAAGGAATGGAGAGTGGCAATTGGAGTTGGTCATTGTTCAGTGGGTGGGGTTGGATCCTTGAAAAGGTGATATATTTCATTGTGATTTTGATCTCTTGCTGTGTTTTGGTTCAGTGTCTTCCTTTATGCTGTTCATACTGCACCTCTTTTCTCTCTCCTAAAAGAATGTCAGTTCATGATACTAACGCAACCATAATGCTTCAGAAAGAGCTTGATGATCTTATGCAGATAGACAAGGGTATTTTTAAAACTTCTTCCCTCCTTACCGTTTCCCCCCGGAGGCTGGAGATATGGAATGCTCTTAAATGTATTCATGATTTGCTGAATTATACATTTTCTTATTATTGTGCCAAAATGGCTTAGCTTATGCTAAAAGGAGGGTCTGTTGGAATAAAAATTATGTTTTTATATTGTTTTACATAAGTTAGCATTCGCTGCGCCATTTTGTGTAACAGGCACCATTTTGTATCATGTTCGAAACGAATTCTTCGCCATTTCCGAGAAATGGCCTTCTCTAGGCTATGTTTCTTCGGAACTGAGTTTCGCCACACTAATGAATGCACTGTTCTTATTAGCACATACCTTTCTTCTGAGAAGTAAGCCTTCTCCCACTTGTCTAGTGGCGGGCACAGTAACCTTGAAAGATAGATAATGTGTGCCTGGCCTCATAATCGAAACGTACTCCTTTGTAATTTACTGTCGAGCTGCATCTCTCTGTAAAATTCCATGATGGGCGTGTTTACTTTGGGTTTGAAAATGTACATAATGTATCATTATGCTTGCTGATGTCAGTCCCTCTGCAGCACTCCTTAGCGGCTGGGCAGATTGGGCTACGCTCTGAGTGTACTTTGAATAAACAATTATTGGTTTCTATTCTCTACTGTTTGTGTTTGTCGGACTCTTCGTTTTAGTGGAAGGCTGAGAGGTGGTCATCAGTGACCCGAGTGACCCGATTTGGGCCATTTCCTTCAGCGCCCCTCTTCAGGCCCTTTGGAAACTTTACACAAAAAGACAGTATGCATCTCTTATGACTGACTATTCTCTATACGAAAATACTGTGATGAACCTTGTATTGTTTATACTCAAATCCTGTTATATAAATGAAAATGAAAAACAATAAAAATGTGGTTTAAAGAAGAATCTTTCTGTTTCCCACGTGGAATTGTGGAAGAAACAACACCACCACAATTAATGTGGGTATAGGAGAAAAGATTTCTACCCAGGGAAAACAAAAATGTAAACATTTCAGCAAGTGCAAGGGACAAATGCACATACATAAATATACACTTGCTACTTTTACGCATTTGTGAATGATTTCGAATGGAAGTAACTTGGAAATCATAAACTAATTCCAGAGCTGCTCCTCAGAAAAGTCAACTGTTGCACTTTCTGGGCAGAGCGCCTGAAATCTGAAAAGTATCAAAATTAAATCGAAACGTAGGTGTAAAAAGGAAAATGTATGAGTCTTTTTGAGAATCGAGTCCTCAATGTAAACGTAATCTTGTATATACCATTTTGTGAAAGCCTTCTGTTGAAAACTGTTGGTATTTGCTGAGAGGTTCGGGGTCCTCTCAGCTTCAATATTTTTATGAAGAACCATAAAAATCTGAAAAAAATAAATAATACAAGCGTAGTCATTTTTTCCCTTTTGGGTGAATGACTTGGAAGGTCATGGCCATCAATGACGCAGAGGTAAGTGACTTGCAAGGGTCGAACTGGTCATTTCAAATTTTTCTTCTGTCTAATATCATGGTTTTTTTGTCTGGTTCTTATTTTTATTATAACATCTATGGTATTATTTGGCAATTTCTGTTTATTTAGGCTGCTCTTTTCCTTTTTTTTCTTTTCTGATAAATTTCCTATCTGCCCCTTCTTGCTTGGTTTCTGTTATGTAAAATTCCATAAAACTCATTTTAAAAAAAGAGATCACCTGACAAGTTTGGTTGGTTTTTGACACATTGTGCCACATCAGATTGCAATTTCGAATTTGACCAGTAAAAGGTATCAAACCTTTCATTGGCATCAATCTCAGAAAAGCATTTTTATTTAGTTTTTTGTTTCTTTTGGTATAGCCACAGTCGATGGTTTGGGGTTTGATATCGATTGGAATGACAAGACTCTCGTCTCTTATTTACACACTCCCCTACCTATTCACTTCCTTCCGCACTTGTACAAGTCAATTGTAAAGGAGCCAAAAACATGCATTCATGCAAAATATCCTAACCAGTCATTTTTATTATTCCATTTTTTACAGAGTGTAAATTGAGGCATGAATAAGAGTATGTATGCACAAATAAAACGTTGACACTTTATTTTTACGTTCATATTTTGCAGCCCATAATCAATTTATGGTACTAAAATCATAAAATCTACAAGCAATGCCTCTTATACTGTTCAATAGCGACCATGCCAGCATTTTTTTTATAATCAAGGCAGAACTATTATTTTAGTTTAATCTTTTACAAATGTGTGGTGGCTAACGCTTCCTGAGATATGGTTGCCAGATCACTGTAATTAATATAATGTCGTTTATGCAAAATAATAACCTTTCGATTCATGGTGACATTAACCCCTTAACTGCAGGGCCTTCCCCCTCCAGTGCTGAGCCCTTTTTGGGCTATTTGAGGTAGTTCGTGTATGGGGCTCTATCATTTTTTTCCACATAAGATATCCATGCCCAATTTGTGTCCTTTTTTTTCCAACATCCTGTAATTTTTCAAAGGTACTTAGGATTTTTGGATCCCCCTGGAGGGGACACAGAAAATAGGCAAAATATAGCTAAATTCTGAGGTTTTGAGAACAAATAGGAAAAATGTGCTCTGAATAAAAAGGGTATTTTTTTCTCCTAAAAATGGCATCAACAAATGGTTTGCGGTGCTAGAGTCACAATCGTCCCAGCTTTCAGGAACATACAGAGCTGAATAAAATGCATTTTATTACCAACGTTTTGGCATTTTTCATAGAGGTAGCCCATTATTTATTGTTTTGTGCTCTCGACCTACTTCCTGTTTGTGGTGAAAATCACTGTGAGACCCATGGGTGATCCAGGAAAGCTATAGTTTTCCTAAAGGTAGACAACATTCCAAATTCAGCAATGGGTCATATGTGTAGATCTCTCAAGGTTTTCCCAATGAAATTAAACTATTGAAATAAAGAAATATTGAAATTGAGTAGGAAAAAACAGCCATTTATAACATTTTTGTCACAATGGCTGATTTACAAAAGCAATATACCATTACGTTTGTTAGGCCAATCTGGTTGTGGGGTTATGTATGGTTTGTAGATTCTCCAAGAACCCAAGGTACCAAGAGCCAACAACTAACCTGCATCATACAATTGTTTCGGAAATGGGGGCAAAGATATAGAGTTTAGGAGCAGTGGTTATTTGTACATTTCTGAAATTGTAGGTACCCATACTAGCACATGATTTAGAGAGTATTTTTCACAAATGCAGCAAAATCTGATAGGCAATAACAAATGTTCTACTATTCCATGCACCCACATGTCTTCCGATAAAAATGACATCTCACTTGTGTAGGTAGGCCTGGTGCCCATGGCAGGAAATGGGCCAAAACACAACATGGATGCATCACAGTTTTCTACTAAAAACTGATTCTTTTTCCAATGTAGATAGCTGTGGATTTTGGACCCTAGCTCAGCCAGGACATAGGTCAAACATAGCAAATCTGCACAATTTTAAAAACTAGACATCTAGGGGAATCCAGGGTAGGGTCACTTGTGTGGCTCTTACCAGTTTTTTTTTACCCAGAATCTCTTCCAAACCTCAAACTTTGATTACAAAAACAGATTTTCCTTACATTTCTGTGATGGAAACTTCTGGAATCTGCAGGGAGCCACAATTCTCCTTCCACCCAGCATTTCCCCAAGTCTCCTGATAAAAATGGTGCCTCGCTTGTGCGGGTAGGCCTACTGCCCGTGACAGGGACTGGCCCAAAACGCAACATGGATACATCACAATTTTTTCACTCAAAACTTACCTTTTTTGTAAAAAAGTGGGCAGCAGTGGATTTTGGGCCCTAGCTCAGGCAACACCTATAGAAACCTAGAAAGCATGCAGATTTTTGAAAACTAAACACCTGGGGAATCTAAGGTGGGGTAACGTGCATGACTCTCACCAGGTTTTTTACCCAGAATCCTGTGCAAACCTCAAACGTTCATTAATAGGCTCATTTTCCTCACATTTCTGTGATGGAAAGTTCTGGAATCTGCAGGGAGTCTCAACCTTCCTTCCACCCAGCATCCCCCTAAGTCTTCCGATAAAAATGGTACCTTACTAGGGAAACCTAGCAAACCTGTACATTTTTTAAAACCAAACACCTAGGGGAATCCAGTGTGGGGGTGACCTGCATGGCTCTCACTAGGTTTGATATTCCCAGAATCACCAGCAAACTTCAAACTTTGACTAAAAAAACACATTTTACTCACATTTCTGTGATAGAAAGTTCTGAAATCTGTGGGAAACCACAAACTTCCTTCCATCCAGCATTCCTCTAAGTCTCCCAATAGAAATGGTACCTCACTTGTCTGGGTAGGCCTAGTGCCTGCAACAGAAAAGGGCACAAAATGCAGCATGGATGCATCACATTTTTCCACTCAAAACTAACCCTTTTTTTGCAAAGTAGGTAGTTGTGGATTTTGGGCCCTAGCTAAGCCAGCACCTAGTGAAAAGTAGCAAGCCTGTACATTTTTTAAAACTAAACACCTAGGGTAATCCAGGGTGGGGTGACTTGCATGGCTCTCATCAGGTTTCCTTACCCAGAATCCCTTGCAAACCTCATACTTTGATTTTTTTTTTTTTAAACACATTTTCCTCACATTTCTGCGATTAAAAGTTCTGGCATCTGCAGGGAGCCACAAACTTCCTTCCACCAGCATTCACCTAAGTCTTCTGCTAAAAATGGTACCTCACTTGTGTGGATAGGCCTAGTGCTCACGGCAGGAAACGAGTCAAAAGAAACACAATATGGCTACATCACATTTTTGCACTCAAAACTGACCTTTTTTTTAAAAGTGGGTAGCTGTGAATTCTGGGTGCTAGCTCTGACGGCACCTAGGGAAACCTAGCAAACCTGCACATTTTTTTAAACTAGACACCTTGGGGAGTCCAGGTTGGCGTGTCTTGTGCAGATCCCATTAGATTTTCTTGCAATGTCCACCAAACCTCAAACTTGGCTTTAAATCACATATTTTCCCATTGACCTTGGTTTGATCCATTCCTGTTGCGTGCACTAGGCCCAACTACACAAGTGATGCAGCATTTTTATCCGCACAAGTAGGTCAATGCTGTGGGGTAGGAATTTTGTGGATTTCTGTGAATTTTCGGAGTTTCCATTACAGAAATTTAATGTAAAGGAAAATGCATGATTTCAGGGAAAGTTTGAGGTTTGGCAGGGCATTGTGGGTAAGAAAACCTTGCGGGATTCATGCAAGTAGCACCACCCTGGAATCCCCTGGTTGTCAAATTTTCAGAAATGGCTTTGGTTGGTAAGTTTCTATGGGTGGCCGCCAAGCACGACCCCAAATCCCACATCTATCCTGATTGCTGATCTTTCTACAAAGCACTTTAGTGTCTTTTGTGCCAAGGTCTCTTGACCACCCACACGAGTGAGGTGCCATCTTTATTGGGAGACATAGGGAAATGCTGTGTGGTAAGAAATGTGTGGCTCCTCGATTCCAGAAGTTTTACTCACAGAAATGTGAGGAAAATGCATGCTTTTAGTAAAGGTTTGAGGTTTGCAGAGCCTGTGGGTATGAAAATGTTTAAAGTAAAGAGTACCCAGATGGATTCTCAGCCCCAGGCACAGTTCCAGGCAGCATCACAAGATTTAAGTCTGCCACAACAATCAACGCAGAGTCAGAGTCAGTCGCAGGCCCAGCCTCAGTCGCCAGATAAAGGAGGATCGGAAATTCTAGGACCGCAAGCTGACAACCGGAAGAAGGACTGAGAAAACTCAATATAATTCACAGGAACAAGCCCCAGAAAAAGATATCCCTCATCAAATGGATATAAAGTTCATGTTGAATCTCATTTTAGAAGAATTAGGAGAAATGAAGATATCACAAGTGAACGAAAAAGCCTCTCTCCACCAGCGCCTCGGAAAAATTGAGGAAGCAGTGGCTGGGTTCCCAGCTAGAATTCAAGAAGCGGAGACTAGGATTGCACTTCTGGAAGACCAAATGACTATGATGCATCAGAGAGTGAGTGAAGCGAAGAAGGAAAATATTGCCCTGGAGAATAAGCTTGAGGAACTCGAAAATCATTCTCGGCGTGCAAATCTACGTATAGTTGGGGTGCCAGAGGGGATTGAGGGGTCCCAAACACTTCAATGGGTCGAGACTTTCATTAAGAAAAATGTATTGCCTGAATTTACTGGAGACCTCACTATAACAAGGGCACATCGAGTCCCCGCTCACCCATTACCTAATTCAAAATTTGCACGCACAATTTTGATTAACTTTGCAGATTATCATGTCAAAGAAAAAATTCTAAATAGCGCAATCCAGCAGAGGCAATTTGCGATTCATGATCTCTATAGCTGCCGGATTTTTGGAGACACGTCGGTAGCAGCCGCACGCAGGCGTAAAGAGTTTGTTGAAATGCTCTATCTTTTCAAGGCTCAGGGCGCGCAGGCTTCAATAGCTTAGCAATCGAAGTTACGAGTATTAGTAAGAGGCAAGTTTCACATGTTCACTAATATCGAGGAAGCACAGGATCTGTTGAGTGAAATCTCCTCAGGCAAATAGTATAGAATAGAAGGTCTGACTGCTATGAAGGGTTTTTAAGACAGGGGGGGTGTGGACGGGTCACCCAGGGTGCAGCACCAGGGCACCCCACAGAGCACTAGTGGTGGTTGAGATGTGGCCTGCGGGTTCTGCCACATCTCTTGGGAAGGGGGAGGATGGGTTCAAGGGAGGGAGACGGGGGGTCTACGGGATTAAAAAAGAGCAGAAGCGTAGTGGTGAGGTGGAAGGAAAACAGGGTTTCGAATTAAGTATTATGATTTTTAGGGTTAAATCATAGAGCTGGGTGTCAAATGTCGAATTATCTCGGTTAATGTCAATGGAATTTTAAACAAACAAAAATATGGAGGGATAATAAGATGGTTGGCCTCATTTTCACCACAGGTCCTTTTTCTTCAGGAAACGCATTTGAAATCAAATTCACCGAAAGCTTTTGTCCCAAGAGCCTTCTCGAAAGTGTTCTTTGCCTCTGCACGGTTGGCAATGAGAGGGGTAGCTATATATTTCTGTAGGGGTTTGGACTGGGAGTTTCTTCAAGTTCAGAGGGATCCGCACGGACGATGGTTATGGGTTACGGCAAATTTGAATGGGATCACCCTAAATTTTGTTAACTATTATGGCCCAATTACTGATGATCCCTCATCCGTGATAAAGATTAATGAATTACTTAGAGGGTCTTTAGGGCAGATTATTTTTGGAGGGGATTTTAATTATATTCAAGATTTGATAAAGGATACCTCCAACAAAAATAAGAAACAACTAAAACCTAAGACTAAAAAAACGTTAGATACATTAATACAAAATTATCAGTTAATTGATCCGTGGCATAAAGTCCATAAGGAAGTACTTGAATATACTTGTTATTCCCATCAATTTCGAACTGCTTCTCGTATTGATTTCTTTTTAATTTCTCGCTCCCTGAAAAATGGTGGCTCAGAAATAGGGGCCAATTCTTTTTCTGACCATTCCTTGGCTAAGTTAGACCTAGAAATTGAAGGAGAGAGAAGGACAAGATCCAGGTGGCAGATGGATCGACTCCTGCTATCAAATTAACAATGGGTTGCAGATACAAGGGAATGGATACAGGAATTTTTTTTGGGTCAATGTGGGAACTGCGGGAGTTTTTTCAGTATGTGGGGCTTTAAGGCGTTAGTTCGGGGGCAAATGATTGCCTTTATGGCCGATCAATCTAGCAAACGAAGAAATCAAATAGCCAAACTCCAACGGGCAATTGATATTGCCCTAATGCAGAAGAATGCCTCCTTACGGGGCCAGCTGTTAGTCAGCTTGAAAAAGCGAAAAAAGAATTAAGGGACTTTTTTTGTTGGAAGAAAATAATAACTCCAGGACATTCTTACAGCGAACTTATGAAGAAAGCCAAATGGTTGGCAAACTGTTAGCTTGGTCAACCAAGGCAAAGCAGGAAGCGGCCTTAATTACCGAGGTTATAGATCCCAGGACCAGAGCTATGGTGACGGATAAGGACAGGATTGCCCAAGTATTTGTGGAGCATTATGACCAGCTATATGCTACCAAGTATGGGGTCAGCCAAGAGACAATACAGCATTATTTTGAGGGTGTAAATCTCCCGCTCCTGGCAAATAACCAGGTCGAGAAACTTCAACATGATATATCAGGAGCAGAAATCATGACAGTCCTGGATACAATGGCGGGAGCAAAAGCCTGCAGGAATGATGGGATACCAACTGAATTTTATAAGGTTTTTGCGAAGGAACAGTTAGATTTGGGGGTCTCTAGTTGGCAGAGGTAGGTACCTTTGTCCAAATAGGGACTCTTGAGTCTAGTCAGGGAAAGTAGGTACACTCCTGAAATAATCCCTGCTCACCCTCTTGGTAGCTTGGCACAAGCAGACAGGCTTAGTTCAGAGGCAGTGTGTAAAGCATTTGTGAACACATACAGTAATCAAGTGACAACACTACAAATGGACACCACACAGGTTATATATTTATAAAAATAGGTATACTTTATATAGATTTATCACAAGACCATAAACGACAAAAATAATCCACAATACTGTCAAGGATGCTTAGTTCTGATCAAAAAGGCTTAATTCAAGGTTCTGTGCGAGTCGGTAGCCTCCTCCGGCTACGGCGATGTCAAGAACAAACAGAGTCTAACAAATCCAGCTGACCGCGTCGAGACGGGCCAACACAGCGTAGACAGACTCGGTCACAGTACCTTTTACTTGAAGCGGCAGGCACGAGCGTGCGAGCCGGATGGCTGTACGTAGCGGTCGCGATGCAAAATGGAAGCATTGCAGGACGCGTTGTCCCTCGATGCGGTGCAGGCAGCGGCTCGTTGACGTCGTCGAGACGGAGTCGGTGAGACCAGGGCTGTGCGTTGCAGGGCGAGACGGTGCTTCGATGCGGTGCTAGCAGGTTGCGGTGCGGCGACGGAGCCGGATTCAGGAGCTGGCGTCGATCAGTCCGGACAGCGGTGCGAGTCGGGCGGTGCGTCGCGAAGCTTGCGAGGCGGTGCCCAACTCCGGTGCGGTCACAGGACTCGAACTCAGCAACAGTGACCGTGTCGGTCGGACCAGATGGATTCGGTGTAGCGAGGCGTTGCAAGGTGCGGTGCTCACAGGTTACGGTGCAGGCAGTGGCTCGTTGACGGAGTCGGTGAGACCAAGGCTGTGCATTGCAAGATGCAGGCGTTGCTCGATGAGGTACCAACAGGACACCGAGCTGGTCGGGAGAGTCGGTCACAGCTCCCTACCTCTGTAGCCACTGAAACAGAGTTTCCAGCAGCAATTCACAAAGGGGGTGAAGTCCAATGGTCCTGGGACTTCGATCAGGGGGCAAGCTCTCTTCCAAGCCCTTGGAGATCCTTCAGAAGTTGATGAAAGTCAAAGCAAAGCAAAAGTTCCTTTCTCCTTTCTTTGGCAGTCAGGCAAACCACTGCAGGCCAATCCCCCAAGCAGCACTTCAGGCTTAGGGATAGTCTCTCCTCAGTTTCTTCTTGGTTCCGCTCCTCAGCAAAGGTTTCTTCTTGTTCCCAAAAGTAATCTAATTTTCCTGGGGTCTGGGTGCCCCTCTTATACCCTGATTCTCTTTGTTCTCTGGAGGCAGAGAGGCCTTTGCCTAGCTTAAACCAGTTCTGTGCAGCTTTGGAGCACTCTGTGTACATGACTCCTTCTTTCCTTTCAGAATGTGGGGCAGGGTACTCAGACGCCCCCGCATGGGGTGGAGCCAGCATTGTGGCAGGCAGGCGCAGCCCTATTCAGACCCAGATGCAACTCCTCCCTCCACTCTGGATGCAGATCTCTCTATTCAGCCCTGGGCTGCCTCACCCTGTCTCCTGTGACCACCCCCAGCCCCTGTCACGCACAAACCAGACACACAATGCACAAGCTGGCAGAGGCAGGCTGGATAGTTAGGCAAGAAAATACCCACTTTCTAAAAGTGGTATTTTCAAACACAGAATGTTAAAACCAACTTCACTAAAAGATGTATTTTATCATTCTGAGTTCAGGCATACTAAACTCGAATTTCTACCTAGTTCCCTGAGTCAGTTTAGGATTATAAGATGTTATAATCAAACTGCCCATTCTGGCCTATGGGGAACAGGTAGCCTTGCAATAGTGAAAAACGAAAATGGCTGTAATTCACTATTAGGACATGCCACACACACCAGGCATGTCCCACCTTATCCTTACAATGCACCCTGCCCGTAGGCCTACCATAGGGGTGTCTGATATGAAGAAAAGGGAAGGTTTGGGGTCTGGTAGGTGGGTGCACTTACCAAGTCGACATGGCAGTCACAGACTGCACACAGGCTCTGCAATGGCAGGCCTGAGACACACTTTACAAGCTACTTCTGTGGGTGGCACAACCAGGGCTGCAAGCCCACCAGCAGCATTTGATTTACAAGCCCTGGGCACACTCAGTGCACTGTACTAGGGTCTGACAGTAATTCAAATAAGCCAAACATGGAGTCACTAATTCACATCACAATTTACAATAGGGAGCACTTGCACTTTGGCACTGATTAGCAGTGGCAAAGTGCCCATGAGCATCTAGTCCAGCAAAAACATATCGACAACAGTGGAGGCATTATGAAAAAATGGAAGGGAGACCCACGCCAAGGATGCCAGGTCTAACACGAACTATCACCATTTTTGACTAAGCTTTTTAATCATGTAAAGGCAGGTGGTTGTATTCCCTCTACTTTTAAAGAGTCCATTATTGTGAGCTTCGTGAAAAAAAGGAAAAATCCTAAGGATATTAATGCCTATAGGCCAATTAGTCTACTTAACACAGACTATAAAATTTTAATGAAAATCTGAGCTCAGCGTTTTAGCCCTTTAGCACAAGACGTGATCCATAGACACCAGACAGGGTTTATTGCAGGAAGGTTGATGTCAGCCAATACAGGGTTTTTAGTTCAGGCTCTCGACTTTTTTAATAGCAACTGAACCCCTGCGCTTGTCATGATGGTAGACGCAGAAAAAGCGTTTGATCTGGTCAATTGGGATGCGCTTTTTTATGGTTTGGGTAGGTATGGGGTTCCCCCCCAGGTCATCAAAAGGTTATGGAATATTTATCAGGGAGCACAGGCTCAGGTTTTTATTAATGCTAATCTAGCAGGGACAATAAATGTTAACCTGGGGACTAGACAAGGGTGTCCGCTATCACCTGTCTTGTTCACCTTCTTTATTGAACCTTTGGCCACCAAAATTCGAAATAATATGATAATCAGAACTCCAATAGTGGGCATGGCAAAATTAAAGTTGTTTGCGGATGACATTATTCTTTATCTTAAACCTGAGAGCCAGAACATAGAGCAAGTACTAGTAGAATTTTCTCAGTTTGAATGGATTGGGGGGTACAAAATCAATCAAAATAAGACGGAGATCTTAATTATGAATACGGAGAGTGATTTTCTTCCTGAAACCCTTAGACAACAAGTCCGCAACGCCGATCCAATTCGTTATCTCAGGATTTATGTCTCCAATCAATATGAGGATTTATATAAATTAAATTATGAAGCCATGCGGAATAAGATTTTAAAAAACTGCTAGACGACTGGTCATTATTACCCCTTACTTTGATAGGTCATGTGGACCTCATCAAAATGTCAATTCTGCCTTTGTTGATATTTCTTTTCACAAATATACCTATAAAGATTAAAAACATCTATTTTAAAGAACTAGAAACAATCTTCAGAAAGTTTATCTGGAGTAAGAAGGTACCCAGGGTCAAACTCTCGGTGCTTCAATTGGATATTGACCAGGGGGGGCTTGCACTCCCTCAAATTAGGACATACAATGAAGCTGCTATTTTAGACTTGACAGCTCGTTTAATCGATTTGAAAGGATCAGTAGATAATTTTTTTATGGATAAAATGGTGCAAGAAAGTGGCTCACAGATCCCGATATTTTTTGAAAAACAGCAAAACTCCCTAAAAAAAACTAGGTATAAGACTCTCCAGGAATATTCTTATAGATATCTCACACAACAGAGAAGGACTAGACAAAACGAAACTTGCCGGAGGTACTGAACTCCACGAAACCTCCTACACACACCAACCACTAGTCCAGATCACAAAGACAACAAGAAACAGGGAAAGACAAAAATTGTCTTAATACTGCCCTCACACACTTTGCAGTGCCATGCTTCATCATAGGGCCGCATCAAACACCCAGGTGCAGACCAACACGCTGAGTGGAGCGCAAATAATCTTTTGTGTGAATGAAGATTAGTGGTGAAGACACAGTATATATAAAAGAACATATACGACAATGACAAACATAGGAAAGAATATTCCCTTCAGAACGGGACCAAACAGTGCAGACACATATAATTAAAACTACCTAAAGGGCAACCGTGATCATTCTTTATTCCTGTCACCCCTTGGCAGGATTAAAAATAAAATAATGGGGTATTCAGGGGAGGTAAAGGCCCCTATACCCTTGCTGCGAATACCAACATGTTTCTGCCAATTCTATGTGTCCAACAGGATCACTCTGGCATTCATCAGGGTGTTGGTCCCTCGTTTTGTAGTCCCAAACCCAAATAGGGTATTTATTACCTTCAATACTCAGACGGACAATGTCCACTATTGCTTCACTCTGGGGTTATTTCCAAGAAGACTCCTTTTCTGTGGAAGAATATTGACGTTTAATTAATATTCCGCCGCCCCTGTACTTGTTCCCTTAAAACATCTAAAATTCACTCCAATTAGTTCAACTGCAGTTAGTCATAAAAACCAGCCTTCATTTACATATTCAAACAGTGATCCACCCCTTGTGAGCACATCCTTTAACCTTCTCATATCAATGTGACTATTACATCCACCGGCTAAATCGTGTACACACCATCTCCATAGTTTTACGGTTCCCTCCTCGGAGCCCAATCTCTAATGTATCCGTGTGCACACTCCAAAAAGTAATAAATAAGCTTACACGAGTTCACAAGGATTACTCTGAACCCGGGACCTCTGTGGGACCGTGGTCTTATCGTCACACTCTGTAGAAAAATGGGAAGAGATCACATGGCCAATGCTCTCTGCATAGTCAGAAAACAACCGACCATTACTGAGAAACCCCCTCCTAAACACCCACTTACTACTCCAAAGAACCACTCCGGGTCAATGCCTCACATCGGTCCTCCGTCGATACTTTCTCACCGCCATTAGCGGTTTTTATAGAAGGGAAATCTCTGACGCGACCGGGTGCCTGACCCGCCCCTTATTCGTAGTGTGTGCGTCATCACGTCCTAACTCTCCGAATCCCCAATCAGGGAAAACAAAAGAAGGACTCACTCTCCTACTCTCCTGCAAGTCGGGGGCCATCTTAAGACTTAAAACTTCATCATGTCAATAAATTCGATCGTGCATCGGGAATTAACTCTGAGATACACATCAATCCCCAACATGCAGCAACAACTCATGGCGACTATTTTTCAAAGGGAGATCGTACATCTTTGTCCAACCTGTAGAGGAATGGATACTACACCACACGACTGAAAAGACATTCTGTTGACAAATAAATGAGTATTGCATCAAATCATGTATCCATAATTGTTACACTGCCCAGACCAAAAATCCCACAACAATACGTACTTATTTATTTGTAACCCCATATAGTTGAAACCAGGGTATTATAGATCACAGATTTTTTATAAGCAAGCAGGTGCTACAGGGTCTCACTATTTAAAATTAGGTGAATGTAAAAATTTGGGTCTTCAAATTAGGGCTAGCCATCTAAACTGTTGGTATAATTGTGGTCTTAAAAAGTTGGGACATTTTATATTAGGAAATAGAGTGATCACTTGGCAAGAGGTTCTAAATAGAAGTGGTGATGGGTGCAAGCCTCGTTTTTTTGAATATTTACACATTGTATATTTTTTTAAATAGATTCAAACTCCCTTCAAGTATCGGTCCCACTAAATTTATGACTACCCTACTGGGAGAAAAGTTAAGAGGGGTGGGAAATTGATACCGTCTCTTATGCTCCCAGAAAGAATCAATGCTGGTTAAAAAACTTCTTGAAAAAATCACTCAGGAGACACAATGTATGCTTTCAGATCACGATTGGCGAGCCATTTCACAGTTAGGCAGTAAGGCCTTAAGAGCTGCTAAGTTTAAAAGAATGGCCTTTTTGTCTCGATGAATGGCTTATTATACACCCAAAGCACTCCATAAAATCTACTCAGAATTGGAGAACAGATGCTTTCGCTGCCAGGCAGAAGGGAGGGGAGATTGGCTGCATATTTTTTTTATGTATCCAAGGCTAGTACAATTTTGGGAAAGGATCTTTTTAGCTGTTAGCCAGGGGATCCAGAAGAGGCTAGATCCCGAAGTCGAAGTAGCCCTCTTTGGAATTACTAGACAAAGGGGGACTTTACCAACGACAAGATTTGAGGAGACATTTATAGCAATCACTTCCCTTGTAGCACGTACCCTGAAATTACAGAATTGGAGATCCACAACAATAACTACGTATGCAGGGTGGCTAAATAAGATGAAACGCATAAGGAAATTTGAAGAAGCATATGCAAACAGAGTAGGTGGTATTAAAAAGTTCACTGCTGTATGGAAACACATGGCGAAGATTGAAAATACGGTGGAAGAAGAACCCTATACTTAGCCATAACGTTTTGTTTAAAATGTAAGGGGGTGATAGCATAATAAAAACATTTTTTTTTAAAAAGGGGAGGAAAGGAAAGAAAAAAAATGCACTTTAATATAGCACATTAAGATGAGTAGTTAAGATTGATGAACGAAATTTGCACTGGACGCACTTAAGCACTTTAGCACTGCATTTTAGTACTAAGTCGGGATATCAATGTTTGAATTTTGATAGAATTTTATAAAATTTGCAGTTAATCAGGTCTGTGTTTGAGTATGCCATTTTTTTTTTTCACTTGATAACATCTATTTTATTCAATTGTTTCTGAATATTGGTCAAACAGTGTCTTAAAATGCCCTGTTTTTATCGATTGTTGTTTTCTCCTTATGCTTCTGCTTAATAAAAAAAAGAGAAAAAAGAAAAACTTGGGAATAGGCCCATAGTATGTTTGGCACTGTGTCATTGCCAAAGTTCAGCAGGAAGTAGATTTTGCATGGAAAAGTTGATTGACACTACTGCTTGTGCGGCTTTGGGTTGTGTACATTAGCTTAACATTCTAGCACTAAGATATTTGACATTTTAGCTGTCATATTTTAGAGGGTAAATATGGTATCAATCCTGGTAGTCCAAATAAAGCTGGTGGAGTGTATCATGTAAATATCTATGTACGGAAATGTTTTATTTGTTTTTCAGCTAATTTCATCCTAAGACAATTGCCAAGCACCCATAAATTAGCATTTTGCCAACAACGTGATGAAAACAGAGCAAAAATGAATAATGTCAAGGGAATATTTTGGAACCCTAAAGTTGAACACCCTGGTTAACACCTTTAGTGTTATGGACTTTCCATTTTCATTCCTTCAGTTCTTGAAGTCAGTAAATCTCAAGTTTTCTTTCTATTTAGAAGGTAACTTTGGTAGCCATTACTTCAATTAGTTGATTGAATTAAAATAGTTATTAGGACAGATAAACATAATGGTCGTTATTCCAAAATCCTTTTTTCTTTGTGTGTATTCAGTGGTTGTTCTCCCTCTGAACATGCTTCCCTAATTTTTTTCCTTTATCAGTTACAGTAGTATTACAGTTATTGCATCCATCCCTTGCCTTAGTTAGCCTAATCTTTGGGATTCAGTCACCGGAAACCATTTTGGCATCATTCAGGCGACTGCAAGATGGATGTCTTTTTGTGAGTTAGAGTGTGTCACATGGATTCTGAGTGTTAAGCACTTTGACTTGCCAGCATTTTCCTTCGTTTCTCCCTGTCTGAAGACTAGTTTTGTCCTGCCTAATTAGTGCGAACTGAAATGAGAAAGAGGCAATTGGATAGTATGTCTGTAAAGATGGGCGGACGCAGTAATTGTAGAAGAAATGTTTAATCAGGGAACACCGGTACAGCAGAGAAACACCTCCGCTCTCTTCTCTATCTCTCCGTTCACTACTCCACATTCTAGAACACCACTGACGTGGAGTAGTGGAGCGAGAGCAGGCAGAACAAGAGCGAGACTAAAACATAACACATCTTCCTCCTTATAAAAAAAACACAACAAAAAAAAAACAGTGAAAATGGTAGATTAAGATGCAACATCACAAACATAATCCGACATCCATTTAGGCTTAGAGCGAATACGTTTGTCACAAAGTGGTAAATCAATATCGGTGTTGCTTTGTTCTCCCCCAGATGGTAAATCCACTTCACAACATGGTAAATTAACATTAGTGTTGTTTTGTTCCCCACCAGTGGAAACAACAAAACCATTGTTTACATTTGAAGAAGCAGAATCATTAATAACAGAATCATGAGTGTTGTCACAATTATCATCAGAGTTGGTATGAACACAACCCTTAGTGATAACGTCCCACTCAGAGTGTGCATCAGAGGAGCAGGTAGTATCAGAGGAGTGGGTGTTACTAAGAGGGAAAAACTTACTAGACCAACTTGAAGAGGGTCGAAAAATGGCTACTCTTTTAAGGTTCCAAACCTTACCATCAGACAGTCGTACAGCATTTTTTAAAACCTTGTCAACTCTTAATGGTTTGAAATATTGACTATCGCCTTTACTTGTTTTCCAGGGTTTCTTGACTCTGACCCAGGAACCAACCTTAATACAAACATTTCTGGTATGATGTTTTAGGTTATACATTTCATGATCCTTGTTACTTTTGTTAACGATCCTTGACCTGATGACCTCTACAGGAGTAGTGCTGGAAATGGATTCTAATAACCACTCTGGATTACATTTAGTTCTAGCACCACGACCTCTCATGACTTCAAAAGGAGAAACTTCCAAAGAATCATGAGCAGTGGTCCTATACATCCACACAGTTTTAAAAATTTGCACTTCCCAATCACAACCGTTCTGGACAGCCATTTGAATCGAATTCTTCAAAACTCTATTAAATCTTTCTATCATGCCATTACCAGAAGGATTGTAAAGAGAAGTGGTCCTGTGTTTGATGCCATCTCTTTTAAAATATTCTTGAGTCATATTAGACATGAATTGGACTCCATTGTCTGAAATTACTTGTACAGGTAAACCTTCCTCAATGAAGGTCCTGTCAAGAAACTTCAAAACTTCTTCAGAAGTAATTTTGTTGACAATTTTGATGACAGGCCATCTTGAGAAAATGTCCATGACCGCTATGACGTATTTCTTCTCCAGACCGATTGGGCCCATAATGTCAATGGCAATAGTGTGCCAAGGTTTGGTAGGAACAAAAGACTCACCTAATTTAGGTCTTAAGGTAACTAGGGATTTATCAGAATTACAGCAAGGTAAACAATCACGCACGACTCTTTCGATAAGAACATCCACGCCGGGCCACCAAAACCATTGCTTGACCCTTTGCTTGGTTTTAACGATGCCACTGTGCTCCTCATGACAAAGTCTAACAATTTTCATTCTCAATGAAAGAGGAGGAATAACCTTGTCACCTCTGAAAATAGATCCATTAGTAACAGAAAGTTCATGTCTGATTTCCCAAAAGGCTCTAAAAGCCTCTGGAAGTTTACTTTTGCAAGGCCAACCATTATTAATAAACACAGTCAATTGCTGTAAAATGGAATCAGATTTATAACTATTTGACCATTCTTTCACATCAAAGCTGGATAAGCCTTGATTGTGAACCAAAGCAACTTGTTCAACGTCTAAGTCGGAATGGTCACACTCACGCATCTCGATTGGCAATCTAGACAGGAAATCCGCAATTACATTCTTCTTGCCAGGGACATACACAATCTGATAGATGTAATCTTGTAACCGCAAAGACAATCTAGCGATTCTAGCCGAAGCATTCAAAATTCCTTCTGAAGTGAGTAACTTGACCAACGGCTTGTGATCAGTGCGTAAAACACAGGACTTCCCCCAAACAAAAGATCGAAAATGGTACTTAGCCCATGCACACGCCAGTCTCCTTTTCAATTACAGAAAATTTTTCTTCAGAAGGGGATAAGGCACGGGAGGCATAGCCAACAATATTCTCTTTGCCATCAGCCCTTATTTGGGATAAAACACCACCCAATCCCTTGTTGCTAGGGTCCACAGTGACAAAATTATCTAAATCAGGATCAAAACCCTTTAGAGCAGGGGCTTCTACAATGGCAAGTTTGATGTTGTCAAATTCCGACTGACACTCAGCGTTCCACAAGAACTTGACCCTATTCTTGAGAAGTTGTCTAATGTGGAACATTTTAGATGAAAAATTTTGCACAAATCTGGAATAGAATTCAGCAAGTCCCAAAAAGGACCGGACTTCTTCCTTGTTCTTGGGGTTGGGTGCATCACGAATAGCTTCTATCAAACAAGGTTTAGGGGAAATACCTTCTCTACTGAGAGTATGACCTAAGTATGTGATGGATTTGACGGCAAACTTACACTTGGAATGTTCAACCGTTAACCCCTTGGACTCCAAGATGGTAAGGACATTATGCAAAATTTTGTCATGTTCAGTCCTATCCGCACCAAAAATAAGAATATCGTCTTGGAAGCACCTGACGTTTTTAATTTGACCAAACAAATGGTACATTAACCTCTGAAAGATAGCAGCCGCAGAGGCTAGACCAAAAGGAAGTCTCTTATATTGGAAACATCCGAAAGGGGTGATAAAAGCTGTCAACTGTTTACTCTCATCTGCAAGGGAAATCTGATTTTAAGCAGCAGAAAGATCTATTGAGGAAAACCACTCTGCATTTTTCACCAGGGACAACATTTCAGAAATTTTAGGAAGGGGAAATTTATCAACTACAATATTATTGTTTAGATGCCTAAGATTAATACACAATCTCAATTTACCATTACTGCGTCTAGCAACTACAACCGGAGAAATCCACTCCGCAGATTCAATGGGTTCTATGATGTCAGCTTTAACTAATTTCTCCAGCTCTTTTTCAACATCATCCCTGAGAAGAACAGGAATTTGTCTGACCTTGTGAATTTTCGGGCAAGCACTAGACTTCAGTACAATGCGGTGTTCAAAATCATTAAGGTTCCCTATACTCCCATCAAAAACCTTGGGAAACTTCTCTAACAATTCCTTAGAAAGAAAATCACCCTCATTAAGCACCATGACAGGATCCAAACTGTTAGGGTTGAAAATTATATCTAATTTACCCTGGTCCTTCCAGCCTAAAACTGCAGGTCCTTTCTTGGCAACATACAGATTGCTGGTAGTCTGTCTATTCTTAAACTTGAAAACTAAACATCTGTACCCAACCATATCTATTTTCTCACCAGAGAACCCTTCTGGATGAATATCAGATTCCAAGAGTTTATCACCTAAACGTGCAGCAAAAAGGGATTTCCACGTTTCCTCATCAACAATAGTATATGGCGAGCCAGAATCTGCATACATTTGTACTGGAATGCCCCCAATTATCATGGTACACAACGGTTTTTTAATAGATCTATTATTGTTGTCATTTACATTCCAAATGAATAACTCTTTCGGATTCAAGTTTTGAGAACAACTGCTAGAATCATTGATATTAAGTTTCTTAATACTATTCTCACAATCACTGGAGTCACAGTCAGCTTCATCCAAGCACTTGATTTTGCCACTACTTTTCCTCTTACAAGCTTTGGTAAAGTGACCTACTAAACCACAATTGGAGCAACATTGCCTTAAAGCAGGACATGTTTTACTGGATGCTAGATGTGTGGGACTATCACAACGGTAACATCTAAAATTAGTATTGCGAATATATTCTTTTTTTTTTGTGACTTCATTTTTATGTTAAACCGGATAATTTGTTTTGGGTGTCGACATTTTAGCTTTAATCTTGCTGACTACTTCTGCGGATGTCTCCGCGATAGCGGCATCTTGTTTAAGCAACTTGGCACTGCGACTAGACATTTCGGCTTTTCTAACAATGCTCAAAACATCTTTTAACTCAGAATCTCCGTTTATCCACAACCTATCTTGTACAGCTGGGTCCTTATTGTGCATGACAACTTGATCTCTGATAAACTGATTAACTAAATGATCAAATTTGCAATCAGCAGCCAGCTTTCTTAAGGCAGATACATATTCATCTACAGTTTCATTAGCTTCTTGTTTCCTATGGAAAAATCGAAACCTCACAATGCCAATACAAACTTTGGGTGCAAAGTAAGTGTCAAAGTCATTCATTATAGCATCAAACACATTGACATCACCACCTCCTAAGGCTTTGGTCATTCCTTCGTAAGCCCTTAACCCTCCTGGTCCAACTGAATGTAATAGGAGTTTCTTCTTCCTGTCATGAGTCATTTTCCCATCTTCATCGATAGTGTCAATAAAGTTGAGAAAATAGGCTTTCCATTCTGACCACTTCATGCATGGGTCAGATCCAGCAGGCCAAAATGCTTGAGGAGGCTGAATTGAGTAATTTTGGCTTGTCATAGTGAGGATAAGGAAGTGCTAATATAATGAATATCAGAAGCAGAAATGAGGTGTGCACAAATTGAGCAATTAGTTTGGTGTGCGCATCACCGCGTACATCAGAAGGAACAGCTGTGCTTGTGAATAACGATTAATTTGGTGTGTGCACCATAGAGCAGGAATGCGTGATAAACCATTAAATAGGTGTGCGCATCACCGCAAACATAAAGTTGAACAACTGCAGCAGGATGCGCAATAACGAAATGAGCTCGACAATTAATTTGGTGTGCGCAGGAATATATAATAAACCATTAAACAGGTGTGTGCATCTCCGCAAACAAAGTAGAACAACTGCAGCAGGGTGCGCAATAGCAAAATGAACTCAAAAGTTTAATTTGGTGTGCGCATCACCGGGTATCACAATGCGCGTTGGTGTTTGACACCGCGTACATTAGTAGAAGCAGCTGTGCGTGAATAACAATTCATTAGGTGTGCGCTTCACCGAGTATAATGAAGCGCGTAGGTACCTGACAAAATGGCGGCATGTAAAGGTCACCGTTCGTGACCCGAGACATAGCAGCGTAAGCTTGTAAGCTGACGTCAATGTGTGGAATGGAGATGCATCAAGGAAGGCGAACTCTGCTGTGCTCTGAATTCGGCGAAGCGCGAAGGTAAGGCGCTCGCGAGTAGTCAGTTGGAGCTTAAACAGGTACAAACATAGAGAAGAGAGTAACAGTCTTAAAATCAATTAACAGGTAAATACGACCTGTAGTACGTTGTCCAGCACATCACCGTGGGCAGGAAAATTGGGCGCATTCACTCCCACTTCTAGATGGTGTAGTAGAAGCTTTTCTGAAGTCTTCCAGGTGATAAAAAGGATAAAATCCGAAATGACCAACGTAGGTCTGTTCCACTCGTCGCCAATTGTAAAGATGGGCGGACGCAGTAATTGTAGAAGAAATGTTTAATCAGGGAACACCGGTACAGCAGAGAAACACCTCCGCTCTCTTCTCTATCTCTCCGTCCACTACTCCACATTCTAGAACACCACTGACGTGGAGTAGTGGAGCGAGAGCAGGCAGAACAAGAGCGAGACTAAAACATAACACAGTCTCAATTATTTAATGGGAAGTCCCATTACTCTTAATCATTCTATTCTTTGTCAATGGTGCATGTAATCCGCTCTCCTGCTGAATGATGGGCGCTTATTCTCTGGGGATTATTAAAAAGTCTTGGGAAGAGTATGGATATCTCAGACACTCTCAAACCACCCACATTTGGTGGATGAGATAGCCATTTCTAAAATTTTGTAACATAAGTCCTGACTTGGAAGTAGTATCATCCATATTAGTAAATACTGTTGGGGGGGGGGGGGAAGTAAGACTATGATTATTGAACATTACCAGTAGGCCTTCAAGATGTGTCTTTCTGTTTAGAAATTGTATACTTTAATATGTTCAAAGTCCACGTTTTTGTTATTAAAACCTCATATATGAGGATTGTGTATTCCAAATTAATATTGTTGCACCATTTCTATAAAAAATAAGTATAATCATATTTATTTTCTTTGTTTAAACCTGAAGTCTTAGTCAGACAGTCCCTCGGATAAGGAGAACTCAGAAGAGCTTCTATGTCAGCATCACTCATCCATCACAGACATGAAGTGGCTCCAGTGCTCTGATCAAAGCCAGAGGCAAGTACTATATGTACGAAATTGTATTAATAATTTAGAAAATAGGGACCCTCACCAACTTAATGAACACACCCTAGTTAGGTCTCCACACAAGTCTCAGAAAAACTCTGCTTATCGCTCGTAGCTATGGCACAAACATCAGGCAATTCCCCAGAGAAATGTGTGTTGTAGTCACACAGTGCTCACAAATGTAAAGCCAAAAAATAAACAATAAAAGTTTCAAGCCAATTTAGAAAAAGAGACAACAGTATTAAGCTGGGCTGTTAATGGGCTGGGCCGTTCGAGCAATGTGACTGGATTCCGAATTTGGATACACAACCAATTTTTCTTTTCGATGAATCTGTTTTGATTGTATATATTGTACGTACCACAGAGCACTGTGCTATATCCACTATTTTTATTAATTGTTGCCTTGTCTCGCATGACTTGAATTTCAATACAAATCGAGATGATTACACAGTAGCAGTGGGTAACTTATGCACTCTTTGATACTTTGGGTTTCAATAGGAATAGTTTGACTTTTGTTTTGAGATTGAATGTTGCCGTTTTTCTTTTTTTCTCTATTTAATACTTCTGTATTTATTGATTTTATGACGGATATAGAAAATTGATGTAATGCACTTCTGAAACTGCTGAACTTTGTTCTTTCATGGCTAATTTTAGCCGAATAAAGATTCACTTGACTTGATTTAAGACTAATGTGTAATCTTGTGATATCCTCCCCCCCCCCTCCCGGCATGAACCCAAAGGAACCCTTGTTTTACAATGGTATGTATGAGTCTGGTTCCATTTGGGTATGGCGGTTCATTTCCAGGTTAGGAAACCGCTGAAGTCACTATGGCAGCGATCTTTCCATTCGCAATTTGGAACCAATGAAAGTATATTTTTTGGAACTTCATTTAGAGCCAAAGGAAGGAATAATGAAATAGATATTTCAAGATTACCTAGAACAATTTGGCAACCAATACACACATCAGACTTCCAACAGTCTAGTATTTTAATGCATTTCAATTAATTAACAGACAAGCTGCTCACATTATGGCTTATATTAAAATGTGATGCTATTTAAGAAAGTTAAAAGCAAACTTAAAGGTTAAAGTTTTTAATTAAATACTCAACTGACATTTAGCACATTGTAAATGAAAGTTAATTAAAATGGTATTATTAATCATGCTAGATGTTGTCTATTACTAAACATGGGTCCCACAATGGTTATAAAATATTCGCTTTGAATTTTCAATAGAAGTAATTATGACCCTTATTTTTAGTAGCGTTTGATACTTTTGAGCCAGTGACTAACACAAAATGATGGGCCTCTTGGAGAATGTGAAGAGAGGCCCCTGAGCCTCATATATCTCACATTGGCCTTGGGTTGAATGGGGCACCCTGAACGGGTGGGAGGCCTTTGAATGGTTGTGGTCCCCATGTACTGCAGAGGCCTGAGTTACCCCACTCATTTGAGCTAGAAACAACAATTTTGATGTTGAAATCTGTAAATTATGCAGCAAATGCTGGATTATGTGGCACGCACCATACATCCATAATTAGGCAGAAACTTTATAGACGCAGAATCGCATAATTTCATTGGCCTTGCTTTTAAAATAATGCTACTACATCCTTATAACAAGCTCCTTAGCTCATGAATGCATTAGTCTCTAATCGAATATAAGGACAGGCAATAGGATTTGCCATTGTCTAGATTGTCTCAAGCATATTTTAATATTGTTTGTACGTTTTTCCCCGTCATTCTCTGTTTACAGTATTCTGCAGTACTTCACTCACCGCCTCAACTAGTAAATTGACAGAAAATATCACAGTCTGGCAATACTTTCAATTTTTTACACAATTTTTTACAATGTTTTACTACTATGAACTCCTAAACAACTCTTTCTAAACTCTTCCCTCCCCTCTTCATCCAACTAATAGGCTGTCTGACTCATCCTAAACCTCTTTTACTACTATGAACTCCCAAATAATCCTTTCTAAACCCTTCCCTCCTCTATACATCCTCTATCCTATTCATCCAACTAACAGACTCACATGTCTACCACTCCCCCACTCACAATAACAATTTATATTTCCAACTACTATTCCACCACTAATCCACATTTCGGCTCCGGTGTAGAGTGGTACTAGCCGAAAAGCACTTCACCGCCTCATCACGGGTAGTAAGCACTATATACATACAATTGCAGTTATTACACTTTTCATTTGACATCAAATTATATATATTTCATTTAAACACATACCACCCAATCACCCCATAATCCCAGCAGGCCAATATTAAAATGAATTAAATAATTACAAATAATTGAAATATGTTTACAAATCAATAACAATTATAAACATATCATAATAAGCAATACATGTTAGTTAATATGTAATTTATAAAATACTGTGCATGAGAAAAAGTTTGTGAGGGATTACCACAAGTCACAGCTGCCATGCCTGGTGGCTGACTTGAATCAGATGGTGTATGGTCTGTCTGTTCCGGAGATCATTGTCAGGAGGCCAAAAAATCATCATATTAAAACGGAAAAGTTTACCAAGGGTGTTCCTTAAACACTGGCCATGCACCACTCATACACTTCATAAGATAAACTGACACAAAACCATCTTTTCATCTGTCTAAAATGAACTGTGCTGTCACACGTGTAATGTAGCATGCTTACCGTCTGTGAATCTTTAAGGGCCATGGACATACCTGCTGCCCATCACAGCTGCAACAAATGTTTGAGGTGTGCCAAGTTGAAATCTGGACTGGTCATACTGCCCGTCTTAGACACAGAGCCAGTTGGGTGTGTTAGTCTCATGACACCACCAACACTGTTTATACATACAAGTAAAAAAAAACATGTCTGCTGATCATATTTATCCTGGAAACAGACGGAACACTGGGACCTCTGCCACGCATGTTCCGACATCGTAAGCGTAACCATGCTTACCTTAACCACGCATATGCCTTAACCACGCATATGCGTGGTTAAGGCATATGCGCGGTCTAGTTGCTGGCTGCAGCTCTGCGGAAGAGCAGGAAGCAGGAAGAGGAAAGATTGGGACGAGGGGGTGAGGTAAGTTGGGTGTGGGGGGTAGTTTGTAGGGGTTGGGAGGTAGTTTTCAGGGCTTGGAGGGGATCAGGAGTTGTAGGGCTCAAGCAGGGGACGCAGTTTGGGGGTAGTTTGTGTGGGTTGGGGGTGGTTTTGGGGGCTGGGGGTTGGGGTAGGTTTTAGGGCTGGGGGTCAGGAGTTTTAGGGCTCTGGGTAGGGGACGGGGTGGGGGTAGTTTGTTTGGGTTGGATGTAGTTTTGGGGCCGGGGGGGTTGGGGTAGTTTTCAGGGCTGGGGGGGTCAGGGGTTGAGGGTTTAGGGCAGGGGACAGAAAAGGGGCAGTTTACAGGCTAAGGGGCAGTTGGGCTGGGGCAGGGTGTAGATGGGGTCGATTTTAGGGGGTGGGGTTGATTTTAGGGCTCAGGGAGGGGGCTGGTGTCAGAGTAGTTTTTAGGGGGCTGAGTTTTAGGGCTCAGGGCAGGGGACAGGAAAGGGGCAGTTTTCAGTTCGATGGGGCAGTTGGGCTGGGGCATGGGGGAAGTGGGGGTAGGTTTTAGGGGGTAGGGGCTGGTTTTAGTGCTCAGGGAGGGGGGCTGTGGTCAGAGTAGTTTTTAAGGGCTGGGGGGTCGAGTATTAAGGTTCAGGATAGGGGGGTTGGGAATGTTTATAGGGCTGGGGCGGGTAGAATAGACTGCAGGAGGGCCGAATTTTAGGGCTCAGGGTAGAGGGGCAGGAGTGTGATCTTTATCACACATGTCCCTTTACCAATCATGTCTACTCTTTACCATGAAATTGCGTGGTAAAGGCATGCGTGGTAAAGGCATACGTTTTAAAGATGCGGTCGTGGTTAAGACCGCGTGGTTCAGGCATGCGTTGTTGAGGCATTCGTTGTTCTATCACAGAACCTATTCATCCATCTCTGCATTCCATCACTTTGATGTCTCCACATCGGTGTTTGCCACACACTTAATCCTAGCCTTCCATTTATACTCAACTGCATACAATGTCTCATGCACACATGCCCAAATCGGCCTTGTATTAGGCTCAAGTGTTGCAGATATCACTGCCCCCTGTGGCCACTAAAATAGTGTTGCTATTTCTTTAGTGCCACAAGATCTAACCATAGAGAATGCTTCTAACAGAGAAAGTGAACAGTGTTCATCATCATGTCTAGTGCTACATTCTCCCCCATTCAATGCCCCATCCCCCTTTCAGTTACCAATATGGTGAAGGTACTTTTCATTACATTCCAACAAGAAGGGGTATTGTATGCCACATTCTGCATGTATAGCATGTTTTGGGTAGTGAGAAGTCTCCTTTGTCTGCCCACTTTCTTTTTTCAAGCTACACTTTTTCTACATCCTCCGATCATGGCAAAAACCTATAATAGGTGTTTGCTGACCATGACATTAGGATCTAACTTACAGGCCACCAACGTTGCATAATCATATCAATGTCTTTCCTTCAGAGGTGAACAATTACAGTACATCTGCCAAGCCATATATGGTGTTATGTACGTCCACCTCACATTCCACTTCTCTTTTCATGATGCCATTGTGGTTACCCAATTAAGGTCTACCTCTCTGGCTCCATTCCAATTATATGCTTTCTTTATGAATCTGACTTTTCACTCAAGGTGGTTCTCAAGCCCATCTCCTGCAAATCTTCCCTATGCACTGGGATATAAAATTCAGCACATGTGGGATATCAGTAATAAACATCCTGGAGATGTTTCCTTGCTTCGGGCTTCATCTTCTGAAAACAAATAAATTACAAACTTTCTCACAAATTACTTCATCCTGGCAATAATTCCAATATTGTAAATGTTCAGCGAATCTAAATAGCCTAAGGTAACTAAGGGGAATTTTTTATCGGATTTAGGTTCCTTGGCTAAAGAAAAACAGCAGAGTTGTCTTCTAGTAACAATGTACTAAGGCAGCTATTAATCTAGGTGATAAATTAGGGTCAACATGTTTCATGCCTCCATTTGCCCGGAGGGTCAAATGGCTTTTCATCAGGACCAAAGATGATTCACTCATACCCTATATTAATCAGTGAAGCACCCTTTAGATAGAAGGGTTGCCACTGGTGAAGTACGATACTGCGCCTTTCTTGATGCAGGGGGTCAATTCCACCCAGAGGTTGAGAGTTAATTGCCCCCTAGGTTAGACAAAAGGTCCCGGCGTAGCTCAGGGACAGTTGGTCAGCGCGGGACATTCTCCCTCGACCTACCCTTCCTCCGTCTACCTTAGGCCATTTTATCCACACCTTTATCACCACCCTATCTCTTACACTAGCCCCTCACATGCACTCAACTAACAGCTAGAACAGATCAACAGATCTCCGACAAAGAGCCCCCAGGCCCGTCAGGCATTGCAGTGCCGGCTTGACGAGGAGTGCCTGATGATGAAGCATGACACCCTACCAGGTGTGCGAGGGCAACAAGATCTGACCTGGTGGGTCGACCGTCCAATTCCACTTCTCTTTGGATGGAATCATTTGTGGCCTGTGTAGTCTGCCTCCCTGTGTGTTTTTTGTCATCTCCTTGCTTGTGATGTTCTCTGCTTCCAGTTCCAGGACCAGCAGTTTGGGTGCATGTGTGTATAACTGATGTTCCAGAGTCAGGTTTGTGCATACATTCATGAACACACACAGACCCTATCTTCTCAGATTTACTCTACCAAGAAGAATCCTCAATCATGTCACCACTGTGTCACTGTTGTTGTGAACACCACATGACTATATATGTGCTAAGCCACCTCATTCCATGTTCTATTTTGTTTGAGGGGCACAACTTGCTTTACATGATGCTTTTGGTATATTACGATTCAAGAGGATTAGTCAGGAGTCTTTCAAGTAATCAGTAGTTTTTCAAAGGTTGCCTACATCATCAATTGTATTTTTTCCATGTATTCTTCTACGCGAGTTCCATTCACTGTCCTATTATTAGCATCGACATTTCTGTCACTGGTGGGTGGCGCGGATCTGAATGAATCCCGCTGCGCTGAACAGAAACAAGTAAAGGAACATATTCTCCTGCCTTCTGTCACTCGCCAGCATGATAGCTCAGTGTGTTAAACTCTCGCTTCTGGTAGATGCAGTTATCTGCAGGACACCAGCTGAAATCCGCGCAAAAACCAACTCATTCCATAGTTATGAGGTCTATAAATTTAGTACCAGTTCGGCAATAGTAACATCTGTAATACACAGCGCTTACAAACGCAGTGCAAGATGAAGCGCTTAGAAAAAACATAATATGATAAAAGTTGTATATCAACTTGTTTTCTGTGGCGCTGCCTATAAATAACACTGGAAGAAAGCGCGCCGTACAAATATGTATCACAAAAAATATATAAAATGCTTTCCAGTGAGTGCTCTCTTTCCATTTCAAATATATTTACACAAAGATGGCTTACCTGTCCAGCTGCCTTTAGGTGTGAGGAATGTCGCGATCGGATATTAGTCATTTTTTTCGATTTCTCTGCTACAACCTGTGCATCCAGGATGAAGAATGGGGTGAAGCTCTGTGATGGAGATTAACACGCAGGGCACTGCAAGGGTGAAGACGAAGATCTGCTGCACGGGTTTCGGTCTTATTAATGCAGGAAAGAATTCAGAGTTCTGCCCTTCAGTGACCTCAACCGCTGACGGGAAGAACACCTCAGGTTGGAACTGAGCAAAAGGGCGCTCACATATTCATGAATACATTTTCTGCACATTGCATGTTTTTTGTTCACGTGTGAGGAATGGAGAATATATATCATCCTCATAAATAACCCTGAATTTATTTTAAGATTACAATTTGTGACAAAGAGACTGCATGACGTTATACGCCTCGCTCACAATACAAAACAACCCAAAAGGAATTATTTAGGTAGTAGAAACTAGTGATTAGAAAAATCAAAATGTGCTGGAATAAACCATAAACTGAGAAGAGTGTTCTTGAGGATGGCTAAGCTACTATTTCCCTCATTACTAGTAGCGTAATGATTCCGAAGGGCTCGATAACAGAAGTCCCCTATGGAAATATACATTTTGTGGAAACACCCTGCTCCGTGGTGTTTCACGCAGAGAGTTCACCTGCCGCAAACAGGCAAACTCCGGGTGGAATTCCGGGTAAGAACATGAAGAAATCGACACAAAAAGTCCGATCTCCGCATGTTATTTTGATTATAACTCGGCCCTGGAAGTACTAGGGATTCCAGTAGCGGTAAGTCTGTGGTCCATTTGTAACGAGGGCCTATGTATCTTGGAGCTGCAGTTCTCACTTTTGTCAGAAATAATATGCACTTGTGGAAACGTTATACAGCATGTCCCAAGGGCGTTCTGTGGCAGTATTTACAAAGTTAAGACTTTGGAGAATGGATGAATAAAGCCATTAATCTATGCCTTTTACAACCTGTAGGCGGAAAATAAATCTATTCTGCTGTCATTTGACATCAAATTGTTTATTAATGCAATCAAGTTCTTCCCTTCTATCCAACCTGGATAGATAAAATTGTAAACTGAAAAACCTTAGAGAATTTAACAGTTTTATGTAGGCCTCAGCCCACACAGACATAGAAAAGAAAATGGCTTGAACTTTAAGGTGTTAAGTGGGAGGACAAGTGTGAAACTATTCATAGAATTGCATTGGTAATTGGTAAGGGATTTAAGCGCAGTAGTTTGTTCAATAAAACTAAGGAATAAAAAACATGTTACAAATGATCTAAAAAGCCATAATTCATAAAACGTTTTGATAAAGGAGCATCTCTAACTTCCTACTCCTCATTAGAATGGTTTCACAGTAGAAATGTTCATGGTACTGTCATGTGTAGCCAGAACAAAACTGTTGCGCCCTTACACACAGGTTGACACAGGTAGCCAGGTAGAGTTTGTAGACTTCTTTATTAGTTCCATGTTCATATGTACATCAGTCCTTATTCATGTTGCCAGCCATCTCTCCAGCCCCACCAGGAGCAGCATCCCTGCTGCTCAGCCCATCTCCAACAGTCACCACTCATCCACACAAGCACCCAGGCATTCCATTCATCACTGTCACACCAACATTCCGATACCATCTCTCACTCTGGCTGAGCAGCTAGGAGACAGCTAGGCTGGATTACATACAATGACACTTGAGAGGATATAACATTATCCCCTACCTTTTAAAAGAAAAATGAAAGTGTGAGAAAACATGGGAATAACTATAAACATGAAAATATACAGAAGAAGAAAAAGTTCTAACTCAGGGACGCAAAGCTAAATACCACTTCACAAAAGTAGGAACACTGCGTAATCTGAAGGAAGGAAAAATATTGACAAGTAAGATTAAATCAAAATCAAGCAATATTCCCATCCTTCCCAAAAAACAAACACAAAATGTAGAGCAAGGTGGACCACACCCCAGGACAAACACCCAAGGCCAAATACAGGCAACAGGAGTGAAACCAACACGAAATACACGTGTACCACAAGGTGAACAACACAGAGGGTACACACAGTGAGGCGCAGGGCGACTTACACAGAACAACACCTGAAGCGCAGGGCGACTTACACAGAACAACACGTGAGGCGCAGGGCGACTTACACACAAGACACAAAACGTAGGGGTGTCTTACACACAACATGACAAGACGTGCAGCGTAACGCGACTTACAAACACATAGAGACCCAATGAGCAGACCAAACGTGCAGCGCAAAACGACATACACACAAAATGAAAATGGGGCTAACACCCATAAACACACACCCTATGTAGGGATGTACCCTTGTACATGTAAATGGGGCTAACACCCATACCCCAACCCTGTGTAAGGGTTAACATAATAAACATGTGTATATGGGAACCAACCCATAAACCTACCCCCATGTAGAGGTCACCAAATGTAAAATGGGACTAGTACCCAAACCCATCCCTCATGTAAGGGAGAAAACTGTGACTACCACACACTAAAATACATGGACCACCCATCTGTAAGGAAACGTAAACTGTGGCATCACGAAACACAAAAATTTCTACCAAAAGTCATGCAACAACTCTAAATGTAGTACATCTTTATACTATAACCCACGCCGGTGAGCGACCTCTCACCCGAGTTGTACAACACTGTGCACACACAGGTACGGTGCACGCCACCTGAAACTTGTTGATAATACAAATGCAACATGTAAAGCCATGGCCTCAAAAAAACGAATGTCATAAATCAAACACATTACAATATTCGCCCACGTTGCATTATACTTGAATACACAGTTTTTGAAGCTGAAGCAGTGAGCCCCAGAGCAATGTCAAACCACATAACCAAAAAGTAGAATGTAAATGTCACAAGCACAGCAGTATCCATAGTTTAGAAAGAAAACATTGTCAATCGATGTACACCAAAATAAAATGGATCTTCACCAAAATGATCCATAGCTTGTGCAGTGAAAAGTTACCCATGGTCCTTGCGATGAGCGTGGTCTTTAACATACTCAAAACCAAATGTGCAGATGACAAGAATCCCATGACGACGATTTCACATCTTGTTCCTCAACGCCCGCAGCAGAGTGTAGTACATTGCGACTGGCCAACAATGATCACCAAACGTGTGTAAACCACACGTGGTGGGCAAAACGCACCGGACAAGCTGGACGCTACTGGAGACTACGTACCACATGTACTTACAGTGTTCTTCCAGTCTCAGATCACCTCTGGAGCGTTGAATTGAGGAAATAGACAACAACTAGGAACCACACTTCAAGTGTGTGTAAAGCACACGCGTTTGTACGCAAACAACAGGATCCACCAATATGAGCAGGAGTGGCAGCTGCCAACCCCAAGATGGAGGCACGCTGTAGACTTCGTGCCGGATGGCTCACGGCACGTTAGTGCATGAAGACGTCTCTCAGCAGCTGGGAGCTGCATGGCCACCATAAGACGCTCCAAGTGACATGAAACAAAAGGTGAGGCGCGCGTGGATTGCATGTTTCTTGGCCCCTTTGAAAAGAAACTTCTCGCGCAACAAACGGCCATATTCCCAACCGCTCTAACTTTAAATTACACAACTGGCTGATATAAACTCACCAAGAAAGTGCGTAGCTTACGTGCTTGAATCCTCCATGCATCTGCTCACCAATTAAACCACCCAAAAAAACGCAATGTCCAAAGTTCACAACACTACACGAGAAACACGCTGAATTGCAGCAACTGATGGTTAGTGGTAACGTTTGCCTCTGGAAACTGAACAGGATAAACAATCCACTTCTGTGAAGCCACTCGTTTCAACAGATTCCTTTGCACCACAGTGGCAGACACCGGAGCGCTGCTCAAGACGAGTATGAAAATATCTCCCCAAAGTAACAGCGCCGCCTCTGTGCTTAACAACACGCCAACATCCCACTGTCAGTGAAAAACAAAAATGAACAAAACCACACCACTGCTGTGTGGCCCACTGGACATACTCACGCTGGATCTAATTCCAACTTGCCACAGCTCAAAACCACTCCTCATAGTATGTAGAAACATTCCGATCCAGGGCAGTGGCAATGACAATGAAGGAGCACAACCAAAGTAAGCATAAAGATTGCTTAAAAGAACATGAGCTGTAGATTTCAGTCATCCACTCTTTTTTGATCTCACAAATCGTTGTGGCTGGATCACCCACATGTGGCAGAAGTGTACCTTACACCACCTACTCACAATTCCTTTTTGTAAGACCAATGGAGCATTACCAGGCTGGACAATGATGGTTGGGGCCGTCCGTTGACAAGGACACTGGTGGGGCTGGCTAGCCTGTAGCTCCAATCTTGCTTCTTGTAGTTACTATTGTTTCACGTTGTTACTCTTTGTTTCTGTAGTACGCTTGCTTCTTGTAGTTTAACCTTGTCCACAAGTAGTCAGCTTTTAAATCCTTTAAGACGCTTGAGTCCAGGTCCAGTCGTCGCCAAAATATGTTGTGCCCTTACACACAGGTTGACACAGGTAGCCAGGTAGAGTTTGTAGACTTCTTTATTAGTTCCATGTTCATATGTACATCAGTCCTTATTCATGTTGCCAGCCATCTCTCCAGCCCCACCAGGAGCAGCCACCCTGCTGCTCTGCCCATCTCCAACTGTCACTTCTCATCCACACAAGCATCCAGGCATTCCATTCATCACAGTCACACCAACATTCCGATACCATCTCTCACTCTGGCTGAGCTGCTAGGAGACAGCTAGGCTGGATTACATACAATGACACTTAAGAGGATATAACAAAAACTATACACATAATACATTTACATTTTCCACTTCCCTGATAAGCACCCATAATATGTGCAAGGATTCTGTTTTCTCACTTAGGTTACAGGGAGTTGTTACTATTTCTAGATTGTGATCAGGGTGAGTGTATGTAATCGATGATACTAAACATATTTTTCTTACTTTTCTTACATTTGCACAATTCAACCTGTTTTTTTAGGGATGCACGATTATACGACAATTCAGAATCTTGTGAGAAAAAAATATCTTGCAGTATTACAATTATATTGTTTTGGTGTGAATAGTAACAAGCATTGTCAAAGTCAATTGGTCCAGAGGTACACAACATACAGACGCACACATGCACACACAGTAAACACATGTGCTACACGACCAACACAATTATAGGCACCCATTTAAAAAAGTCCACCAGACATTCAGGCACCTGGTTTGATGAGATTTGGTTCAAATTTTGAAAAGCGCAAAACGTTCACAGGGAGAGGAATCTTGGCACTACAATAAAAAAAAACTAAAGGTCAATTACCATTAACCTGCTAACCAGAAACATAAAGAAATCATATTATAAAGACTGAGGAAAATTCAGGTCTTGGGCGTTTTTAGGAACTTCTGCTATTGGCTTTTGTTGCAAGGAAAGAGGAAGGGAATTCCATCTCACAGCTGCAGCCAAAGAAAAGACCCTTCAGCCTAGGACTTTCTAGTTAAACCCAGGGACTTCAAGAAGAAATTGACAGAAGAGCTGAGTTGATTATCTGGCCTAATGTCACGAAAAAGTTGATAGAGAGGTTGTGGTTAAGTGGCAAAAACCAATTTGTGTGCCAAGCAAAGAGATTTAAATACAACGCGCTCCCTGATTGACAGCCAATGTAAGGTAGCAAGAGCAGGAAAGATATGGTCTCTTAATGTCAGACCCACAGTTAGCCTGGCGATGTAGTAGGGAATTAGATGTTTCTTATGGACAGTAATTAAAGGAAGGTCCAGGTGCAGTGACTTACAGTAGTCCAACTGTGCTGAGATAAAGGCATTCAAAATTTACAGTTTTTGAGAGAAAGCTGTCAAATGCAATAAGTGTTTTAACATAGGAAGCTACAAAAAATGACATAACTACTACATTAACTTTATCAACCATGGACAATGATGTGCCTATTTTCACACCTAGATTTTATACTCAGGTGACAGGAGTAGGCTTGGGATCAAGAGAGGATGGGCAAAACAATACATTGCAAAATAAGAAGGATCTCACAGGGCAAAGAATCTCTGTCTTGTCTCCCTTCAACTTCAGTTGGATAATACACATTCAGCTTTCGCCCTTGGATAGTCATGTAAAAGAGGCGTAGCCAGTGACCATTGGAACTTTTAAAAATGATTTTAGTGTTATTTGCATACAAAGACAGCACAAAGCCAAAGGGCTAGATTGGATAAGCCATAGATCATACAACGATTGAAGAGAAGGGGTGGCAGCATCAAGCTCTGAGCGACTCGACAAGCTCACATTCTGAAACAGGATGATGCCATATCCTTAATATCAAAGTCTACAAGTCTGGCAAGTAAAATTTGATGGTTCACTTTATAAAATGCTGCTGAAAAGTCTAATAAAATCAAGGCAACAGGAATTTTACAATGAACACGCTAATGTAATTTGCCATCAGCTGCCACCACGGCAATCTCTGCACTGTAGCCAGGGAGAAAGTCAACCTGCACGGGATGTTAGAGCTTAAATGCTTCCACATGTTCACTTTGCTGAAACAAAGATGCTCTTGCCAAGAGTCTGGCAAATTGGAAAGTTGGGAAACTTGCAATTATAATCCAAATTTTTAGGTCAAATTACAAATACTTTAAAAGGGGAGTCACAAGGACAGACTTCAAACTCTAAGGGACACAGCCTGGAGATAAATATTCATAGACCCTAATTTGTAAAATAACGAAGAATAACCCAGAGAGTAGCGGGCAGACTGTTGATTTACTGGTATTGATTATGGACTGCGAAAGAACTGGATACCTACCATAATGGTGCAAGAGACCTTAGCTGAGCCATGTTAAAGTATTACTGGGGAAATTGGAATTGGAGAGATTTTGGTTACCCCCCAAGTATTTAGGTACAGTCTCCAAAACATCTTAAAATAATTGTTCTGGGAATTTGTGGCTGTTCAAACTGTGAGCAAATGTGAGGGAGCATTAACTATGGAGTTTATTAATTTTAAACCATTTCCTCAATATGAGCCCACTATAGAAGAAATAATGCCTCCTCTTGCACACAAAGTGTACATCCAATTTAGATACAAATCCCTACGTACAAAATTATTCTGCAGTAAGAGGAGAGAAGCTGTACCCAGAGGAGATGTATGCCCTGCCTGTGAAGGTGCTCCTGAGTCTATAACCGATATAATGTTTTTCTGCCCAGCCTTAGGGTACCAAAGGGCAAAGTGGATAGTTCCCCTTTGTGGAAAATTGGGCACCAGCTGGTACATGGAGTCTTTTAGGGTCCTTAGTACAGGCACTAATAGGTTTGGGGTATATTGTTTTGCAAACTTTCTTATGTCAGTCTGGATCTGGCACTGTAAATGTATGCAAGCTAGAGAATAGAAATGATAATATACCTCTCTCTGAAGGTAATACGCCCTTGAACGTTCTGTACTTGTTTCTGGGGGTTAAAGGGCTGGGGCTGAAAAAGTATATCGTATACTGGTTCTAGGAAATTTTGATCACATTTTAACTGAGCTAAGTAGTCCTCTGTCAATTTTTTTTGTATCAGTTTTTATGTTTAAATTAATTAGTTTTGATATGTTGGACAGATAATACATTAATGTACTGTATTGCTAAATTGTACAAAGTCAGACAGCTCAAGTGGTAGCTGTAGTTATGTCGGCCTTCTTATACCGCTTTGCAAAAATTTCCAAATATTTCACATTTAAATTGATCAGCATTGACTTAATGGCTATATAATGTTTTGTGTACTTTATTGCTAATTTTCACATGTTAACTTGGTTAGTTAAAAAATGGCAGCTGTGTATTCTGGTTTGGAGGGGATTAATTGATTTGATCTGTTTCTTTTAACTTGATGTTTTATTACATGGTTCTTAATTCCGTATGGTTTGAAGGAGTACTTGGTGAGAGGGGAACTTGAGGTATTTGGATATTTGCACTGAGAACTCAGATCTCTTGAGTAGATGGACACTAAGGGCCAGATGTACGACCATTAGGTTTAGTGAGTCGCAAATTGCGCAAAATTGTGACTCGCAATTTGCGACTTGCTAAACTTAATGTACAACAGTGCCTCAGATACTGTTTGCGATTCCCAATGGGGTCGCAAATTGCATGCCTCATGAATATTAATGAGGCAGTTGCAATTTGCGACCCCATTGGGAATGGCTAGCACTCCCAGGGATGGTGGCCTGCTGGGGTCAGCAGACCACCATGTCTGGGACTGCTTTTAAATAAAGCAGTTTTTTTTTTTTAAATGCAGCCCTTTTTCCTTAAAGAAAAACAGGATGCATTTAAAAAAGAAAAAATTTACTTTTCAGTTTCATTTTTTAAGGGCAGGCAGCGGTTCCTGGGACCACTGCCTGCTCTTAAAAAATATTCACGCACCCATTCACAAAGGGGAAGGGGTCCCCTGGGGACCCCTTCCCGTTTGCGAGTGGTTTACCACCTACTTGAAGTAGATGGTAAACTGCAAGTGTTTTGACCCTTCCTAATAGCGAGAGTCGCAAATGCTATTTTGAGAGTCTGTGACTCGCAAAATAGCATTTGGACCTGCCTGGAACCTTTTTTCGGTCGCAAATGGGCCGGTCTCCCGTTTGCGGCTGCAAAAAAGGGTTGTACATCTGACCCTAAATTATTATGGGCCTGTACGCAAGCATTTTATTTCTAACATATGGTGTTTTTTATGTTTTAATTTCTTTTTTGTATATTCATGTGATGGTGTATGTTTATCTGTGTACAATTATTGTCCTGGAAATCGAAATAAAGTTATTATGTATGTATGTATGCATGTATAAGATATCCAGGTACTAAAATGAAATGTCCACATATTACTTATGTAACCTATGATTCAAACACATAGCAGGAATAATGCAAGAGAGGAACATATTTATAAGCAAAACTCACCTGGTCACATCATTGTAATTTTTGGCAAAGATATGCAGAGCCATTTGCTTATGGGATAGTGGCTTTGGACTCGAAAAACATAGTTGCCATTACACAAAGGACACTGCAAGAATTGCCAGGGATGGTTCTAGCACCACCCAGGGGTGCTGGAACCCACACCTTCTCTCAAAGAGTAGAAGTTGCTCTTCTAGGCAGCACCAAAAGTCCTTCATTAAATAGGAATCTGTGCTGCAAATCCAGGGGTCACTGCCATTCCTTCTGGGGGCAGCCCAGGAAATCTTGCAAATGAGATCAGATGTGTTTCATCATGTATTTAGAGGCCATTAGCTGGCAGGAGGAACATTTGAAAAGGGAATACTCAAAAACCATGTATCATTCAAAGAAAGCAACCCACCTGCCACTCAACCCCTCAAGGTGCAGTGAGGCATAAATGCTATTGCCACACTCAGAACACAGTCTACATCATCTGCTGTTGCACAAACAACACTGAAAGAGCCCTGCGTATGTAAAGAATGCAGTGCCTCCACTGTAGGTACCGATCCTTGCATCTTGCAACGGGCTGGGATGGGGGAATTCCCCAAAGACTCCTGTCAGGATCCTGAAGACATTATAGAGAAGCCCAGATACCAACCTGTCCTTCCGCCTGCATATGAAGTATGCCTGCTTCATGACAGGATTCCATTGTGCTGCATTACCTAGCATCAGTGGAATTTGAATTGATCAGTTTGTACCATTTTAGGCTTAAGTGAGGACCACATATGTCTGTCTTGAAGACATTGGGTATGAATGGCCTTTATGTGCCTTGTCCGTGCATTAGTATCATTCTGGGGGTATTCCACTTAATATAAATAGCAAAAATATTGTGGTACCAGAATATTGTGTCAAAAATATCAAGGGCCAAAATATCGAGAATGTGAGTTTATTTAGGTAAGTGTAGATTTACTTTATTTAACTCCATGTGTAAGTGCCTGGATGATGATGATGATATATATACCTTCTGCCAGTCACCAGTAGGTAGTTATAGTTCAGACCAAAGTTTCCATAGGAAAGGCGTTTTTTGTGACCCACAACAAATAAGTTCTTTGCATGCCTTAGATGCCTCTGTAATGGTTATCCAATGTGGTACCATTGCCCCATCAATCTGCTTTCTGGGCCAATCATTTGAATTTGGCATTTCTTGCATGGGCACTAAATTCTGACCCCGAAAATGGCCCCCTTGGTATGCAGATATTTCAACATATTGAAGAAGAGTGTCTTGTGTAGTTGGGATGCTTTCAATAGTTCTGGTGGCACTTGTAAACATGAATTGGTGAGCACCATTTATTTCATGCAATGGACAAGTGTGGCTATACATTAGTACATTAAATCTATGAAGATTTCCGAAATGAGCAGGATCAACAGAACTGGATCGATCTGACAGAAATTTAAATGCAGGAGTAGCAGAAGATAGTGCCATCCAAGTGTCATAAGCTGCTTTGTTCCCTCTCCCATGAAAAGCTGATGCGGTGTCGCAACCTGTAACAGCATGGAAAAAGGGCAGAGATTCACATATATCAAAGCGTAAGCTTGCTGAAAACTGTGAGGTGGTATGTAGCAGAACTTTTTTCCTGCACCAAAAGCTAACCACAATTCATGACATCCAATGTTTTTAAAATTAGCAATCACAAGTACAACTACATCTGTATCGACTGTACGAATCACTATTTTGGAATGACCTTCAGTTGCTGCATGGAAAGAATGAAGCAAAACCAAAGGGGATGATGGACGGAGTGTTGAACATTGCAAGCACTCACCCCCAGTCAACTGATCTGGGTTTAATCCATCATCATTCTTTAGCTCACTCCGCCACCCCAGTTCAGACATGGCCATATGCAAATCAGTCTGACCCTGTGCCTCATGGGAACAGTCCAGCCCGAACTGCCAAGCCATGTCTTCCCTGGACCGGAAACAAGCATCCTGGGACCGGTTTCTGGCTAACAGCCGTCATCAGCCAGGCTAGCTTGAATCCAGTGGCAAAGTGAGCAAGGGACCCACGTCTGGGCATACCCTGCCAACTTAGGGCAAACAAAGCAAAACCAAAGGGGATGATGGACGGAGTGTTGAACATTGCAAGCACTCACCCCCAGTCAACTGATCTGGGTTTAATCCATCATCATTCTTTAGCTCACTCCGCCACCCCAGTTCAGACATGGCCATATGCAAATCAGTCTGACCCTGTGCCTCATGGGAACAGTCCAGCCCGAACTGCCAAGCCATGTCTTCCCTGGACCGGAAACAAGCATCCTGGGACCGGTTTCTGGCTAACAGCCATCATCAGCCAGGCTAGCTTGAATCCAGTGGCAAAGTGAGCAAGGGACCCACGTCTGGGCATACCCTGCCAACTTAGGGCAAACAAAGCAAAACTAAAGGGGATGATGGACGGAGTGTTGAACATTGCAAGCACTCACCCCCTGCAACTGATCTGGGTTTAATCCATCATCATTCTTTAGCTCACTCCTCCACCCCAGTTCAGACATGGCCATATGCAAATCAGTCTGACCCTGTGCCTCATGGGAACAGTCCAGCCCGAACTGCCAAGCCATGTCTTCCCTGGACCGGAAACAAGCATCCTGTGACCGGTTTCTGGCTAACAGCCGTCATCAGCCAGGCTAGCTTGAATCCAGTGGCAAAGTGAGCAAGGGACCCACGTCTGGGCATACCCTGCCAACTTAGGGCAAACAAAGCAAAACCAAAGGGGATGATGGACGGAGTGTTGAACATTGCAAGCACTCACCCCCAGTCAACTGATCTGGGTTTAATCCATCATCATTCTTTAGCTCACTCCGCCACCCCAGTTCAGACATGGCCATATGCAAATCAGTCTGACCCTGTGCCTCATGGGAACAGTCCAGCCCGAACTGCCAAGCCATGTCTTTCCTGGACCGGAAACAAGCATCCTGGGACCGGTTTCTGGCTAACAGCCGTCATCAGCCAGGCTAGCTTGAAACCAGTGGCAAAGTGAGCAAGGGACCCACGTCTGGGCATACCCTGCCAACTTAGGGCAAACAAAGCAAAACCAAAGGGGATGATGGACAGAGTGTTGAACATTGCAAGCACTCACCCCCAGTCAACTGATCTGGGTTTAATCCATCATCATTCTTTAGCTCACTCCGCCACCCCAGTTCAGACATGGCCATATGCAAATCAGTCTGACCCTGTGTCTCATGGGAACAGTCCATCCCGAACTGCCAAGCCATGTCTTCCCTGGACCGGAAACAAGCATCCTGGGACCGGTTTCTGGCTAACAGCCGTCATCAGCCAGGCTAGCTTGAATCCAGTGGCAAAGTGAGCAAGGGACCCACGTCTGGGCATACCCTGCCAACTTAGGGCAAACAAAGCAAAACCAAAGGGGATGATGGACGGAGTGTTGAACATTGCAAGCACTCACCCCCAGTCAACTGATCTGGGTTTAATCCATCATCATTCTTTAGCTCACTCCGGCACCCCAGTTCAGACATGGCCATATGCAAATCAGTCTGACCCTGTGCCTCATGGGAACAGTCCAGCCCGAACTGCCAAGCCATGTCTTCCCTGGACTGGAACCAAGCATCCTGGGACCGGTTTCTGGCTAACAGCCGTCATCAGCCAGGCTAGCTTGAATCCAGTGGCAAAGTGAGCAAGGGACCCACGTCTGGGCATACCCTGCCAACTTAGGGCAAACAAAGCAAAACCAAAGGGGATGATGGACGGAGTGTTGAACATTGCAAGCACTCACCCCCAGTCAACTGATCTGGGTTTAATCCATCATCATTCTTTAGCTCACTCCGCCACCCCAGTTCAGACATGGCCATATGCAAATCAGTCTGACCCTGTGCCTCATGGGAACAGTCCAGCCCGAACTGCCAAGCCATGTCTTCCCTGGACCGGAAACAAGCATCCTGGGACCGGTTTCTGGCTAACAGCCGTCATCAGCCAGGCTAGCTTGAATCCAGTGGCAAAGTGAGCAAGGGACCCACGTCTGGGCATACCCTGCCAACTTAGGGCAAACAAAGCAAAACCAAAGGGGATGATGGACGGAGTGTTGAACATTGCAAGCACTCACCCCCAGTCAACTGATCTGGGTTTAATCCATCATCATTCTTTAGCTCACTCCGCCACCCCAGTTCAGACATGGCCATATGCAAATCAGTCTGACCCTGTGCCTCATGGGAACAGTCCAGCCCGAACTGCCAAGCCATGTCTTCCCTGGACCGGAAACAAGCACAATGGATTTAACCCAGATCTTTTGACTGGGGGAGAATGTTTGCATTGTCAGCATTCCGTCCATCATTTGTTTGCTGTAGCATGGAAAGAATGAAGCATAACTTGTGTGTCCACTTCCTCATGATTGCAAGGTGATATAATTTGGAAATTCATAATTGGTGTGGAACTTGCAACTTTATCCTGACAGGCACAGTTACTTGCTTCCCTACGATGTCAATAAGTTGTACACGCCTACTCAGTAAACCAAACAACTCTGCCTTGTTTTAGTCTCATCTAAGGAATCTATGCCAATCTTTGGGTACAGGAGTATTGGATTGAACTCGCTTGCAAAGACCCTCACCTCTTTTTTTCTCTAACGCTTTGCCTGATGCTTCCAGCAATATATAACCCACACCAGATGCAATTGTGTCATGTTACTTGCTTGAGTTTCTATGTAGGGTATAAAAACGGTTGAAGCGGAATCATCAAATGTTTTACAAGACTTGGAAGGTAGCATATTTACTATAGCTGCACCATCTAATAAATTTACATCCACCTCTGGAACAGAATTGTGTATGCTGGGACTTCCAGCAACAGAGTACAACAGCTGTGACTTCTGTCCTTGCCTGAGTTTTCCATTCACAGATATAGATGGCAGAAAAACCTGATTCTCGTGCTTGAAAAATTCTTCCAAATTACTATTTGTTGCCTGACGCCCGATATATAATCTAGAAACAGATTGCAATTTCTTTTTAACGAGGATAGTTTGTCTTTGGACTCAGAAGTTTAACGCAGGCTGATGCTGAGTAATTGAAGTTTGCTCCTTGGTATTGTATCTGGTATGGGCTTCAAACACATTTGCAGCACCTCATGAAAATAGGAGTAATAGTGTGATCTACCTATTTCATGTGATATTTTCACTGACGTGAAAACTGTAGCAGGCATAACTTTGTTGCTGTCCAGATTTAATAGGTAACCGCTCTCCTCCATAAACGGATTACTAACATCCTCAATTGTGTACAGTAGAGATTCGACATATTTTGCAAAATATTTTTTGTATGCGAGGTATTTGTTCATGGTGGAATAGTTGCTTTTATTGGCATTCACAAATGTTTGTTCAAATTAATTTACAACTCTGGAAATCTGTGGTCCAGATGTTGTCCATCTTCTGAGAGCTCCTGGATTTTCCATCATACCTACAGCACCTCCATCTCCCTTGATGGTAGCTTTTCCTGCTCATGATTTTGATCTAGAGCTATGGATGAGAATGCATGGTTGCTTTTATTGACAACAAACTTTCCTTTATGAAACTGAGTGAATGTGTGGGTGGCGTTCTGCTAGTGTCGCCATGTCAAGAATGTGGACAGACAGACATTGAGAATAATGACTATGATTTGTAGCAAATATCCATGGAAATCAAAGTTACCCTTTCTAATTGAACAAACAAATTCAAGTGTAAGTATCTGCAGATCCATAACAATTGCCCAAATTTGGAAGTGTGGGTACCCGTTCAATTTCCACTTAATCCAGTTAGAAAACTCCTTTATTTCTTCATGGGTCTGTCTAGATTCAAGATAACTTTGATAAGCCTTCCTCTGTAATATGTACAGTGCAACAACAGTAATTTGATGAGCATGACATGTATGGGTTAAGTGAGAAACCTTCAATATAGCATCAGCTTTTCCTGTGGTAGTGATGTCAGCCTGCACTAACATATTGGTCCATCCACTGTTTCGAAAGCCAGTCTTCAAGTACTTTAAAGAAAATCATTTCAATATGAAGTTCCCCCATCATCACAACATAATCATCTTCATCATATAGATGTGGTACATGCCATTGAATTTGTTTTGCTAGGGCAAAGAGAGGATGGTCCATTGAAATAATTGTGTTTTTTTCCTGGATTGAGATAATGAACGGACTCTTTAGTGACTTTCAAGTAATGCAAGACCATGAATTTACAATGAGCACTTTCTGTAGTAGTTTACAGTGGTCTATTGATAGGTGGTAGCAATGATGCTTGATATGCTGCCCAAGATATGCTTTAATCAGAAGAAATATCTCCACCCTCAACATTGCGCACCACTCTTTCAAGCCATTTGCATTTATAGGTGTTATCAGCATCAATTAGATCACTTTGACAATCAACTACTACAGATAGTAATGGAACCTGATAATCTGTATTGTTCATTGAAGCTGGTTGGATATATGTATACAGTACTGGATCCTTTGAAATCTGTTTTGACTTTAACATATTAGGATTAATCCCCACACTACCACGATTAATTCCTTCAAGTTCTCATTCTGGGTGTTGTGTCAGAGTTATTGCTGTTCCATGGAAGGAGTCTTTAGCTGTCATGGAACTTGGGTTGTGATCTATGTTATCAATGTTATCAATATTTCAACTGGTGAGCATTTGTAACTTCACTTTTGGTGGAAACACAACTTGTTCACTCTCATATAATGCACAGATGCTATTTCCCAAGTCAGCAGATATTTGTAAAACCCTGTCATATGAAATGCAAATACCTAGTTTATGGAACTTGTCTATAAGTTCTCAATTTCTAGTTTGACTGTGGGTAAAAAAGAGCAATGTTTATGGACCAAGGAATTTCTTTGCTGCTGGTATGTCTAGGAAGTGAAGAAGAGTCTGTTCAGTTCTTTACACTGTTAAATATCAGTATATTTGGAAATAGACAACTCTAAATTGGTAGTGGCTGTTTCACAGAAATACTGATCCCTTATGTCGGCTTGGTCAGCTTGACCAGCTTGACCAAATAGTACATGCTGATTTATATGCCTGGGTAGTTCCAAGAGCCCAGGACTTGCAAATATAGTTTGCAGCTTTGGACGAAAGGCCTGAAGGAAACCAGTTTGTCCTGATACCTTCCAGGCCGTTAGAGTAGAGTGTTGTCCTGATACCTTGCAGGCCGTTAGAGTAGAGTGTTGTCCAATACCAAGTTGTTCATCTGCACCTGCAAATCCAAGAGGAGAATGGGATAGGATGGAGTTCTCCTTGGAAACCCACTGTTAGCTCTAAAAGAGATGGGTACCATACCTGAGACTGCCAAAGAGGAACTATTAAGACTAGTATTGACTTCTGTTGTGTCACCTTAGCCAGTACTCTGTTGATCATTATTAAAGAAGGAAAGGCATAATCGGTACCTTGTTACTAATCCTGTAGAAAGGCTTCTGTTGCTAAGGCTTAGGGTCTGGTCTTCAGATGAAGAACGTCTGGAGATGAGAATTGAGTTTGGAAGCTAATAGGTCTATTTCTAGGGGGCTCCATTTAAGATAGAGTTTCTTGAATATGGAACAATGGAGTCTCCAATCACTCAAATTGTGAAGATATTGAGAATGCCAGTCGGAAACTGTATTGAGAGACCCATAAGGAATTGTGCTCTTACTGAGATTTTATAAGTAAGACAAAATTCCCCAAAATGTTTTGCGAGTTCTACTACGGGTTTGGATTTTGTACCTCCGAGGTGATTTATATATCTCACTGCTGCGAGATTGTCCATTTGAAAGGGGATGGAACAACTTACTTTCCTTTTTGCGATACTCTGGATGGGGAGGAAGCTGCAAGCATCTCTAAACAATTGATGTGCACTGTAGACTCCTGTAGTGACTATGCACCTCCAGTTGGGATTTGATCACATAGGGTGCCCCAACATGTCAGACTTGCATTTGATTCTAAGACAAGATCTGGGACTTAAGCAAAAATTGTGCTGCCGTTCCATGTGTCTAAGTGGTCCATCCACCACTGTAACTCTATGGGGCATTCTAGACAAAATTCTATGACACAGAGTATTCAAGACCTCTGCGGAGATGCTGAATTTTAGTCTCTGGAGAGCTCGACAATGAAGAGGCCCTGAAATATATCCTATATCGACAAAAGAGAGAAGACCTACAATCCTCGCAAGAGTTCTGAGAGAATTAGTAGAGGCTTAGTTTGAGATATTTCAGATTTTATAGCATTCCCCTTGGAGTGAGGTAGATGAACAGTAGAACTTTCCTAATTTATTAGGGGACCTAGAAATTCATTTGGAAGGAGTGAGAATAGATTTCTCTTTGTTGAGAATTAACTCTACATGTTGTAATAATGAACCGGTTGGTTCAATCTGAGAGTGTAGTATAGGAAGATTCTGATCCATCAAAATAATGCTGTCTAGATAAATCATGAGATGGACACCTTGAGATCTGAGATGTGCAACCACCGTTTGTTTTACCTTCGTAAAGCACCAAGGTGCTGAGGATAAACCGAACAGAAGGGAAAAAAAACGATACGTTTTCCCTGCACAATAAAACTGAAGATACTTCCTGAAATGTGGATGTATCAGGGTGGTTAAATATGCGTCTTGTAAGTCTAACTAGACCATCCAATCATCCTGCAATAAGGAATCCCTGAGATGAATTATAGTTTTCATCTTGAAATGATGATAGACAACAAACTGAGGAGCCTCTGTAGTTCAGATTTCTGAAGAAGTGGTCAGCAAAGCGACTCCTGCCTCTGCTGGCCCTGGCAAAAACACATTGTTCAAAAACTCTTCAAAAGTACTGCTGGGCCTTGTCCAGAGAAAGAAAAGTAGTAAACATATTTTCCTAGATCTTTGATAAAGGAATCTCCAAATAGTAATCCTTCAGCTTTGACTCGGGCATCTACCGAAGCCAGATAAGCTAGTTTAGGGTCTAATTTCAGAAGGAGCCCTTTTCTTCTTGCATGAGTCGTAGCAGAATTGGTGGTTCCCAAACAACTAATAGCCTTCTGGCCCACAAGGACAATTATTCTGCATCTATTAACAAATTCTCCAACCTAGCTGTTTCGGCAAGAACTAAAATTCGAGTCAGAGGACCATCCAAGTCCAACATTTTGACCAGGCTTTGTCTACACCCTTTCTTGGATCCTTGCCAAACTTTGAAAAGAAGGTTAACATGTTCGGGTCTATTGAGTCGATTGAAGTGATAGTGGCAGGTAAAGAAGGTCTGAGACATTCAGATTTTAGTTTAGCTCTGGTCTGTTTGTCCAATGCTAAACATAGTCTACTAGTAATATAGTCTCCTACAAAATCAGCAGGTATCCACTCCGTGGAATTGGGTGATGAATAAATTGTGGATCAAACATTGCTGACACTTCGAATCCATTAACATCTTTTGATTCAAATTTCTAATTTGAATAGAAAAGATAATTTATATTTATTTTCTTTAGGGCCGATCCAGGAATCTGAATCATCTCCCTTATCATTATCTTCATCAGTGTCAGGACAAATATTTTCGTCATCTGTATCCTGAATTTTTTAAATGATAATTTGTGGGAAATTTGTATGGGTAGATGTTGAATTCCACTCCTTTAAAAGAGGCCTTGGAGGAGCATCGCCCTCGTCCATATGTGAGGAGCACTCACCAACCAATTGCGCATCTTTATTTTGTTTCATAGGCATTTCATCATTATTGAGTGAATTAATTTTTACATTTAATATTTTAACAGACAAATTAAGTGCCTTTCTCTTTCTGCATTCCCAGCAGAGGGGCCAGGGCATTCTTTGACATTATATTTTTTACCGTATTTTCCATAATTGTTTTTATTGTTGTCACAGAGGAGGATACAACCTGTTCTACAGAATATCAAATAAAATAATTTAAGTAATTAAAATTGTTTCAAAATTGCTCACCTTCTTTATAATCATAAAAGCTGTATGAGTCAACAGTATCCATAATCAAACTGTATTGATAATATTTTGTAATGTTAAATAAGGACTGCTAAAAAACTCAATAGGACAAACAGAAAATGACTAGTTTAGCCAAAAATTAAGAGAAAACTGCCAAAACCAGAAAATACAGAGTTAACATAAAGGTGCCAAGTGGTAAAACCCACTCTTACAAGGGAGAGGCCAAGACTTGTGGACTGACAAAAAAAAAACTTTCGTGGGTCTGGGGATGATGGGGATGTGGGGGGAGTTAAGTTTAGGCTGCACTCCAAAGAGACGTCTACTGCCTCACCAAAGCCTCTGAAGAAAATTCCTACTGCAGTCAAACACAATACGGAGCTGTTAGGGCATTAGGAGCCGCAGAAGCACTGCAACCCAAGATGCGGTTTCCTGAGGGAGAGGAAGCATTTCTAAAATGGCTAACAAGTGCGACAACACATGGGCAGGTAGCTCCCATTGAGGTACCTCTGCAGTGTAATGGTCAGAGAGCTGGTGATAGAACAGCTCGCGCAACACATCAGGGATGCATTTAATATAAAACAATTCAAAATGAAATTAACAAATTCAATTAGCAAGAGCCAATAAAAAATAGATAAAACTACAACCTGACTTATCAAAGTGACAATATAAAGAAATATTACTTATCTTGACTGCAAGAGGTTCTTTGTTTCTGATTGGTTACCTGGTATACTACTGTTGCTTTATCATTGGCTTACTGTCTCTAAGACTTATGGGATTTGTAGTTTCTCTAGCTATCTTGAACTGCTGCTATTTGAATTAAAGCAAGTTAAGAGAAGCACAATATTAACCTCTAGTCTTGTCATAACATTTTTATTTTAAACATCAGACAGGATGCTAGACTGTAAACAAATCAACAACCTCAAGGTGCCTAACTGTAACTAATACTTCCCAAAGATGGTTATTAAGGGGGCAAAGAGGTTGTGGCTTTGAGTTGTCCACTAACCAGAACAAAACAAGTGGTTAAAACAGTCATTTGTGAGCATCCTAGTAGTCAAATGGGAGAGTCACTTTCCGAATGGCGTGCCACTGGCTCCCTTGCAATCAACCAAAATACAATAAAATAATGATGTGAATGTAATACACGTTGTCACACAAAGTAACTTTTGTCATAGATATGTCAGCGGAATGAGAAGAATGAGCAGGAGCACTCACACAGCCCAAAGGCAAAACCACCACACACCAACCTTGCTTCACCTGCTCAACTAGAGTGGGTGAAATTATGTTTAAAAAAATATTATGATTTTCTTATGGAAGAATTGTGCGAAATGTAATTGGCTGGTATCACGGATAAAAACTGAGCAGAGGGCGTACCTGTCGGGCGACGTGGTGCGCACCGCCCCCCCGACGGCGCCCGCGCTCGAGCGCGGAGCCGAGAGCCCCGCCCTTCGTTCCCTGTCAGCGGCCGGGGGCGGCGCTTGAGGGATATTTAAGGACAGGATCCACACTGGGAACGCGCTTCACGTTCCAGCTCGGAGCCCGCCAGGCCTCCCACCGCATTCTAAACTCCCGGCTTACCTGACTCCTTGCTTGACCTCCGTTTCGTCTTCGGTCGCTCGTCGTGTTGTTGGCTTCCTGTTGTGCTCTTCTGCTTCCTGGGTCCTCGGGTGTTCTTCCGGGGCTGGTTGTCTTACTGCTCCTTCCCGATGGGATACATTGTTGCAAAGGAGCTTCTGTTAGGCTTAACCCTTTGCATCCTGGTTCTGCAATACAAGAATTAGGCAAGGTTTTTTAAAGGATCACAGTATCTTTGTTTCTTGGTTAATTCTAGAACTATGGGGCATATTAGCAAGACCGGCGATAAAATTATCGCCGTTTTAGCGGCAGGAAACTGCCGCTAAAATGGCGATAATGGGCTTGCTAATATGCGTTACAGAATTCCAATAGAAGCCCAGGTTAGATGTGCAGGACATCTAACCTGGGCTTCTATTGGAATTCTATAACGCATATTAGCAAGCCCATTATCGCCGTTTTAGCGGCAGTTTCCTGCCGCTAAAACGGCGATAAATTTATCGCCGGTCTTGCTAATATGCCCCTATGTTTTATATAGGAACAGTACTTATCTGATGGTCCTGTGTTCTTGTTGCGCATTTCTGGAGATTCTCTTGATTTCTGGTTGCTGTAAAAAAAGAAGGTATAATTAGTATTGCGAAATATTCCAGTTCCTCACTAGTACAATTTGCATAGTTTTTCACCCCTGCCGTTTTTGCCTTTTTGTCCCATGCTTCCTCCTGCTTAGGGAAATGAGTTTTGGGGTTTTTCCCTGAGTGCAGGAGTAACGGGAACATTTTTAGTTTTGCTTAAGGGGCCTACCACTCCTACGGTGATGCTAACCTAGGTCTGTACCTTATCGTCCCTTTCTTGTTTTACATGCTAACTTCTGCAGTCCTATTACCTATTGACCCTTGTCCGTCCTTCTAGACAGTGGGGGCGTTCCATCGTCCCTGGGAATTGTTTCCGTGCACATAATTGGCATCTTCCATTCAAGGTATCCCTTAGGAACAGGGGAGGGGAATTATGGTCAGCTGATTTTACCCATACATAGTACTTACCTTGTGCTTTCTTCTTTAGGGTTCTAGAAGACTCTCTCTCTGAAGATCCAGCAGACGTCTACCCCTTCTTCCTTCCCTTGTTTTGTTTCCCTCCTTCCCCACCTTCCCTCTTTGGCTTTGACTTAGTTGGGCGAAGGAGGTGGGTGAGGGAAATTGGGGTTTAGCCTCGTGTCCATCCATGTCGTCCCTGCAGTAAACTCAGGTGAGCCATTACAGAACGGGAAGCCCACGTTTTACTTTGCTGCCGGGGCGTCATGGAGGAACATCCGATAACATTAGCAGATGTGGCGAGTATGATGGGGAACCTACAGAAGGAAACCCAGGCCCTGTCTCTTAGAGTCGATTCACTACAGCAAGCTTCTCGGACTGTGCACCTTTCTGACCTGCCTACAGACTCTTATGCTACCACGTTTGCCTCATCTCCTCCCCCTTCGAGCACTAATCCTCCAGTATATCACATCACAACACCTTCTTGTATCCCTTTAGCACCCCCAGAAAGGTTTATGGGTGACCCAGCCAAATTTGCCACTTTTATCAATCAGTGCCAATTGCACTTTATGTGTAAGGCTTCCTGCTTCCCCACCGAACAATCCAAGGTGGCTTTTGTTTTATCGTACTTGGGTGGTATAGCCGCCACTTGGTCAATTCCCTTATTGGATAGAAACGATCCCCTGTTATACGATTACCAAGCCTTCAAGGAGGAGTTAAGACGTCTATTCGACAGACATTCCTTCATGCAGTCTGTGGATACTGAGTTGTTAAACCTTAAACAAGGATCTAAGGATCTTATGTCTTACATTTCCTGTTTTAACAGATTGGTGGCCGAAGCTGGTTGGCCGGAAGCCAAACGTAGTGCTCTCTTTTACAAAGGCTTAAGAGATGAACTAAAAGATATGTTGGCACAAGTGGTTGACCCTCCTGAAACCTGTGATGCATTAATTGATTTGGTCGTAAAATTGGATCACCGCTTACATGAGATAAAAAGGGAGAAAGGACGCACTGAATCCAAGTATCTTGCTGTTAGAGAAAGGAAACCAGATATGGAGAAACCCGTTGAGGATTCAGAACCCATGCAAGTAGGCAATATTAAAGGGCCCCTGAGTCAGGAAGAGAGTCAGAGAGGACGAGCCAACAATCTGTGTCTTTACTGTGGCAAATCAGGTCACTTTTTGAGGGATTGCCGAGTTAAACCCTAAAAACGTATGGAGTCGGGAAACTGATTCGCATAAGCATGGTGGAGACGAATCGCTCAGGTGAGACAGGCTTACCGGTCTCCCACTTGGTAGGGTTAGGACCTACTTCATATCCTCTACAACACTTTTTTCTCTCTGCTCAGCTTAGTTGGGGTGATCAAAGCATCGGCATACAACTTATGCTTGGTTCAGGTGCCACTGGAAACTTTATTGATTCAGCCTGGGTAGAGAACATGCGTATCCCTACAAAATCAAAGAGTACTGTGGACATCGTTAAGACCATTGACGGATGTCATATGAAGTCTGGGCCTATTACTTATACCACCACACAGTTAGACGTGCTACTTTTAGACCAACACCATGAAGCTATTCATTTCGATATTATCTCCTCACCACAGTTCCAGGCTATCATTGGTCTTCCTTGGATGATGAAACACAACCCTGACATTAACTGGGAAAACCATACCATAGATTTTGCTTCAGAGTATTGTAAGAACCATTGTCTGGAGTCTTCTACAACAGTGCAACATGTGGCTAGTAGTACCGATTGAACAGTACCCGTATTACCTGACTGTTATGAAGAATTCAAAGACGTGTTTGACAAAGAGAAAGCTTCTGCTCTGCCACCCCATCGGTCTTATGACTGTCGTATAGGCCTGGTACCCAGTGCCAAAATCCAGTGTAGTCGCATATATGCCTTGACTGAAAAAGAAAACACATATTTGAGGGAGTACTTGGATGACATGCTGCAAAAAGGATTTGTTCGCCCCTCTCGATCTGCAGCGTCCTCCCCTCTTTTTTTTATACCAAAACGGGAAGGGGGTCTTAGGTGTTGCATCGACTACAGAGACCTTAATTGCGTGACTATTAAGAATTGGTATCCTTAGCCTCTGATACAAACTCTGCTCGACCAAGTGAAAATGGCCTCTATATTCACTAAGTTGGATTTGAGAGGTGCATATCACTTGGTTCGAGTAAGAGCAGGAGAACAAAGTTTGGGCTGTATGAGTACTTAGTGAAGCCCTTTGGGCTGTGTAACGCCCCCGCAGCTTTTCAATTCTTTATCGATGATGTTTTAAGGGAGACCTTGGATTTAAACACCATTGCTTACATCGATGATATCCTGATCTACTCTTCATCTGTGGAAGAACATGTCAGACATGTAAAAAGTGTCCTAACCCGTCTCAGAGATAACCACCTGTAAGTGAAATTACACAATTGTGAACTTCATGTTCCTGAAGTCACCTTCTTAGGCTTTGTCTTGTCAGAAAAAGGGGTGACTATGGACCCCCAAAAGGTTGCTGCCATCACTAAGTGGCCCTCTCCTCATTCAGTAAGGGAAGTGCAGAGCATTCTGGGCTTCGCCAATTTTTATAGGCGATTCATACATGGATTTGCAACTCTTACAGCTCCCATCACCAGACTCTTGAAAAAGGGGATGTCGTTCAACTGGACACCAGATGCTGAAAAGGCTTTTACCTGTTTAAAAGAGGCCTTTGTTACAGCCCCTGTTGTGACGCATCCTGACACTTCACAGCCATTTCTACTGGAAACAGATGCCTCCCAAGTTGCTATAGGAGGAGTGCTGTCTCAGAGAGACAGACAGACAGGACATCTACATCCTGTAGCGTACTATTCCCATAAGCTATCACCTGCTGAAGTAAATTACTCTGTAGGGGATAGGGAGTTATTGGCAATAAAAAGGGCCTTCGAAGAATGGCGTCAGTACCTGCTTGGGGCTTTGCACACTGTAACTGTCATCACCGATCACAGAAATCTGCAGTTCTTGAGGGCCACTAAGGAATTATCTATCAGACAGTTGAGATGGACCCATTTTTTTAGTGACTTTGATTACGTCATTCAGTTCCAGGCTGGCACTAAACACAGCAAGGCTGATGCCCTGTCCCATTTTGGCTATGACTTCCCTGACGAGCTGAGCACACAAGACCCACCTTTCATCTTGAATCCTGATCATGTGTTAGGGGGGTTACCTTCTCAGAAGAATCGTTTATGAAAGAAGTGGCTCTTGCACACAAATCAGATGAACTCAGGAACCTTGAAACCAAACACAACGGTGTCAGGAGTAATGACTTAGTCTTTGTTCAAGGCGGCTTAGTTCTCCCTACTCAATCTCTTCAGGCACAAGCACTGGGTTGGTGTCATACACACGCTCTAGCAGGCCACCCTGGATACAAGAAAACCCTTGCCCTGCTTAAGAGGCATTTTCGGTGGCCATCCATGAACCGAGATGCCCGTTTGTACGTACGAGATTGCTATGTCTGCGCACAAAGCAAAAGTACCCACCAAGTACCAGTCGGCCTCTTAACTCCTCTACCTACACCCCCTACCCCATGGCATTCCATTACTATGGACTTTATTGTAGAACTGCCTCCTACGAAGCAAGGGCATACTGTCATATTTGTCGTTGTTGATATGCTATCCAAGATGTCCCATTTTATACCCTTGAAGAAACTGCCTACCTCCAAAGAACTAGCTTGTGTGTTTCTGCAGCAGATAGTGCGCCTTCATGGCTTACCCTCCGTCATTGTATCAGACAGGGCCCCTCAATTCGTATCCCGTTTCTGGAAAGGGTTGAATAGCATGATAGAGAGAGATGTACGTCTCTCTATGGCTCACCACCCTCAGACAGATGGTCAGACAGAAAGGGTCAACCAGTGTATTGAGCAATACCTGCGGTGTCATCTCCTACAGGGAGAGAAGGATTGGGACTCGGTTTTATGGACTGCGGAGTTTGCATATAATAATAGTGAACATGTCTCTATTGGGGTTTCACCTTTTTTTTGTACCTATGGGTATCACCCTCGCTGTGGTCTAGTTTCACCTTTAACACCTTCTACTTCTCCGGCTGCTCAGGATTTGGTGTGTTGTCTCCAGAATATTCATGCTTCCGCTAAAAAATCTTTAGACGAGGCCAAAAGCAGGTATAAGGAAGGAGCAGATCGGCATCGTCGACCACCACCTGCTTATGCTTTAGGAGACAGAGTATGGTTGTCCACTCGGAACATCCAGATTAAGGGTACGAACAAATTCAAGCCCCGCTTTATTGGTCCTTATGTTGTTTCCAAAGTGGTTAACCCTGTCGCTCTAAAGCTTGACTTGCCTGCCTCCTTGCGTTTACATCCTGTCTTTCATGTGTCCTTATTGAAGCCTGTCGCCCCTGGTACTGTTGTTCCAGTACAACTTCTCCCTGTTTTGGTGGATGATGGTCCCGAGTATGAGGTGGCATACATCGTTGACTCCCGTAGGGTGCGTCGTCTATTGCAGTACCTGATTCACTGGAAGGGCTACGGGCCTGATGAGCGGTCGTGGGAACCGGCATCTAATGTACATGCTCCCCGTTTGTTTCGTTTGTTTCATCGCCGTTATCCGCACAAGCCCAAGCCCGTTGGGGGGGAGTCTTGGGGGGGTGTACTGTCGGGCGCCGTGGTGCGCACTGCTCCGACGGCCCCCGCGCCGAGAGCCCTGCCCGCCGTTCCCTGTCAGTGGCCGGGGGCAGTGCTTGAGGGATATTTAAGGACGGGATCCACGCTGGTAACGCGCTTCACGTTCCAACTCGGATCCCGCCAGGCCTCCCACCGCATTCTAAACTCCCGGCTTACCTGACTCCTTGCTTGACCTCTGGTTTCGTCTTCGGTCGCTCGTCGTGTTGTTGGCTTCCTGTTGTGCTCTTCTGCTTCCTGGTTCCTCGGGTGTTCTTCCGGGGCTGGTTGTCTTACTGCTCCTTCCCGATGGGATACATTGTTGCAAAGGAGCTTCTGTTAGGCTTAACCCTTTGCTTCCTTGTTCTGCAATACAAGAATTAGGCAAGGTTTTTTAAAGGATAACAGTATCTTTGTTTTTTGGTTAACTCTAGAACTATGTTTTATATAGGAACGGTACTTATCTGATGGTCCCGTGTTCTTGTTGCGCATTTCTGGAGATTCTCTTGATTTCTGGTTGCTGTAAAGCAAGAAGGTATAATTAGTATTGCGAAATGTTCCAGTTCCTCACTAGTACAATTTGCATAGTTTTGACCCCTTCCTTTTTTGCCTTTTTGTCCCGTGCTTCCTCCTGCTTAGGGAAATTAGTTTTTTGGTTTTTCCCTGCGTGCAGGAGTAACAGGAACATTTTTAGTTTTGCTTAAGGGGACTACCACTCCTACGGTGATGCTAACCTAGGTCTGTACCTTATCGTCCCTTTCTTGTTTTACATGCTAACTTCTGCAGTCCTATTACCTATTGACCCTTGTCCGTCCTTCTAGACAGTGGGAGTGTTCCATCGTCCCTGGGAATTGTTTCCATGCACATAATTGGCATCTTCCATTCAAGGTATCCCTTAGGAACAAGGGAGGGGTATTATAGTCAGCTGCTTTTACCCATACATAGTACTTACCTTGGGCTTTCTTCTTTAGGGTTCTAGAAGACTCTCTCTCTGAAGATCCAGCGGACGTCTACCCCTTCTTCCTTCCCTTGTTTTGTTTCCCTCCTTCCCCACCTACCCTCTTTGGCTTTGACTTAGTTGGGCGAAGGAGGTGGGTGAGGGAAGTTGGGGTTTAGCCTCGTGTCCATACATGTCATCCCTGCAGTAAACTCAGGTGAGCCATTACAGAACCATATGGAAATAAAATCATGCAAGATAACAGACAGGAGATTGGTTTGAAGAGAAAACGTCCCTCGGTTATGCAAAGTTGTGCAATTGCAAAATGGTAAACATTTTGAGAAATTTGCGTAGGTTTTGCAAGAATTCACACACATAATACAAATGTCTCATCCCTTCCTAGCACCAACCACAATAACTTCAGAACCAATGCTTGGTTTTTAATTGACCCCATCAAGATGTCGGTCAGGGAGTGCCACACTCAAGCACACCTACAATGCAACAGTTTAACAATAACAATAACCCAAACCACCATCCAGATCGGAAGACATTGTTGGCCGATTGAAACACAGCTGCAACACATCAGGCATATTTTGGGTTTGTTTCTTAAGACTCTCACTGCCTAGTGTTGGTTGCATGTAACACATATTTCTATTCATACAATGTTTCATGCCTGCAGAGGTAAGTGAAATGCCTTATTCCTTCTGACATTAAATGCAAGCCCGATTACACCTGCTCCAGCCATACAGACTCATAATACTGATTCAAGTAAATATTTACTGCAACTTAATCTTTTGCTACACTTCTTCACCCCAATTCTACTTTTACTTGAATTTTGATCATGCTAATGGTATTTTGTATGCTTGAATGTATTACTGTCACTATTTTACCATTCATAACAATGTGGGTAACATTTGTTTCAATCACCCTATTCAATGGATGTCTTGTTTTCAAGCACGTTTCCTGCTGCACACATCTGGGTCCAGATTTACATTGAAGTCATGCAACGCAGGTTGTATGACGTTACAATGCATGCCATTACAACGCATGCCGTTACAACGCATACCTTTTCCCCGACTTGCTGTCGGGGTGGGCTGGGAGTTGGAATAGTATAATTTACTATTCCAACTCCAGTGTGTGCAACAGTAGGGAAGGTGTTGGAGTTAACTCCAACACCTTCTACCCCCTGCAACAAGCCTTTTGCGTTGTAATGACATGTGTTGTAATGGCATGCGTTGTAACGCTTTCGTTGTAAAGGCTGTTTCCCTGCAACGCAGGGCAGCAAGTAAAGTTGTGCTGCCTTGCATCATTGGGAGAGAGCAGAATAGCACCATTTCTAATAGGATGGGTCGCTGATCTGCTTTCTTCCTGTGCTGGCGCCCTTTGGACAGCCATGCACCAACATAGACACCATCGTCGCATAATGCAGAGGTGCCTTCCAGTACAAAAATGATGCTTTTCATATTTTGTATGTGTGCTGTACAATGCAGCACACGTGCAAATTGGGAAAAATGCAGAGAAATTAAAACATTCATCCTCGTTACGCCTCCTTGCGGAGGTGCAGAATTTTGGTGCCAATCCCTGTCTTCCAGTTCTTTGTGTAGAGGGATTTGTGTCAAAATACGTAGGTGGTTGCATGGGAACACTCATGCACCACTCATGGAATGCCCCCTTGATGCAAAGTAATGCAAGGCAGCACATTGCACAACTGTGTCACTTTGGGCTACAATCCAATGCAAATCGTGAATTGCACTGGATTGTAAATCCCACCTGAACACTTTGTTCAGGTTTGCCTTAGAAAATACAAGCCCAGTGCAAAGCATCTGTAAACCTGGGACACAATGTCAGCAGCAAATGCTAAACTCACTGTGACATGTACTCAGCATCAGCATACTGCCCTTGAAAAATATCTAAAATCGTAATATCAAGAGCAGCTTCAGTTTAAGTTGCTAGCTAAAATGCAATGCCACAATTTACAGAATTCTCATCGCCTGGAATCATTCAATATTAAGGGCATATTTTTAAATTCTAAACGCAAAATTTCCATTGCCCGCTGCATCTTGATGTGGAAGAAGCAGACATTATTGTAGCTTTGCAGAAGTTTACCCAGCCAGGAACAGGGATTCAAGAATACCCACCCACGTTTTAAAGTTATTATGTTGCATTCCAAATAGATGGCTGTTCAAGAAGGCACATCTTTGCGAAATGAAGGTGAGGAAAATGCAGAACATTATAGTGCTGGTAGTATTTCCATTTAGCAAGGTCATCTGCATCTGATAAATTCCAGAGCTGTAGCTGCCTCTCTAATAAGGCTGCCAGGAAGGTTGGTGTTATCTAAATATATGTACATACATTTTTTATTGAAGCTATATTTTCCGAGATTGGATTCATTATCTCAACGGATAAAGTGCAGCGCTTGACACCTTTTCTGAACTACAGCAAATAAAGTTTTTGTGAAATAATATCAGTGCTGTTAAGTATGCTTTGTAATTCTCAATACCAGTCGGAGGTGATTCGTAAATGCTCACGGAGCATGGAAGAATCATTTTGCTTTTAGTAAAGATATTCAGTTTGAGATCTTCCAGATATCTACAAGATTGTAAAAAAGTCACTACATGTTGATTAGAAAACATCATGTGACCAGCATTATAGTAAACTCATTTATGCAATGCGATGCACATAACTAAAGTACAGGTCTGTTCTGCGTGCTCACCCTGGATTTTCCATCTTTTTTGCTGAACTCTATATTTTTACTGGCTGTAGAACTCTTTGCACTTTACCCCTGCTACCCAGTAATACAGCGCCTGCGCTCTTCAGTTTAACATGGTTAAAATTAAGAGGGAAACAACCGTTACAACGCATGCTTTACAACGCATGCTTTTACCCCGCATGCCATTTCAACTAAATGGCTTGCTGTAGGGGGCATAAGGTGTTGGATTTAACTCAAACACCTTCCCTACCGTTGCACAGACTGGAGTTGGAATAGTAAATTATACTATTCCAAACTCCAGCGCACCCCGACAGCAAGTCGTTGTAAAAACTTGCATTGTAATGGAATGCGCGGTAAAAGCATACGTTGTAACATCATACAACCAAATTAAGATGCTCCTAATTGGCATATTTAATCTACCTATAGGGTACAAAGTGTATCTAAGGCCTGTAATGTAAATGTCACTAGTGAACGGCAGCATCCATTGTGCCATCCACTACAGCGACAGTGTAAATATGACTACAGGCCTACCCTCTATAGCCTAGCCATGCAGTTTATAACTACAGCCTGCCAAAATAATGCCTTTTGACAGGCCTAAACCTTCCTTTTAAACAGTTACATGTCATCCCTCTTTAGGCATTATTACCCATAAGGCAGGGTGCATGGTATTTGAATGCAAAACATGTAAACATTTTATGTTAGACGCGTCCTTACAGTGAAAATGCCCCAGAAACTATTTTTCACAGTAGCAATGCTGACTGTTCCATAGGAAAACACTGTGAATACTAATAATGGGAATAGCTATACAAATAATTAAACAATTAGTTTTAGTAGTTATTAAAATCCAATTAAATAGTGAAGTTGCTTTTTTAATAAATAATAAGGAAAATTAATATAGTCTTAGAAATATTTATGCTTCCCACAACCAGAAAACGATGCAAATAGTGAACTAAAAGCATGGCAGTTGCCATGTGCACTCTCTGAGTGGCCTGGGTTGTTGTTATACATGAACAACATTATAGTTTATTAAATCAAAAACAAAAGAAGGGTTTGAATAGCACACTTCCTGAATTCATGCATTTCAAGGTGCTCTTATATGTGATAATGAAGAAAAAGGAGGCACAGTGAAATTAAACATTTACCTAGGATCACACAATTTGGTCAAGTGGGGAAGTTCAGATTAATTTCAGGTTTTCTCTTTTCACATTGTGCAATTGAGCCACTAGCAGGTATCTCTATCTCTCACTCACTGCACATCAAAAGTTAACGCTTTATCTTTAATTCTTGGCACATGGGGGGTGGGTGGCAGACAGAAGCTACATGAAAGGTTGGCTCGTTTTGGGCTCTATTGTCCAAGAGAACCCTGAGGTGAGTCACAGCCAAGCACTTGGCTCGAGCCTTCAGTGGCCTACCCACCTCTATCACATAATGGCAATTAAGGGGACAAAGGCATAGGAAGGATATATCAGCCAACTCTTTGGTGAAGCAGGAGTACCAAAACCACGATGCAAGACTCTTTGTTTCAGGATCCATAGCTGCCTCGCTACACTATATTTTAGTGGGTGGATGGGTGTTCTCACTCCTATGGGTAAAATCAAATGAACTAAGAAACTTTGAAGGCAGTGGTATGTAAATGTTCTGCACATCCAAACACACTGGGTATGTAAACAACATGCAAAGTAACGTGTGCTCCATGGGCTGGAAACACTATGCAACCAAGCTAGTGTGAAACATACATGAAAAAGAAAACTCCTTCATACAGCTCAAATAGATTAATAGACCCAGAGCACTACAAAATGTCCTTTGTTAGTCTGCTGTTGCAACCGGTCCAATTTTATTGATGAATAAATCAAAGGTCCAGTAGCGGTAGCAATATTGTCGTGTTTCGTCTTAGACAACTTTTTCAAGGCTGATTAATGTAGCTCTCTGTAGATGTCCGAGCAAACTATGAAGTCCCAAGGAATAGATTTGAACCCTGATAGTGAATGAGTTAACAATAAAGGAATCACTGTGTACTGGGATAAAGTCGGGCCATGAGTCTTCACAGTGCAGTTCTGGAAAATTAAGACTTATATCGGACACAGCAAACACTGGGGTACATGCTGGCACTGTACTCACAGGAACCACAGGTGTATCAAGGACCTTTAGAAACTATCCGTAAATATATTCTATACTTCAGCGGCTTCTAAATTTTCATTGTATGATGTATGACACTTCTAGAGACCAGGGGCTTAATTTAGAGGGCAGTATGGAATGAAACCCTCAAAATAACTCCCATGTCTGACTTTCTACACCATGCCCATGCTTTGTTTCCCTTACACCACCACTGCCACATCCCCTGCCACCGCCCACTCCAAGCCCACATTCTGTTGGCATCATCGCCGCCCTCGGTCACACCACAGACCATATTTATTTGGCCCCTGGGAAAATGTTTGTGAGTACCCATCATCTAACACATCCAAAGTTCAGCACTTTTCCTGTTTTTCTTTAAGTTGGAATGGGAATAGTTAATTTGACCCCTCCAACGTTCAAACGTTTTCCATACTGTTGGTCAGATATGCGTGGGAATAGTAAATTTAACACTCCAAAGTCCAACACTTTCCCTGCTTTTGCTTACATTAGAGTGGGAATAGTAAATTTGACCCCTCCAAAGTCCAACTCTTTCCTTGCTGTTGCTCAGATTGGAGTGGAAAACAATAATTCCAATCATTTCAAAGTCCAACACTTTCCCTGCTTTAGCTTACGCTGGAGAGGGAATAGTAAATTTGACCCCATTGTTCCTCAGATTGGAGTGGCAGTAAATCTAACCGCTCTAAAGTCCAACACATGGGGACACGGCCAAGATGGCGGACGGCTAAGACGCGCTTTCCCGTCTCTCCGTCCCCGCCTGGCCCCAGTCATCCACCCTGTCACTAGAACTGGAGGTGCACACAGAGCTCCTGAAACTACTGGAAACAGCAGAGCACTGACAGGAGCGTATGCGGTGAGGCCCCACATCCTCGGAGTGCGGGGCAATTGCGGCAGCAGTGCGGTGATGACTGAGAGACCACGCCTAACTCCCACAGCCCCCCATTGCTGGCCTACCTGCCAGTGCTGCTTGGATGTCCCTCACCCTGGCCCAGCGGAGCATCAACCAGTGAGGGCAAGGCGCAGTGTGGAGTCCTGCCCAGGCGGTTGAGCCCTCACAGCAGTGCATCCTACTAAACGGCAGTGACGAGGAAGCTAGTCCCTTGGCGGCAATGAGAAGGACGCCGCTCGTAGACAGAGTTATGGCTTTGCCATGGTCCCGGGCTTCTGGAATTCGCAAGGCACCCAAGAACCCGGCGGGGTGATCAAATACAGCAACATTGTGGGTGAGTGACAGAAACCAGGAGGGGTGATACCTGTTGACGTGGGCCTCCTGCCCGAGGAACGACAATAGCCTGCGGCCAGTGAAGGCACAAGGAACAAACGCTGGGAGCCGGGGGTGGATCCTTGGAGCCCCTTGGAGGCCCGCTCCCATAGTGGCTGGCTACACCGAGGATACCCTCCCTCTTGCCGGTGTCTATGAGGGTCATACTATTCAGCAGTACCCATCCACCTCCTGAGCCAGAAGGCCCCTTGGGAGACCCAGCGGAAGACAGCGGCAGAGCCAGAAGTACCAGACCACATCTCCCTTCACCAACTGTATTTCGTTACAATGAGGGTCCTGCATCGATTTAACTCCAGGAGGGATTGGTTCATGATCATGGCCTGCTCCCGCAATTGACCCATGCTGGGGTGAGGCGCACTACTACTTTGAACCCCCCAGTCACACAACAACATCTGCGCTCCCTGCCCTACAGAGAAATTACAGGCCTACACCAACAATGGGCCTGGGGGGCTGCCAAGTGGTAAGTGAGGCCCCAGAAGAAACCCACAGGGGATCTCAGCGACCACACCACAGAGGGGACAGCCTGATAGCTGCAAGTAAGCCAAGAGTATACATACACTGCATTGACGATCCTCATCATATATTCTGCAATTGCCCCTGCTGCCATAGAGAGCACACTGGGGGTGGCGTCCCCGAGTCCTATGGGAGAGAACACAACAGGGCTGTGAGTGCTGCAGTGCAGAGAGAGAGACATAATTAAACTCTGGAGGAGATCTCGCTGCGGGTGCTACCATAGAGGGTGAGGGGTGCCGAGCCGCTTACAAGGTAAACCCATTGGCCTATTCCCAGACTCTGATCCCATTTGTGGGGCAATCACATTGCGGTCCCTGGATATCTGCCCCTCCACAGCCCGAAGGCCATGGCTGCTACATGAGGGAAGAAAGATCGTTCCCTGAAAAACATGCTGACATAGTCTGCATGTGGCCCACCCCGAGACAGTCCGACACAAACTGATCCAGAATTGATCGCCTGATTGCGAAGACGCGGAGGGACCGGTGACCCGATTCTTGGTAGATACTCTATTTGCTTCGCTCCATGATGACCTTCAAACAGTCAAGAAGGACTTATCCAATGATCAGGGCTCCCGGTTTTATGGTATTTATATTTATGTGATTTCCGTCTGTATTTATCCATATTTATTTTTTGCTAATTTTACCTGTGTTTATCCATATTTATTTTAAGTTTTGTGAAAAAATGAAGCTGAAATGTGTAAATTTTTGCATTTATTTAACCAGTTAATGTACACTCGTGACTGAACACCTGACAGGTTTCAATGATATATCCAAACTCAGATGAAAAAATATGCACTTATAAGAAAACTTGCACATTTTAGTATCAAGGTTGTGCAAATCTACTGCTGTTTAAGGCTCTTTACTAAAGTTCCTCTATTTTTCTAATCCCTTGCCTGTCAATCTGCACAGCTTTTGGCCTGGCAGTCATGATTGACAGCATTCAGAATCATTAAAAAACAACCCAATTTCCGTTCTTATCCACATATAAAAATAAATACAGACAGGAACAAAAATGGTTTTCTGTCTGTATTTATCTGTAAAAATGGAAAACAGGGAACCTGACCAATGATCTCAGAGAGGTCCACCGAGAACTTGATGAAATGAGAGACAGGGTCTCGAACCCTCAAAGACTGTGCCACCAGCCGGGATGAGGAGATCGAGCAGCTGCATCAGGAGATCGAGCAGCTGCAGCAGGAGGTCATCAGGCTCGGAAATCAGCAGATCAGTCAGCAGGCCCAGACCGAGAACCTGCATAACCGGTTGAGACACAATAACATACGCACTAAGGGAGTGCCAATGATTGCAGAGGGCACACACCTAGAAGCATATATCAAGGATTTGTTTCTGCATGTATTGGAATCACTGCCAGCCGAGGAGATTCAGCTTGATTGCATGCATAGAGTGGGCCTTCCGAGACCCGATTCAGCCTCCCTGCTGACTCTCTAGTGTGTGTCTATGATTTTCAGCTTAAAGAGCGCATCCTTCGCAAGGCTGGAGACCCTGTGCGATGGAGAGGGCATACACTGATGCTCTACCAGGACCTATCAGCTGTCACACTGCAAAATGCAGGGACTTCCACCCAGTGAGTGCTCACTTGCAGAGTAAAGGCATCTCATACTCCTGGGGCCATCCGTTCTGGATAATTTTCCACCTGGAGGGCAAACTCCATCAGCTCCAGTTCCTTGCAGATGCTTACCAGTTGCTGGGAATTGAAGAATCCCTAGGTGGCGACCAACAACCCAGCTCCTGGACCGGAAGGCCCACAAACGCCTATGCTGGCACTGGGTCCACTGGCCCTACCTAGAGGCTACCTTTAACTACTTTGGCTGCAGCAAATGCTTTCACACATGGGTTCTTAGCAACTATGGCCAGCCTAGGGCAACATTCTGAGTGAACGAACAGCCCTCGACTCCATTTCTGATAAGCAGAGGCACACACCAGGGGTGCCCACTCTCACCCCTGCTATTTGCGTTATGCATGGAGCCGTTGGCCCAGCGTGTTCGCGATAACCCTAACATCAAAGGAGTCACCTGCAGATGACATGATCGTGGCCGTGGAGGGCCCACTCACATCTCTTCTGGCCTTTATGGCTGAGTTGGAGACCTTTGGCCAAGCGGCGGGGTTCCGCGTCATTGTTCATAAATCTCAAGCTCTCAACCTCTCACTATCTCAGGCGACGGAGACACAGCTTGCCCGTCATTATACAAACCAATGGGAGGCCACTTCTATCCCTTACCTGGGTATTCAGCTGGCCTCATCGGCAACAGCAACCCCAGCTCTTAACTATCAGACCCTATACAGGCAAATCAAAGATGATCTAGCCAGGGGGAGGCACTATTGCCTCTCCTGGCTTGGCCACATGGCCACCCTGAAGATGACTGTGCTAACGAAGATCCTGTTTTTATTTCAGGCTCTTTGGTGGAACCCCCTTTGGCTAGATCTGGTCCCTACAGCAGGAGCTAAATCACTTTGTCTGGGTAGAGGGACATGCCCGAATGCGGAGGGAACAGTGTTGCCGACCCCTGGGAGAGGGGGGACTGGGCATCCCAAATCTCCAGCAATATTTTTAGATGACGCAACTCCGGTATTTGGTAGAATGGACTAGAGAGGAATCAGAGAAGCACTGGCTATTTATGGACTAGACAATAGCTGGCCAGCACTTATGGAAAGTCCTCTTCCTGAAGAAGACAGACAGGCCAAGGAGTCTCTACTCCTCTCTCATCACTAAAGCTATGTTAGAGGTTTGGGATTGGGCAGGAGTACACCGAGGCTTGTTCTCGTTCCCCTCCCCACTGATGCCAATCATGGGAAATGCTGATTTCAACCCAGGTCTAGACCAGATGGTGTTCCTGCCGTGGTAACAAGCTGGATGCTGCTCCATAGGTTACATTTTTGACGAGGAAGGCCCGCTTCCCCTTGACCAACTCTGCACTGATTTCACGTTACCTGAAATGGAGAGACTGCACTATCTCCAGATTCAGCACTGGCTTACACACTCGACAGTCTGCCTGGGGGCGCAATATCCTCTTGTGCCCTTTGACCGAGGGTTGGTGACAAAAACCTCTGACAAACAATTAGTAATTGAGCTATACGGCATTTTACAGCAGACCTCCGCACAGGTTAAAACAGTGAGTCAAAGGAGGCTCGCAACATAGCCAGTATTGAAATTGGCACCAAGATAGCCACATATTGGTACGGCACGTCGGTACGCTTACATAGAGGCAATCCCGGGTGAATCGCCGACTGCTGGTGAGACTGCGAATTCCCAGGGACTCTGCTTCACTTACTGTGGGACTGTCTCAAACTCACAACATACTGGAACACAATACTTGATGATCTTGACACACACCTCAATACTCAACTACCCCGGTTCCCGGCATATATAGTTTTGGGGCTTTCCAATGCTCTCACCATCCCATTAAAATCCTGCAGGGGACAACAGATTGGACTGGCCCTAGGGGCTGCCCTTCAGTATGTCCTTTCATGCTGGGGCACAGGAAGCATTCCTACACACCAAGGAAGGCTACATCACCTTTGGCATGTATTGGGGATGGAGAAACTTACTCTTACTCTCACTGTGCAGGGAGACTCATACGGTGAACTCTGGCACCCTTATAATAGCCTACTCTCCTCTGAATTTAGGGAACTAACATGCCCCAAATACCTACGCTTACTACACCTAACTGACATTACTCTCACCACACAACCCGAAGATACCAACCAGGATGACAGCACTCACTTTCTGACAGGCCATGTTATGTGTAGCTCTATTGCTCTGCGTGTTAAAGGAAGTGGGGAGGAGGGGGATTTAAAGGGGGTTCTGTTGATTTTTTGCTCTGCATGTAACATCACCGATGGGCGATGGATGCTCGAAGCACTGCTTGTTTTTCTTTGGGTCTTGAAATGGCAGATAAAGAGATTTGAACCATAAAGTCCAACACATTCCTACTGTTGTTAAAATTCGAGTAGGAATAGTACATTTAACCCCGCCAAAGTCCAATTCTTACCCTACTTTTGCTTACGCTGGCGTGCAAATAGTAAATCTGCCCCTCCAAAATCCAACACTTTCTCTACTGGTGCTCAGAATTGAGTGGGAATAGCGAATCGCGTTCTCCAAAGTCCAACACATACCCCACTTTTGTTTACGTTGGAGTGGGAAAAGTAAATTTGACGCCTCCAAAGTCCAACACTTTCCCTACTGTTGCTCAGAATGGAATGAAGTAATAATTCGATGTCTCCAAAGTCTAACACTTTCCTTCCTCTGCTTACTTTGGAATGGGAATAGTAAACTTGACCCCTTCAAAGTTCCACAATTTTCCTACTGTTGCTCAGATTGGGGTGGGAATACTAAATCTAGACCCTCCAAAGTGCAACACTTTCCCTGCTTTTGCTTACTTTGGAGCGGAAATATTAAGTTTGTCTCTTCCGAAGGCAATCATTTTGCCTAATGTTGTTCAAATTGTAGTGGGAATAGTAAATATAACCCCCTCCAAAGTCCAACACTTTCCATGCTTTTACTTATGTTGGAATAGCAATACTACATCTGACCCCTCAAAACTCCAATGCTTTCCTTAGTGATCCTCAGGTTGGAGTGGGAAGAGTAGGTTTGACCTCTCCAAAGTCCAATACTTTTCCTAGAGTTGCTCAGATTGATTGGGAATAGTTAATTTAACCTCTTCGAAATTAGATTTACCAATAAATCTAACCCTGCCAATGAACAATACATTCCCTGATTTTATATGAGTTTTTTCCTTTTTATTTTTATTTTTTAATAATTTTATTGTAATTTATTTTAATTTCAATTTGTAATGTATATTCACGTTTTAGTTTTCTTTTATAATAATTAATTTAATTTTTTTTATTTATTTTTAAATATATTCATATTTTAAACTTTAACGTATAAATAAATATAATGCTGCTTATATAGATATCTCAAATAGGTACTTATTTGTGACGGTATTCTGGTTCACAGTATTTTTGTAGTTTACATACAAAGTATGTAAATACGATATTTTGGTTGCTGCTATTTCTTTTTTGCAATATTTGTGTATTGCAATATTTTGGTTTACAATATTTTGTCATATAAACCCTAGCTGTGGCATGGCTCTCCATCCGGCTTTCTGTGCGGCACAACCCCCATATATGAATTTCAAACAAGTGCAGCAAAGTGTTAACTGTAGTGCAAGGTATACAGCCATGCCCTGCTCCAAACCTTCCAAGTGGCCAATATCCTGCTAGGCACAGACTGCCACCAAGCACAACAGGGAATAGCTACAGAGCCTGGCCTGTGGCCAGACCCTGCACCTAACCTATTGTGATGCCACTCCCTGTTGCACACAACTTTAGCAATGCTCAAGGGGCAGGAAACATGGCCTGGCCTGGGGACAAGTCCTGTACCATTTCCCTGTGTCTGCAACACTGCACTGCACATGTTATTCTGCTAGACCAGGGGTCTCCAAGCAGTAGCTCGTGAGCTACTGTAGCTCTCCAGCTACCTCCGAGAGTATACACCCAACCTTCTGTGAAGCAAACACATAGCCTTTTTTCACAGACAGCAAAGTTTGGCATAAAGCATGTGCCCAACTCACATTTGGCCAATGCACAGTGGAGGTTGGCCAAGACAGGCCCTGAGGCAGTATCCTTAACAACTAAACCAGCTACTTATAGCCTTTGCCCAGCTAGCCATCCTGAATGTCTAAAATTCAGAACCAGACCCTGGCCTGCAGCCAAATCCTGCGACCCTCAAACTGCACCATGTTTCTTTGCAAGATATGGAAATCAGTAATCAGGAAAAAAAATACATGTAAAAAATACTTACAGATCTACAGGAAGATCAGTAGACCCGAATTCAAGTATCCAGTAGGATTCAGTCAGATTTGTGCATTCTTGAAACACACAAATTCAAAATCCCAAGTGCAAATCCCTTGAGAAGAAGACTCTTTTTTATTTTTTTTAACTTTTGGTTGGCTACCCTGCCTCTCTGGCAGTCCCACATTCCTCATGAAGCAAGAGGATGCTCCTGTTGCCCCTTTGGCCTTCTGAACCTTTTTTCAGTACACAACCTTTCTGCTTGGCATCATGTAATGGCCATCCCAAATAAATGTTCAGTTGCAACCAGCAAAAAAATCTGATGAGGCAATATCCATTGTCACCATTGATGTCATTAATAATATCATTTTTCATGTCATCTTCTCTGTAAAATAATGATGGATAGGAATGCTACCTAGAGTGATTGCCAGTGCTATGACAAATTGCAACCATTCCTCCTATCATCTTTTGCATGTTTGATGTACCACCCTAAGTGGCAAAGATTTGCCCAGACATGGGGCACGTGCTCACTGTGCCACTGGAACCAAGCTACATCTGACTGATGAGCCCCAATCAGGGCAAATCCGATCTTGGCTTGCTTGTGTTGCACTTCCGGGAGGACTTGGCCTGGCAGTTGGGGCAGGACTAATCCTATTGGAGCAGAGTCAAGACTGATTTGCGTTAAGCTGGCTCCAAACTGAGGTGGCATGGTGGGCAAAAGAACAATGGTTTGGAATGTTACCTGAAGTGATTGCCAGTGGTTAGATACATTGCAACCATTCCCCATCACCTTTTGTGTGGTTGGTGTACAGACCTACGTGTCAAGGGTACGCCATGACATGGGTTCCATGCTCACTGTGCCACTGGAACCAAGTTGCACCCAACCGATGAGCCCCAACCAGGGTGAAACTGGTCTTTGGTGAAACTGATCTTAGGTTGTTTGTGTTCCTGTTCAGAGAAGTCCTGGCCTGGCAGTTCGGGCAGCATGGTTCCTATTGGAACAGTGTCAAGAGTGATTTACATTTGGCTGGGTCCAAACTGAAGTGGCATGGTGGCCAAACAGTGACTGTCAATGGTCACACACATTACAAGCATTACTCCCATCACCTTTTTTATGTCGATGTACCACCCTAAGTGGCAAGTGTATGCCCAGACATGGGTCAGTTGCTCACTATTCCACTGGTACTAAGCTGCTCCCAACTGACGAGTTCCAATCAGTTCAGAGTGACACTCTTGTCTTGGGTTGTTTGTGCTCCTGTTCAGGCAGGACCTGGCCTGGAAGTTTGGGGTGGACTCATCCTATTGTAGCAGTGTCAAGCCTGATTTGCATATGGCTGGCTCCAAACTGAGGTGGCATGGTGGGCAAAAGAACAATGCGCTAGAAAGCTACCCGAGCGATTGCCAGTGGTTAGACACTTTGCAAGCACTTCCCCCATCATTTGTGTGTTTGATGTATTTCCCAAAGTGCCAAGGGTATGCCCAGACATGAGTCCTGTGCTCACTGTACCAGTAGAAGCAAGCTACTCCTGACTGAGGAGCCCCAATCAGGGCAAAACTGATCTTGGGTTGTGTGGTAGATGAAGATTGCAGGAAACAGCAGGTAAGTAGAGAAGTCCTTTATTTAAGAACAAGGGAAGAGACAAGAGCAGACTCTTCTCAACAGAGGCTACAAGTAACTGCCTTGGAATAGAACCCTTACTTGAGTACAAACTAAGAACCGAAACACAAGAGCATTCTGGTGGAATACAAGTCATGCAAGTAACATTCTACAAAGACTAGAACAATAACTCAAGTGATATATGTGCTACACATCTTCTTCCTTTCCAATGACAAAGAAATGAAGAAGAAGAAAGAAAAAAAAACAAGTTAGTGAGAACAAAAAGAACAAAAAAAAATTAATGTAATCTAGCAAACAAAGTCTTGAAGATAAACTGGTGGTCTGCGGTACCTCAAAGCACGAGAAGGCCCGTCAGAAACAGGGCCTGATGCATGCACTGAGGAGCTCACAGATATGAGAGAGTCACCACCCCCACCACCAAGAACTCCACCCGTCGAGCCTGAAGGAGGAGCCTCCTCTGGAACTTGAGCTAGAACATAACCCCTACTGCTCAAGGAACTGGTGGGATTATCTTGTTGTGGAATTGCAACCCCTCTTTGGTATAATGCAACACGCCTGAAATTCCAACACTCACTATTGTTGAGGATGACACAATGATCCAGAACTTTTTTCACAGTGAAGGGACCCTTGAACTTTGACAACCCTTTCCCCACCCTACCACTTTTGATCTTGACAAGATCCCCCACTTTGAAATGACAAGATGAGTTTGAGGGAAACGGCAGATTAGAGCATCTCCCTTGCAACGTGACAAGTTGCTTCATCCAAGAGGGAACAAGTTTCGAGCCTGGAGCTCGTCCCCTCATAAGTTGAAAAGGGGAAGATTGGCCGTCAACAAGGGGAGTGGTCCGATAGGCCCAAAGCATTTCGTTGACCATTTTCCATACCACTGACCCATTGGCGGAGGCCATTTGGATGATTCCTTTGACTACTTTGTTAGCTCTCTCGCACAGGCCATTCCCTTGAGGGTTGTAGAGTGAAGTGCGATGGTGAGAGACCCCACAACCTTTCAGGAAAGCTTGCATCTCCTTGGAGACAAGTTGAGTGCCGTTGTCAGTGATGAGAACAGAGGGAATGCCCTCATCCTTGAATATATTGCCCAAAAATGTAATGGTACTCTCAGTAGTGACATTACATCAACTACAACAATGGCAAACCTGTTTTTTTATGCAGCTCCCCCATGGGACCAATGAAATCAAGACAGATGCTATGCCAGGGTAAGCCTGGGTTCTGAATGTGTGCATCACTAGACTTAGAACCTACTTTAAGTCGTTTTTCACCTTCTTTACAAATCGAGCAACTTTCCACCCACTCAACTACTTGAGCATCAATGCCCGGCCATTAGAAGTGATTCTTGAGGCGGTGTTGTGTGAGAGTCTGACCGAGATGGCCTTCATGGGCTAATGCTAGGAGTTTTCTTCTGATGCCAAAGGGGGGAATGAATGTTTCTCCTTTGCACAGAACATTGTTGCTATCAAGGGAAAGTTCATCAAGTACTTTGACATAAGGTCGGACAGAAACTGGGAGGCAACTCTCCCTCCTGGGACCCAATTTCAGAAGTTTGATGACTTCTTGTAGAGTGTGGTCATCTCTCATTTCACGTTCCCAATCACTGGCCTCAAAAACACCCTCTCCTACAAATACGGCATCCTCAATGGAAGCCACAGCAATGTCATCGTCACCTCCAGCAGTGCAAGGATCAAGAACGGTACGCCAATCCAAAGACATTCTAGAGAGGCAGTCGGCCTGGACATTCTTCCATCCCTGAATGTATTCAATCAAGTATTGAAACTCTTGAAGTTTTGATGCAAGTTTAGCAAGCCTGGCAGACCCTTTCCCAGTACCACCAGGGGAAAGAACTTTGACCAAGGGTTTATGGTCCGTTCTCAGGAGAAATTTCGTGCCCCACAGATATGTTCTAAAATGTTCCACGCCCAGGATGCAGCCAATGCTTCCCTCTCAATGGCCGAGTAGTTTTTCTCAGCATCGGTCAGTGTTCTGGAAGCAAAGGCAACAGTACGTTCAGACCCGCCCTTGGACTGAGATAGCATAGCTCCCAAGCCTGTGGCGATGGCATCAACTGTTAAAATAGACTTGTTATTAACATCAAAAGGAGCTAGAACATTGGCATTGCAAATTTCTTTTTGATAGAGTCGAAACATTCTTGTTGCTGAGTACCCCATGAGAAGCTCACCCCCGCTTGAGTAAAGAAAGCATACAGGAAGTTTTGTCTGAGAAGTTCTTAACAAATTTCGAATAGTACTCAATTAGTCCCATGAAAGAACGTAACTGGTCCTTATCTTTGGGGTGAGGAGCTAATTGAATGGCGTTGCACAATTCTCTCTTGGGTTTAACACCAGAGGCATTGATAGAGTAACCTAAATAGTCAATTTGATCAACTAAAAACTTGCATTTCTCCTTGCGGAGCGTGAGGCCTGCTGCAGACAATTTGTCCAGGACAACCTTGAGGGTATTATTGTGTTGTTCGACTGACTGACCATAAACCAAGATATCGTCTTGGAAGTAGATAGTATTTCCCACTCCCTCGAAAATGTTGGAGACCATTCTTTGGAAGACGCTGGCTGCAGAATTGAGGCCGAAGGGAAGACGTGTAAATTGGTAAGTGCCTTGAGGTGTAATAAAAGCAGTGAGGTGTTTCGAATCTTTGTGCAGATTAATCTGGTGGTACGCACTTTTGAGATCGAGTTTTGAGAAAACTTTGGCACCCTTCAGAGTAGTGACTAATTCAGTGATATTTGGGAGTGGAAACTTGTCAGCGACTACACATTGATTCAGAGACCTCAAGTCCACACAGAAGCAGAGTTTACCATCGGCCTTCTTGGTGATAACGATGGGCGAAATCCATGGAGAAGCTTCTACAGATTCTATAACACCTGCTGTAAGCATGTCGTGAATGAGACCTTTGACTTCCTCTTTGACAACTATAGGAACTCGCCTAACCTTGTGCTGAACGGGGACAGAACCTTTCTTAATTAAAATGCGATGAGAATAGCCTTTGAGTTGGCCCAGTTCCTCTCTAAAAACCCTGCTGGCTTCTGCGAGAATCTTATCTAAGCCCTCATCTTCAATGATCATAACTTGTGTGGGTGCACGGGGGTTGACAATGATCCTAAGATCGTACTCGTGTACCCACCCAAGAATGGCTGGCCCACATTTAGACACATATAGCTTCCCTTGAATATGTCTATGAGAAAAAGTGATGTGTGCATCAAAGTACCCAAATTTGTCGATGGACTCTCCTTGGTATCCCCCTGGGGAAATGTCCTTAGGAAGGAGTTGTCTAGCACCCCACTTTTCTTCAAAAAGGTCTTGAGGAATTATAGTATATTTTGAGCCTGTGTCAACCATCAGACATACATCTTGACCATCAATTATAAACATGGCTTTAGGTCTATTCCTTCGCTTGTCTTCTTGTTCTTTGGTGGTGAGGTCAGACTCAACTACCAAAATTTTGTCATTTTCGTTGACTTCCGCTACAGTACTGTGTACACTGGCTACACTAGAACTAAATCTGCTCCGGCAGACTCTGGCGTAGTGTCCCATACGACCGCATTTTAGACACTCTTGTTTAGAGGCGAAACAAAACTTAGAATCTGAGGTGTGTACTGTACTTCCACACCTATTACACATTCTGACATTTGCAGGCTTAGAGTTACTTGGGCAGAGCGGTATACGGGCGTGTATATCGCCGTGAGGAACCACAAAGAATATTAAAATAAAGTACCTGAAAGGCGTAACGGTGGATACACGGTGGGCGTGTGTATCGCCGAAGAAATCAGCTGTTCGTCGGGCTACTCACTCAAAGCTGCGTAGCGCTGGGTTACTATGGTGACCAAGAGAGGCCATACAAAATGGCCGTCGACGTGGGGATGCTGCCTTTATGCGCGATGACGTAGATACAACGTGGCGTCTTTCCGCAGACAGGGGTCGGATACTGACGTTTCACACGGTAGTGAAGTGCGTCAGTGAAGCGGGGTGTTGCTAGGCAATGGGCTGTCGAGGTTTCTTGGTGTACGTCACCTTTCGAAGAGATGCTTGAGGTCACGGACTGGCAAGGCAATTAAATGCAGGCTTTCTTCTGAAACGGAGCAGGAAATGAAATCTGTCCGCTCTTGTCGTCGAGGAAGAACAGTGACTGTGTGTCTCCTCGAGATCTCTGCATCGAGACGCTTCAGTTGAAAGGAGAATCATCAAGCAGGCGCTGCTGAGCTGCACATGGGGTTTTTCAAAAATCGTCGCCAAGTTGTGGAAGATGAAGATTGCAGGAAACAGCAGGTAAGTAGAGAAGTCCTTTATTTAAGAACAAGGGAAGAGACAAGAGCGGACTCTTCTCAACAGAGGCTACAAGTAACTGCCTTGGAATAGAACCCTTACTTGAGTACAAACATAGAACCGAAACACAAGAGCATTCTGGTGGAATACAAGTCATGCAAGTAACATTCTACAAAGACTAGAACAATAACTCAAGTGATATATGTACTACAGGTTGCTTTTGTTCTAGTTTGGGGAGGACCTGACCTGGCAATTCGGGCTGGCCTGTTCCTATTGGAGCAGTGTGAAGATTGATTTGCATATGGTTGGATCTAAATGGTGGACAGAAGAACAATGGGTTGGAATGCTACTCCCAGTGATTGCCAGTGGTTAGACAAATTGCAAGCATTCCTCCCATCACCTTTTGTGTCTACCAAGTTGCATAATGGTCAAACGTACTCTTCAATACATGGAGCAGAAGTGAATGACAAGCAGATATGAAGCACGTCATTTCTGACTGATTGTTCTGATCGTTTTTCTTGGGTAATGTTTTCGCATTTTATGCTAACATATTCCAAAGAATATGCATAAAACTGACATGTCTTAACCGAAAGGTATTTCTACTTTCCGTGATAAAAAAGGAGCAAAGATGCTATAGCGATTCAGCAGCCTGCTCATTGCAACGTATAAATGATTTATTTGAAGATTACGTCCAGGCAAAATGTTTCTTTTGTCAGCATACGTTCACATAATTTCTGTGATTTTGTGTTATGATTGTTGTGTGAAATTCCCCAATTACATCTTTTTGCCACGTTGTGCAATTTCAAGTCTATTCAGGTAAAAATGCTATTGCAAGAGCACAGGAGCAAAGTGAACAAAACACAAGGGGCTTTTGTTTGCAGCACTTGTATTTTTTTGCACAATTTTATTTGCGGTATATTCGTCCCCAGTACCAAAATGAACATGATGAGATAAGGCTAACTACCAGATTTGCAGTTTGGATAATTCCATGCTATTTGTCTGAAATTTGACATAATTACGCAAAAGGAAATTATGAGAAATGTACACTCTCCGATTAAAGATGGGCCAGGTCTGCCTTCTGGTAAAAGTAGTTGGTTGCAATAGCACAGTAATAGAATCATATCACCCCCAGGTGACTGTTCCCAAAAGATCACATTAGAGCAAACACAGGAGAACTGAATCCTCTGTCATTGATTTTTGCACTGTATTTTCAATTAAATGTCCACTGTTCAAGCCAATATCCTCAGCATTCTGTGCCGGAGGCATTTGAAAAGCTATTACTATTCTTCAATCGATATATAAAGACTTACTACATCAAACATGCGCTTATCTGAATCAATTACCATGTATAATCTGTCACGTGTAACTATTTTAATTTACTGTTGAAGACATAATCAGTTATCTGACTGTAAAAGAATTATATTTCATAAGTTACTATATCATTATTTATTTTCATTAATTTTATGTGTTTTGCCTAGTGCAAAAGCCCTCACCTGAGACTGCGAAATGCTTTTGTACATGTGGCCCTACATGTCATCAGTGGTTATTTTGAGCCTGTGGTTGCCGGTGGGGGGCACCGCACTTATTTTGGGGGCTACACACAGAGAGGGGAAACAGGAGGGGACTGGCACGTGCTTTGTGGCATCATTTATTTACCGAGCTCAAGAGAGGGGAATTAAACAGATCGGAAAGATGAAGGAAGAGAAGTCGGCAAAACCATCACAAAAAGGAGAAAGCAGGAACCTGCAAGAGTGAGATAAAGGTAGAGGGAGTGTCCTTTAGGGGATTAAAGAGGTATGAGGTGGTTTTAAAACTACCAGCCTACCAACTTTGCTATTCCAGGCGCTGACGTTTAATTGCACTGGCCATGGGATTCAGAGCTGAGTTTCGGGCACCAGCTCTCTTTCTTTCACAAATTAAGCACTGCATTTCATATTAGTCTACTCAGTATGGTCTAATTCACAAAGAAAAGAGGACATTTCTCTTGTGGAGTTACTGGTACATTTCAGTAAATTACCAACTCTTTTTCAAATTCACAGAGAATTCCAAGAATACTCTGCAGAAGCTAGGGCTGTTGCAACTTCCAAAGAGTTCTTAAATACTTACAAATTTACATGTTTGAAAATAGAGCAAGTGCATGTCATTGAATGCATGAATGTAACACCTCTGTTTTTTCACAACAGACGCTTAGCCTGTGCTGGACCTTACAAGGTAATCCAGTCCATTATGTGGAATGTGAATGAAGCATAAGGGCGGGTCTGAGTATGGGGTAAGTCTATGTTTTGTATAGCTGACTTTAACAGAGAAAAATGCACCTTGCATATCTAGGCCAGTTGATTATCCTCCTCTGCTGCAGATTCAGTCACTTCTGCATAACTATCTTCTTTTATGTCCAAGGTAGCTTATTTCCAATTAGAGTTTCTCATTATCCATCTGCCCTCCTTGGTCCTTCTTTTTTCTCTTTTCAGGCTCTATAAACTTCTTAACACTTTTCCATTCTTATTTCTTTTATCAAACTCATTCTCCCTTCACCTAAAATAACTCCTAGTAGCATTACCCTTTTGGTGGATGCTGTAGCTGGAAAGTAGGGTTTCACTATTTTGCCCTTCTGCCCCACGATAGACTTTGCTGCACTTTTGATGGCAACTGTCACTTACTCTGAAACCAGAAGATATAGGGGCATATTCACAAGGACCTACCGCCGATTTATCTCCACCTTAACCCATCAAAAGTGGAGATCGATTTAGCACCCCATTCACAAGCGGGTGCAAACTGCAGACATCGCCAGTATTCCTGCGATAACTGCCCCAAAATTTATCTCCACGGTGGACACCACCAACTAACCCTAATGAGATGCAGAGTAGGCATTCCCGTGCAAAAACACACGAAAAACCCCACAACACCACTTTCACAACGAACTGCCAGATCTGCGATGCGAGTCAAAACCACGCGATAAGCCGCGGTAGCAGCAGGGATTTAACACCTGCCTTTTGCTGGTGTTAAGCAGGACGACTACCTGCAGCATGAAAGGGAGCCCAGCCAAGAGCCACATCGGAAGACCCACAGATGCCATGGAGACAATGATCATGCAGCTCCGAGACCGATGAGGGCCACAACACCCACCGCCACCCACCCCAGGCCCGCCACCACCCCCAGGACCCGTCCTGCCCCCCCCACGGGAACACCACAGAGGCAGCGTACACAAAGACAGCGGACCCACCTGAAACGCACCTGCCGCCCAGACCCAACGCCAGAGGAGGACATTGCCCACTACAGGCCCAAAAGGACATCCATCCCCCGCATCCTGACCCACATCCCCCACCTGCTGATGGTACCAACCCAGCGGACAACCAACATCCCTCCGCAGACAAAGCTGCCGGCTGCGCTGCACATGTCGGCCTCTGGTACCATCCAACCCACAACTGCCAGAGTCAGAGGAGTCACACAGCCAGCCCCATCCAAGGTCATCACACCTGTCCTGGATGCCAACAAGAGCCTGGCACCCCAGCACCTCCACTTCACCCACACTGCGCAGGAGCAGCTGGAGACCAAGCAAGGCCCCTACGCCATAGCTGGATTCCCTCACGTGTCGGGGCCAATCAACTGCACACATGTACCCCTCGTGCCCCCTGCCGACACTGCACACAACTACCACAACAGAAAGCACACACATCCCATGAATGTGCAGGCAATAGTGGACCGCCCGGGACTCCTCAACAATGTCGTGGCCAACTCCCCAGGCAGAGTGCATGATTCTCACATCTCCCGACAGTCCATCATCACCCAGCGCTCCCAGGATGGCACACATGGAAATGCAGTGCTCGTTGGTAAGTCCAAAATGAACACACCACACACCTCCAGCCCACAGTCATGCAACTCACGACACTGGCAATGGGCACCCAGCACAACTACATTCAACATGCCACACAACATGCCAACCGACCAGACACGACAACACGACTCCGTTGGGAACTTGGCCTTGCCATGCCCACAACCCAGCCACGGCATGGCACCACAGACACACAATAGCAGGATGTGAGGAGAGGCATGGAGCAGGCATGTGCGAGAGCGGCAAGTGACTAAGGAATGTGAACCTACCCAATGCCAGGTGTGGCATGGAGGTGCCGGACAGACCACAGTGTGCAAGGAAATGGCCATGTGGAGATCAACTGCTGGTGCATGGAGTACAGTGGCCAGTGGACGCTACCATGTCCCCACAGGCTGTGGGGCAGAACGCGGAAATGTCGCACGTTACGTCCCCCCCTGCATGCGCGGGCGGAGTGGGTTGGACCTGCGTACACCAGGCCTGCGTAGGGGTGTGAACAAAAAGCCCGTCGCACTGGGCGTGGTTCTCATTCGGAATGGATAACGCGTCTGCCAGGGTGGCACCTCTCAGCCCGCCACGAGTCCTGCGCCGAGCGCGGCGGGGCCTGCGTTCCTGTGCACCTGCTGCATCCCGGGCCGCTGGTCCCCAGACCCGTCATGCCTGCCCCAGCGCACCAACGAGGCTCCGCTCACCTGCCTACACCAGCGTGTGTCAAAGAGGGCCCACCATGTGCCGGTGCAAGCTCCAAGCCCCAGTCCCGCAACCTCTGCAGCCTCCGCAGACCATCGCTGGCCCCCACGACGCAGGCCCACATTACTCCTTTCTCATTGACATACTCCACCGGCGTCCTCTTCGGACCAGTAGGTCCCACATGTGGAACTGTGTCCTGAGTCTTGAATGGCAGTGACCCCAGGTCCGTGGCAGTGGCCACAGCACCAGACTCCCTTCGATCAGTGAAGCATAATTCCGTATTGCAGGCCTGCGACACGTGATGCCACTAACCCTGTTCAACGCAAGCCAGCGACACGCGTTGCCACTAACCCTGTGTGCCGTGAGTGACCGTCAGCCTCCGGCGGAACATCGTTGGTGTCTGAGCCTGTGGCCTGGGGGTTGTCATCAGCAACGGGCAGGTACGGACTTGGTATCTGGCATGAGTCTGTGGCATTCATATCTGCCATGTTGCCGGACACAGCTGGCATGTGCCCTCTGCATCATGCCCTGGGGGTAGACCTCCCATTCTCCCCCGAGACACTCTGCGGAAGGCACCTATGATACATACAAGACCCTGCTCTGCCCTCATGACCCTACCCCAGTCTCCCGCAGGTCAGCGTCCCGTGGCGGTAGGCCCGTGTCGGCCGCTGTGCATCCGGGGCCACTAACCCTGTGCGACTCAAGTCATGCTCCCTTGTTGTTCTGACATTGCATTTCTGAGTGCCTTATGACTGTTGGAGTTGTTGCCAACACCAGCTACTGCCTGAGGGCTGGCTTACACTCACCCCACACACAGCCAGCACAGGCATCACTGGATTAGTGGGCCTGCCATCACATCATGCCGAACCAAGTATTGACTCTTTTCTCTCTGCACTGTCACAGGTGATCAAGGATATGCACTCTGCCCTTGGATGATGACACCCCTCCGAGACCCGAACACACCCACCCAGAGGCAGTACAATGCGGCCCACATACGCACCGGGGGCATCGTTGAACGCACATTTGGCGTGTTGAAGTCACGTTTCAGGTGCCTGGACGGCACAGGTGGAAAGCTCCTGTACAGCCCGGACATCGTGTGCAAGATGATCGTTGCATGTTGTGTGTTGCACAACATCTGTGTCTGCCACCAATGCCCCATGGATCCCAGTTCCAGAAGTACCGGACGATGATGGGGACGATGGGGCAGGTGGCCACATCCCACTGCAGCTGCGGCAGGAATGGCCCGTAGGAACACCATCATTAACAATTTCTTCTCATGAGAACGTCACATTGTGGCCGTCCCTGGCAATCATGGGACAGTACAAAATGTCCACAAGCACAGCATGTGTGAATAATACATATTTGCAGGTTACAGGTTGTACTTGTACATTGTCATGTCACAGTTTCCTGCTGTGCCAGATGTGATTTGCCATGTTGTGCACATTTGCGGCACCAGTTGTGTCCTGTGTTCTGTTGTGGAGGTGTTGCTGTTTGTACCAGGATATTGTCAATGTCGAGGTGCACTTATACTTATGTGCGTATGCTGCACGGTGGGTGATTCGCTCCTGCGGCTCTGATTTGTTTGCCACTGATTCCTTTCATGGGTGTGCCTGTCAGTTCTGTGCTTCCACGGTGCTGAGATGTTGCAGACTTGGGTAACTTGTGCTCTTTGTCGAGTTGTGACTCTTGGGCATGGTTTGTCCGCAGATGTGTCGTTGACATCAGGGGTTGTTTGTGCAGGTAGTTGTGTCCGAGTGTGACCTGCTCATTTTCGGGTGTTGTCCGCACTCAGCTACCTCAGTGTCGTGCCGTGTACATTGCCATGATGATAGGACTGCAGCCAAGCTACTCGTCATGTGGTGTCTCTTGCATTGTCAGTGTGGCTGACGTATATGCATGTTTGCTGTGTTTCGCACGTGGGCATGTGTTGGTTGTGTGAATGTTGATGTGTTGGGTGGGTGCCCCTTTGGGCACATGGTGTTTGTGGGACTACTTGGTGTTTGTGTGTGTGCTGAAGTGTTCCCGTGGGATCAGGGACATGATCCAGAGTCATTGTGGGTGTGCAGTGTGCCCTGCTTGATTGTGCATGTGTGCCATTGTGCCCATCTCCCCCCGTCCCCCCACTCCCAGGTCGCTAAGCACCATGTTGATGTAGTGTTGGGTCATGTTGGGCAGTGTCCAGATCCCCAACTCATGTCACCGTCTCCCGACTGGTGACTGTGGCCACCATCTTCTCCATGTCATTCAGCTCCTGGTGTTCTGCTTGCCCCCCTCCTCCGGGGTGCGTTGCTGCTTTCGTGTTGGCAGCGAGTTTCTGCTTGGTTTTGCCATTCACATTGTGCTCTTCCATTGTCCTCCTCTGCCATGCGACGGCATTCACATGGTCCGAGGTGGTGTGCCATCTTTGCCTCTTTGTTGCCAATGACCTGTTGGAGGTGCCGTACAGTTGGTGGTGGTGTTCTGGCTCATCCGTGGCGATAATCGTTTTTTCCTGGCGACTGTACCCCGTCTTCCTCTTCCTCTTCTCATTGCCCTTCCACGAGCCCTGTATTCCGGGGTGTTCCTCCGTGGGGATTGTGGGGTTCATGTTGTCCTCTGCAGTCGGTCAGGGTGCATCCGTGGTACTCCGCAGTTGATTTCGTTTTTTAGTGGCATTTTCCGTATGCTGTTCTTGTGCTTTTTCCCGCATTATGCGTGGGTATTTCTGGCCTCTCGCTGGTTGTCACTGTTTCTTATCGCGTTTGGGCACATCGCGTCTTTTTATGCGTTGGGGTTTGTGTTTTTATCTCCGTCGCAGTGGTTGTATCGCGGACATTGGCCGCGTTTTCGGCGGACTATCGCATGGTACCGCCGTGTTGTGAAATCCACGTTAGCACGGGGTTATTTTCCCGCGATGGGCTGCGATGTGTAAAGTTGCGTTAACATTTTTTGGAGATGTTTAGCACATGTTCTTGTGAATATACCCCATAGAGTGAGAAAAACTGTTGCTTCAACAAAAATGGCACAGAAATATGACTAGTGTCATGAAGCCCATGGGGCTTTAACCATTCAAACATTGAAAGGATGCAGTAGAAGAACCCAAATTTATTTCTTGGGCATGGGACAACTTTTGCACCATCTATGACCTTTCACTATTGACTCAAAAGGGGTATTGGGTGAGCTCAAATATACTATCAGTGGGAGTACTAAAAAAACGGTTTAACTAAAATGATGTTGTCATCTTACAAGTACACCTAGCCTGGTAAAACTGAAATATCTGTTATAACATACAAATGTACTAGTGGTAATACTATCAAACAACTACACCTGGCATTAAGAGGATTGCACTGTATTGTATTTCAGCATTTGTAGTGCTTTCCTACTTCTTTTCGAGGACCCTAAGTGCTTTAAAGATCTCTGGTTCTGAGGTACATGAATGGCAGAAAAGTGTTGGTAGCGGTGTCATCTAATAGTGTTGACTATTGATGTTGTGCCTAATACCCAGAGAGTGTGCTCAAATGTTGATGCAGCTGTGCGTTTACATATTTTTGTCTGTGCTCAAAGTAAAGAAGTGTGAGCATAGTGGCCTACACTGACCAAATGTTGGTTATGGGAAAAGCCAGAAATATCTGGCATTTTTTAAATCCATCAGTTCGAGAAGAGGATTTAGTTGAATATTGAGGAGCAATAGTACAACAGCAGAGTCCTAAGGGAGGTCTTCTGATCTGATGTAAGGTGAACAATTGAAAGTCAGTAATAAGACAATCTGACACCTGTCTTTAATAAAGGATTTGTCCATTTGAGGGCTGTATCCCAAAATCCTGTGTCATAAAGCTTTGGGCTAGTATCAGGTGGTCAACTGTGTACAAGGCGGTCAAAAGGCCAAGTGGCAGTAGAGCAGCAATCCAATTGTTTTTGACATGAGAGGGGCCCTTATCTAGACCTTGGTTGATAGTAGGGGTGTGCAAAATTAACGTAATTTGCATTTGCATAATTAAACGAAATTTCGGCAAAATTACGCATCATTTAGTGAAATGCAAATCCATCAGTTTGCGCTATATTTTACTGTAAAATGTGCCCTTGCTTTAATTTGTGACGTAAGAATGCCTTTTTCTCTCAAAAATAATGCATTAAAAATAAAAGCACTACAAACAACAGCCACCCCGCCTTCTGTTCCCAAGCATTTGTGGTAGCTTTTTAACAGCATATGGAGTGTTCACAATAAAGGTTTGCCGCAAATGGCGCGTAATTTCATGACGTGGAGTAATGGTGTCATTTCAGGAATCTTAAGTAACAAGTGTAACACAAAATTAAACAAATTACAATTTTTACCAGGCCAAATTGAGAGTCTACAACTATGCAACGCCACAAAGATTATGACCTTAATCAGCCTGGTGTAGGATGGTCCACCATACTTAGGGGCCCATTACGATGCCGGGCGGAAGCAGTACCGCCGTGCTGTCGGAGGCAAAAACCGCTAGTTACCGTCCGCCAGCAACGGCCCACACGCCCGCCAAATTAGGATGTGAAAACTCAGCCAAACACCGCCCGTAATCCTGCGACGACGCCCGCCATCAAAGTGCGCCCGTCTACGTAGCGGCGCGAGCCAATGGAGACACACCGTCCGACGAAATGACGTACCGCCCGGCGTCCAAATTACGATGCCACAACCAAACAGCCTCACCGGCAAAGAGACAGCGCACGAGATACCAAGGCGGAAACCCGACTGTTGAGTTCGGAGACCAAAAGGCGGCCCACCCCGAAATGAATCCTGCTCTCCAGGCCATCCCCATGCTGTACCTGATGCACCACCTAGGAGTGAACGCGCCACGACGACGCAGGTAGGCAGACACACAACAAGGGCACGCAAACACTGCACACAATGCAAGTGCGGAAAAACTGTACATGGCCCCCCCAGGCACCTCTGTGTGGACAGGACACATCCACCACTGTACCCACACATGTCCCACCTGCTAAAATAAAACAACTCGCAACGTCCTGGGCATCCACTACCTGGGACCAGGAAGTGACGTCCCCGTCACGGCACTGCAGCGCAGCGGCGATGACGCAGGTACACATGCGCACAACGCAGATGCCAACGACAGCGCCACGCATGGGCTGCACACAAACACCACAGGGTCACAACTACACACCCCACACACCAGCCCCACCCTGAAGGCACATGTCACGTGGCCTCCCTGCATCAATCATGTCCCCAACCGACAACTCACAGTTGTCAACTGGATGTCACACAAGTGTCCCAAACAGGGGAGTAATGTGATGGCAAAATAGGACACACCCTTGTGTGCAAAACATGGAGAAGCACACAGCGGCTGCTACATAACAGCGCAGAATATGGACATTGCCCGCAAAAGGCACGCCAGTCTCATCCAAAAATACCTATCCCATCCTGCTCGCAATATCAAGCCATGCAATGTACAAGATAGAAAAAGCCTGCTGCCTGAGAACAGGTGTTTTCAATTACTACACCCACACAGAAGCCTCAATGTACAGCGGCAACGGAGTGTCCCGCCCACACACGGGAGAGCAGATAGCACAGAATGGCCTTCCATTCCTACTCTGAAATCACATTGCAACAAAGTTTGCAGGAGAATGGAGCCATTGTACCAACAAGAAGCCAAACATAGCCATGCAGAGTAAACCTTCCACTGGCAGATAGCGCCTAACATGAAAGAAAGATAATACTACAAAATACAATTATACCACTCCCCCTTGTGGGTCAAATGCAAGTAATCTGGAAAGAGTCAGACACCACTGGCCTTGACCATTCATTGAAGCATGTGGGATGAGGGCCTGTGTCCTCCGCCCAAGCTATACCCTGCTGACTGCTCAGGCAGCCGGAGCACGCCATCACATCACCCTGTAGCAAAATGGCTGTTGCACCAGTGCCTCCCAACTACGCCGGACAGATGCAGCTGTACAGTGACAGCTTGCTACAGATAGTGGGCTGTGCAAACCTGGCTATGCTGAATGTAAGTTACTGAGTAACTTACCGCATTGCAATGTTCAGCTGCGTCATCCCCGTTTTCTACTGTCGGAGGTGTCCGTTCCACTGGCCTGTGGATTTATGTCTCTCCAACCCGGCATGTCCAAAGGCGGACTTGGTACACTTGTTTGCACCCCTGGACACCCATGACAGGATCTGTTCAGTGTATATGGGCATGGCGTATGTGTCTGCAATCGGACACACACTGCAATGGGACCAGTGTGCCACCACACAACGTATGCTGGATCACAGTTTCATCGAATGTCATCCAACATGTCCCATCATGCTTCTACAAGGGACAACTTACGATGAACACGTTGATACCCACCATCGGCTTCATTGGATGTCATCCATGTTTACCATCAATGCGAAGGATGCTCTGCTGGAAGGTATCGCATACCTGACAACTTGTCAATTCATGGGTCCCCGACTCAATACCCCCAATTGAACATTGATGTTCAACACCGTACCTATGCTTGGCTTTCACACGGAGTGGGCAGTTAGCTGTACAACAACTATACCATACAATCTGCAACAAACACCTTACCATCAACTCCACTGCCATGACATTTGACATTTTCGGGACATGCACTCTGTTCCTCACCATATCCCGTGTCTCTGCAAGAACAGGGGGAGGCAGAGGTATGGGACTTGTGTACAGTAACCACATGGCCAATACTGCACGAACAACTATGCTATAATATGTATTCTGCGCACCTGAACACATGCACCTGTCAGTGCACACTTATCTGTCTGCTGCATTACGTGAGAACTGTCACCTCACCTTTGTCTGTACTTCCGTGCCAGGACTTTTGCATGGACAACAAATGCAACCCCCTACAACATGGTCCTAGTTATTGTGTCATGTTCATTAGCCACCACATTGCAACAACTTGTGAGACGCTGCTGCATGCATGTAGGCTCATGCTCTGATGTCACCTCTGACGCAGGTGTGTCGGAGTCACTATTGTGGTAATCCTGTACCATGGAACTGAGATGTACTGTGCCTATGATGTCAAGCTGTCTGGTAGGCAAAATGAATACTGTCTGTGTCAAAGTCTAGAGCTCTTCAGTAATGAGCAAATGTACTGTAGCATAGCAAGGGCAATGCAGTTGTAACTCTGAAGCCTTAATTCCACAATCAACAACTAATCACATCTACCTGTACCCCCTATTGTATGTGTAATCATGCTAAGTATATCCTCCACATGCATTTCGATGCCAGTCGTGTCCACTATACTGCATCACAGAGGAAGTAGGTTCAAATACATGCCTTGAAGCAGATATGTGTCTCTGTAGAATCATTTATCGAAGACAAGTACGAATGAGAGAGGATGAGAGTGTGTGAAGTACACGAGAGTCGTGAGATGACCATGTAGTCTAGTGTCATTGGATGTCAATGCATATGAGTTGCCGCCACAGTGGACCTAGTGAAATACCAGAGGTTGTGGGCCTTGGCTTGTCAGACTCTGACGTGGCCCAACAGATTATCACATTAACCCTGACGGCCTGGTCACTACAAAGCACAGTCCCACATATGTGTACAATTACCTTCACAGTCTGACATCACACTCATCAAGCAAAATTAGGAGCCACACAAGAAGCATGCTACAGCAATGCATGACAAAACACACACACGATATCAGTGTGGGTGGGCAGGTCTGCACAGTGAGTACGAACTGCAGAAATTCACATACATGCTTAATTAAACAAGGCACAATCTTGACAGTCACACACCCTGCAGACCCACAATGGCCAAAACATATTTAAGTAGGAGTCATCCTGAACTGCAAGGACACACCCACACACTGCACACTGTGCAACATACAATACACACGTGCTCACATTCACAGACCTGAACACGGATACAAACACCCACCATGCCCCTGGGTAACACATGTGTGTAGTCGACATTGCCAGAGCGCACACACACACACCAACACTACCCCAAAGTCACACCCTTCACACCACACACACCTACACCTCCCAAATGCACACATTGAAAGTAACCCATGTGCCCAGGCTCAATGTTCATCACAAGATTAACATACACCTACACTGCTGGCCACCCAGAAAGTAAGCTCACACATACCCGCACACTCTGCACATGCTACCTGTCATCTTGTGGCTAGACTCACACCCTGTGCTTTGCCTACACGCAAACATGACACGTATACATTTTCCCAGAAATACCACCAAATACATGCAGACAATCCGTGTCACATAAATACTTCTTCATCACACACACAAGTAGCAGAGTCTGAAAGAAGTGAAGTCCCAGCCACGTGTAAAACACATTGGAATGTGAGACCAGACATTGCAATTGTTGAGGTACCATACACGGCATGTGCCTCACTTAACTATGCACACACAGTAACAACTGCAATCAGCAACTACACAGACACAACCGACTACAGGAACAACAGCATCCAGTCACAGATTACATAGACATGCGGCAATATTGTTCAACACCAGGGACAGTGGCCAGTCCGATGTGCAGAGTAGTGATACGAAAAGCTGCGTATGCATTCTGTGTGAGTGTACCCTGCCATGGCCAGCAACACTGCCATGGCAGTCACAATAGCCATTACAGCCACCACTGTGTCACAGGTAGTTGTGTGAGGGTGCCTACCATTCAAACAGGATGCCAGTCCGACTCAGTGCTGTCTGTGTGCTACGGGACAGTTGGAGGTCCGCCCCTGAGAGAGAAGCACAACTGTGGAAGACACACATGTGGCATGTGAAGCGGGTGGGCTGCTTGGCCCAGGTGGGTGGGTGGCACGGGTAGGTGCACTCATGCAGTGTTGAAACAGATTGTGTGGGGAGGATCCCGGAGGGTAGATTTCCACTGTGTTGGGTATTTGGAAAGCATACCTGTCTGGGGATGAATGTGAACTCGTGTGGGCACAACAGGCGGGCACACGATCAATGCTGCATCAGGTGTAGATGTTAGCCCTCCCTCTGGGGACATGCTGGATACTGCTGTGCGTCTGCCAGGCCCTTGCCAAGGCACCTACATCCCCTGTCCTCCAGGTGTACCCCCTACATTGTCCACCTGCACAGGCTACCCAGGGCACGGGATGGCAGTGGAGCTTGGTGGGTGGGAGGTCATGGCGCCCTTCTCCTGATCACATCTCGCAGGCAACACATTCTCAGTGTGCAGCAGGGCACAAGTCCTAAATAAGAATTGGGGGACGCTGACGTTACGACAGGAAGTGACGTCACGAAAGGTGGCTTGCACCATCAGACTCATTGCCGCCCCTCGCTCACCCCTTAGATGCGATTGCATCAGAGAAGCCAGCGTGTGAGCAGCAGCTCCAATCTCGCTCCAGAGAGGCCAAAGAGTGAATGTGTGGCTCCATTTGCTCCAGTTATCGAGCTCACGGTAAAATAAGTGTGGGGACACCGTCCACCCGCGTGGTACCCCGACTCGAGCCCTGGTGTGCAGGCAAAGTGTCCTCTTGGATTTGCGAAATGTGTGAGTTGCATGACACTTGTTGGTGGGGGATGGCTTGGAGGCCCGTCACCCTGAGGCCCATATCTCACTCTATGGGTCCCTTGTCAATGGCAGCGGATGTAATGACTATGCGCGCCGCGGTGGGTCTACCTTTCGTCCGGGATGGTGTTTGCGGCCTGGCCCACTAGGGCAGTTACAGCTTCTGTGTGTTGCATGTGGTGTATCCGGACTCCGGAGACTGTCATGCATTGTCCATGTTGTCCAGGGCTCGAGTCGGGGTACCACGCGGGTGGACGGCGTCCCCACACTTATTTTACCGCGAGCTCGATAACTCGAGCAAATGGAGCCACACATTCACTCTTTGGCCTCTCTGGGGCGAGATCGGAGCTGCTGGTGCACGCGCTGGCTTCTCTGATGCAATTGCATATAAGGGGTGAGCGAGGGGCGGCAATGAGTCTGACGGTGCAAGCCACCATTCGTGATGTCACTTCCTGTCGTGACGTCAGCGTCCCCCCACTTCTATTTTTTAGGACTCGTGCCCTGCTGTTGTCAGATGTGCCACTTTCCAGGGGTGTGGAGAAAGGGTCAGGAATGTCAGCCTGAGATTGGCCCAGTTGAAGGCCTACCTTGACTGGGGAGGACAACCATTGGACAGTCTGGTGTAGCCCACCCACGCGTACATGTAGGCCCTCCATGAACTATGTCACCTCTGGCAAGGTGATGTCATGGGCAATGAAGTAATTGAGGAGAGCTGTCTGCCCCACGCAGAGATGCTGCACAAGCTCAACAGACCCAGCACTGAGGGCAGCAGGGGTCACATGTGCAGGGGCAGCTGTGCCTGGTGTGAAGGACACTCTATCCTTCATCCTTGTGCCGACACTGTTTGCACCAGTGGAAGTAGATGGGAGGGCGGGCATTGGCCTCCGCGTGGCTGAAGAGGAGCCAGAGCCCACGTCCCCTGTGCTAGCAAACATGGATGCATCACCTCTGTCCTCAGATGACGCAGAAATTGCCGTCTCGGCCTGTGATTCATCCAGCACACGTCTGGCCCCTCCGAGGCGCTGGTCACATCTGTCTCACTCAGCTCCTGTGCAGCTGCTTCATCCGATGCCTCACAACTGTTGACTGTCCCCTGTCCCTCAGCACCCACGGGAGATGCTACATGAGAGAGAGCGAGGTGGCCTCACTCATTTGGCATCAATTAAGCAGACATGTGCAAGGGAAGCAGCACAGAACATTCCCAAATCCACATGTTGCACGATACCTGTGCAATTGTATACAGCCACCACAATCAACACGTAATGGCTGGTGTACAAGAAATGAAGCCGCTAATAAGTGGCACATGTGTTGTGCACATAGCACAACACCCGGCCTGTGTCACCCTGCGACCATAGCCACAAATCGCTGTGTGCATACCCACTGTCCTGATGGTGGCAAGGATGACCACTACGTAATTAGGCCAAGGACATACCTGAATGGAGCAGAATGGGACGCCACTCACACAGACTGCAACATGACAGTCCACAATGGTCATGAGCCCATGCCATCCACCTGTCGTTCGCATGAGCACAACTACTGTTGCACAGTGTGCCGGATGTGTAAGTACCAGGAATATGAGGTGAGACATCGCACACATATGTCCGAACGGAATCAGAGTAGGCACAGTGCCTCAAACATACATGTGAATTGCCACTCCAGCCTACTACAGGTTGTTCCTGAGGGCTACGACTCTGAATGCATTGACGATGCAGAGTGCTCAAATTACATCTTGACCCTCAGGAATCGCATATGCATGTCAGATGCACCCAGCACAGAGTACACTTACAACCCACTGCATCACACAACATACATCACATTACCCAGATTATGGGTTGGCTGTGGACACATGCTGTCTCTCACAGCAAAAGACACCATCCCACAATACTGTACACTTGCTTGCTGCTGATGCCCCTACAAACGTGCATCCGGCACAGGCTGTGTGACTGTCAAGATGCAGACCATTAGTGGTGAAATGCAGCGCTGTGCTAACCTGACAATACGAGGGGGCATCCCCCGATTCGTCTCCGCCACGTAGTCGCTCATCCGGCAGATGACGTCACACCCTTTGTGGAATTGGCTGCACTGTCGGTTACACATACACAGAGGCATCAACTTGGATGCAATGGCTCATCACAAGGCCTTGGGCTGGAGGACTTCCAACTGCAGGGATGGTACACAAGAGGGTTGAAATATCACTCATACACTTCTCATCATCACCCACATCCACCAATAACAGTGGCATGATGCTGAGCCATCCAAAATACTCAGAGATGTGTAACAGAGCCAAGAAGTAATCGGACATGGCATAACAGCATGTGTACACCACACGTGAATGCATACTGGTGGGAGTGTGTACACAGTACCTGTCCATCCCATTCACATGCAGGATGCCAGCACATTGAGCAATGTGTAGTCTGCCCACATCTACTGTCCATTGTCAGGTAGACCAACACATAGATCACAAGGCAACACATCTTTGTGGGTGGACTCACTGTGTCCAACACTGCGCAGCCCTCAACGTACTCGCCCTGTGAATGGCTCACCCCGCAATGGAGGTCACATTCAGTGCCACTATCTCTCAAACACATCCCTATCACAAGGCCTGGAGTGTTCAATCGACAGGGCTGAGTTTGCGCATTTCCGAAGAGTTGTGAACAAAAGACACATGTAACCCACTGTACAGTCAGTGTTGTTTCCTTCTAGGATTGGGCGGTCAATGTGCAGCCCAGGTCTGCTGAGACTGAGAAGGCCAGCAGGGACCCAGCCAGCCATTCACACAAGCAATAACTGCCCTGAGCCCTGCATTGCCAAGTGGCTGCGTCACTGGATGTCTGACATGAAAATGCCATGTACCACCACTCGGGAGGGACATGCATGGGAAAGTGCCAGAGAGCCTACATACCCCTACCACCTGTAGTAAGCATGGTAAGCAGTGCATGTTGGAACCCCACAGGCTCTGACTCATAGTGCTGCGGATCAACGACATGTGTGTCCCCCACATGCACTCCCACACACACTGTAGTTGTCTTACACACACAACTTTTGCAAGAAATAGCCTTGGGCAGTGTGCATGGAGCTCGGAATCCAGGATCTCCAGCTCCTCGCTGGTGAGTGGACCTGGACATATCTTCAGAGTCGTCGACATGAAGGTGGACAGGTGGCAGCAGCAGCATGTGTTGTTGAGGGATGCCAGGCAGCAGTCCCCGGAAGCTGTGGTAATGCCGGTCTCCCTCCCACACTCATATAGCCCCCTGGGGCTGTTTCAGTGGGTCCAAGCTGCTGCAATTGGTGTACCATGTCTCCCTACTTCAAATGCACACAAAGGCCTGCTCCGAGCTGTCCCGGTACGCTTACCTCTATAGTCGAACACGCAGGATGCAACCGCGAGGGCCATTAGAGTTGGCCTCAAGGGCCTGGTCCATGGCGGGTACAGTCCGCTGGTGCCATGTGGAATCCACAGTTTAATGTGCGCCATGCATTTGCAGGTGTGGCCATGATTTGTGTGTGGGAGCATGTCCACACTAGACAGGGCCACTTCATGCTGTGTTCATAGGCATTGTCGGACAGTGCTCAGCCTCCACATGTCTGTTGGCACATCATCATGTACACATTAGCATGGGAGCATGGGATGTGCATATGCACACACATGCCATATTTCTCAATGTACATCTGCCACTTGGCACGTGCAACGTTACGTGTCACTTGTGATGTGTATTTGCATTCCCACGGCTGTGTTGTCATGGAGTTGTCAATGTGTACACCTGTCAATGTGTGTTGGAGGTGTGATACGTACAGTGCTGTACATTGGGTGAACTAGGGACATCATTGACTGTCTCATATCCCATTGTGCAACAGGACCCACTTGTTTGGGCCGCTCAGCCTGTGTACATTGTGTTGTTGGTGTGTGCCATACTCACCCAGCCTCGGAAGCTGTGTCAGGCACAGCAGCTAGGTATATTGCCATGGTGTTGCCGCTTCCCACATATGCAGTCTGAATTCATCATCATTCCTTTCAAGCTATTATGGCCTAAATCCCCATGTGCATGCTCATAGCAATGGTTTGTGTCAGTGGTCATTACTATTGGTAAGGGGACCTGTGTAAGAGTATTGTAGCTGTGCTGTCCCTACTTGTCAGCTATTCTGTGATTCTATTGCTTTGTCAGTAAATTTAGTTTTGTGTATGTGAAAATGCCATGTTATGTTATGTTATATAGCTTATAGAGCGCACAGCTGCTCCAGCAAAGGGGCGTCCCGGCGCTTAAACAGTCAGGAGGAGAGGGCCACCAAAAGGCATAGAAACCTACAGTGGGGGGAAAAGATAAGTCTTGGTGGCCTTACGGAATGCCAAATAATTGTTTCGGCTACGAATGGACAGTGGGAGAGAGTGCCAAAGTTTGGCCGCCAGTGTGCAGAAAGCACGTCCCCCAGCCCGTGCTCTCCTCACCCTCGGAACCACCGCCAAGTTTTGGCCCATCGGGCGAAGTTGGCGGGGGGGATGTAGGGCGAGAGCAGGGTGGTCAAAATGGCCGGGGGGGAGGATTTCAAGATCTTAAAAGCAATGCACAGAGATTTAAATTCCACACGTCTGGCCACCGGCAACCAATGTAGTCGGCGAATGGCAACAGAGGTGGAGCAAGTCCTCGGAAGGCCAAGGAGGATTCTGGCCGTCGCATTCTGGACTCTCTGTAATCTTAAGATCTCTGACTTGTTGGAACACAAATAAAGCGAATTGGCATAATCCAATCTCGACAGAATGGCAGCCTGAATGATAACTTGCCGAGTGGACGGGTCAAAATAACCTAGCAATGGTTTGAGCCCCCGCAGAATACCCATGCAGGTCCCCGCCACTCTCTTGGTTTGGGCCTGAAAACTGAGAGCGGAGTCCACCCAGACACCCAGATTCTTTACTATCTGTTTGGGGGTGGGGACACAGCCCAGGGTGATGGGCCACCAATGTTCACTCCACAGCTCACCGTCCCGCCCAACCAACAGGATTTCAGTCTTGCTTGCGTTAAGCTGCAGACAGTTGGCAGACATCCACTCAGAGATGGCCATAAGATTGCTCCGAAACATACAGGCATCCTACGCTGAATTGCCAGAAAGTGCCACTATCAACTGAGTATCGTCGGCGTACGATACCAGTGTCAAGCCTCTGCTCCTAGCCACCGCTGCCAAAGGTTGAACATACAGATTGAACAGCGTAGGGCTCAGTGCTGAGCCCTGTGGCACCCCTTGATGAATATTATGGATCCGAGAGGAAAACGGGGGAGCCGACACCTGAAAGGTCCTCTCAGAGAGGAAGGAGGTGAACCAGTCAAGGGCTAAGCCCGAGATCCCCGCCTCCTCCAGCCGTTGCAACAGAACCTGGTGAGAGACCGTGTCAAACGCGGCACTGAGGTCTAATAAAATCAGTGCCGACGTACGTCCCTCATCCAATGCGGCCCTCAGATGTTCAGTCACTACTAGGAGGGCTGACTCCGTGCTGTGGCCAGGGCGAACGCCGTTCTGAGAGATGTCCAAGATGTTATTGTCTTCCAGGTAGCCTGTCAGAATGGAATTGACATGGGACTCCGCAATCTTAAATATCCATGGCAGGAGAGAAATGGGACGAAAATTCTCCAATTTGGTTGTGTCCAGGGAAGGCTTTTTAACAGGGGAGTCACCCTCGCTTGCTTCCATGTTCTAGGGACAACTGCTCTGGACAGGGACAAGTTGATCACCTGACACAGAGGAGACAGGAGCATGGGTAAGGAGTTCATAAAATGCTCCGGTTTAAGGGGGTCGGCAGGGGAGCCTGATTTCACCTTGCTGCATAGCACACGCAGCTCGTCCTGAGAGATTGATGGAAAGGATGCAAGAGTGTAGGTGGTACAGGAACTGAGTGCTGGACCCAAAGCTAAAGGAGCTGGTGAGAAAGAATAGTAGATATTTTCCACCTTTTCCATGAAAAAGGTGGCCAGAGCCTCACATTGCTCGTCTGATGTAATGCGGGGTGTTGGGGTTAGCCCTGCCTGTTTAAGATCCTTGAGTATACCAAAGATACATTTAGTGGGGTTTTTACTGCCCTTGATCTCAGCTGCGTAATAGGCTGCCCACTCTGACTGGATGGCCCTGTGGTAATCCTTGATAGCTGCCTGATACAGCCCCTTGGAGAAAGAATCATAGTCACGTCTCCACACCCGTTCCAACCTTTTGCAGATTTTACGCATGCTGGCAAGTTTGTCACTATACCATGGACTGGACTTGGTGTTGCGGCACTTGGACCAACTAGCTGGAAGAAGCACGTCTAGTGACTGTCGGATCCAGTCCGACAGTGCTATGTCTGCCTCATCCGGCTCATCTGGTAGGTTAAGGGCATTTATAGTCAGAAGGGCATGAAATTGTTCGGTCTTTAGTTTGTGCCAAGGGCGCCTGAAAAGAGGAGTGTTGAGCCATCTTCTAAAAAGGCTCTACCCCCGTGAGGATCATAGATATTAGGTAGTGGTCCGACCAGCACACCGGGACTGGGGGATTGACTGTGAGGGAGCAGAGATTCGAGAAGACTGGATCCAGCAGATGGCCGGCACAGTGAGTGGGGCCTTGGACCAGTTGAACCAGCTGACAGGCCTCAAAGTCCGCCAGAAAGTTACCTATCTCCGAATCCAAAGGACTATCCAAATGCAAATTCAGGTCACCAATGATAGTAAAGTTGGCTGCTCTCATTACCAACGAACTGACTGATTCTATGAGAGCTGTCCTGAACTCTTTAGAGGGGCCTGGGGGCCGGTAGAGCAATAGTCCCGACATGGTAAAGCCTGCGTTAAAAGAGATCCCAAAACGTGCACACTCACAGCCTGCCACAGACATTTTGGCAAAGGTGCAAGTATAGTGGGATTTAAAAACTACTGCAATCCCGCCCCCCCTAGAGTCTCTGTTAAGAATCATGATATTGAAGCCATTGGGGAGCGCCAGGCCGGGCTCAGCCACCATATCGGCTGACAGCCAGGTTTCCGTTAGGAAGAGAGCATTAGGATCTTCGTCCTGCAGCAGCTCGTAAACATCGAGAAAATGTTTCACTAGCGAGCGACAGTTCAGACTGCAGAACTTAATATTGTGCCCCGCCGAGAAGGATTTCGTAAAAGGCAGGTTAATGGCCCAAGAGTCAAAGCCACAGTATATACAACAGAAGGGACCTTCAGGCACCTTGCCCAGAGAGTGAGCACAAGGTTTCACTGCCTCCCTAATAGCCAACAGGTCGCCGCTGGTATAAGTGGGCTTGTCTCTGCCCAGATTGTCAGCATGTCTGGCGGCAGCCAGGCGCGGACGGGCGCAGACGGGCTTGCCTTAGGCGCGCGTCCGCTGTGCGTCCGCGGCCCCACCATATTAAATAGGTGAGCGCTGATGGCCAGTACCGCCCCCTGCACCCTGCAACCCGGAAATGCGTCACCCTGAAGGTGTGTTGCATTGACATGTGTCCACTTCCATCTGTCCTAGGAGGAGACCAAACATACATCGCCCCTACCAATTGCTGGCAGACATGGAGGATGTGGAGGTTATACAGAAATTCCGTCTGGACCGACCCACCCTGCATCACCTATGTGCAATGTTGGAACCCCACCTTCGTCCTCGCAGGGCGTATCCTACAGCATTTACCCCCACGGCTGAGGTGATGGCTGCACTGCATTTTTTCGCAACAGGATCTTTCCAACACATGGTGGGCAGTGGAGGTGGGATGTCCCAGCCCATGTTCAGCATGGTGCTACGGGATGTCCTGTCAGCTATGATGCTCTACAGGAACCGGTACATCAGATTCCCCAGGGCTCGTGATTTGGCGGCAGTGAAGGGTGCTTTCTATGCCCTTGGACGCATCCCCCACGTTGTTGGTGCAATTGATTGCACCCATGTTGGCCTTGTTGCACCACAGGCCATGGAGCACATCTTTAGGAACCGGAAACATTTCCACTCCCTGAATGTGCAAGTGGTGTGCCTGGCGGACATGATTATCACACACGTGTGTGCGAAGTTTCCCGGATCCGCCCATGACTCGCACATCATGCGCCACAGCATCCTCCCACGAATGATGACCAATCTTCAACCGGACCGTGCATGGATTGTTGGTGAGTATGCATACTCGTGTCGCCTGCTGGGTGTGACATGCTGTCTTGTATCCTGTTGGAATTGCAACGGTTCTCTGTGTTTCTCACACCAAGGTGACTCTGCATATCCTAACGGGCCTTGGCTGCTGAGCCCACTACGTAATCCTAGGACACCAGCTGATGTCAGATACAATGAGGCACATGGGAGGACCAGACGTGTGGTGGAGCGGACTTTTGGACTCCTGAAGTCCAGATTCAGATGCCTGGACCGCACCGGGGTGCACTGGCATACTCCCCACAGAAGGTGTGCCAGATAGTTGTGGCATGCTGCATGCTGCACAATCTCGCGATTCGCAGGCAGATCCCCCTGATAGTGGATGACGGTGATCAGCCAGGGCCCCCGCCTGCAGACCAAGCCGTGTCCAGTGACGAAGACAGTGGAGAGGAGGAAGCAGTGAATGAGCGTCAGCAGCTCATCGCCCGCTACTTCACTTGACGGTGAGTGACCATGTATGACGGCTGATGTTACTGTAGTTGTGTAGGTGTATGTGTGCATTGTCACGGCGGCCTATTGTTCACTGAGTGCTGTGTGGCAATGGTCCATGTCCAGGGTAGTATGCCACTGACAGTGGCTGTAGCATTGTGCCCTGTTGCTCTGTGAGATGTGTGTACATTGCTTAAACTTGATGACAAGTACTGTGTGATGAGTGTGTGACACACACATTCAATGGACTCTTGTTTTGTTTTTCACCCCTAGGTCCCTACAGCCTCTCCTGGCCTATCGACATACCACACTCCAGATGCATTTCTGATCATGGTGACGGTTGCACATCCTTGCTTAAACACAGAGCAGATAAAACAGAATGTGATCCAGGTGTATTTATTTTAAGCAGTGACGTGATTGTGGGCAAGGTGATCACAAAAGTGGTGCATGCTGAAACAATGAGTTGACGGTCATGTCCGTGTGATGGTCAAGGTGTACCCATGTTGTTCTGGGTCCACAGTCCGACAGACACATGCCATTCACATGGCAGTGTGGGGTAGGATAGTAGTCCAAGTGAATGCAGTAGATGGCCACCGTGGCTGGATGACTCACTGGCGTTTGGAGCGTGCGAAGTCATCTCTGGACACCTGTTTCCTCTTCGGACGACTCCTTCCACGTTTGAGAGGGGGGGGGTTGTGTTTGTGGGCTGCTGTTGGTGGCTGAGGATTGCCCACTCACTGTGGACGCAGGGGAACTGGATGTTGCACGACCCTGCGCCCCAGCAGGTGGTGGCGGAGGTGGTGTGGTTGGCCTTGATTGGGCCCTCACCACCACCACTAGCTGGCCCATGAGGTCGACAAGTTGGCCCATACGGGTCACGAATTGGCCCATATGGGCGTCCATGGACCTCAACACCCCAAGGACTTCCCGCGCATCGGCAGCTGACCGGGCCCATTGTCCCTGGGCCTCTTCATAGGCCCCAAGGACTCTGGCGATTTGCGGCAGGGCTTGGCTCCCAGGCTCTGATGGCGTTGGCCTGACCCTGCTCCTCCCACCTGAACTGCTGCCACCGACCTGCCCACTCGCCACATTGGTCACCCGGGGCCTCGTTCTGGCTCCCAGGGTCGATGTCGACGTGCGTGCCACCCCTTGCGCAGGGTGAGTGGTCAGGGAGGCCCTGGTGGTGGGGTGGTGCGCGGTGGTGGTGGCCGCAATGACCGTGGCAGCAGGGGCCTGGGACTGGTCACCAGCCCTGGGAGATGGGTTGGTGGGTAGGAGGGGTCCTGGGGAGCGGTTGCGCCCTGCCACACCAGATGTGCCTGGTCGGGAGTCCTCGTCCGTAGAGGTGTCCAGGTCTTCCACATCCGTGAGTCCGGGTGGAGGGCTTGTGGACTGGCTGTGATGGCTGCTGTCTCCCTCTCCAGCATCATGCTGTTCGTCACCTGTGGGGCGGAGACGAAAGGTTATTGTGTTGCACCTTGCAAGGTTTGTGTTAGATGTCTGACATTCACAGTTTGTGCACAGTTGTGCACTGATTTCCCAGATGCGTGTGTATGGCTCTACAATGTGTGTGCCTGATCAAGGCAATGGAATAGTGTGATGGGTGCATATGGCATGGGACGGATTTGGAATGCCAATCGGTGTGTGTTGCAGTACCCCTACATTTTGTGGCTTTGGTGGAAACGGGGTACAGCCCCATGAATGCTTTTGAGATGAAATATGGTTTTGGGGTTCAAATGAAACGCTTAGAAACGCAGATGGGAAAAGGAGTACAGCTCCATCAACGCTTTTGATATGAAATATGGTTTTGGGGTTCAAATGAAACGCTTAGTAACGCAGATGGCAAAAGGGGTACAGCCCCATCAACGCTTTTGAGGTGAAATATGGTTTGGTGGTACATACTGTGACATATGGGTGCAGAAGGGGAGATGTGTTTTGGCCACACGACACTACAGAGACAAAGGTGTGTGTATGTCTGACATACCCAGCATATCTGCTCACTGTTGTCATTTAGGGACATTACACTGCAAGCATTGTAGTGAGTGAGTAATGGTTGTGTGCCATACAACGTATTGCAGATGGGACAATTCCTTGGTGTGCGTGCTACCCTCAGCCATGTGCAGCAATGCAGTGCTCTTGGGGTGTTGACTATATTAGGTATGTTGTAAATCACAGTGTGATGTGCGCTTCAGACACTGCAGACACATTTTTGGTCATCGGCAGGAATCATTGCTGAACTACTGTATATGGGACAATTGTTTAGATGATATACCTTTCATGACACTGGGGCTGAAAGATGAGATGGATGAGATTTTGAATGTGCATTGTGTAGCTGTGTGGTTCATGGGTCCAGTGGTGTATGTGACATTACTGGGGTTCCACTCTGTTACATTGAGACAAGATAGACTTACATGGGTGATGTTGTACAATGTCAACGGAACAAGCAGACACGACTACATGGACAAGACTTCGATGGTGTTGCTGATGTGTGTGATGACTGGCACAGTGCACGCCATGTGGGTCAGTACTCCAGTGAGACTTGTGCATGCAGACGTGACTCCTTACGTGTTACTGTATTTGATATGGCTCATGTGGGTTATAACTCTGTAATTCATGTCCGTGTGCACATTAGTCACATGATTATGACAGGGAGCAGTGCTACCTGTTCCTCTGCTACGTGACATGTCCCAAATGTTAGTCGTAGTACAGTCCTCATGCCTACAGACACCCCACCCTGTACAGTAGTCTACCTACTTGTTGGTTTTGAGGGAGCAATGCAATGGCTACCACATGGGTATGAGAGGGAGGGGTGCTCCATCTTGCTGGTCTGCGGGAGTGTGGGCCGTGTTGTGAGTTGTGGTGATAGCTTACCACCCACAGACACCCCTCCATGTAGGGATACATATCTACCTGTCGGGTGAAGGTGTGCACTGCAATGGCTGACACATGGGTGTGGGGAGTGCTCCATCTTGCTGCGCTGTGGGACTAGGGGCCTGGTGGGGGTTGTACTTCTGCAGTCCCCCCTCTGATACACGGACGTTGTGGTAAGGCTACTTACCTGTTACTTGTTGGTTAGTGCAGCTATGGCTGACACATGAGTGTAGGTGTGGGGAGTGCTCCTTCCGGCGCATCTGGGGTACATGGGGACCTGGTGGGAGTTGTGGTGCTGGCTGACTGTACACATGCCCCCATGGTTTTGTTTGTTGGTACCTTTGGGCTGAGTGTGTGGGAGTGTCTGTTGCATGTGTGAGAGATGTCTTGTGGATTGTGTACTGGACATGGGGGTGTTTGGCCCTTTGAGCTATGGCATTCTGGTAGTGCATGACAGTACATAGCGGTGTGCTGGTATACATTTTTTTGTACTTACCAGCCTCCACTCCCCCTGGTATTCCGGTGAGACTCTCCGGATGTAGAATGCCTCGCACCTTCTCCTCCCACGCCTTGAAGGTCTTGAATGGCGCGGGATTTCCGCCGCCAGTCCTGTCAGCCAGCTCACGATTCTTGGCCTCCTTCTTCCTGACCACGCTTTTCAGGTCGTGCCACCTCTTTGTAATTTCACCCCGGTTGCGTGGCACGTTCCCAACTGCATTCACCTGGCCAAAGATCTTGCTCCACATTCTGTTTCTGGTGGCTACTGGTGTCTGTTGGACCTGGTTCCCATAGATTTGTGGGTGCACCTTGATGATCTCGTCGACCATGACCGTCAACTCAGTGGCAGTGTACTTAGGCATTCTTTGTGTTGCCATGGTGTGTGGTTTGGTATTTGTGGTGCTGGTGTGGTGGGTGTGTGGTGTGTGATGTGCAGGGGGTTAGTGGTGCCGGTGTTTCAGTGGTGATGGTGGTGTTGGTGATGGGTGTGATGTGTGCGTGCGTGTGGTATGCTGTTTCCTTTGTGGCTCTCTGGGTTCTCTGCTGTTGTCTTCGCTTTGTAGTAGTGCAAGGGATTGTGGTCTGTGAAGGGGCTGCTTTTGTACTCACCTATGTGGGTGTGTCATGATGAGCTGTCGTTTTCAGGTGTGTTGTGCCTGGTGTCCACGGATTAGTAGTTTTTTTGTTTTGCCAGGGGGGATGTGTATTTGGGATGTGTTCTGTGTTTGGGTATTTTGGCGTAGTTTGCTGTGTGGACTTGTTGGCCATGTTGTGTGTATTTGTTTGGTCCGCAAATGATTTCTGTGCACGGACGTGGCCGCCATGCCTTCCGCCGTGTCAGTTATTCATCTCTGTTGTTCACCGTGGCGGGCGGAATATATGTAGATTTTCCGCGTTCATGTCGGGGAGATCATAATTTCACGGCCGGTGTCTCGGTCGTCAGAGCAGGCGGATTTGGGTTGTCGGGCGGGATTGCGTCCGTGGCGGACGGATAATCTTCTGCTCTGACATGGACGGGCGGAATTTTTTGTGTTTTTACCGCCGCGGGCGGAGGTTGCTTAGCGACATCATAATTGCTCGGTCGGTATTCCCATGGTGCAGGCGGGCGGTTTTTTCAGGCTATAGTGGATGGCGGATTTTTTACCGCTGGTTATCGTAATGTGCCCCTTAGAGATTCCTGCCTGCATGTCTGGGATCTCTTTGCCATGCATCTCTGACAGAATATCGACGACCAGAATATCGACGCCAAAAATATCGGACCCGAAATATCGATGTCCAGAATATCGAAGTCCTATCTACATAATGGTAAGTATAAAAATATCGATAAAAAAATATCGTTGTTAAAAATATCGTTGTTAAAAATATCGGGGTTTTTATGTTTAAAAAATAATGTAATATAAATTAAATAATACAGGTAATTAAAATAAACATTGTTAAAATTATTAGAAAATGTTTAAAATTATAATGAATACATATAATGTAAAAATAAATTAAACATAGATATATGTTTACTTAAAAATATGAATAAATAATTATTTTAATAAATTATATTTTGTTACAAACATATTAAAAAATATAAATACATATATATACACATACACCAATACCATAAAAATACAAATAAAATATATATATAATAAATTAAAATATTACAATATTTTTAATTTTTAAAAATACATTTTACACTACATTAACTTAAACAGTAAAGAAAATATTAGATAGCGGAGAGGATAAAATTACTATTCCCACTCCAGAGAGTGCAACAGTAGGGAAAGTGTTGGATAGCGTAGGAATAAAAATTACTATTCCCACTCCAGTGAGTACAACAGTAGGGAATATGTTGGATAGTGGAGGGTTAAAAATGACTATTCCCACTCCAGTGAGTGCAACAGTAGGGAAAGTGTTGGATAGCTTAGGGGTAAAAATTACTATTCCCACTCCAGTGAGTGCAACAGTAGGGAAAGTGTTGGATAGCGTAGCAGTAAAAATTACTATTCCCACTCCAGTGAGATCAACAGTAAGGAAAGTGTTGGATAGCGTAGGTGTAAAAATTACTATTCCCACTCCAGTGAGTGCAACAGTAGGGAAAGTGTTGGATAGCATAGAAGTAAAAATTACTATTCCCACTCCAGTGAGTGCAACAGTAGGGACAGTGTTGGATAGCGTAGGGGTAAAAATTACTATTCCCACTCCAATGAATGCAACAGTAGGGAAAGTGTTGGATATCGTAGGGGTAAAAATTACTATTCCCACTCCAGTGAGTGCAACAGTAAGAAAAGTGTTGGATAGCGTAGAGGTAAAAATTACTATTCCCACTCCAATGAATGCAACAGTAGGGAAAGTGTTGGATAGCGTAGAGGTAAAAATTACTATTCCCACTCCAGTGAATGCAACAGTAGGGAAAGTGTTGGATAGCGTAGGGGTAAAAATTACTATTCCCACTCCAGTGAGTGCAACAGTAAGAAAAGTGTTGGATAGCGTAGGGGTAAAAATTACTATTCCCACTCCAAAGAGTGAAACAGTAGATAAAGTTTTGGATACCGAAGAGGTAAAAATTACTATTCCCACTCCAGTGTGTGCAACAGTAGGGAAAGTGTTGGATAGCGGAGGGGTAAAAATTACTATTCCCACTCCAGTGAGTGCAATAGTAGGGAAAGTGTAGGATAGCGTAGGGGTAAAAATTAGTATTCCCACTCCAGTGAGTGCAACAGTAGGGAAAATGTTGGATAGTGGAGGGTTAAAAATGACTATTCCCACTGCAGTGAGTGCAACAGTAGGGAAACTGTTGGATAGCGTAGGGGTAAAAATTACTATTCCCACTCCAGTGAGTGCAACAGTAGGGAAAGTGTTGGATAGCGTAGCAGTAAAAATTACTATTCCCACTCCAGTGTGTGCAACAGTAGGGAAAGTGTTGGATAGCAGAGGGGTAAAAATTACTATTCCCACTTCAGTGAGTGCAACAGTAAGGAAAGTGTTGGATAGCGTAGGGGTAAAAATTACTATTCCCACTCCAGTGAGTGCAACAGTAGGGAAAGTTTTGGATCGCATAGAAGTAAAAATTTCTATTCCCACTCCAGTGAGTGCAACAGTAGGGAAAGTGTTGGATAGCGTAGGAGTAAAAATTACTATTCCCACTCCAATGAATGCAACAGTAGGGAAAGTGTTAAATAGCGTAGAGGTAAAAATTACTATTCCCACTCCAATGAATGCAACAGTAGGGAAAGTGTTGGATAGCGTAGGGGTAAAAATTACTATTCCCACTCCAGTGAGTGCAACAGTAAGGAAAGTGTTGGATAGCGTAGGGGTAAAAATTACTATTCCCACTCCAATGAGTGCAACAATAGGGAAAGTGTTGGATAGCGTAGAGGTAAAAATTACTATTCCCACTCCAATGAATGCAACAGTAGGGAAAGTGTTGGATAGGGTAGGAGTAAAAATTACTATTCCCACTCCAGTGAGTGCAACAGTAGGGAAAGTGTTGGATAGCATAGGGGTAAAAATTACTATTCCCACTCAAGTGAGTGCAACAGTAGGGAAAGTGTTGGATAGCGTAGGGGTAAAAGTTATTATTCCCACTCCAGTGAGTGCAACAGTAGGGAAAGTGTTGGATAGCAAAGGGTTAAAATTAATAATTTCAAAAATTTAAATAAAAAATAAAAATAACAAAAATAGCAACTACAATACAAAAATTGTTAATAACACAAAAAAATAGCAAAATATTACAAAATTCCAAAAGATACAAAAATAATTAAATATTAAAAAATACTAAAACTTAAATACAAACATTAATTTATAAAAGTTTTTAAACAATATTTTACAAAACAAAGGGGTCCATTACGATAACCGGCGGTAAAAATACCGCCAACCGCCATAGCCTGAAAATACCGCCCGCCTGCAACATTGAAATACCGAACGAGCAATTATGATGACGCTAAGCAACCACCATAACAGAATACCGCCCGTCCATGTCAGAGTCCAAGACAATCCGTCCGCCACGGACGCAATACCGCCCGAAAAAGCCAAATAAGACGGCGCGGACGGACTACACACCGCCCGTCAAATTATGATCCCCCCGACATGAGGGCGGGAAACCAACACATATCCCGCCCGCTACGCTGAACAACTGAAATGAATAACAGACAAGACGGAAGGCCTGGCGGCCACGTACGTGCACATAAATCAGTGGCGGCACAAACAAATACACACAACACGGCCAACAAGTCCACACAGTCAACGACGCCAAAATATCCAGACACAGAACCCATCCCAAAGACACATCCCCCTGGCAAAATATAGAATTAGCATAAATCCCAGGACACCACGCCCAACACACCTGAAAACGATAGACCATCATGACACACCCACATAGGTGAGTACAAAAGCAGCCCCCTCACAGACCACAAACCCTTGCACCACGACAAAGCCAACACCACAGCAGAGAACACGGAGAGACACAGAGGAAAGCAGTATACCACACGCACACACACATCACATCCATCACCACAACCACCACCACCACCTAAACACCGGCACCACAAACCCCCTGCACATCACACACCAAACACACCACACCAGCACCACAAAAACTACACTACGCACCATGGCAACACAACAAATGCCCAAGTTCACTGCCACAGAGTTGACGGTCATGGTCGACGAGGTCATCAAGGTGCACCCACAAATCTATGGGAACCAGGTCCAACAGACACCAATAGCCACCAGAAACAGGATGTGGAGAAGGATCGTAGACCAGGTGAATGCAGTTGGGGACGTGCCACGCAACCGGGGGAAATAACAAAGAGGTGGCAGGACCGGAAAAGCGTGGTAAGAAAGAAGGAGGCCAAGAACCGTGAGCTGGCTGACAGGACTGGCAGCGGAACACCAGCGCCATTCAAGACCTTCAAGGCGTGGGAGGAGAAGGTGCGAGGCATACTACATCCGGAGAGTCTCATCGGAATACCAGGGGGAGTGGAGGCTGGTAAGTACAAACAAATGCATACCAGCACACCGCTATGTACTGTCATGCACTACCAGAATGCTATAGCACCGAGGGCCAAACACCCCCATGTCCAGCACACAATACACAAGACATCTCTCACACATGCAACAGACACTCCCACACACTCAGCCCAAAGGTACCAACAAACAAAACCATGGGGGCATGTGTACAGTCAGCCAGCACCACAACTCCCACCAGGTCCCTCTGTACCCCAGATGTGCCGGAAGGAGCACTTCCCACACCCACACCCATGTGTCAGCCATAGCTGCACTAACCAACAAGTAACAGGTAAGTAGCCGTACCACAATCTCCGAGACTGCAGAAGTCCCCCCCACCCAGGCCCCCACTCCTACAGCGCAGCAAGATGGAGCACTCCCCACACCCATGTGTCAGCCATTGCAGTGCACACCTACACCCGACAGGTAGATATGTTACCCTACATGGAGGGCTGTCTGTGGATGGTAAACCATCACCGCGACTCAAAACACAGCCCCCACACCCACAGACCAGCAAGATGGAGCACCCCTCCCTCCCACAACTATGTGGTAGCCATTGCATTTCACCCTCAAAACCAACAATTGGGTAGACTACTGTACAGGGCGGGGTGTCTGTAGGCATGAGGACTGTACTACGACTAACATGTGGGACATGTCACCTAGCAGAGCAACAGGTAGCACTGCTCCCTGTCACAAACATGTGACCAATGTGCACCCAGACATCAATTACAGAGTCATATCCCACATGAGCCATCTCAAATGCAGAAACACGTAACGAGTCACGTCAGCATGCACAAGTCTAACTGGAGTACTGACCCACATGGCGTGCACTCTGCCAGTCATCACACACATCAGCAACACCATCCAAGTCTTGTCCATGTAGTCGTGTCTGCTTCTACCCTTGACATAGTACAACATCACCCATGTAAGTCTATCTCGTCCAAATGAAACATAGTGGAACCCCAGTAATGTCACATACACCACTGGACCCATGAACCACACAGCTACACAATGCACATTCAAAATCTCATCCATCCCATCATCCAGCCCCAGTGTCATGAAAGGTATATCATCTAAACAGTTGCCCCATAGACGGTAGTACAGCAAAGAGTCCTGCCGATGACCAATAATGTGTCTGCTGTGTCTGAAGCGCTCGTCACACTGTGAGTAACAACATACAAAATGTAGTCAACACCCCAAGAGCACTGCATTGCTGCACATGGCTGAGAGTAGCACGCACACCAAGGAATTGTACCATATGCAATACGTTGTGTGGCATACAACCATTACTCACTCACTACAATGCCTGCTGTGGAATGCCCATAAATGACAACAGTGAGCAGATATGCTGGCTAAGTCATACATACACACACCTTTGTCTCTGTAGTGTCGTGTGGCCAAAACACATGTCCCCTTCTGCACCCATATGTCACTGTATGTACCACAGTACCATATTCCAACACTAAACCGTCCATGGGGCTGTACCCCGTTCCCACCAAAGCCACAAAATGTAGGGGTACTGCAACACACACCAATTGGCATTTCAAATGCGTCCCATGCCAGATGCACCCATCACACTATTCCATTGCCTTGATCACGCACACACATTGTAGAGACATACACACGCATCCGGCAAATCAGTGCACAACTGTGCACAAACTGTGCATGTCAGACATCTAACACAAACCCTGCAAGGTGCAACACAATAACTTTTCATCTCCGCCCCACAGGTGACGACCAGCATGATGCTGCGGATGGAGACACCAGCCATCACAGCCAGTCCACAGGCCCCCCACACGGACTCACGGATGTGGAAAGCCTGGACACCTCAACGGACGAGGACCCCCGAGCTGGCACATCTGGCGCGGCAGGGCGCAACAGCACCCCAGGACCCCTCCTACCCACCAACCCATCTCCCAGGGCTGGTGACCAGTCCCAGGCCCCTGCTGCCACGGTCATTGCGGCCAACACCACCGCCGCAACCACCACCACCATCACCACCACCACGGCCTCTCTGACCACTCAGCCATCCCAAGAGGTGGCACGAACCTCAACATCTACCCTGGGAGCCAGGAGGAGGCCCCGGGTGACCAATGTGGTGAGTGGGCAGGTCGGTGGCAGCAGTCCAGGTGGGAGGAGCAGGGTCAGGCCAAGGCCAACAGAGCCTGCGAGCCAAGCCCTGCCGCAAGTAGCCAGAGTCCTTGGGGCCTATGAAGAGGCCCAGGGACAATGGGCCAGGTCAGCTTCCGACACGAGGGAAGTCCTTGGGGTGTTGAGGTCCATGGACGCCCACATGGGCCGACTTGTGGACCTCATGGGCCAGCTAGTGGTGGAGGTCAGGGCCCACTCAAGGACAACCACACCACCTACGCCACCACCTGCTGGGGCGCAGGGACGTGCAACATCCAGTTCCCCTGCGTCCACAGCGAGTGGGCAATCCTCAGCCACCACCAGCAGTCCACAACCACGATCCCCTCCTTCCAAACGTGGAAGGGGCCGTCCGAAGAGGCAACAGATGTCCAGGGAGGACTTTGCATGCTCCAAACGCCAGTGAGTCAGCCAGCCATGGTGGCCACCCCCTGCATTCACTTGGACTACCATCCTACCCCACACTGCCAGTCAAGTGGCAAATGTCTGTTGGACTGCGGACCCAGGACAACATGGGTACACCTTGACCATCACACGGACAGGACCGTCCACGCACCACCTTCTTGATCACCTTTCCCACAATCACATGTCACCTTTTAAATAAATACACCTGTATCACATCCTATGTCATCTGCTATGTTTATTATCAATGGTGCACAAACGTCAGCATGTTCAGAAATTCATCTGTAGTGTGTTCTGTCGATAGGCCAGGAGAGGCTGTAGGGACCTAGGGGTGACAAACAGAACAAGAGTCCATTGACTGTGTGTGTCACACACTCATCACACAGTACTTGTCATCAGGCCTAAGCAATGTACACACATCTCACAGAGCAACAGGTCACAATGTCACAGCCACTCTCAGTGGCATACAACCCTGGACATGGACCATTGCCACACAGCACTCAGTGAACAATAGGCCGCCCTGACAATGCACACATACACCTACAAAACTATAGCGACATCAGCCGTCGTACATGGTCACTCACCATCAAGTGAAGTAGCGGGCGATGAGCTGCTGACGCTCATTCACTGCTTCCTCCTCTCCACTGTCCTCATCACTGGACACGGCTTGGCCTGCAGGCGGGGGCCCTGGCTGATCACCGTCATCCACTATCAGGGGATCTGCCTGCGAATCGCAAGATTGTGCAGCATGCAGCATGCCACAACTATCTGGCACACCTTCTGTGGGGAGTATGCCAGTGCACCCCCGGTGCGGTCCAGGCATCTGAATCTGGACTTCAGGAGTCCAAAAGTCCGCTCCACCACACGTCTGGTCCTCCCATGTGCCTCATTGTAACTGACATCAGCTGGTGTACGAGGATTGCGTAGTGGACTTAACAGCAAAGGACCATTAGGATATGCAGAGTCACCAACAATCCATGCACGGGCCGGTTGCAGATTGGTCATCAGACGTGGGAGGATGCTGTGGCGCATGATGTGCGAGTCATGGGTGGAACCGGGAAACTTCGCACACACGTGTGTGATTATCATGTCCGCCAGGCTCACCACCTGCACATTCAGGGAGTGGAAATGTTTCCGGTTACGATAGATGTGCTCCATGGCCTGTGGTGCAACAAGGCCAACATGGGTGCAATCAATTGCACCAACAACCTGGGGGATGCGTCCAAGTGCATAGAAAGCACCCTTCACCGCTGGCAAATCACGAGCCCTGGGGAATCGGATGTACCGGTTCCTGTACAGCATCATAGCTGACAGGACATCCCGTAGCACCTTGCTGAACATGGGCTGGGACATCCCACCTCCACTGCCCACCGTGTGTTGGAATGAACCGGTTGCGAAGAAATGCAGTGCAGCCATCACCTTAGCCGTGGGGGTGAATGCTGTAGGATACACCCTGCGAGGACGAAGGTGGGGTTCCAACATGGCACATAGGCGATGCAGGGTGGGCCGGTCCAGACGAAACTTCCTTATGACCTCCACATCCTCCATGGCTGCCAGCAATTGGTAGGGGCGATGTATGTTAGGTCTCCTCCTAGGACAGATGGAAGTGGACACATGTCAATGCAACACACAACATGGTATTTACACATACACAAAACAAAGATCACTGACAAAGCAATAGTATCAACGAACAGCTGACAAGTAGGGACAGCACAGCAACATTACTCTTACACAGGTCCCCTTACCAATAGCAAGGACCACTGACACATACCATTGCTATGAGCATGCACATGGGGATTAAGGCCATATTAGCTTGATAGGCATGATGATGGATTCAGACTGCATATGTGGGTAGCGGCAACACCACGGCAATATACCTAGCTGCTGTGCCTGACACCGCTTCCGAGGCTGGGTGAGTATTGCACACACCAACAACACAACGTACACAGGCTGAGCGGTACACCAATCGCAGCAGCTTGGACACGCAGAAACAGCCCCAAGGGGGCTATATCAGTGTGGGAGGGTGACAGGCAGTTCCACAGCTTCCAGGGACTGCTGATTGCCACCCCTCAACAACACCTGCTGCTGCTGCCACCTGTCCACCTAAATGTCGACGACTCTGATGATATGTTCAGGTCCAATCACCAGCGAGGAGCTGCAGTTCCTGGATTCCGAGCTCCACGCACACTGCCCAAGGCGAATACTGGCAAAAGTCATGTGTGTGTAAGACAACTACAGTGTGTGTGGGAGTGCATGTGGGGGACACACATGTCGTTCATCCGCAGCACTATGAGTCTGAGCCTGTGGGGTTCCAACATGCACCGCTTACCATGCTAACAACAGGTGGAAGGGGTATGTAGGCTCTCTGGTGTTTCCCCATGCATGTCCCTCCCGAGTGGTGGTACATGGCATTTTCATGTCAGACACCCAGTGACGCAGATACTTGGCAATGCATGTTTCTGGGCAGCTATTGCTTGTGTGAATGGCTGGCTGGCTCCCTGCTGGCCTTCTCAGTCTCGGCAGACCTGGGCTGCACATTGACCGCCCAATCCTAGAAGGAAACTACACTGACTGTACAGTGGGTTACATGTGTCATTAGTTCACAACTCACCCTAAATGCGCTAACTCAGCTCTGTCGATTGAACACTCCAGGCCTTCTGATAGGGATGTGTGTGAGAGATGGTGGCACTGATTGTGTCCTCCATTGTGGGGTGAGCCATTCACAGGGCGAGTACGTTGTGGGCTGCGCAGTGTTGGACACAGTGAGTCCACCCACAAAGATGTGTAGCCTTGTGCGCCATGTGTCGGTCTACCTGACAATGGACAGTAGATGTGGGCAGAATACACATTGCTCAAAGTGCTGGCATCCTGAATTGAATGGGATGGACAGGTACTGTGTACACACTCCCACCAGCATGCATTCACGTGTGGTGTACACATGCTGTTATGCCATGTCCCATACCGTCTTGCCTCTGTTACACGTCTCTGTTCATTTAGGATGGGTCAGCATCATGCCACTGTTATTGGTGGATGTGGGTGATGCTGTGAAGAGTATGTGTGATATTCCAACCCTCATGTGTACCATCCCTGCAGTTGGAAGTCCACCAGCCCAAGGCCTTGTGATGAGCCATTGCATCCACGTTGATGCTCCTGTGTACGTGTAACCGACAGTGCAGCCAATCCCACGAAGAGGGTGACGTCATCTGCCGTATGTGTGACCATGTTGCGGCGACTAATCGGGGGATGCTCCCTCGTATTGTCAGGTTGGCACGGCGCTGCATTTCACCACTAATGGTCTGCTATTGACAGTCACACAGCCTGTGGCGGATGCACGTTTGTAGGGGCATCAGCAGCAGGCAGGTGTACAGTACTGTGGGATTGTGTCCTTTGCAGCGAGAGGCAGCATGTGTCCACAGCCTACTCATGTTCTGGGTAATGTGATGTTAGTTGTGTGATGCAGTGGGTTGTGAGTGTACTCTGTGCTGGGTGCATCTTACATGCATAGGCGATTCCTGAGGGTCAAGATGTAATTTGGGCACTCAACATAGTCAATGCGTTCAGAGTCGTAGGCCTCAGGAACAGCCTGTAGTCAGCTGGAGTGGCAATTCACATGTATGTGTGTGGTACTGTGCATACTCTGATTTCGTCCTAAACACATGTGTGCGATGCCTCACCACATATTCCTGATACTCACACATCCGGCACACTGTGCAACAGTAGTTGTGCCCGTGCGATGGACAGTTGTCTGGCATGGGCTCATGACCATTGTGGACTGTCATGTTGCAGTCAGTGTGTGTGTTGACACATTCTGCTCCATGCAGGTATGTCCTTGGCCTAATTCTGTAGTGGTCATCCTTAACACCATCAGGAGAGTGGGTGTGTACACAGCGATGAGTGGCTATGGCCGCAGGGTGACAGTCCGGGTGTTGTTCCATGTGCACAACACATGTGTCACTTATTGGCGGGTTCATTACCTGTACGACAGCCATTACGTGTTGATTGTGGTTGCTGTATACATTTGCACAGGTATCATGCAACATGTGCACTTGGGAATGTTCTGTGCTGGCTCCCTTGCACATGTCTGTGGATTTGATGCAAAATGAGTGAGGCCACCTCGCTCTCCCTCATGTGTCGACTACCATTTGTGCTGAGGGACAGGGGATGGTCAACAGTGGTGAGGCATTGGATGGTGCAGCTGCACAGGAGCTGGGTGAGACTAATGTGACCGGCGCATCGGAGGGGGCAGACGTGTGCTGGATGACTCACAGGCCCATACGACAATTGCTGCGTCATCTGAGTACAGAGGTCATGTGTCCATGTCTGCAAGCACAGGGGACGTGCACTCTAGCTCCTCTGCAGCCACGCGGAGGCCAATGCCCGCCCTCCCAACTACTTCCACTGGTGCAACACGTGTCGGCACTAGGATGACGGATGGAGTGTCTTTCACACCAGGCACAGCTGCCCCGGCGACCCCTGCTGCACTCAGTGCCGTGTCTGTTGGGCATGTGCGGCATCTGTGCGTGGGTCAGTCAGCCTCCCTCAATGACTTTATTGCCCATGGCAACACCTTTCCGCAGTTGACATAGTTCATGGAGGGCCTACATTAGCGCGTGGGTGGGCTACACCAGTATGTCCAATAGTTGTCCCCCAGTCGAGGTGGTCCTTGAACTGGGCCACTGTCAGGCTGACATACCTGACCTTCCCCCACCCCCGGACAGTGGCGCATCTGACAACAGCAGGGCACGAGTCCTGACAGAAGAGGTGGTGGCACGCAGACGTCATGACAGGTAGTGACGTCACGGAAGATGGCTTGCACCATCAGACTCATTGCCTCCCCTCGCTCACCCCACTGATGCGATTGCATCATGGGAGCACGCGCGTGTGCAGCAGCTCCACTCTCTCCCCAGAGAGGCCAAATAGTGTATGTGTGGCTCCATTCGCTCCAGTCACCGAGCTCACGGTACAATAGGTGGGGGGACGCCGTACAGCCGCATGGTACCCCGACTCGTGCCCTGGACAACAGTGACGAAGCATGGCTGACTCCGGAGTCCGGATACACCACATGCAACACACAGCAGCTGTATCTGCCCTAGCGGCCCATGCCGCAAACACCATCCCAGACGACATGTCGACACACCCCGGCGCGCAATGTCATAGCATCCGCTGCCATTGGCAAGGGACCCATGGTGTGTGATATGGGCCTCCTGGTGAGGAGCCTCCGAGCCATCCACCGCCAACGGGTGTCATGCAACTCACACACTTCGCTAGAACATTAGGTAGCTTTGCCTGCACACCAGGGCTCGAGTCCGGGTACCATGCGGGTGTACGGCGTCACACCACTTATTTTGCCGTGAGCTCGGTGACTGGAGCGAATGGAGCCACACATACACTATTTGGCCTCTCTGGGGAGAGATTGGAGCTGCTGCACACGCGCGTGCTCCCATGATGCAATCGCATCAGTGGGGTGAGCGAGGGGAGGCAATGAGTCTGATGGTGCAAGCCATCTTCCGTGATGTCACTACCTGTCATGACGTCTGCGTGACACCACCTCTTCTGTCAGGACTTGTGCCCTGCTGCACACTGAGAATGTATTGCCTGCGAGATGTGACCAGGAGCAGGGTGCCATGACCTCCCACCCACCAAGCTCCACTGCCATCCCATGCCCTGGGTAGCCTGTGCAGGTGGACGATGTAGGGGGTACACCTGAAGGCCAGGGGTGTACATGTCTCGGCACGGGCCTGGCTGACGCACAGCAGTATCCAGCATGTCCCCAGAGGGAGGGCCAACGTCCACACCTGATGCAGCATGGGTCGTGTGCCCGCCTGTTGTGCACACACTAGTCCACATTCATCCCCAGACAGCTGGTCTTTCCACATACCCAGAACAGTGGTAATGTACCCCGCCGGGTTCGTCCCCACACAGTCTGTATCGACACTGCATGTGTGCACCCACCCGTGCCACAGACCCACCTGTGCCAAGAGGCCCTCCCGCTTCACATGCCACATGTGTGGATTCCACAGTTGTGCGTCTCTCTCAGGGGCGGACATCCAATGTCACTTGACTACATGGTAATCTCACGAGTCCCGTGTACTTCTCACACTCTCATCCTCTCTCATTCGTACTTGTCTACGATCAATAATTCTCCAGAGTCAGATATTAGCTTTAAGGCATGTATTTAAGCTTACTTCCTCTGTGATGCAGGATGTGGACACTACTGGCAGTGTAATGCATGTGGAGGATATACTTAGCATGGTAACACATTCAAAAGGGGGTACAGGTAGATGTGATAAGTCGTTAATTGTGGAAATAAGGCTTCAGAGTTAAGAATGCCCTGCCCTTGCTATGCTACAGTACATTAGCTCATTACTGAGGTGCCCTAGGCTGTGACACAGACAGTATTGGTTTACCCTACCAGACAGCTTGACATCATGAGCACAGTACATCTAAGTCCCATGGTACAGGTTTACGACAATAGTGACTCCGACACACCTGCGTCAGAGGTGACATCAGTGCATGAGCCTACATGCATGCAGCATAGTCTCACATGTTGTTGCGATATGGTGGCTACTGTACATGACTCAATGCCCGGGGACATGTTGTGGGGTGTTGCATTTGTTGTCCATGCAAATGTCCTTGCACGGAAGTTCAGGAGAAGGTGTGATGACAGTTCTCAAGTTATTCAGCAGACAGATCAGCGTGCACTTACAGGTGCATGTGTTCAGGTGCGCGGCATGCATATTGTAGCAATGTGGTTTGTGCAATGTTGGCCATGTGGTCACTGTACACAGGTCCCATTCCTCAGCCTCCCCGTGTTCATGCAGGGACACGGGATATGGTGATGGACAGGGTGCATGTCCCGGTAATGTCAGGTGTCATGACGGTGGAGTTGATGGTAAGGTGTTTGTTTCCGTGTGCATGGTATAGTTGTTGCACAGCTGACTGGCCACTGCGTGCGGACGGCAAGCATGGGTACGGTGTTGCACATGAATGTTCAATTGTGGGTATTGATTTGGGGACCCATGAATTGACAGGTTGTCAGGTATGCGATACCTTCCTGCAGTGCATCCCTCGCATTGGTGGTATTTGTGGTTGACATCCAATGAAGCGGATGGTGGGTTGCAACATGTTCCTCGTAGGTTGTCCCTTGTATAATCCTGATGGGCCATGTCGGGTGACATTCGATGAAACTGTAATCCAGCATACGTTGTGCGGAGGCACACTGGTTCCATTGCAGTGTGTGTCCTATTGCAGCCACAAACGCCATGCCCCCATACACTGAACAGTTCCTGTCGTGGGCGTCCACGGGTGAGAACAGGTGTACCAGGTCCCCAATTGGACATGCCGGGTTGGAGAGACAAAAAATCCACAGGCAAGTGGTACGGGCACCTCCGACAGTAGAAAACGGGGATGACGCAGCTGAACATTTCAATGCGGTAAGTTACTCGATAACTTACATTCAGCATAGCCAGATTTGCACAGCCCACTGTCTGTATCAAGCTATTGCTGTACAGTTGCATCTGTCTGGCTTAGGTGTATAGTACTGGTGCCCCGTCCATTTTGCTGCTGGGTGCTGTGATGGCGTGCTCCGGCTGCCTGGGCTCTCTGCTGAGTGCGACCTCGGACGGTGCTGTGTGTTCTTGAATGGATGTTAGGCGGCAGGACTTTGTGTATGGCTTGGGAGGCGGCCACGGGCCCTCATCCCACATGCTCCTATGAATGGTCAAGGCCAGTGGTGTCTGACTCCTTCCTGATTAGTTGCATTTGAGCCACATGGAGCAGTGGTATAATTGTATTTTGTGGTTTTATCTTTCTTTCATGTTCGGCGTTATCTGCCAGGGCATGGTTGACTCAGCATGGCTATGTTTGGGTTGTGGTTGTTCCAATGGCTCCGTTCTCCTGCAGGATATGTTGCAATGTGATTTGGCTGTGGGAATGGAAGGACATTCACTGCTATCTGCTCTCCCTGTGTGGGTGGGTCACTTCTTTCCCGCTGTACATTGGGACTTGTGTGTGGGCGTCGTGATTGTGAACACCTGTTCTCAGGCAGCAGGGTTTCTCCATTTTGGACATGGCATGGCTTGTTGTTGCGTGCAGGATGGTATAGATATTGTTTGTTGTGACTGGCGTGCCTTTTGCGGTCAATGTCCATTGTTTGTGCAGTTCTGTCGCAGCTGCCGTGTGCTTCTCCATGCTTTGCACACAGGTGTGAGTCCTCTTCCGACGTCACTTTGCTCCCCTGTAAGGCACACTTGTGTGACTACGTTTTGGCAACTGTGAGTTGTCGGTTGTGGTCATGGTTGACGCAGGGGGACCACGTGACTTGTGCCTTCAGGGTGGGGCTGGTGTGTGTGGTGTGTTGTTGTGACCCTGCGGTGTTTGTGTGCAGCCCATGCGTGGCGCTGTCGTTGGCCTCTGCGTTGTGCGCATGTGCGTCATCGCCAGGGCGCTGCGGTGCCATGCCGGGTACGTCACCTCCTGTTCCGGGGTATTGGGTGCCCAAGATGTTGCGGGTTGATTATATTTTACAGGTGGGATATGTGTGGGTACAGTGTTGGATGTGTCCTGTCCCCACAGGGGTGTCTAGGGGGCCCATGTACAGTTTTTCCGCCCTTGTATTGTGTGCGGTATTTGCATGCCCTTGTTGTGTGTCTGCCTACCTGCGTCGTCGTTGCGCGTTCACTCCTAGCTGCTGCATCAGGTACAGCATTGGGATGGCCTGTAGTGCAGGATTCATGTCGGAGTAGGCCGGGTTGGTGTTTCTGTGGTCGACAATGTGGTTTCCGCCTCCTGTTCTCGTGCAGTGTCTCTTTGCCGGTGAGGCTGTTTGGTTGTGTCATGGTAATTTGTACGCCGGGCGGTACGTCATTTCGTCGGACGGTGTGCCTCCGTTGGCTGGCGCCGCAACGTAAACGGGCGCACTTTGATGGCGGGCGGCGTCGCAGGCTTGCGGGCGGTATTAGCCTGACTTTTCACATCCTAATTTGGCGGGAGTGCGGGCAGTTGCTGGCGGACGGTAACTAGCGGTTTTTACCTCCGACGGCACGGCGGTAGTGTTTCCGCCCACCATCGTAATGACCCCCAAATATCTTTACAAATACATAATTATGATCCAAAAAATATTTATTAATAATTTATAAATAAATTACTTCACACCATATTCCACTATAAATGTACAAAGAACTCATACAAATTTGACAGAATTAAATATTTACCAATTAAATATTTATACTTTTCAAACAATTAATAATTAAATATTATTAAATAAATTGCCACAAACAACACTATAAAATAGACATATAAAATGAATACTAATAAATAAAAAATATTAATTACTTTATTTTAATTAAATTACTACCCAACCTATTCCCCTATAAACCTACAACCCACTTCTTAACAAAATAACACGTTTAACTTAATTATCAATTTAATAATTAAAAAAATTAATAATCCATTAATAATAATAAGTAATAACTTAGGGGCCCATTAGGATGGCGGGCGGAAGCACCACCGCCGTGCTGGAGGATGCAAAAAGCACCAGTTACCGTCCGCCCGCCACAGCACACACGCCCGCCCAATTAGGATGCGAAAAGACAGCCAAACACCGCCCGTAGGCCAGCTACGCCCTCCGCCATCAAAGTGCGCCCGTCCACGGAGCGGCGCGGCCCAATGGAGACACAACGCCCGACGAAATCACGTACCGCCCGGCCTACAAATTACGATGCCAGAACCAAACAGAGACACCGCACGTGAAAGCAAGGCGGAAAACCGAACGCACAGTACGGATAGTAAAGAGGCGGACCCCCCGAGCATGAATCCAGCACTGCAGGCCCTCCCCATGCTCTACCTGATGCAGCACCCAGGAGTCAACGCACCGCGGCGACGCAGGTAGGCAGACACACAACAGGGGCACGCAAACAGCGCACACAGCGCAAGGGCGGGAAAACTGTATATGGCCCCCCCCGACAACCCTGCGTGGACACAACACATCCACCACTGCACCCACACATGCGCACAACGCAGAGTCCAACGGCAGCGTAATGCATGCACCGCACACAAACACAGGGTCACAACCAAACACCACACACACCAGCACCACCCAGAACGCACATGTCACGTGACAGCCCTGCCACAGTCATGTCCCCAACCGGCAATTCACTGTTGCCAACCTGACGTCACACAAGTGACCCGAACATGTCAGTGACGTCACGCCACATTAGGACACACCCCTGTGTGCAAAACACGGTGAAGCACACAGCGGAGGCAAAATCACCCAGCAGAATATGGACCCCGTCGGGAAAAGGTACGCCAGTACCACACAGAAACACCGATGCCACCCTGCACCCAATAACAAGACATGCAATACGTAACATCAAAGATACCGGGGACAGACAACAGGTGGTACCAATTATAACACAAGGCCCAACGTATAGCGGAAACGCAGCCTGCTGCCCACACACGGGAGAGGAGACAGCACCGAATGACCTTCCATTCCCACTGTGAAACCACATCCCGACTAAACAAGCCGGAGACAACAGTCATTGCACCAAACAAAGCCCAACACAGGCATGCAGAGGGAAGCGGCCACAGGGCAGATAGCGCATAACACCAAAGAACATTCAGAACGGGAGGAAGAAATGATAACACTCCCCATGTGGTTCACATGCAAGTAATCTGGAAGGAGTCAGACACCACTGACCTTGACCATTCAGAGAAGCATGTGGGATGAGGGCCCGTGTCCTCCGCACAAGCCAACATAACACAAGTCCTGCCTCCCTACGACATTACAGAATTCCCAGCAACATCGGAGGTTGCACTCTGCAGACTGCACAGACAGCCGGAGCAAGCCACCACAGCGCCCTGCAGCAAAATGGCACTTGCACCACACCTACCCAACTACGCCGGACAGATCAAGCTGTACAAACATAACCTGATACAGATATTGGGATGTGACAATCTGGCCTTGCTGAACGTAAGTTACCGACTAACTTACCGCATCGCATTGTTCAGCTGCGTCATCCCCGTCTTCTACTGTCGGAGGTGTCCCTTCTACTATCCTGTGGAGTTATGTCTCTCCAACCCGGCATGTCCAAGGGCGGACCTGCTACAACTATTCAACCCCCTGGACGCCCACGACAGGGTCTGTTCAGCCTATGGGGGCATGGCGTATGTGGCGACTATCGGACCCACACTGCAATGGGACCACTGTGCCTCCACACGACGGATAATGGATTACAGTTACATCGAATGCCATCCAACATGTCCCATCATGCTCCTACAAGGGACAACTCACGACCAACACCTTGACAGCCACCATCTGCTACATTGGATGGCAACCATGTCCACCACCAATGCCATGGAAGCCCTGCTGGAAGGTATTGCATTCCTGACAACCTGTCAATTCGTTGGGCCCCGTCGCCATACCCCCAATTGAGCAATGATGTCCCACACCGTACCCATGCTTGGCTTACGCACGGACTAGGCAGTTACCAGTACAACAACTATACCATGCAACCTGCAACTGACACCACAACAACAACTACACTGCCATGACATCTGATACTATTTGGGAAATGCACCCTGTTCCTCATCACATCCAGTAACTCTGCATGAACAGGGGGAGGCAGAGGCATGGGATTTGTGTATGGCAACCACATGGACAGAACTGCACGTACAACCATGCCATGATATGGATCCTGCGCCCATGAACATATGCACCTGTCAGTGGACAGCAATCGTCCTGCTGTAGTATGTGAGAGCTGTCACCACACCTCCCTCTGAACGTCCGTGCCAGGACCTTTGCATGGACACCAAGTGCATCCACCAACAACATGAGCCCAGTGACTGTGACATGGCCAGTACCCACCACATCGCAACAACAAGTGGGACGCCGTTGCATGCACGTAAGCCCATGCCCTGATGTCACCTCCACGCACGTGTGTATTAGTAACTATAGCAGCAAACCTGTAACATGGAACTGAGATGCACTGTGCCCATGATGACAAGCGGACTGGTAGGCTACATGTATACTGTCTGTGTCAAAGTCAGCAGCACCACAGTAATTAGCAAATGTACATTAGCACACCAACGGCTAAGCAGTTGTAACTCTGAAGCCCACATCCCACAGTCAACAACTAATCACTGTACCCCTACACCCTATGCTATGTGTAATCATGCTGAGTATATCCTCCACATGCACTTCGCTGCCAGTAGTGTTCACTATACTGCATCACAGAGGACATAAGTCCCAATACATGGCTTGAAGCAACAATGTGTCTCTGCTGATTCATTTCACAAGTACGAATGAGAGAGGATGAGAGTGTGTGAAGTACACGGCAGTCGTGAGATTACCATGTAGTCCACTGTCATTGGATGTCAACGCAAATGAGTAGCACAACTGTGGGAGACACACATGTGTCATGTGAAGCGGGAGTTACGCATGGCTCAGGTGGGTGGGTGTGATGGGTAGGTGGGCACATGCAATGTTGAAACACGCTGTGTTGGGAGGACTCAGGAACAGTACATTGGCGCACTCCTGGGAATCTGTAAAGACCACCTGTCTGGTGACGAATGTGAACTCGTGTGTGCACAACGGGCGGGCACACGAACAATGCCGCATCAAGTGTAGACGTCAGCCCCCCTCACTGGACATGCCGGATACTGCTGCGCGTCTGCCAGGCCCTTGCCAAGGCACTCACATCCCCTGTCGACCTGGTGTATCCCCAACATCGTCCACTTGCACAGGCAATACAGGGCACGGGATGGCAGTAGAGCATGGTGGGTGAGAGGTCATGGCGCGCTCATCCTTGTCACATCACGCAGGCAACACATCCACAATGTGTAGTATGGCACAAGTCAAATGGAAGTAGTGGGGGGACGCACACATCACAAGCAGCAGTGACGTCACGGAAGGTGGTTCGCACCATCCCACCCATTGACAATACACCCACACACGTTACATGCCATTGCAACAGAGAAGCCAGCGCGTGCACAAGCAGCTCCAAGCTCGCCCCAGAGAGGCCAAAGAGTGAATGTGTGGGGCCATGAGCTCCAGTTGGACGCGGACTGGCCCGCTAGGGCAGCTACAGCCTCTGTGTGTTGCAGGTGGTGTATCCGGACTGCGGAGCCTGTCATGCATTGTCAATGTTGCCCGGGTCTCGAGTCGGGGCACCACGCATGTGGACGGCGTCCCGCCACTAATTATACCGTGAGACAGACCACTTGTTCAACTGGACCCACACATACACTCCTTGGCCTCTCTGGGGCGAGCTTGGAGCTGCTTGTGCATGCACTAGCTTCTCATGTGCAAATGCATACTGGAGTGAGCGAGGGGAGGCCATGAGGACAGTGTAAAAGATAACTGTTTGACTTTCAGTTAGTTTAAGGAATGCCCCTGATGTGGTCAGAAAAAGACATGTCTCGTGTGTATTGCAACTAGTAGATAAGCCGATGACCTTCCCATGTCTTGCATGTAGCCCCGCACCTAGCCCCGCACACTCGACACATCAAAAAGAGTACCAGCACCACATACTTCCCATTCGAAGCACTGACTGGGGGTGACAACCATTGGACAGTCTTGTGTAGTCCACCCACGCGTACATGTGGGCCCTCCATGATCCATGTCACCTGCGGCAAAGTGATGTCATGGGCAATGACGGAAGTGAGCAGAGCTGTCTGCCCCACGCACAGACGGTGCATCAGCTCAACAGACCCAGCACTGAGTGCAGCAGGGGTCACATGTGCAGGGGCAGTTGTGCCTGGTGTGAATGCACATGCACATAGACAGCACATCGAGCAATGTGTAGCCTGCCCACATCTACTGTCCATTGTCAGGCTGACCTAGAAAAAGATCACAAGGCAACACATCTGTGTGGGTGTACCCACTGTGACCAACACTGCGCAACCATCAGCGTACTCGCCCTGTGCATGGCCCACCCCGCAACGAAGGTCACATTCAGTGCCACTATCTCTCACACACATCCCTATCACGAGTCATGGTGTGTCCAATCGACAGTGCAGAGTAAGCGCTCATCCGGGGGTCCTGAACAGGAGACACATGTATCCCACTAGGCAGTCTGTGTCGGCACCTACTGGCATTGTGCAGTCAATGTGCAGGCCAGGCCTGCTGGGACTGAGAAGGGCAGCATGGCCCCAGCCTGACTTCCACACGACCGACAAGTGCACTGAGACCTGCATTGCCAATTGTCTGTGTCACTGGATGTCTGACATGAAGTTGCCATGTACCACCACTCGGGAGGGACAGACAGGTCAAAGCGCCCGAGAGCTCACATACCCATGCCACCTGCAGCCAGCATGGTGAGCAGTGCATGTTTGTACTCCACAGGCTCTGACTCATAGTGCTGAGGAGCAACGACATGTGTGTCCCCCACATGCACACCCACACACACTGCAGTTGTCTCTCACACACAACTTTCGCAAGGAATAGCCATGTGCAGTGTGCGTGGAGCACGGAATCCAGGTTCTCCAGCTCCTCGCCGGTGAGTGGACCTGGACATGTCCTCAGCATCATCCACGTGTAGGTGGAGTGGTGGCAGCAGCAGGTGTCGTCGAGGGGTGCCAGGTAGCTGTGGTTATGCCTGTCCCACTCACACACACATATTACCCCCTGGGGCCGTTTCAGTGGGTACAAGCTGCTGCGATTCGTGTACCATGTCTGGCAGCTTCAATTGCAGACGTTGGCCTGCTCCCAGCTGGCCATGGACGCCTACCTCCACAGTGGAACACGCAGGGTGCAACCGCGAGGGTCATTGGAGTTGCCCGTAAGGGCCTGGCCCATGCCGGGTACAGTCCGCTGATGCCATGTGCACCACACAGTATAATGTGCGCAATGCATCTGCAGGTGTGGCCATGATTTGCATGTGGGTGCAGGTCCACAATGGACAGGGCCACAACATGCTGTGTGCATAGGCAGGGACGGCCAGTGCTCAGCCTCCACATGTATGTAGGAACATCATCATGTACACATTGGCATGGGAGCATGGGATATGCATATGCACACACATGCCATCTTTCACAATGTACATCTGCCACTTGGCACGTGCAATGTTACGTGTCACTTGTGATGTGTAGTTGCAAGCACACAGCCGTGTTGGCATGGGGCTGTCAATGTGTACACCTGTCAATGTTTCTGGAGGTGTGATCCGTACAGTGCTGTACATAGGGTGCAGTAGGGACATCAATGACTGTCTCATATCCCCTCGTGCCACAGGTCCCAATTGTTTTGGCCGCTCAGCCTGTGTCCATAGCGTTGTTGGTGTGTGCCCTACACACCCAGCCTCAGAAGCAGTGTGATGCACAGCAGCTAGTCATGTTGCCGTGGTGTTGCAGTTTACCGAATATGCAGTCTGTTACCATCAGCATGCCTTACAAGTTGTTAAGGCCTAACTCCCCATGTGCATGCTCATAGCAATGGTGTGTGTCACTGCCCATTGCTATTGGCAGGGGACCTGTGTACGTGTATTGTGGCTGTGCTGTCCCTACTTGTCAGCCGTTCTGTCATTCAATTGCCTGCTCAGTCATTTATGTTTTGTGTATGTGAATATGCCATGTGGCGTGTTGCTTTGACATGTGTTCACTTCCATCTTTCCTAGGCGGAGACCAAACATTCATCGCCCCTACCAATTGCTGTCAGACATGGTGGATGTGGAGGTCATCCGCAAATATTGTCTGGACCGACCCACCCTGCATCGTCTATGTGCCTTGTTGGAACCCCACCTCCGTCCTCGCAGGGTGTATCCAACAGCATTCACCCCCACGGCTAAGGTGATGGCTGCACTGCATTTCTTCGCCACTGGGTCATTCCAGCGCACAGTGGGCAGTGGAGGTGGGATGTCCCAACCCATGTTCAGCATGGTGCTCAGGGATGTACTGTCAGCCATGATGCTGTACAGGAACAGATACATCCGCTTCCCCAGGGCTCGTGAATTGGCGGCAGTGAAGGGTGCATTCTATGCTCTTGGACGAATCCCCCACGTCGTTGGTGCAATAGACTGCACCCATGTTGGCCTTGTTGCACCACAGGCCACCGAGCACCTCTACCGCAACCGGAAGCACACGCACTCCCTGAATGTGCAAGTGGTGTGCCTTGCGGACATGGTGATTACACACGTGTGTGCGAAATTCCCAGGATCGGCCCATGACGCGCACATCATGCGCAACAGCATCCTACCACGTCTGATGACCAATCTGCAACCGGACCGTGGCTGGATTGTTGGTGAGTATGTGGAGTAGTGTAGCGTGCTGGCTGTGCGATGCTGTCTTGTGTCCAGTTGGAATTGCAACGGTTCTCTGTGTCCCTCACACCCAGGTGACTCTGCTTACCCGAATGGACCCTGGCTGCTCAGCCCATTACGACGTCCTGGGAGCCCAGCTGATGTCCGCTACAATGAGGCACATGGGAGGACCAGACGTGTGGTTGAGCGGACCTTTGGCCTCCTCAAGTCCAGGTTCAGATGCCTGGACCGCACCGAGGGCGCACTGGCATACTCCCCACAGAAGGTGTGCCAGATAATTGTGGCTTGCTGCATGCTGCACAATCTGGCGATCCGCAAGCAGATCCCCCTAATTGTGGATGACTGAGATCAACCAGGGCCCCAGCCTGCACACCAGGACAGCTCCAGTGAAGAGGACAGTGGAGAGGATGAAGCTGTGAATGTGCGTCAGCAGCTCATCGCCCGCTACTTCACTTGACGGTGAGTGACCATGTACGACGGCTGATGTAGCTGTAGTTGTGCAGGTGTATGTGTGCTCTGTTACGGGGGCCTTTTGTTCACTGAGTGCTGTGTGTCAATGGTCCATGTCCAGGTTGGTATGCCACTGACAGTGGCTGTAGCATTGTGCCCTGTTGCTCTGTGAGATGTGTGTGCATTGCTTGTAGTTGGTGACAAGTACTGTGTGATGAGTGTGTGACACACTCATTGAATGTACTCTTGTTCTGTTTTTCACCCCTAGGTCCCTGCAGCCTCTCCTGTCCCATCGACATGCCACTCAGCAGATGCATTTCTGCTCATGGTGGCGATTGCACATCGTGGAATAAACCCAAGACACATTAAGCCGATTGTGATCAAGGTGTATTTATTAACAGCGGTGACATGTGATTGTGTGCAAGGTGATGACAAATGTGGTGCATGCTGTGACAATGAGTTGACGGTCATGGCTGCGTGATGGTCAAGGTGTACCCATGGAGTTCTATGTCCACAGTCCAACAGACACATGCCATTCACATGGCAGTGTGGGGTAGGATCGTATTACAAGTCAATGCAGTAGGTGGTCAAGGTGGCTGGCTGACTCACTGGCGTTTGGTGCGGGCGAAGTCCTCTCTGGACACCTGTTTCCTCTTCGGACAGCCCCTTCCACGTTTGGTAGGGGGGGTGTTGATGTTCCGCTGGTGGTGGTTGAGGAGTGCTCACTCGCTGTGGACACAGGGGAACGCGATGCTGCACGAACCTGCGCCACAGCAGGTGGTGGCGGAGGTGGTGTTGCTGGCCTTGCTTGTGCCCTCCCCCACCACCAGCTGGCCCATGAGGGCCGCGATTTGGGCCATATGGGCGTCCATGGACCTCAACACCGCAAGGACCTCCCGCGTGTCGCTTGCCGACCTGGCCCATTCGCCTTGGGCCTCTTCATAGGCCCCAAGGACTCTGTCGATTGGCGGCAGGGCTTGGCTCCCAGGCACAGTTGGTGTTGGCCTGGCCCTGCTCCTCCTCCAAGTACTGCTGCCACCGACCTGCCCACTAGCCACATTGCTCACCACGGTCCTCGCTCTGGCTCCCAGGGTGGAGCCCGACGGCCGTGCCGACCCTTGCGCAGGGGCTGTGGCGAGGGATGGCGTGGTGGTGGTGGTTGCGGCGGTGGTGGTGGTTGCGGCGGTGGTGGTGGCCGCAACGGCTGTGGCAGCAGGGGTCTGTGACTGGTCAGCAGCCCTGGGTGATGTGTTGGTGGGCAGGAGGGGCCCTGGGGAGCGGTTGTGCCCTGCCACTCCAGATGGGCCTGCTGGGTGGTCCGTGTCCGGAGAGGTGTCCAGCTCCTCTACATCCGTGAGTCCGGGTCGGGGGCTTGCGGACTGGCTGTGCTGGCTGCTGTCACCCTCTCCAGCATCCAGCAGTTCGGCACCTGTGGGGAGAATGAGATGGGTCATTGTGTTGCACCTAGCAAAGTATGTATTGGTTGTCTGACATTCACAGTTCGTGCACTGTCGTGCACAGGTTTCCCAATGGCGTGTGTGTGGATGTACGATGTGTGTATGCGTGGGCTAGGCAATGGGTCTGTGTGATGTGGACATGTGGCATGGGACGGATTAGCAATGCCGATGGGTGTGTGTTGCTATGCTCCTACATTTTGTGGCTCGTGTGTATGCGTGCTCCAGGACCATCGACGATGTTGGGTTGAACGATGGTTTAGGGGGAGGGATGGAACACTTAGGTACGCTGATGCCAAAAGGGGGTACAGCCCCCTAAACGCTCTTGGGTTGAAATATGCTTTTGGGGTACATGCTGTGGGTAATGGGTGCAGAACGTGACATGTGTTCTGGCAACGTGACAGTGCATAGACAAAGGTGTGTGTCTGTCTCACATGGCCGGAATATCTGCTGACTGTTATCATTCATGGACATCACATTGGTAGCAATGTTGTGAGTTCGTGCTTGCTGTGTGCCACACGACGTATTGCAGATGGGCCAATTCCTTTGTGTGCGTGCTGCCCTGGTACATGTGCATCAGTGCTGTGCTCTTGGGGTGTTGACTATATTATGTGTGTCGTTACTCGCAGTGTGACGTGCGCTTCGGTCACTGCAGCCACTTGATTTGTCATGGGCAGGTATCTTTGCATGTCTACTGTATGAGGGCCAGCTGTTCGGATGTCATACCTTTCATGACATTGTGGCTGTGAGATGAGATGGATGATATGTTGAATGTGCATTGTGTGCCTGTGTGTTTCATGGGTCCAGTTGTCTTTGTGTGCAATATTGTGGTTCCAAGCTGGTACTTCTAGTAAGGTCTGTCTTACATGAGCGTTGTTGTCCGATGTGTGGGTGACAGGCAATAAGGACTACATGGACAAGACTTCGATGGTGTTGCTGATGTGTGTGATGGGTGGCACAGTGCATGCCGTGTGGGTCTGTACTCCAGTGGGACTTGTGCATGCAGACGTGGCTCCTTGGGTGTTGCTGTATCTGGGATGGGTCATGTGGGGTATGACTCTGTAATACATGTCCGTGTGCACATTGGTCACATGATTGTGACTGGGAGCAGTGCTGCGTGTTCCTCTGCTACGTGACATGTCCCATGTGTCAGTCGTAGTACAGTCCTCATGCCTACAGACACCCGCCCTGTACAGTTTCCCACCTACAGGTTGTTTTTGAGTGCGCAATGCAATGGATGCCACATGGTGCTGGGAGGGAGGGGTGCTCCACCTTGCTGGTCTGTGGGAGTGGGGGCCTGGTGGGTGTTGTACTTCAGCTGTCCCCCTCCGACCCACTGACTTTGTGTTCCGGCTACTTACCTGTTACTTGTTGGTTACTGCAGCTGTGCCTGACACATGGGTGTGGGGAGTGCTCCACCTTGCTGGTCTGTGGGAGTGGGGGCCTGGTGGGTGTTGTACTTCAGCTGTCCCCCCTCCGACCCACTGACTTTGTGTTCCGGCTACTTACCTGTTACTTGTTGGTTACTGCAGCTGTGCCTGACACATGGGTGTGGGGAGTGCTCCACCTTGCTGGTCTGTGGGAGTGGGGGCCTGGTGGGTGTTGTACTTCAGCTGTCCCCCCTCCGACCCACTGACTTTGTGTTCCGGCTACTTACCTGTTAGATGTTGGTTACTGCAGCTGTGCCTGACACATGGGTGTGGGGAGTGCTCCACCTTGCTGCGCTGTGGGAGTGGGGGCCTGGTGGGTGTTGTACTTCAGCTGTCCCCCTCCGACCCACTGACTTTGTGTTCCGGCTACTTACCTGTTACTTGTTGGTTAGTGCAGCTATGGCTGACACATGGGTGTGGGTGTGGGAGTGCTCCTTCTGGCGCTTCTGGAGTACAGGGGGACCTGGTGGGAGTGCGGTGCTGGCTGACTGTACACATGCCCCCATGGTTTTGTTAGTTGGTAGCTTTGGGCTGAGTGTGTGTGAGTGTCTGTTGCATGTGTGGGTGATGTCTTGTGTATTGTGTACTGGACATGGGGGTGTTTGTCCCTAGGAGCTATGGCATGGTGGTAGTGCATGTGATTACATAGTGGTGTGCTGGTATACGTTTGTTTGTACTTACCAGCCTCCACTCCCCCTGGTAATCCGGTGAGGATCTCCGGATGTATGATGACTCGCACCTTCTCCTCCCACGCCTTGAAGGTCTTGAATAGCGCGGGATTCCCTCCGCCAGTCCTGGCAGCCAGCTCTCGATTTTTGGTCTCCTTCTTCTTGACCACGCTTTTGAGGTCGTTCCACCTTTTGTTAATTTCTCCTCTGTTGCGTGGAACGTTCCCGACTGCATTGACCTGGTCTACGATCCTGCTCCACAACCGGTTTCTGGTGGATAGTGGTGTCTGTTGGACCTGGTTGCCATAGATTTGTGGGTGCACCTTGACGATCTCGTCGACCATGACCGTCAACTCGGTGGCAGTGAACTTGGGCATTCTGTGTGGTGCCATGGTGTGTGTTTTGGTGTTTGTGGTGCTGGTGCGGTGTGTGGTGTGTGATGTGCAGGGGGTTTGTGTTGCCGGTGTTTGGTGGTGGTGGTGGTGGTGATGGGTGTGATGGGTGCGTGTCTGTGGTGTGCTGCTGTCCTTTCTGTCTCGCTGTGTTGTGTGCTTTCGTCCTCAGTTTGTAATGTTGCAGGGGTTGTGGTCTGTGAAGGGGCTGGTTTTGTACTTACCTATGTGGGTGTGTCATGATGGTCTGTTGTTTTCAGGTGTGTTGTGGCTGGTGTTCTGGGATTTGTAGTTGATTTGTTTGTCCAGGGGGGTGTTTCAGGGATGTGTACTGTGTTTGGGTTTTTGTGCGTGGGTTGCTGTGTGGACTTGTTAGCCATGTTGTGTGTGTTTGTTTTCGTCAGCGGATGGTTTCTGTGCATGGACGTGGCCGCCAGGGCTTCCGCCGTGTCCATTTTCGTCACTGTTGTTTGCGCTGGCGGGCGGTGTATTTGTGGATTTCCCGCGCTCATGTCGGTACGATCCTAATTTAACGGGCGGTGTCTCGGTCGTCAGGGCGGGCGGTTTTGGCTTGTCGTGCGTCTTTCCGTCCGTGTCGGGCGGATGGACTTGGACTCGGACATGGGCGGGCGGTTTTTTCTGTTTATTTTCCGCCTCCGGCGGTTTTCGGTTCGCGGCATCGTAATTGCTCGGTCGGTATTCAGACGGTGTAGGCGGGCGGATTTTCGCCACTGTGGTTGTTGGCGGATTTTTCTCCGCCCGACATCGTAATGGACACCTTAATTATAAATACTAATAAATAAAAATTAATAATTACTTTACTATGATTAAATTACTTCCCACCCTATTCCCCCATAAACCCACAACCCGCTCCAAAAAATAAATGATATTTTAATTATCAATTAATCAATTAATAAAAATTAATAACCAATTAATAAGTAATTAATAATAAATAAATTATAAATGCTAATAAATAAACATAAAAAATTACTTTCTTATAATTAAGGGGTCGATAACGATGGCGGTCGGAAAAGCATACCGACCGCCATGGTAGCGGCAAAAAACCGCCCGCATGGCCAACGGGAAAAACGCCGGATACATTACGATGAACCGGCAGAATAATCCGTCCGCGGCGGCGGGAGACAACGAAAAACCGCCCACACTCGCCGGACCAGCTGAAAATCCAACCGCAACGGCCGGATACTCAGCGGAAAAGCCAAGAACCGCCGCCATGCACACGGAGTAACCGCCCGTGACATTATGACATCCCCGTTACCACCATGGTACCTACCTATGAATCCGACCGCATCGTGCGCGAACAGTGATGAATCCGATAGGCAGCGGAAGGGCTGCAGCATAGCCACCGCTGCCGAGGAACCGCTGCGGAGGATCCGCAAAAAAAATGGCGGACGTAGAAAAACACGAAAAAAAATACAAACAATGCACACAGTGAAGTAGACCTGTCCCAATACAAACCAAAAGTGCCCAATAACAACAGCCCCAGAAATTTCAAAATAACCAATCACAGGACAACACACACAACACACCTGACAGCAACATACCAGCTTGCCACACCCCCATAGCCGAGCATAAAACCAGCCCCTCCCTGACCACAATCCTTTGCTACACTCCACAACTGAAGGTCCCAACCCCAGAGAACAAAGGAGAGGCAAAGCTGCACACATCACCACCACAACACACACACCACCTACACCACCCACAACACCCACAACACCCACACAACTGCAACACAGAACATCTGCACAGCACACACCATGGCACCACACAAAATGCCAAAATTCACTGATTCAGAGCTTGCAGTCATGGTAGATGAGATAATAAGAGTTGAACCACAACTCTATGGCAACATGGTCCAACACACCCCATTAGCCACAAGAACTCAAATGTGGGTGAGGATAGTCAATAAGGTCAATGCAGTAGGGACCACCCCCGCAACAAGCAGGAAATACAGAAGCGGTGGCATGACCTGAAGACCGTGGTGAAGAGGAAGAGGGCCAAGAACCGTCAGCTGGCTGACGGGACTGGTGGAGGCACTCCCATCCCACCCAAACCATACAGTCCGTGGGAGGAGAAGGTCCTTGGAATCCTACATCCAGAGAGTCTTGAAGGAATCCGCAGGGGACTGGAAGCTGGTAAGTACAAACCAATGAATATCATCACATTGCCATGTACCGTCTTGCACAACTTCAAACCCACAACCCCTAGGCCAAAGGACATTCGTCTGACCCACAATACCCAAAACAGGTCACACAGATGTAACCACCACTCAACCTGATAAAGCACAAAGCTAAACAAAATCAACTGGGTTGCATGTGCACAGACAAAAAGCACTACAACACACACCAGGCCCCCTCTCCCACCCCTCAGCAGGATGGAGCACCCCACCCAGAAGCATGTGTCAGCCATTGAACGCTCCCCACCACCTAACAGGTAGGTAGCCATCTTCACAGGGATGGGGAATGTGTATCTGGAGGCAGCACAACAACTCCCAACAGGCCCCCTCTCCCACCCCTCAGCAGGATGGAGCACCCCACCCAGAAGCATGTGTCAGCCATTGAACGCTCCCCCACCACCTAACAGGTAGGTAGCCATCTTCACAGGGATGGGGAATGTGTATCTGGAGGCAGCACAACAACTCCCAACAGGCCCCCTCTCACACCCCTCAGCAGGATGGAGCACCCCACCCAGAAGCATGTGTCAGCCATTGAACGCTCCCCCACCACCTAACAGGTAGGTAGCCATCTTCACAGGGATGGGGAATGTGTATCTGGAGGCAGCACAACAACTCCCAACAGGCCCCCCTCTCACACCCCTCAGCAGGATGGAGCACCCCACCCAGAAGCATGTGTCAGCCATTGAACGCTCCCCCACCACCTAACAGGTAGGTAGCCATCTTCACAGGGATGGGGAATGTGTATCTGGAGGCAGCACTACAACACACACCAGGCCCCCTCTCCCAGCCCTCAGCAGGATGGAGCACCCCACCCAGAAGCATGTGTCAGCCATTGAACGCTCCCCCACCACCTAACAGGTAGGTAGCCATCTTCACAGGGATGGGGAATGTGTATCTGGAGGCAGCACAACAACTCCCAACAGGCCCCCTCTCCCACCCCTCAGCAGGATGGAGCACCCCACCCAGAAGCATGTGTCAGCCATTGAACGCTCCCCCACCACCTAACAGGTAGGTAGCCATCTTCACAGGGATGGGGAATGTGTATCTGGAGGCAGCACAACAACTCCCAACAGGCCCCCTCTCCCACCCCTCAGCAGGATGGAGCACCCCACCCAGAAGCATGTGTCAGCCATTGAACGCTCCCCCACCACCTAACAGGTAGGTAGCCATCTTCACAGGGATGGGGAATGTGTATCTGGAGGCAGCACAACAACTCCCAACAGGCCCCCTCTCACACCCCTCAGCAGGATGGAGCACCCCACCCAGAAGCATGTGTCAGCCATTGAACGCTCCCCCACCACCTAACAGGTAGGTAGCCATCTTCACAGGGATGGGGAATGTGTATCTGGAGGCAGCACAACAACTCCCAACAGGCCCCCTCTCCCACCCCTCAGCAGGATGGAGCACCCCACCCAGAAGCATGTGTCAGCCATTGAACGCTCCCCCACCACCTAACAGGTAGGTAGCCATCTTCACAGGGATGGGGAATGTGTATCTGGAGGCAGCACAACAACTCCCAACAGGCCCCCTCTCACACCCCTCAGCAGGATGGAGCACCCCACCCAGAAGCATGTGTCTGTAAGTAAAAACCAAAGTGACACTGCACAGGTAATCAGACAGTGCATGCACCCCACCATCACTCAACAAAAGCATTGAGAGACATGACAACATGAGGCTCTACTTCACACAAAAATAGAAAAGAAAAGCACAGCCATTGACAGGATGCAGACAGCTCAGCGTACGTAACTGTGACAGAAACAGAACTGTGACTCTCAACAAATATGTCCAAGCAAACGGGCCTCTGACATGCATCACCCAGACTTCCCTCTGTAGCGTACATGGGTGCTGATCATGAAGGACCATGTGAAAAACAAACTAGCATGGTCTGCTGTATAAAGAAATACAAGCACAGGACATGTCAACGGTATGCATGTGATGACAATGGCTAGTCCATGCACACAGGTAATGTCTGCCAGGCAGAGTGATCAGCAAAGATGCTGAACATCAACTTGTAGTCATGCCAGTTGTCAGATGACAACCTCACATTGAAATCACCAATACTAGACGTGTGGCATGCTAACCAATCACAGGTCACACCATTGTGAAATGATGAATGTAACTCCACTTCATGGCATGAGGCACATCACTGTGCAGACATACAATGTGTGAAAAAGGCAACTGTGTGTAGCATAACATGTAAATAAGAGACATCAAACACAGCAACCCTGAGGTGTGTAAGGCAATTACCATCTACTTCCTGTCCCACAGGTGACCAACAACTGACTGCAGAGGATGACAACCTCAACCAGCACAGCCAGTCACCAGCTCCCGAACATCTCCCTCGGATGCAGACTCCCTGGATAATGAGGAGGAGGAGGACCAACCCGGACCATCTGGTGTGGCAGGGCGTAATGTGTCCCAGGACCCCACAGCCCCACCACCCTCAGCAACAACATCAACGCAGAGCCCTGCTGCAACGACCTGTGCCACCACCACCTCCACCACCACTACCACTACCACTGCTGCCTGCAACACTCGCCCTGCTCCAGAGGCCAACCAGACCACAACAACTGCGGAGGTACGGGAGAGTAGGCCGGTGCCCACAGGAGGGAGGCAACAGGGCCGTGACAGCAGGCCAGGTGTGAGGACAAGGCTGACCCAAAGGGAACAAGACCCTGGCACTGAATCACTGGCACACATTCACAGAGTTGTGGGGGCCTATGAACACGCCCAGGGACAGTTGAGGCAGGCTCAGCAGGATGCCCGTGAGCAACAACAGATGCTGCGCTCAATTGACAACCGCATGGGCCAACTCGTGGCCTGCATGGGCCAAATCAGGGACCTCCTGGGCCAGCTAGTGGGGGTCCTCAGGGACAGGCATGCGGCACTGCCAACACCTACAGCTCCCTCCGTTGTGCCGCAGGATGACAGACCCCCATCCTCCCCTGCGTCCAGCGAGCATGGGGACTCATCAGACACCACTGGCCATGCACCTGTGTCCCCCCTGCCAAAAGAGCAAGGGGCCGCCCGAAAAAATCATTGGGAGCATCCCGTGGCAAAGCACCTGGCAAAAGCCAGTCAAGTAGCCAGCCATGATGGCACCACTCTTCACCCTGCTGTGTACCCTGCAGACTGTCCCCACACACAATGCCGTGGGAATGGCAAATGACTGTTGGACTGTGTTACCATACTGATCTAGTGTATACTCTATTGTCTCATCTACCATCACTGACAAATCTGTTATTCACCATTCACAAATCTGTAAATATCCACATCTACATCACATGTATCCACTGTAAATAAACACTAATAACGCACCAATGTAGTTGTCACTGTTCCATGTTCATCACAGTATGTTAACTCACACCCATGATTACAATGTCACAGGAGCAGGGATACTCCGCAGGCAAGTAGAGGCTGAAGGGACCTAGGAAAACACAACAGAACATCAGTTGCTACTCAGGTGGTGGACTAACAACCATCACACAACACAGCACATCAAGGTACGACAATCTGCACATGTCACAAGGAGCAACTGTACCAACATAGACATCAAGTAGCTGTGTCAAAAGATCCCTTACCATACACATCTGCAGCCAGCACTGACTCTGCAACATGCTGTAGTCACAAAACTCACATACACATATTCACCAAGCACAACATCATCAGACAACAGCCAGTTTTGACATTGCCACTGACCATCAAGTGAAGTAGTTGTTGATGAGCTGCTGACGCTGTCCAACACCTTCCTCCTCTCCACTATCCTCGTCACTTGACATTTGGGTGTTTGCAGGTGGGGGCTGTGGCTGGTCATCATCATCCTGGATTAAGGGGATCCCCTTCCGCACGGCCAGGTTGTGTAGCATGCAGCATGCTACCACTATCTGACACACCTTGACGGGTGAGTACTGCAGAGCCCCTCCGGTCTTGTCGAGGCATCGAAAACGCGATTTCAGGAGTCCAAATGTTCGCTCAATGACCCGACGTGTCCTCCCATGGGCATTGTTGTAGCGCACTTCAGCTGGTGTCCTGGGATTACGAAGTGGACTCAGCAACCAAGGTCCGTTGGGATATGCAGAGTCACCTAAGTGTGAAAGACACATACAGATTGAGTGTCTGACATGTGTCCGAGGACAGCATGGCACACAAACAGCACACGACTCGACCCTTTGTACTCATCCACAATCCATGCCCGCTCCAGCGCCAGATTGGCCATCAGCTGTGGTAAAATGCTGTTGCGCATTATGTGTGAATCGTGGGCTGATCCTGGAAACTTTGCACAAACGTGTGAGATGACCATATCTGCCTGGCACACCACCTGCACATTGATGGAATGATAATGTTTCCTATTTCGGTAAATATGCTCCCGTGCTTGGGGTGGAATCAGGGAAACATGTGTGCCATCTATTGCACCAACTACATTAGGAATGTGTCCAAGTGCATAAAATTCGCCCTTCACATCCGCCAACTCCTGCCGCCTGGGGAAATGTATGAATTGGTCCCTGTGTTGCATCATAGCCAACAGGACATCACGTAGCACCATGCTGAATGTTGGTTGGGACATCCCCCTGCAATGCCCACAGTTTGCTGGAAGGATCCCGTAGCCACGAAATGTAGGAATGCCATCACCTTTGCCGTTGCCGTGAGTGCTGTTGGGTATGTCCTGCGTGGAAGCAGGTGTGGCTCCAATATTGCACAAAGTTCCAGGAGGTTTGTCCGATCCAGACGGAATCGCCTTATGATGTCGGTATCCTCCATGTTAGCCAGCAGGGTGAAGGTACGAAACACATTAGGTCGCCTCCTAGGTGAGATGAAAGGGGACACGTCATAGCAACATAAATTAGGATGTGCACAAATTCATAAAGTCCGTCCTGTCACGGCGCTAACATTGACTGTCATCCCTGAAAGCACACAGTGCAATTCAGTGTTGTCCCAACATGAGACAGATTAATTGTACAACTGTCATGGATGTGCACAGTCAGTAGACACAATACGAACACTGTCTATGTGAATGCCAAGAGTCACATATCGAGCTGAGGTGGACTCAGCCTTGGGTGTACATGACACAGGACATGTGTGAAGCAGAGACACTGCTGGCTTCCACGTTGCTGCTGTACCTGCCACACCTCCTTGGCCAATAATTGCAGGGGACACGTCAACAACACAATGTGGATAGATCATTGGGATTGTCTTTGTACTCAGTGCCACTTGAACACACTCAAATTCAATGACATTCACATCCCAAACCCATACATGTGCCAATGTCATCAGTACACAGGCCATATCTGCTGCTGACTTGAATACAAAGTCGGACAGTGACAGATGATGTCACGCCTGTGCAGAGTATGTGTACCACTGTAACAGGCCACCATTACCCCACTGCCCAATACTCTCTACAAGCACACAGATAGCCAATGTGGCACACATTAACAATAGATGAGGGACGTGATCAGCAGGGCCTGTATGCACCCTTAATCTTCCCCCATTTTGGACATTTACATGCAGCATCAAGGAGGGACTGCCCAAGGACACATGTGCACCACAACACATACCATGGTGATACACATCCAGCTGTTTCAAGACACAACAGTGCCACAACACAAACATACAACACTACATGGACAATGCCAAGCCAGTATGCCAACAAGTCTACGCATGAACAGACTGTATGCATTACATATGGACAACTGGCTCAGACACCTGACACCAGTGGATGTAATTTTACACCACATGTCCCAAAGGACATGCATCCTGACCCTCATTCCACACAGGCTGTCAGGCCCAACACAGCATACAATCAATATCCCACATCTAACAAACATGCTGGCTGTGCATGAGTAGTGGGACACTGGTACCTCACATTGACCACATGTCGGAGTTGGATGAGTGTCACAGGCACAACAATCAAGGTACATCTCACCTGTCTTGGGTGCCCACTCCATCCTGATACACCAGCAGATGTGATCCACCCACACAGTGCTGGAATAGATGGTGAGCAAGGATGGCTAGCACCCCATAGCATGCACATACACTAGTGTAGGTGGCAACACACTGCACACGTGTGCCACTTGTGCTGACTATCCAACATTGCAGACAATTCCCGCTAATCAGTGCACTAAGCCTGGGCGTAGTTCGCGAAGTAGCGCTACGCAAAGTGCAGTTCGCACTACGCGAGCTACGCGTAGCACTACGCGAACTGCGTAGTGCACTGTTCGCAATGATTGCACAGTGCCGGATGCTTGAAAGTGGCATCTTGCACAGTGCGAGCTGTCTTTTACTGCCGCTCGAGTAGATTTTTACTCGAGCGGCAGCTTTCTCAACGCGGACTGGTAGTTTCTCATCGCGAGCGGTCGCGAGCATACGCGACCACTCGCAATGAGAAACCTGACCTCCCCGCGTTGAGAATCTCGCCGGGAGGTTTATTTTCCACGCTCGCGATCGGCAACTTGATGTTGCTGATTGCGAACGAGAAAAAGTCTCGCCGGGATGTCATTTTGCTTGCTCGCGGTCGCCAACTTGACGTTGAGGACCGCGAGCAAGCAAAAAATGACCGCTGCACTACGCTACGCGTGTTTGCACTGTGCTACGTGCAATTCGCGTTGTGCGAAGTAGCGCAAACTTCGCAAACTACGCGAGCGTAGCGTAGTGCTTTGCCCAGGGTTACAGTGCACACACATTGCACAGGCAATACTGGACACCCATAGCCTGTGGACAAATGTCGCATACTATATTCCATACAGTTAGCACAATCCACAACCGTGCATGCAGTCCATCTGCCAACGCAACATTCCTGATGTGAACAATGGACATGCACTGGTGGCAGGTGAGTAGCACCGGAACACAGCACAACACTCAAAAACATAGTTTAGCTAAGCACCATTGTTGAAATGTACATGTCACTGATTCACATACAACAGTCCAAACAACATGAGCACAGACCTCACACTACCACATAGGTCCCTGTGGTTACAGGTGGCAGACATGTAGCAAAGACATCTGCTCTGGCTGTCTACCCAAGTGACAAACAATAATAATGCAACGGATGCCAGGTGTGGTGCTGAAGTACTCATCATCCTTTAGCAGGTCGAGCCCCCCCCTGTACATGTGGACATACACTGCAGGAGTTGCCAGTGTGTACAAAGACATTACATGCGGCATGTAATTGGTCTTAGCAATAACACAACAGGGTGACATCTGTTTCCAATGATGACAGTCATGCTGAATAAATGAGTTCATCTGGGTTTTCAGTGTAACACATGGGCTCAGGTGTGAGATAGTGGTCAGCATGGGTGGCAGATAAGACATTGTGTGTAAATATTGCTCAACATAATGGAGTACAGTGTTCCATTTGGTGTGAGACGTTACACATTGGCTGACATTTGTGACAGGAGACCATATCAATGTTATCCAGTGCCATGTGCCACTGTACGTATCCACTGTGCGTAGTACAGTAATGACCATTGATCCACACACAACAAGAACTGTCCGTAGGTGCCTTAAACGTGCCCCATAAACACAATGACGCACAGAGTGTACGATGTGATGCTGCATATTCCCCATAGCGGATGCACATACTGTCCGTGAATTGGGTGGCGGAGCATGCCAACCACCATTTGAACCTTTGTCGATGCCCACCACTGACGCAAGTGTTTCATGTGCTGCACATGACACATTGGTGTTAGTGATGGCCCTCTACATAGCTGCAGATGGCGTTTGTCATGCTCCACCAGCCACATCCCGGTCACCCATGTCACTCTATCGCAATCAAACAGCGGTAGCGCCGGCCAGGACCCCACGGTGTGTCACCGCCATGAACCATGCCCTTGCAGCCAATGGGGACCGCTATCGCGGTGGCATGATGCAGATTCAAAAATCGCGGTAGGCGTGCTCTGCCCCCAGCGGATGCGGGGATAGGATGCATTTGTAAGATGCACCACCGCGGTAGCGCCGGCCAGGACCCCGCAGTGTGTCACCGCCATGAACCATGCCCTTGCAGCCAATGGGGACCGCTATCGCGGTGGCATGATGCAGATTCAAAAATCGCGGTAGGCGTGCTCCGCCCCCAGCGGATGCGGAGATAGGATGCATTTGTAAGATGCACCACCGCGGTCGCGCCGGCCAGGACCCCGCGATGTGTCACCGCCATGAACCATGCCCTTGCAGCCAATGGGGACCGCTATCGCGGTGGCATGATGCAGATTCAAAAATCGCGGTAGGCGTGCTCCGCCCCCAGCGGATGCGGAGATAGGATGCATTTGTAAGATGCACCACCGCGGTCGCGCCGGACAGGACCCCGTGGTGTGTCACCGCCATGAACCATGCCCTTGCAGCCAATGGGGACCGCTATCGCGGTGGCAAGATGCAGATTCAAAAATCGCGGTGGGCGTGCTCTGCCCCGCGGAGGCGGTCATTGGATGCTTTTGAAGAAGGCTGACCTGGAACACCAATGGCAGAAGACTATGACCACTGAAACGAGTCCAGGGCCCTATATATGTGTGGAAGGGAGCACCACATTTCCACTACTCACAGAGCCTGCTGCCTGGGATCCCTCACCTGCTGCTGCCTCCAGGGACTGCTGCCTGACACCCCTCACCTGCTGCTGCCTCCAGGGACTGCTGCCTGGGACCCCTCGCCTGCTGCTGCCTCCAGGGACTGCTGCCTGGGACCCCTCACCTGCTGCTGCCTCCAGGGACTGCTGCCTGAGACCCCTCACCTGATGCTGCCTCCAGGGACTGTACATGTGGACATACACTGCAGGAGTTGCCAGTGTGTACAAAGACATTACATGCGGCATGTAATTGGTCTTAGCAATAACACAACAGGGTGACATCTGTTTCCAATGATGACAGTCATGCTGAATAAATGAGTTCATCTGGGTTTTCAGTGTAACACATGGGCTCAGGTGTGAGATAGTGGTCAGCATGGGTGGCAGATAAGACATTGTGTGTAAATATTGCTCAACATAATGGAGTACAGTGTTCCATTTGGTGTGAGACGTTACACATTGGCTGACATTTGTGACAGGAGACCATATCAATGTTATCCAGTGCCATGTGCCACTGTACGTATCCACTGTGCGTAGTACAGTAATGACCATTGATCCACACACAACAAGAACTGTCCGTAGGTGCCTTAAACGTGCCCCATAAACACAATGACGCACAGAGTGTACGATGTGATGCTGCATATTCCCCATAGCGGATGCACATACTGTCCGTGAATTGGGTGGCGGAGCATGCCAACCACCATTTGAACCTTTGTCGATGCCCACCACTGACGCAAGTGTTTCATGTGCTGCACATGACACATTGGTGTTAGTGATGGCCCTCTACATAGCTGCAGATGGCGTTTGTCATGCTCCACCAGCCACATCCCGGTCACCCATGTCACTCTATCGCAATCAAACAGCGGTAGCGCCGGCCAGGACCCCACGGTGTGTCACCGCCATGAACCATGCCCTTGCAGCCAATGGGGACCGCTATCGCGGTGGCATGATGCAGATTCAAAAATCGCGGTAGGCGTGCTCTGCCCCCAGCGGATGCGGGGATAGGATGCATTTGTAAGATGCACCACCGCGGTAGCGCCGGCCAGGACCCCGCAGTGTGTCACCGCCATGAACCATGCCCTTGCAGCCAATGGGGACCGCTATCGCGGTGGCATGATGCAGATTCAAAAATCGCGGTAGGCGTGCTCCGCCCCCAGCGGATGCGGAGATAGGATGCATTTGTAAGATGCACCACCGCGGTCGCGCCGGCCAGGACCCCGCGATGTGTCACCGCCATGAACCATGCCCTTGCAGCCAATGGGGACCGCTATCGCGGTGGCATGATGCAGATTCAAAAATCGCGGTAGGCGTGCTCCGCCCCCAGCGGATGCGGAGATAGGATGCATTTGTAAGATGCACCACCGCGGTCGCGCCGGACAGGACCCCGTGGTGTGTCACCGCCATGAACCATGCCCTTGCAGCCAATGGGGACCGCTATCGCGGTGGCAAGATGCAGATTCAAAAATCGCGGTGGGCGTGCTCTGCCCCCGCGGAGGCGGTCATTGGATGCTTTTGAAGAAGGCTGACCTGGAACACCAATGGCAGAAGACTATGACCACTGAAACGAGTCCAGGGCCCTATATATGTGTGGAAGGGAGCACCACATTTCCACTACTCACAGAGCCTGCTGCCTGGGATCCCTCACCTGCTGCTGCCTCCAGGGACTGCTGCCTGAGACCCCTCACCTGCTGCTGCCTCCAGGGACTGCTGCCTGACACCCCTCACCTGCTGCTGCCTCCAGGGACTGCCACCTGGGACCCCTCACCTGCTGCTGCCTCCAGGGACTGCTGCCTGAGACCCCTCACCTGCTGCTGCCTCCAGGGACTGCTGCCTGACACCCCTCACCTGCTGCTGCCTCCAGGGACTGCTGCCTGGGACCCCTCGCCTGCTGCTGCCTCCAGGGACTGCTGCCTGGGACCCCTCACCTGCTGCTGCCTCCAGGGACTGCTGCCTGAGACCCCTCACCTGATGCTGCCTCCAGGGACTGCTGCCTGGGACCCCTCACTGCCCACTGCCGCCGCTGACGTCTCATGTCCACAGTGATGGCTAGGATGGAGAAGATCTGTGCCAGTCCATTTACAAGCGAGGAGCTGGATGTCCTGGTGGACGAGGTGCTGACACTGTACCCACGGCTATATGGTGGCCCAAATGTTGTGGTAAGTCTCCAACAGTGGGGGTGTGAGTGCAAGGGGGCACACATGTAGTCGATCAGATGGTGTATGTGCCTGAGAGTGTGGGGTTGTGTAATGCACTGGCTGACATGCTGTTTCCTAGTTGTTAAGGGGGTGTATGCAACCCACACATTAAATGCATGGACATGAAGGGTGGATGGACATGTGTTGTGTACACATCCATATGGTGTGACAGCTATCTGGTGATGCATGTTTCGGGACAGTTATTGTTCATGTGACTGTTTGTGTGGCTCCTCGTTGTCCATCTCTGTGTGATTCTACCTGGCATGGACTGTCCACGCCCAATGTGACAAGGACACATCACTGACTGTACAGAGTGTGATACGTGTGTGGTTGGCATAAGTGTACATCAATGACCCATATCTGCCGTGTGGAGATGAGTCTGTGTCATGCCACTGTTCAGAGAGAGGTTTTACCATGAGAGTGTGTCACTGATGTTTTCCCCCTCTTGTCTCCCACACCTGCAGCTCAAGGTACACCAGCGTAAGGCCGTGTGGAGGTCCATTGCAACCAAGGTGCGGGCTCTGGGAGTGTCAAACCGCCGGCGCACCCACTGCCACAAGAGGTGGGACGACATATCACGACTGGCAAAGAACGTTGCCGAGATGATACTGGGGATACTCCCTCGCAGTGGCAGGTTGTCATGACGCAGCTTGACACCACTGATGTGCCGCATCTTGGCTGTGACACAGCCTGAGCTGGACGCACGTTTGAAGGAGCATCAACAGCAAGCTAGGGGTGAGTATTCTGTGAAGGTTGATTTTGTCTGTGAGTGGCTGCATGTGTACCAAGCCTGTACCTGCGCTGGTGTACGTGATGTGGTTACTGTGATGCAGTGGGTTGTAAGTGGCCCCTGTGCTGGGTGTGGCAGTCACGGATTTTACATACATGCACTTACTGATGTTTTTCCAATCCTGGGAATTTCAATGGCATTGTGGGTGGTGTGCTGCAGGCCTGGTCCATTGGTGTTAGTGTTTGTATGCCCCAACATGCATGATGTTGTGCTGTCTGCCCATCACATGGCTCAGCTATGCCGTGTTTAGATGTTTGTACGCACTGTTTGAGGTAGTGAAGTGTGTCTGCATGGTGAGAATGCACGGGGTGGCCTGCAACATGTAGACTTTGTCATCCTCAGTGTTGCTTTGCTTGAATATGTTTGTCCTGTTGCTGTCACTTTGCTGACCCTACATGTCTCTCTGTTATGCAGCATCTCCCGTGGGCACGGAGGGACAGGGGACGGACACCAGTGGTGGTGAAACAAGCACAACAGCTGCACAGGATCCCAGTGACACAGATGTGACCAGCGCCTCGGAGGGGGATAGGAGTATGCTGGAGGAATCACAGCCCGAGACGCAAAGTTCAACATCATCTGATGACGGCGGTGGTGCAGACATCTTGGAGGACACAGGGAACGGAGAGTCTGCTACATCTTCCAGCACACAGCGTGCAGTGCCCACCCTCCCAGCCACTTCCTCTGTTGCTGCCCGTGTTCGCACCACAAAGAGGGGAAGAGTGTCCTTCATTCCAGGCACCGCTGCCCCTGCCCCTGTGCCCCCTGCTGCCATCAGTGCAGAGTGTGTGGTCCTTATGCGCCAGCTGTGTGTGGGGCAGACAGGGCTCCTCAATGCATTGTCAGACCATGACCGCAAATTGGCACAGGTGTTAGCTTTCATGGAGGGCATACATTCAGAGGTGGGTGGGCTGCACCGCACTGTCCAGACAATGTCCTCCACAATGGCGGCTGCACTTCAACTGGCTCAATCTCGTAGTCCAATTCCAGTCCCTTTGTCCACCCCCATGCCAGTGGCGACGTCTGACGACGGTGACCACGCTTCACACACCTCAACGTCACGATACTGCACACGTAGCACACAGCAGCAGCAGCCCAAGCGGTCAAGGTCACAGACACCTTCCCCTACGAAGAAAAAAACAACCCCAGAGCGCAAAGGGAAGAGCCCGTCAGGCGTTGCAAAGGCACATGATTCAAGGAGGAAGTACTCAGGGTCACAAGCCTCAGAGCAATCCCCGGCCACAGACTCTGTGGTCCCAAAAACGTCTCGCAAAGGCATGCAGACACTCTCCATGCCCACTGTGAAGGTGGGGCCTGGCAAGGCTACACATAGTAAGGTATCCAAGGCTGTTTCACCAACTACCTCTACTCCCATTCCAAGTCCAGTGAAGCAGGGACAGGAAGGCACTGTAGGGGGCACACAGGGTAAAGAGGGGATGGAGGGGCAGAGGCAATGCCAGGCTAAGCGTCCTTCTGGATCCAGCACATCCCCAGAGGGAGGTCCAGCGTGTGCACCTGCGGCAGCCTTGGTGATGAGTGTGCCGTTTGTGTCCACACCACTTCCCATTGATACCAAGACAGGCAAGCCATTTAGAATCCCCAAGAAGTGGAAAGGCACCCCTCCACTATCTCCCTCCCACACTGTGTCCCACGTCGGCCTGAGTCCACCTCCACGTGCCACTACACCACCTGGTCCAAGCAGCCCTCCAGCGTCCAAGGCCACTGATAGCTCTTCCTCAGCTGGGCGTCTCACTCCCCAGCCAAGTGGTCCAACAGTGCCCAACACACAGTCAGCTCCCAGTCAGACTGACAGCCAAGTATGAATGTTGATCAACGTCACAGACCTATCTCTCCCACACCGGTACCTGTGCTGCCCATCGTGACACACCAGACTGTGTTGCTGACCATGGCGGAGTTTGGTGACACACATTCCCTGTGCAGCTTCTCATTTACTCTGTCAGCACCTTGGACTGGCCACTGGCCTTGCAGTTTGCCCCCTGCCTGTGCAGCTTCTCATTGACTCTGTCAGCACCTTGGACTGGCCACTGGCCTTGCAGTTTGCCCCCTGCCTGTGCAGCTTCTCATTGACTCTGTCAGCACCTTGGACTGGCCACTGGCCTTGCAGTTTGCCCCCTGCCTGTGCAGCTTCTCATTGACTCTGTCAGCACCTTGGACTGGCCACTGGCCTTGCAGTTTGCCCCCTGCCTGTGCAGCTTCTCATGTTCAGGCTCTGCATCTTGTGCCTTGGTCTTGTCTGATATTGTTGCCTATCAGTGCTATTTGTGAATAAAAACAGTTGCTCATGTTGTCAGTTGTGTCATTGTCCTTACTGAATAAGGCTTTTCCTGTATGTCTAACATTTACTGGGCCACATGCTCTGTGTGCCACTTCAACTGTGCCACTGGCTTGTTTAACTTATCATTTTTTTACAGGGGTGACGGGGACTTCAGTTCTTCATGACTCGGATACTTGTGGGGTCAGTGATGTTATTTTCGGTGACATACCAGACTCATGTTCCTTCCTTGTTGCTGTTGGCTATGTTTTACTGCATCCTGGTATGTGGGCACTACAAACACATAGAGGGGTCATATACACGGGATTGCAGGCAGGCTGACCAGGCTCAACATGTATGTGCGTTCTTGCTTTCATGTATGCCTAGCAGTGTAGATGTGTAGTCATGTTGTGATGGGCAGTCATCCTAGTCACAACGGTTACTTACATGGTGTGCATTTGGGTGGTCAAGGGTTGTACGGTGTGTTGGTTGTGGCTTTGTCGTGTGTGTTGATGTGTGTGTTAATGGCGTGTGACTCATGGCTGTGTGGGACTGTTGTGTGTTTGTGTGCACACACTGCTTGTTGTGCATTCAGTGCTGTGGGTGTATGTTGCCTTGTGCTGTCCTAGTGTACATCCCCTGATGTACTGCTGTGTTTGCTATGTGCTTTGTGGTGTTGTGCATCTGTTGTGTGTTTGATGTGTCTGTGTTGTTCTGTGATGGTGCACTTCTTGTCTGTGTTGTGGTATGTAGCCTATGCATTTTTCCTGACTGATGAGGTGGTGCACTCCTGTTGTGTGTGTGCTCCCATTGCCTTCCCTAGTTTGGCTGCACAGGTGATGTGTGTTATTTTTGTGGTTCTGTATGTGTTTCTGTTTTGAATTGTGTTTGCCATTTTTGTTTTGGTGCAGACGTTGGTACTGAAATCCCTGTGTGTGTGTGATGTTTGTGGATGCCCCCAGGGGGTTTGATTGTTTGTCTGTATCTTGTCTGGACATTATGTAGGCCCTTCTGTGTGTCTGGCATTGGGGTTGTGTGCTGCAGATATGAGGGGGTATGTTTGGGGACTCCTACTTGTGTTTGACAGTCATTGAGTGTGCCAATGTGCCCTGTGTGTTGTGGTGCTGGCATACTCATGTGTACTTGCTGTTCACTGTTTGACTTGAGGTCCTTCCTTTCATCCCTGTCCCTATACATGGGTTACCTTGCTGTCTCCCTGAGTTGTTGCACTGAGGTGACTGTTGTTTGACTTCACTCACTGTGCCAGCCATGTGCTTGGATGGGGTGTGGATGTTGTTCTAGGTTCCTTGTCCTGCATGTGTCTGTTCACCTGGTTGTTGGTTGTCTCCTTGCCCTCCCATTTGTGTGCACATCATTTTTGCTTTCCTCTATGTTGTGCTCCATTGCTGGTGGCATGTAGTCTGTGTATGTGGCTGTGTGTCGGTGTGGGGTATGTCTGTGTGAGTTGGCAGGGTGTGTGTCCAGTAGTCTGTATGTTCCTTGTGTGTGTGGATGTTAATTTTGTGCTTGTATTCAGCTTTCTTGCCATGTATGTGGTGTTGTGGTGTGTGTGTGTGTTGCCCTGGGCCTGTGTCTCTGTGCTGTGTGTTAATCTACACCCAATGCTGCTGTGTCTGTCTCCCTTGGTGTTAGTTGTGTGCTGCTGGGTGTGGATTTAGCTCGCTTGGTGTTGGACATGGGGGTGCACAGGGGGGATTGGCATGTTTCTTGCTGTGTGCGGCGGAGCTGTGGGTGGTGGGTGGTGGTGGTGGCCTGTGGTCTTTCTGGCCTGACCGTTGCTGTACATGCATTCTGCTTTGTGCGATGGATTTCCCGCATACTCACCGCTGTGGTGTCGTCAGCAACACATTACATTATGTTCGCGGTAATTTGGTGGGCTTGATGCAGGGTGTGAATTGGTGCCAGATGAGACATGTGTGGGTACACTGATGGATGTGTTCCTGTCCACACCAGTGTGTCTGGTGTGGCCAGGTGCCCTGTTTCAGCCCGTGGAATTTGTGTTCTGTTTTGTGTTGTATTGTGTTTTTTTACGTACCTGCGGCGGCGTCCGCGTCGGGCGATGTTGACCTGGTGATGTATCACGTACAGCACCGGGAGGACGTGTAGTGCTGGATCCATGGCGTTCGGCTCCGGGTGGAGGGCTCCGAAAGTCTCGTTTCACGCTCCGCTGTCGAGATTCCGCCGTGTCTGGAAGGGCGGTTTCTCCCCTGCGGTTCGACTGGTTGTTTGGCGCATCCTAATTTGTTGAGCGGACGGGACGTCATTCCGCACGGCGGTGAGTCTCCATTGGCTACCACCGGCGCGGTGGCGGGCGCAATTTCATGGCGGTCGGCGTTGCACCGCGGAGGTCGGGAAATGGGGCATATTTGCCCTTCATAATATGGCGGCCGTGAGGACCGCTGCTGGCGAGCGGTAAAAGGCATTTTTCCACACCGCCGGCACCGGGGTACTGACACCGACCGCCATCGTAATCAGCCCCTAAATTACTTCCCACCCTATTCCCCTATAAACCCACAACCCGCTCCTAAAAATAAAATATATTTTAATTATCAATTAATGCAAATTAATAACCAATTAATAAGTAATTAATAATAAATTAATTATAAATACTAATAAATAAACATTAAAATTTACTTTATTATAATTAAATTACTTCCCACCCTATTCCCTATAAACCCACAAACCGCTCCTAAAAATAAAATATAATTTAATTATCAATTAATCAATTAATAAAAATAACCAATTAATAAGTAATTAATAATAAATTAATTATAAATACTAATAAATAAACATTAAAAATTACTTTATTTTAATTAAATTACTTCCCACCCTATTCCCCTATAAACCCACAACCCGCTCCTAAAATAAATAACTCAATTATTCAATTATCAATTAATCTATTAATAAAAATTATTAACCAATTAATAATTCATTAATAATAAATTAATTATAAATAGTAATAAATAAAACGTAATAATTACTTTATTATAATTAAATTACTTCCCACCCTATTTCCCTATAAACCCACAACCCGCTACAGAACTAAAATACGCATCTACTAGTGTTGACTATTGATGTTGTGCATAATACCCAGAGAGTGTGCTCAAAAGTTGATGCAGCTGTGCGTTTACATATTTTTGTCTGTGCTCAAAGTCAAGAAGTGTGAGCATAGTGGCCTACGCTGACCAAGGGCACCATTACGATGGTGGGCGGACAAAGTCCGCCTGCCACCGTAACGGAATGCGGGGCTGCCCGCCAGCGGTGCGGCGGTCCCGCTGTGCCGATTACGATGCGCCCGCCACAGTGGCGGGTGCATCACGCATATTTTACATTGCGGCGGGCGGTGCTGCAAGCAGCACCCGCCGCAATGTAAAACAGCATGTTGTGCATTTGCATGCACAACGTGACAGGCACTGCGCGGTGCCTGCCACCTTGTGCATGCAAATGCAGGGAGGTACCATAGGTACCCCCCATGTGCACTCCCCAACCCCCCAACACCCTGGGGGCCCGCAACGGGCCCCCAAAAGCAAAGACCGCATGCCTTTCCATGGCGGCAACTCCTCCATAGAAAGGCTGATCTCCGCCAACATCCTGATATGGATGACGGTGTCTGCAAGACACCGCCACCATATTAAACATGTTTTCCGCCCGGTCGACGGTCTTTCCATCCGCCGCGGACCCCCCAGCCATCCTAATATGGCGGGGGGTCTTTCTGGTGTGGATGGCGGGCGGTTCGCCCACCGGGCCGGCGGCGGCGAACCGCCCGCCATCCTAATGGGCCCCCAAGTGTTGATTATGGGAAAAGCCAGAAATATCTGGCATTTTTTAAATCCATCAGTTCGAGAAGAGGATTTAGGTGAATACTGAGGAGCAATAGTGCAACAGCAGAGTCCTAAGGGAGGTCTTCTGATCTGATGTGAGGTGAACAATTGAAAGTCGGTAATAAGACAATCTGACAGCTGTCTTTAATAAAGGATTTGTCCATTTGAGGGATGTATCCCATAATCCTGTGTCATAAAGCTTTGGGCTAGTATCAGGTGGTCAACTGTGTTCAAGGCGGTCAAAAGGCCAAGTGGCAGTAGAGCAGCAATCCAATTGTTTTTGACATGAGAGGGGCCCTTATCTAGACCTTGGTTGATAGTAGGGGTGTGCAAAATTAACGTAATTTGCATTTGCATAATTAAACGAAATGTCGTCAAAATTACGCATCATTTAGTGAAATGCAAATCCATCAGTTTGCGCTATATTTTACTGTAAAATGTGCCCTCGCTTTAATTTGTGACGTAAGAATGCCTTTTTCTCCCAAAAATAATGCATTAAGAATAAAAGCACCACAAACAACAGCCACCACGCCTTCTGTTCCCAAGCATTTGTGGTAGCTTTTTAACAGCATATGGAGTGTTCACAATAAAGGTTTGCCGCAAATGGCGCGTAATTTCATGACGTGGAGTAATGGTGTCATTTCAGGAATCTTGTGTAACAAGTGTAACACAAAATTAAACAAATTACACTGACGTAATTTAAATTTTTACCAGGCCAAATTGAGAGTCTACAAGTATGCAACGCCACAAAGATTATGACCTCAATCAGCCTGGTGTAGGACGGTCCACCATATTTAGGGGCCCATTACGATGGCGGGCGGACAAAGTCCGCCCGCCACCGTAACGGTAAACGGGACCGACCGCCAGAGGTGCGGCGGTCTCGCTGTGCCCATTAGGATGCAACCGCCACCGTGGCGGTCGCATCCCGCATTGTTTACATTGCGGCGGGCGCTGCTGTCAGCAGCACCCGCCGCAATGTAAAAAATGCATGCAGTGCATTGGCATGCACAACGTGACAGGCACCTTGTGCATGCCAATGAAGTGCAGCCACCCTTCCCCCCACCCCCCCCGGGGGCCCGCAACTGGCCCCCAAAGCGATTCCTGCATGCCTTTCCATGGCGGCGATGCCGCCATGGAAAGGCCTTCACCGCCAGGCATCCTAATATGGATGGCGGTGTCTTCCAGACACCGCCACCATATTAGGCCCGTGTTCCGCCCGGCAGGCAATCGGAACGATTGCCTGCCTGCGGAAATGCGGTGGACAGTCTTTCCGTCCGCCGCTGTCCCCCCGCCATTGTAATATGGCGGGGGTAAATGGAGGGCGGGCGGGGAAAGATGTCAGGCGGATCGCCACCGCCGGTCAGGTGGTGGCGATCCGCCCGACATCATAATAACCCCCCTTAGTGATTCCTGCCTGCATGGCTGGGATCTCTTTGCCATGAATCTCTGACAGAATATCGACGACCAGAATATCGACGACAAAAATATTGGACCCGAAATATCGATGTCCAGAATATCGAAGTCCTATCTACATAATGGTAAGTACAAAAATATCGATAAAAAAATATCGTTGTTAAAAATATCGTTGTTAAAAATATCGGGTTTTTTTATGTTTAAAAAATAATGTAATATAAATGAAATAATCCAGGTAATTAAAATAAACATTGTTAAAATTATTAGAAAATGTTTAAAATTATAATGAATACATATAATGTAAAAATAAATTAAACATAGATATATATAAAATATAATATATATATTTACTTAATAATATTAATAAATAATTATTTTAATAAATTATATTTTGTTACAAGCATATTACAAAATATAAATACATATATATACACATACACCAATACCATAAAAATAAAAATAAAATATATATATAATAAATTAAAATATTACAATATTTTTAATTTTTTTTAAATACATTTTACACTACATTAACTTAAACAGTAAAGAAAATGTTAGATAGCGGAGAGGATAAAATTACTATTCCCACTCCAGAGAGTGCAACAGTAGGGAAAGTGTTGGATAGCGTAGGAATAAAAATTACTATTCCCACTCCAGTGAGTGCAACAGTAGGGAAAATGTTGGATAGCGGATGGTTAAAAATGACTATTCCCACTCTAGTGAGTGCAACAGTAGGGAAACTGTTGGATAGCGTAGGGGTAAAAATTACTATTCCCACTTCAGTGAGTGCAACAGTAGGGAAAGTGTTGGATAGCGTAGCAGTAAAAATTACTATTCCCACTCCAGTGAGTGCAACAGTAAGGAAAGTGTTGGATAGCGTAGGGGTAAAAATTACTATTCCCACTCCAGTGAGTGCAACAGTAGGGAAAGTGTTGGATAGCATAGAAGTAAAAATTACTATTCCCACTCCAGTGAGTGCAACAATAGGGAAAGTATTGGATAGCGTAGGGGTAAAAATTACTATTCCCACTCCAATGAATGCAAAAGTAGGGAAAGTGTTGGATAGCGTAGAGGTAAAAATTACTATTCCCACTCCAATGAATGCAACAGTAGAGAAAGTGTTGGATAGCGTAGGGGTAAAAATTACTATTACCACTCAAGTGAGTGCAACAGTAAGGAAAGTGTTGGATAGCGTAGGGGTAAAATTACTATTCCCACTCCAGTGAGTGCAACAGTAGGGAAAGTGTTGGATAGCATAGGGGTAAAAATTACTATTCCCACTCCAGTGAGTGCAACAGTAAGGAAAGTGTTGGATAGCGTAGGGGTAAAAATTACTATTCCCACTCCAAAGAGTGAAACAGTAGATAAAGTTTTGGATACCGAAGAGGTAAAAATTACTATTCCCACTCCAGTGAGTGCAACAGTAGGGAAAGTGTTGGATAGCGGAGGGGTAAAAATTACTATACCCACTCCAGTGAGTGCAATAGTAGGAAAAGTGTTGGATAGCGTAGGGGTAAAAATTACTATTCCCACTCCAATGAATGCAATAGTAGGGAAAGTGTTGGATAGCGTATGGGTAAAAATTACTATTACCACTCGAGTGAGTGCAACAGTAGGGAAAGTGTTGGATAGCGTAGGGGTAAAAATTACTATTCCCACTCCAGTGAGTGCAACCGTAAGGAAAGTGTTGGATAGCATAGGGGTAAAAATTACTATTCCCACTCCAGTGAGTGCAACAGTAAGGAAAGTGTTGGATAGCGTAGGGGTAAAAATTACTATTCCCACTCCAAAGAGTGAAACAGTAGATAAGGTTTTGGATACCGAAGAGGTAAAAATTACTATTCCCACTCCAGTGAGTGCAACAGTAGGGAAAGTGTTGGATAGCGTAGTGGTAAAAATTACTATTCCCACTCAAGTGAGTGCAACAGTAGGGAAAGTGTTGGATAGCGTAGGGGTAAAAATTACTATTCCCACTCCAGTGAGTGCAACAGTAGGGAAAGTGTTGGATAGCAAAGGGTTAAAATTAATAATTTCAAAAATTTAAATAAAAAATAAAAATAAAAAAAATAGCAACTACAATACAAAAATTGTTAATAACAAAAAAATATAGCAAAATATTACAAAATTCAAAAAGATACAAACATAATTAAATATTAAAAAAATACTAAAAATTAAATACAAACATTAATTTATAAAAGTTTTAAAACAACATTTTACAAACAACTATCTTTACAAATACATAATTATAATCCCAAAAATATTTATTAATAATTTATAAATACATTACTTCACACCATATTCCACTATAAACGTACAAAGAACTCATACAAATTTGACAGAATTAACATATTTACCAATTAAATATTTATACTTTTCAAACAATTAATAATTAAATATTATTAAATAAATTACCACAAACAACACTATAAAATAGAAATATAAAATGAATACTAATAAATAGAAAATATTAATTACTTTAAGGCCCATTACGATACCGGGCGTAAAAAAATCTGCCACCCATGAAAGCGGCAAAAATCCGCCCGCCTACACCTTCTGAATACCGACCCAGCAATTATGATGCCTCGAACCAAAAACCGCCAGCGGCGGAAAAAACACACAAAATACCGCCCGCCCATGCCCGAGTCGGAGTCAAACCGCCCGCCACGGACGGAAAGACGCACGACAACACAAAACCGCCCGCCCTCACGGTCGAGACACCGCACGTGAAATTACGATCGCACCGACATGAGCGCGGAAAAACAACAAATACACCGCCCGCCAGCGTAAACAACACTGAAGAAAATGGACACGGCAGAAGCCATGGCGGCCACGTCCCTGCACAGAAACAGCCCCGGACTCAAACAAACACACACAACATGGCAAACAAGTCCACACAGCAATCCACGCACAAATACACAGACAAAGTACACATCCCGAAAACACACCACCCCTGGACAAACAAATGAACACAAAGCCCAGAACACCGGCCACAACACACCTGAAAACAACAGACCATCAGGACACACCCAAACAGGTAAGTACAAAAGCAGCCCCTCCACAGACCACAACCCCTTGCAACATTGCAAAGCAGAGAGGAGAGGAGAGGACACAGTGACACAGCAAGGACAGCAGCACACCACAGATACGCACACATCACACCCACCACCACCACCACCACCACCAAACACCGGCACCACAAACCCCCTGCACATCACACATCACACACCGCACCAGCACCACAAACACCATGGCATCACACAGAATGCCCAAGTTCACTTCCACTGAGCTGACGGTCATGGTCGACGAGATCGTCAAGGTGCACACACAAATCTATGGCAACCAGGTCCAGCACACACCACTAGCCACCAGAAACAGAATGTGGAACAGAATTGTAGACCAGGTCAATGCAGTCGGGACCGTACCCAGAAACAGAGGAGAGATAAACAAACGGTGGAACGACATCAAAAGCCTGGTCAAGAAGAAGGAGAGCAAAAACCGAGAGCTGGCTGCCACGACTGGCGGAGGGAATCCCGCGCATTACAAGACCTTCAAAGCGTGGGAGGAGAAGGTGCGAGTCATCATCCATCCGGAGATCCTCACCGGATTACCAGGGGAGTGGAGGCCGGTAAGTACAAACAAATGTATAACAGCACACCGCTATGTACTCACATGCACTACCACCATGCCATAGCTCCGAGGGACAAACACCCCCATGTCCAGTACACAATACACAACACATTACTCACACATGCAACAGGCACCACCACCCACACACAGCCCAAACATATCAACTAACAAAACCATGGGGGCATGTGTACACCCAGCCAGCCACGTAACTACCAACAGGTCCCCTAGTACTCCAGAAGCGCCACAACGAGCCCCCCCCACACCCATGTGGCAGCCGTAGCTGCATTAACCGACAAGTAACAGGTAAGTAGCAGCAACACAAAGCGCAGTGGGTGGGAGGGGGGACAGCTGAAGTACAACACACACCAGGCCCCTAGTCCTACAGCACAGCAAGGCGGAGCACCCCCCACACCCATGTGGCAGCCGTAGCTGCACTAACCGACAAGTAACAGGTAAGTAGCAGCAACACAAAGCGCAGTGGGTGGGAGGGGGGACAGCTGAAGTACAACACCCACCAGGCCCCTAGTCCCACAGCACAGCAAGGAGGAGCACCCCCACACCCATGTGGCAGCCGTAGCTGCATTAACCGACAAGTAACAGGTAAGTAGCAGCAACACAAAGCGCAGTGGGTGGGAGGGGGACAGCTGAAGTACAACACACACCAGGCCCCTAGTCCTACAGCACAGCAAGGCGGAGCACCCCCACACCCATGTGGCAGCCGTAGCTGCACTAACCGACAAGTAACAGGTAAGTAGCAGCAACACAAAGCGCAGTGGGTGGGAGGGGGACAGCTGAAGTACAACACACACCAGGCCCCTAGTCCTACAGCACAGCAAGGCGGAGCACCCCCACACCCATGTGGCAGCTGTAGCTGCACTAACCGACAAGTAACAGGTAAGTAGCAGCAACACAAAGCGCAGTGGGTGGGAGGGGGACAGCTGAAGTACAACACCCACCAGGCCCCTAGTCCCACAGCACAGCAAGGAGGAGCACCCCCACACCCATGTGGCAGCCGTAGCTGCATTAACCGACAAGTAACAGGTAAGTAGCAGCAACACAAAGCGCAGTGGGTGGGAGGGGGGACAGCTGAAGTACAACACACACCAGGCCCCTAGTCCTACAGCACAGCAAGGTGGAGCACTCCCCACACCCATGTGGCAGCCGTAGCTGCACTAACCGACAAGTAACAGGTAAGTAGCAGCAACACAAAGTGCAGTGGGTGGGAGGGGGGACAGCTGAAGTACAACACCCACCAGGCCCCTAGTCCCACAGCACAGCAAGGAGGAGCACAGCCCACACCCCACACCCACGTAGCAGCCACTGCAGTGCACACCGGCAGCCGACAGGTAGACATCCCGCCCCAGGACAAACGGTGTCAGTGGGTGTCCAGCCATCACCACGACCCATAACACCGCCCCCACCCCCACAGACCTGCAACATGGAGCACCCCCCGCCCATAACCATGTTGCATCCAGTCCAGTGCACGCTCAAAAACAACCTGCAGGTGGGAAACTGGACAGGGCGGGGTGACTGGAGGCATGAGGACTGAATTACGACTAACACATGGGACATGCAAAGTAGCAGAGGAACACGCAGCACTGCTCCCTGCCACAACTATGTGAACAATGTGCACACGGACATGAACCACAGAGTCACACCCCACATGACCCATCACAGACACAGCAACACCCAAGGAGCCATGTCTGCATGCACAAGTCACACTGATAACAGAACCACACGGCAGGCACAGTGCAACCCATCACACACAACTGCAACACCATCGAAGTCCTGTCCATGTAGCCCCCACTGCCTGTCAACCACACATCCCACAACTATGCCCATGTAAGACATACCACACTAGACGCAACAGCGTGGAACAACAGAAATGCACACGAACACCACTGGACCCATCAAACACACAGACACACAATGCACATACAACATACCATCCATCTCATCCGTCAGCCCCAGTCACATGAAAGGTATGTCATCCGAACAGCTGGTCCACATACAGTAGTCACGCAAAGAAACATGCCCATGATAAATCATGTGCCAGAAGTGAATGAAGCGCACGTCACACTGTGAGCAACTACACACATAACATGGGCCACACCCCCGAGCACTGCAGTGATGCACATGGCACAGGGCAGCACGCACACCAAGGAATTGGACCATCTGCAATACGTCGTGTGGCACACAACCATCACTCACTCATAACAATGCGTACAATTACATGGCCAGAAATCACAACAGACAGCAAATATGCAGGGTATGTCAGACATACACACACCTCAGACCATGCACTGTCATGTTGCCACAACACATGTCACGTTCTGCACCCATGGCACACAGTATGTACCCCCAAAGCATAGTTCATCTCAAATGCGTTTCAGGGTGCTGACCCCCATTATGCCATCTGCGTTTCTAAGCGTTCCATATGAACCCCCAAAGCATAGTTCATCTCAAATGCGTTTCAGGGGCTGACCCCCATTATGCCATCTGCGTTTCTAAGCGTTCCATATGAACCCCAAGAGCATAGTACAAACCAACCTCCACGATGGGTCTGGAGTCCGCATACACCAGAGCCACAAAAAGCAGGAGCACAGCAACACACCCATCGGCATTGCCAATCCGTCCCATGCCACATGTCCACAGCACACAGTCCCATTGGCATGCCCACACAACAACAAATAGCACAGCCACACACACGGCTCCAGGAAACCTGTGCACGACTGTGCACGAACTGTGGATGTCAGACAACCTATACATACTTTGTCATGTGCAACACAATAACATATCTCATTCCCCCCACAGGTGACGAACTGCTGGATGCTGGAGATGGAGACAGCAGCCAGCACAGCCAGCCTGCAAGCCCCCAACAAGGACTCACGGATGTGGAGGATCTGTCCTCCGATCCGGACACGGACCACCCAGCAGGCCCATCTGGTGTGGCAGGGCCCAACCGCACCACAGGCACCCTCCCACCCACCAACCCATCATCCAGGGCTGATGACCACTCACAGCCCCCTGCTGCCAGTGTCGTAGCGGCCACTACCACTGTTGTGGCGGCCACCCCCACGCTCGTTGCGGCCACTCCCACTGCCGCAACCACCACCACGTCATCACTGGCCCCAGCCCCAGCGCAAGTGGTGGTCCGGCCGACTGGGTCCACCCTGGGAGCCACCGCGAGGCCCGTGGTGAGCAATGTGGCTAGTGGGCAGGTCGATGGCAGCAGTACTGGTAGGAGGAGCAGGGCCAGGCCAACGCCAACTGTGCCTGTGAGCCAAGCCCTGCCGCCAATAGACAGAGTCCTTGGGGCCTATGAGGAGGCCCAAGGCGAATGGGCCAGGTCGGCAAGCGACACGCGGGAGGTCCTTGCGGTGTTGAGGTCCATGGACGCCCACATGGCCCGAATCACGGACCTCATGGGCCAGCTGGTGGTGGGGGGGAGGGCACAAGCAAGGCCAGCAACACCACCTCCGCCACCACCTGCTGTGGCGCTGGGTCGTGCAGCATCACGTTCCCCTGCGTCCACAGCGAGTGAGCACTCCTCAGCCACCACCAGCGGAACATCAACACCCCCCCCTCCCAAACGTGGAAGGGGCCGTCCGAAGTGGAAACAGGTGTCCAGAGAGGACTTCGCCCGCACCAAACGCCAGTGAGTCAGCCAGCCACCTTGACCACCTACTGCATTGACTTGGAATACGATCCTAGTCCACACTGCCATGTGAATGGCATGTGTCTGTTGGACTGTGGACATAGAACTCCATGGGTACACCTTGACCATCACGCAGCCATGACCGTCAACTCATTGTCACAGCATGCACCACATTTGTCATCACCTTGCACACAATCACATGTCACCGCTGTTAATAAATACACCTTGATCACAATCGGCTTAATGTGTCCTGTGTTTATTCCACGATGTGCAATCGCCACCATGAGCAGAATAGCATCTGCTGTGTGACATGTCGATGGGACAGGAGAGGCTGCAGGGACCTAGGGGTGAAAAACAGAACAAGAGTACATTCAATGAGTGTGTCACACACTCATCACACAGTACTTGTCACCAACTACAAGCAATGCACACACATCTCTGAGAGCAACAGGGCACAATGCTACAGCCACTGACAGTGGCATACCAACCTGGACATGGACCATTGACACACAGCACTCAGTGAACAAAAGGCCCCAGTAACAGAGCACACATACACCTGCACAACTACAGCCACATCAGCCGTCGTACATGGTCACTCACCGTCAAGTGAAGTAGCGGGCGATGAGCTGCTGACGCACATTCACAGCTTCATCCTCTCCACTGTCCTCTTCACTGGAGCTGTCCTGGTGTGTAGGCTGGGGCCCTGGTTGATCTCCGTCATCCACAATTAGGGGGATCTGCTTTCGAATGGCCAGATTGTGCAGCATGCAGCAAGCCACCACTATCTGGCACACCTTCTGTGGGGAGTACGCCAGCGCCCCCGGTGCGGTCCAGGCATCTGAACCTGGACTTGAGGAGGCCAAAGGTACGCTCGACCACACGTCTGGTCCTCCCATGTGCCTCATTGTAGCGGTCATCTGCTGGGGTCCGAGGATTTCGTAATGGACTGAGCAGCCAGGGCCCATTCGGGTAAGCCGAGTCACCTGGGCGTGGGGGACACAGAGAACCGTTGCAATTCAAACAGGACAGTAGACAGCATCCTTAAGCCAGCACGCTACACAACTCCACATACTCACCGACAATCCAGCCACGGTCCTGTTGCAGATTGGTCATCAGTCGTGGTAATATGCTGTTTCGCATGATGTGCGCGTCATGGGCCGAGCCTGTGAACTTTGCACACACGTGGGAGATGACCATGTCCGCAAGGCACACCACTTGCACATTCAGGGAGTGCGTGTGCTTCCGGTTGCGGAAGAGCTGCTCAGTGGCCTGTGGTGGGACAAGGCCAACATGGGTGCAGTCAATGGCACCAACGACGTGTGGGATCCGTCCAAGGGCATAGAATGCACCCTTCACTGCCGCCAACTCACGTGCCCTGGGGAATCGGATGTACCTGTTCCTGTACAGCATCATGGCTGCCAGTACATCCCTCAGCACCATGCTGAACATGGGCTGGGAGATCCCACCTCCACTGCCCACTGTGTGCTGGAATGACCCAGTGGCGAAAAAATGCAGTGCAGCCATCACCTTAGCCGTGGGGGTGAATGCTGTCGGATACACCCTGCAAGGACGGAGGTGGGGTTCCAACATGGCACATAGTCGATGCAGGGTTGGTCGATCCAGACGAAATTTCCGGATGACCTCAGAATCCTCCAGGTCCGCCAACAATTGGTAAGGGCGGTAAATGTTTGGTCTCCGCCTAGGAAAGATGGAAGTGGACACATGTCAAAGCAACACGCCACATGGCATTTTCACATACACATAACTGATATGACAGAGCAAGAACATGAGTCACAGAACAGCTGTCATGCAGGGACAGCACAGCCACAGTACACTTACACAGGTCTCCCACCAATAGCAATGGGCAGTGACACAAACCATTGCTATGTGCATGCACATGGGGATCCAGGCCTCAATGACCTGTGAGGCGTGCTGATGGGGACTGACTGCATATCCGGCAAGCGGCAACACCACGGCAACATGACTGGCTGCTGTGCATCACACTGCTTCCGAGACTGGATGAGTATGGCACACACCAACGACGATGTGGGCACAGGCTGAGCGGCCAAGACAAGTGGGACCTGTGGCACGAGGGGATATGAGACAGTCATTGGTGTCACCACTGCACCCTGTGTGCAGCACTGTATGGATCACACCTCCAGAAGCATTGTCAGGTGTACACATTGACAGCCCCATGCCAACACGGCTGTGTGCTTGCAAATACACATCACATGTGACACGTAACCTTGCACGTGCCAAGTGGCAGATATACATAGTGAGGGATGACATGCGTGTGCATATGCGTATACCATGCACCCATGCCAATGTGCAGATGATGACATGCTAACAGACATGTGGGGGCCGGCCACTGGCCGTCCCTGCCTATGCACACGGCATGTTGTGGCCCCGTCCATTGTGCACCTGCACCCACACGCACATCATGGCCACACCTGCAGATGCAGTGCGCACATCATACTGTGTGGTGCACATGGCATCAGCGGACTGTCACCAACATGGGCCAGGCCATTACGGCCAACTCCGATGACCCTCGCGGTTGCACCCTGCGTGTTCCACTACGGAGGTAGGCGTCCCGGGCCAGCTGGGTGCAGGCCAACGTCTGCAATTGCCAGTGCAGGTCTCAGTGCACTTGTTGCTCGTGTGAATGTCAGGCTGGGCCATGCTGCCCCTCTCAGTCCCAGCAAGCCTGGCCTGCACATTGACTGCACAATGCCAGTAGGTGACAGCACCGACTGCCTAGTGGGTTACATGTGTCTCCTGTTCAGGACACCCCGGATGAGCGCTTACTCTGCACTGTCTATTGGACACACCATGACTCGTGATAGGGATGTGTGTGAGAGATAGTGGCACTGAATGTGACCTTCGTTGCGGGGTGGGCCATGCACAGGGCGAGTACGCTGATGGTTGCGCAGTGTTGGTCACAGTGGGTACACCCACACAGATGTGTTGCCTTGTGATCTTCTTCTAGGTCAGCCTGACAATGGACAGTAGATGTGGGCAGGCTACACATTGCTCGATGTGCTGTCTATGTGCATGTGCATTCACACCAGGCACAACTGCCCCTGCACATGTGACCCCTGCTGCACTCTGTGCTGGGCCTGTTGAGCTGATGCACCGTCTGTGCGTGGGGCAGACAGCTCTGCTCAGTTCCGTCATTGCCCATGACATCACTTTGCCGCAGGTGACATGGTTCATGGAGGGCCCACATGTACGCGTGGGTGGACTACACAAGACTGTCCAATGGTTATCACCCCCAGTCAGTGCTTCGAATGGGAAGTATGTGGTGCTGGTACTCATTTCGCTGTGTCGAGTGTGCGGGGCTAGGTGCGGGGCTACATGCAAGACATGGGTAGGTCATCGGCAATCTGCTAGTTGCAATGCACACGAGACATGTCTTTTCCTGACCACATCAGGGGCATTCCTTAAACTAACTGAAAGTCAAACAGTTATCTTTTGCACTGTCCTCATGGCCTCCCCTCGCTCACACCTATATGCATTTGCACATGAGAAGCTAGCGCATGCACAAGCAGCTCCAAGCTCGCCCCAGAGAGGCCAAGGAGTGTATGTGTGGGTCCAGTTGTACATGTGGTCTGTCTCACGGTATGATTAGTGGCGTTACGCTGTCCACATGCGTGGTGCCCCGACTCGAGACCCGGGCAACCTAGACAATGCATTGCAGTCTCCGCAGTCCGGATACACCACCTGCGACACACAGGGGCTGTAGCTGCCCTAGCGGCCCATGCCGCGTCCATCTGGGGCTGATGGACCCACACATTCACTCTTTTGCCTCACTGGGGCGGGCTCGGAGGTGCTTGCGCACGCGCTGGCTTCTCTGTTGCAACGGCATGTGACGTGTGTGGGGATGTAGGCAATGGGTGGGATGGTGCGAGCCACCTTCCGTGACGTCACTCCTGCTCGTGATGTGTGCGTCCCCCAATACTTCCATATGACTTGAGCCATGCTGCACATTGAGGATGTTTTGCCTGCGTGATGTGTCCCGGAGAAGCGCGCCGAGTCCTCTCCCCCACCATGCTCCACTGCCATCCCGTGCCCTGGATTGCCTGTGCAGGTTGACAATGTTGGGGATACACCTGGTCGGCAGGGGCTGTGTGTGCCTTGTCAAGGGCCTGGCGGGCGCACAACAGGATCCAGCTTGTCCACAGAGGGTGGGCTGACGTGTACGCCTGATACCGCATTGTTCGTGTGCCCGGCTGCTGTGCACACACGTGTTCACATCCCCCCCCGACGGGTGGCCTTTAACATTGCCCATGGAAGCGGTAATGTGCAGTTCCGGACCCCTCCCGACACAGCGTGTTTCAACTTTGCATGTGCGCATCTACCCGTCACACCCACCCACCTGAGTGAAGCGTCACTCCCGCTTCACATGACACATGTGTGTCTTCCACAGTTGTGCTACTCATTTGTGTTGACATCGAATGACAGTGGACTACATAGTCATGTCACGACTGCCGCATACATCACACACTCTCATCATCTCACATTCGTACTTGTGAAAGGAATCAGCAGAGACAGTTTCTTTCTTCAAACCATGTATTGTGACTTATGTCCTCTGTGATGCAGTATAGTGGACACTACTGGCAGCGGTATGCATGTGGAGGATATACTGAGCATGATTACACATAGCTAAGGGTGTAGGGGTACATGTGATTAGCTGTTGCCTGTGGGATGTGGGCTTCAGAGTTACATCTGCTTGGCCGTTGCTGTGCTAATGTTCATTTGCAAGTAGCTGCGGTGCTGCGGACTTTGACACAGACGGTATACATTTAGCCTACCAGACCGCTTGGCATCATGGGCACAGTCCATCTCAGTTCCATGTGACAGGTGTGCTGCTGATGTTACTCATGCACGCGTGCGTGTGAGTTGACATCAGGGCATGGGCTTACGTGCATGCAACGGCGTCCCACTTGTTGTTGCCATATGGTGGATACTGGACATGTCACAGTCACTGGGGTCGTGTTGTTGTTGTATGCACTTGTCGTCCATGCAAAGGTCCTGTTACGGGAATTCCGGGGAGGGGGAGAAGGGGTGCAGCTCTCACATACTCCAGCCGGGCGATTCCTGTCCACTGTGCGGTGCATATGTCCATGGGCGCAGGATCCATGTCATGGCATAGTTGTACGTGCAGTTCTGTCCATGTGGGTGCGATACACATATCCCATGCCACTGCCTCCCCGGATACATGCAGAGTTCCTGGATGTGATGGGGAACGGAGTGCATGTCCCGGACACATCCGATGTCATGGCAGTGTCGTTGATGGTGTGGTATCAGTTGCAGGTCGTTTGGTATGGCTGTTGTGGTGGTTACTGGCCAGTCCGTGCGGAAGCTAAGCATGGGTACAGTGTCGGACATCATGGCTCAATTGGGGGATTGCGTCGGGGTCCTACGAATTGACAGGTTGACAGGTATGCGATGGCTTCCTGCAGGGCTTCCATTTCATTGGTGGTATACATGTTTGCCAGCCAATGTAGCGGATGGTGGCTGTCACGGTGTTGTCCGTAAGTTGTCCCTTGTAGGAGCATGATGGGGCATGCTGGGTGACATTCGATGTAGCTGTGATCCATGATCCGTCGTGTGGAGGCACAGTGGTCCCATTGCAGTGTGGGTCCGATGTACGCCACATACGCCATGCCCCCATAGGCTGAACAGACCCTGTCGTGTGCGTCCAGAGGGTGGAATAGTGGTAGCAGGTCCGCCCTTGGACATGCCGGGTTGGAGAGGCACAACTCCACAGGATGGTGGAAGGGACACCTCCGACAGTAGAAGACGGGTATGACGCAGCTGAACAATGCGATGCGGTAAGTCAGTCGGTAACTTACGTTCAGCAGGGATAGGGGTTCGCATCCCAGTAGCTGTATCAGGTTGTGTTTGTACAGCTTGACCTGTCTGGCGTAGTTGGGTAGGTGTGTTGTAGGTGCCATTTTGCTGCGGGGCGATGTGGTGGCGTGCTCCGGCTGTGTGTGCAGTCTGCAGTGTGCAAGCTCCGAGGTTGCTGTGAGGTCTGTGATGGTCGTAGGGGGGCAGGACTTGTGTTCTGTTAGATGTGCGGAGGACACGGGCCCTCATCCCACGTGCTTCTCTGAATGTTCAAGGTCAGTGGTGTGTGACTCCTTCCAGATAGCTTGCATGGGAACGGCATGGGGGAGTTTTATGCTTTCTTCTTTCCCATTCGGTATGTTCTTAGGTGATATGCGCTATCTGCCCTGTGGTCGGTTTCCTCTGCATGCCTGTGTTGGTCTTTTTTGGGACAATGGCTGTATTCGCCGGCTTGTTTAGTCGGGATGTGGTTTCGGAGTTGGAATGGAAGGTCATTCAGTGCTGTCTGCTCTCCCATGTGTGGGCGGCAGGCTGTGTTTCCGCTATGCGTTGGGCCTTGTGTGTGGGTGTCATTCTTGAGTCCACCTGTTGTTGGTCCCCGGGCTCTTTGGTGTTCCGTTTTGTATGTCTGGTTCATGGGTGCAGGGTGGTATGGGTGTTTCTGTGTGGTACTGGCGTACCTCTTCCCGACGGGGCCCATGTTCTACTGGGTGGTGTTGCCGCCGCTGTGTGCTTCGCCCTGTTTGTCACACAAGGGTGTGTCCTGATTTTGCATGACTTCACTGACATGTGGGCGTCGGTTGTGTGACGTTGGGTGTTGTCCGTGAATTGGGCGTTGGGGACATGACTGTGGCAGGCCTGTCACGTGTCATGTGCGTTCTGGGTGTGGCTGGTGTGTGTGGTGCTTGGTTGTGTCCCTGTGTTGTTTGTGTGCGACGCATACATGGCGTTATGGTTGGGCGCTGAGTTGTGCGCATGTGTGGCTGCGTCATCGCCGCTGTGCTGCAGTGCCGTGACGGGGTCGTTAGTTCCTGGTCCCAGGTGGTGTGCCCATGATAGTTGCGAGATGTTGCACTTTGCCCTGTGTTACATTTGTGGGTGCAGTGGTGGATGTGTCTTGTCCACGCAGGGATGTCGGGGGAGGCATATACAGTTTTCCCGCCCTTGCACTGTGTGCGCTGTTTGCGTGCCCCTGTTGTGTGTCTGCCTACCTGCGTCGCCGCGGTGCGTTGACTCCTGGGTGCTGCATCAGGTAGAGCATGGGGAGGGCCTGCAGTGCTGGATTCATGCTCGGGGGGTCGCCTCTTCGGTGTCTGTGCTCGGCATTCGGGTTTCCGCCTCACTTTCACATGCGGTGTCTCTTAGCCGTGGGAGCTGTTTGTTTGCGGCATCGTAATTTGTACGCTGGGCGGTACGTGATTTCGTCTGGCGGTGTGTCTCCATTGGGCTGCGCCGCTACGTGAGCGGGCGCACTTTGATGGCGGACGGCGTCGCTGGCTTGCCGGCGGTGTTTGGCTGCCTTTTCACATCGTAATTTGGCGGGCGTGTGGGCTGCGGCATGCGGGCGGTAACTGGTGGTTTTTGCACCCGCCAGCACGGCGGTGGTGCTACCGCCCGCCATCCTAATGGGCCCCTTTATTTTAATTAAATTACTTCCCAACCTATTCCCCTATAAACCTACAACCCACTTCGTAACAAAATAACACGTTTAACTGAATTATCAATTTAATAATTAAAAAAATGAATAACCCATTAATAATTAATAAATAATAAATTAATTATAAATACTAATAAATACAAATTAATAATTACTTTACTAGGATTAAATTACTTCCCACCCTATTCCCCTATAAGCCCACAACCCGCTCCTAAAAATAAATTATATTTTAATTATCAATTAATCAATTAATAAAAATTAATAACCAATTACTAAGTAATTAATAATAAATAAATTATAAGTGCTAATAAATAAACATTAATAATTACTTTATTATAATTAAAGGGCCTATTGCGATGGCGGTCGGGAAACCTCCCCGACCGCCATGGTAGCGGGAAAAGACCGCCCGCATGTACCGCGACATCACCGCCGGTCGAATTACGATGACCCGCGGTCGAAATCTGACCGCGGCGGTCTGATCGCGGGCATTAACATTGCGGCGGTTGCTGCTGCCCGCAGCACCGCCGCGATGCCGAAAGGAGCATGTCCTGCATTACCCTGCACTGCATGGCAGGCTCTGCACAATGCCTGCCACCTGGTACAGGGAAATGTAGGGGGGGACCATGGGTACCCCCCAGTGCACCCACACCCCCAACACACTGGGGGCACGCAATGGGCCCCCGGAAGACAATCACCGCATGCCTTTCAATGGCGGTCTGACCGCTGAGGAAAGGCTGGCTACCGCCGGCATCATAATCCTGCCGGCGGAGCCTGCTCTGCACCACCACCATTATCCCGGTCCTGCTCCGTCCACCAGGCAGGAGTGCGGATGGCAACCGGCGGTAAAGCGGCGGTCGGAATTTCCCACCATTGCGGTCACCACCGCCATCTTAATATGACTGGCGGTTTTCCTGTTTGCGATGGCGGGCGGATGTCCACCACCGGTACGGTGGGCGCCACCGCCGGCCCGGTGGTGGACATCCGACCGCCATCGTAATAAACCCCAAAATTACTTTCCACCCTATTCCCCTATAAACCCACAACCCGCTCCTAAAAATAAAATATATTTTAATTATCAATTAATACAAATTAATAACCAATTAATAAGTAATTAATAATACATTAATTATAAATACTATTAAAATTTACTTTATTATAATTAAATTCATTCCCACCCTATTCCCTATAAACCCACAACCCGCTCCTAAAAATAAAATATATTTTAATTATCAATTAATCAATTAATAAAAATAATAACCAATTAACAAGTAATTAATAATACATTAATTTTAAATACTAATAAATAAACATAAAAAATTACTTTATTATAATTAAATTACTTCCCACCCTATTTCCCTATAAATGCACAACCCGCTCCTAAAATAAATAACTCAATTATTCAATTATCAATTAATCTATTAATAAACATTATTAACCAATTAATTATTAATTATTAATAAATTAATTATAAATAGTAATATATGAAACTTAATAATTACTTTATTATAATTAAATTACTTCCCACCCTATTCCCCTATAAACCCACAACCCGCTACAGAACTAAAATACGCAAAAATTAATTAACAAAATTATTTATTGCTAAAAATTGAACACATACATTAAAAACAATTGCTATACTTATACAAAAAAATTACATCACATATTTTTAAAAAACATACTAAAATACAGAACACTAATATAAAAATCAATATTATTAAAAACGATATTTTTACAAACGATATTACTGTCTTCGATATTAAAAAAACGATATTTCTTACCTTACTGTCGATATTCTGTACCATGATATTCTTGATGTCGATATTCTTCTACCTCGATATTTAAAACTCGATATTCTTGTAGGTCGAAAAAAAAAACTCGATCTTCTGTCTGTTTACCCTTTGCCATAAAGGAAGCAACTGCCATAGTAGCTCCCTTTACAGCACTGAAGATTTGCTGAGTGGACACAATGTTTAACACATCCACCAGTCTGTGGACATTTTGGTCCTGAGAAAATTCCCAAAGTGGGAAAAACATAAATGTCCCTAATGCACACAGAGGTTTCTCCTTGGGTGTATGCTGCATTTTTCCTTTTGTCTGTCCCTGACCACAATTCTTTCATGATGGACGTGGACAGGCATTATGAGGGAAGGTCGCCCGTCTTCACTAGGGTTGGAGAACCACAACTATGAACCAGCATTCTATGTCGGACGGATCACTGGGCCAGGGATTACCACCAGCAGGTTCAGAGTAGGCTCCTCGGAAGGTAAACCAGCAGTTCATTTAAAAAACAACTGAACTGCAGGTTTTGTAGAGAAGTAGGACAGTTGGTTTACAGCAATTCTTCTGCTTTAAACCCCAATGAGACCCAGAGGTTTTAAAGTCATCCCAAATAGAGATTACTGTGCGCTCTGTGCATCTTTTCAGCTTAAATACATCCTCTATGTCTGACAGTAGATTGTTTCGTTCAATAAAATTTGATATCTGTCTTAACCCCTTGACCGCGATCGGAATTCCGCTCGTGTGCTGGACATTCCGATCGCGGGTGTGGTCGTGACGAGCTCAGCTCGTCATGCGCACAGCGCGACCGCGCAGCATGACGAGCTGAGCTCGTCACGAGCATCGAAGGGGTTAAGGATGCATCTTCAATGAGTTTGCATTAGAAGGTCTATAATTAGTGGGTCAGCCTGGTCAAGTCCGTGTTTCTGTAGAATGAGTTATATATTTGTTGTTTTCAGTTCACTGAAAAATTCACTAGGCTGACTTAATGATCATTCTCATTGGGTTGGCAGCAGAGGACTCAAGTAGGGTTGAGCTGAATATATTTGGCAGCCAATAATTTACTGGAGAAGCCACCCTATTTGTAGGTTTACTTAGGTTAGAGGTTTCCTTTCATGTTAGACGATTGAATAAGCTCGGGATTGTTTCCAAGCACAAGGTCTTCTGATTTGGTGAGGAAGCATCCGAGAGAACACAGCCTGGCTTAGAAAGGAAGCAGTCTTTATGGTTGTCAGCTTTCATAAGGAAGTGGTTTTCTAAGGTACTGAATAGTTCCTGGAGTGGTTTTCATTTTTATTGAAGCATTGGAAGGGTTACAAAATTCATCAACAACTTCGAAGAGGTCTCTGGTTGGGCATGTACCATCTGAGATGTGTTGTGTATAGTGGTTCATCTTCCCCTTTTTAGTGGGGATTCTGTAGATCCTGTATTGCCCTAGAGCTCATGTTTGCTGTTAGAATTGAGGGGCATATTCTCAAGGACCTATCGCCGAGTTAGCGGCACTTTATCGCAGCCAAAGTGGCGATAGATTTATCGCACCATTCACAAGCTGGTGCCAACAGCCGATATCGCCAGTTTTCCTGCGATAGCAGCCGCAAAAAACATCGCCACGGATGACACTGGCAACTAACGCTAATGAGATGCAGAGTAGGCGTTCCTGTGCAAAAAGCCGCGAAAACACCACTTTGCAATATTCTCTACGACCAGCCAGATCGGCGATCAGATCCCAAAACAGGTGATAAGGCGCGTTAGCAGCAGGGATTTAACACCTGCTCCTACCTGGTGTTAAGTCGGACGACAACCTGCACCACAAAAGGGAGGCCAGACCAGAGCCACACCTGAAGAACAACAGATGCCATGGAGCTACTGATCTTGCAGCTCGGAGCCCCAAGAGGGCCACAACACCCACCGCCACCACACCCAGGCCCGCCACCCCACCCCGTTTCCCCCCGCCCCCACCACCGGACTACCACAGAGGCAGCGCAGACAAAGACAGCGGACCTTCAGAAAACACACCAGCACCACAGATTTAACACCAGAGGATGTCATTGCCCACTACAGGCTCAAAAGGACAACCATCCTCTGCATCCTGACCATCATTGCCCACAGGCTGACGGTACCAACACAGCGGACAACCAACATCCCTCCGCAGACAAAGCTGCTGGCTGTGCTGCACCTATTGGCCTCTGGTACCTTCCAACAAACAACTGCCAGAGTCGGAGGAGTCTCACAGCCAGCCCTATCCAAGTTCCTCCCACCTGTCTAGGATGCCATCATCAGCTTGGTACTCCAGCACCTTTACTTCCCACACACTGCGCAGGAACAGCTGGAGACCAAGCAAGGCTTCTATGCCATAGCTGGCTTCCTGCACGTGTTGGGGGCAATCGACTGCACACATGTACTCCTCGTGCCCCCTGCCGCCACTGCACACAATTGCCGCAACAGGAAGCACACGCATCCCATCAATGTGCAGGCAATAGTGGACCACCTGGGACTCCTCACCAATGTCGTCACCATCTACCCAGGCAGTGTGCATGATTCCTTCATCTTCCGACAGTCCACCATCAACCAGCGCTTTCAGGATGGCACCCATGGGAATGCATTGCTTGTTGGTAAGTACCAAATGAACACACCACACACCTCAACTCCACAGTCATGCAACTCACGACTCTGGGAATGCACACGTTACAAACCCACATACAACATGCCAAACAACATGCCCATGTACCAGACACAACAGCACAACTTACTGTGGTAACCTGGGCCAGCCATGTACACAAGCCATCAACGGCATGGCACCTCAGCCACACAATAGCAGAATGTGGTGAGAGGTGGGAACCAGGCATGTGCAAAGGAGGCAAGTGACCCATGAATGAGAATGTGCACAATGCCAAGTGTGGCGTGGATGTGCTGGCCAGACTGCAGTATGCAGACCACAGACATGTCCATGTTGACAAATACTGCTGGTATCTGGAGTGTAGAGGACAGTGGACACAACCATGTCACCCCAGGCAGTGGGGAAGATCGCGGAAATGTAGCTTGTTACGTCCCCCCCTGTAAGCGCGAGCGGAGTGGGCTGGCCCGGCGTACGCCAGGCCAGTGTAGGGGTGTGAAGAAAAAGCACGTAGCGCCGGGCATGGTTCTCTTCTGGAATGGCCAACGTGTCTGCCAGGTTGGTGTCTCTCAGCCCGCCACGAGGCCGACGCCGTGAGCGGCAGTGCCTGCGATCCTGTGCGCCTGCTGCACCCCAGGCCGCTGGTCCCCAGACCCGTCTTGGCCGCCCCTGCGCAACCAGGCCTCACTGCTCACATGCCGGTGCAAGCTCCAAGCCCGAGGCCCGCGACCTTGGCAGCCTCCTCAGACCATCACGGCCTCCGTGACACAGGCCCCCAGCACTCCTTTCTCATTGACGTACTCCACCGCTGCCTCCGGACTACACCGTGGTCCAGTAGGTCACACAGTTGGAACTGAGTCTTGATTATTCAATGGCCGAATGCATATCACTGTACGAAAGGAGAGGAGTAATAGGAAGACGCGATTCAGTCCGGAGTAAAAAGGATAATCGTCATGGAGGTGATCGAACAGAACCAACAGCTGCTCTGGTGCCACTAACTCTGTGCATCGCAAGCCTACGACACATGGCTGTGGGCCCCTGCTGACCGCTGCCTCCGGCCTACACTGCGGTCAAGTAGGTCACACATTTGGAACTGAGTCTTGATTTATTTATGGCAGAATTTATACCATTGTACAGGCCTCATCGCAGACTGCATCCCCTTTCAGCTCTGGTGCCACTAACTCTGTGCCATGAAATTCATGGACACTCTCTGGTTGAAATTTGGTGGCGTCTCAGTCAATGGCCTGGGGGTTGTCTCCATCATCATGTGGCTGGTACTGACTTGGTGTTAAACATGAGTCTGTAGCATTCATCTCCTCCATATTGCCTGTTTCTGCTTGGTTCTGCCCTCTGCATCATGCCCTGGAAGAACACCTTCCACTGTCCACAGGAACACTCTGCGACATTCACCTTCAACATCGACGAGGACCCGCTCAGTTCTCGTGGCCCTACCTCAGTGCACCGCAAGTCACCGTCCCGTGGCGGTGTGCCTGTGCTGGCCGCAATGCATCCGGGGCCACTAACTCTGTGCAGCTCAAGTCCGGGACCCTGTCTGATTGAATATTGGATGGCCTCTGAGTCGATGGCCTGGGGTTCATCAACGCCATGTGTCTGTGGCCCTGTGCTGACCGCTGCCTCCGGCCTCAACTGCGGTCCACCAGGACTCACACATTAAATCGAGTCCTGACCTGCCCGGACGACGCATCACCGCTGGCTGCACACGCCACCACCGCCAGGACCACCTCCAACCAACAACTGCCAGAGTGGGAAGAGTCTTACAGCCAGACTACCAGAGTTGCTCACACCTGTCTTGGATGCCATCATCAGCTTGATACCCTGCTCAGCTCTTCAGGTGCCACTAACTCAGTGCACCACAACTCATGGACCCTGTCTGATTGAGTCTTGTGCTGTGTACAGCGGACGCAACCATGTCACCACAGGCAGTGGGTAAGACCTTGGACATCTAGCTTTGTCGTCCCCCCCTTAATACGTAAGAGGGGTGGACTGGGCCGGCGTACGCAAGTACAGCGTAGGGGTGTGAATCATTATCCATGGGCTCTGTGCGTGGTTCATTTCTGGGCTGGACAGGAAACCAACTGATGCGTGTGTCTCTGTTGCCGTGTCTGCGCCACACGGCCCGAAATCGACAATGTTGCATGCACCCTGAGGGCGCCCGCGCACGAAGGGATTGTACAAGGAGCACAAGGCCGCTCGGGCTTTTGGCTCATGCATGCCAACTGTTGTGTGTGTATCACCATCGGTGCACCATAAGCCTAAGGCCTAGCCTCAATTGCAGCGCGAAAGCCACATCACATTTCCAGAATGCAAGCAGTAGTCAGACTAACATTAGGGATGAAAGCTCCTTTGTCTCAATACAGAAGGCAGAAGGACATCTGCACCTCTGACCTTGGTCTTGCATGCGGCAGGCACCCCCTGAGAGAGATACCATATCAGATGATGACGACTCCCACACTACGCACAGCGCAAATGAAAGACCAACGTATCCACACCCCACACACAGAAGTTCTTGCTCGAGGTACTCTTGCATGGAATGCCCTTGACACTTACGTACACAACAACCCATACGTCCAAACGTTGAACACACATACGACTCATTGCTCCAAGCTGTGGCATATCATCCACATAACAGCCGCAAGTCAGAAGAGTGCCGGTTCTACGAGAGCCACCAACGCAATGGCAGAACATCCCGGGCGCATGCACAACGCCTGTCATGTGGAACTGTACCATGTCCGAATGCTGCCTGTTATTGTCTGATGCATTGTTCTGCATGTTTTGGACCTTGTCTTGCCCGTACTGACACGCACATGCCAATAAAGTCTACGCAACTTCACTAGTGTTCAACTGTGATGAGTGTTAATTAGAATGACAAATCGTGTGCCTCAATGAGCATTGTCCGTACACAGGGAGGGACTGACTGACGCATTTCACTTAGGGGTGAGTCCCTATTGCCAGCTCCACCTCTGTGTGCCAGACATAGTGGTTGGGATAGTTGCTGTTAGACCTGTGCTATTACGTGTCTTCAGCAATGTGAGTATGATGTCCATATTCTTGCCATGTGGATCAATGTGATCCATCACTACAGGCTATGTCTACCCATTTGTGTGTGAGTAGGTATGCGAAGAGATGTTCTGTTGTCAAATGTGATGGTGGACACTACTTTAGGCCTGCCAACGACTTTGACATCTCATACCCATCCCTATTTCTAACATTGCGTGGGGCAAAGCTGAGAAATTGCGCGATTGTTGTTTCAGAGCAATGAGGCCACAGCTAGTGCACACATTCCCAGTCAACTCACTTCCTATGTGTGTCACGGTCAGACATGCGCATTGCTTTCATTTCCCTTTTTGGGCAATCAATGTCCTTACATTCATCCACACTTAAATACTTGATCGATTATGGACATCACACATCTGTGTGATTTTGAATGATTTATTCACATTCGGTGGAGTGTCGGAGCTGGAGCAGTACATGGCCATGCAAACCCCACATTACATTGTAGCCCATTGGAGGGCCAGCCAGAGTCTTTCAGGTATTGACAAGTACATAGGAGGAGGAAGAGTACAGTCCGCAGTCTGATTGCTGTGTCATTGGTAAGCAAACAAAATATGGCAGTTCATGTCGAGGTCCAAGGTGAGTGTCGCAGAGTGTTTCGGGGGACAGTGGGAGGTGTAGTTACAGGGCATGATGCAGAGGGCAGAACCAAGCTGAAACAGGGCATATGGCGGAGAAGAATGCTACTGGTTCCTTCTTACTGCAAAGGTGGAATCACCCGCATCTTCGTCCTCTATGTCATCTGTCTGACATGTGGGTGCTGTTGTTTGGTCTGCAGCACTGTGTGCCACTGACACATCAGGGGCCGGAGATGTGTGTGTAGAGGGACCACCAGCATTAATCAGCGACTGCCTTGGTGGCAGCAATGCGATGATGAGGATCTGCAGGGCATGGAAGATCCCAACAACTTTTCGCTGGTGTGCATCCGTGGCAGACATTCTTTCCGCATGCATCCACTCCATGTTCTCCATTATCCTCAGCATCTGTGCCAACTCTCGGCTGACATCGCTGAGGCCACTCTGACTAGGCAGTTGTTCTCCTCTCAGAGTCATGACTCCAGCGATGTCGGGCATGGATTGTTGGACATGATGGAGCGTACTGTGGGTGTCCGTTATGGAGTGTAAGTGGTCCCTGATGGGACTTAGACACCCACGTATATCATCTATTTTGGCTGCCATGAGGTCGAACCCCACCCGCACCTGTTCAGCCACCTCCTTCTGGAAGTCTAAAACATGGCCTTGGAATGCGATGTGTTCTTCGGTGAGGTGCTGGGAGCCAGCCGTGGTAGTGGGTACTTCCTGCTGTGTGGTCTGTGCAGGGGGTGGGGTCTCCTCGATGCAGCTAGGCTGCCCTGCTCCTGGAGGTGGGTTGCTGTAGCTGTCCATGAGCTGTTGTAGGGTGTCGGTGTCGAAGGTGTGGAGGTCCTCTTCATCATCACTGATGAGTTGTTTGGTCTGCTCTGCAGGAGGTGTTGATTGTCCCTCTGCACTGTGAAGGGGAGATGCATTTTAACATTGTGTTGACATGTATGTTGACGCATTGTTCAAGTTTACATACAGACTGCATGACAATGTACATTGTGACTGTTTGGGAGGAGCTGACTATTTGATGCGGGACAGTGGACATTTGAACTACATCACGGATGTGAGGTTGTACACGTACATTATCATCTCACAGTTTCCTGCTATGCCAGATGTGATTGTCCAGTTTCTACGCACAAGCGGGACCAGTTGTGTCCTCTGTTCTGTAGTGAAAGTGTTGCACTTTGTACCACATTGTCGTCATTGTTGATGTGCTGTTATTGCTATGTGTGTGTGCTGCATTGTGGGAGAGACGCCCCTGCAGCTGTGATTTTGCTGCCCCTTAGCCCTTTGAGGCGGTGTGCCTTTGTATTCTGTGCTTCTACAGTGCTGAGATGTTGCAGACTTGGCTAATTTTGGCTCGAGTTCGTATTTTGGACTCTTGGGCATGGTTTATCCGCAGATGTGTTGTTGACGTCAGGGGTTGTTTGTGCAGGTGGATGTGTCAGAGTGTGACCTGCTCCTTTACGGATGTGTTCCACACTCAGCCACCTCAGTGTTGTGGCGTGCACCATGTCATGATGATTGGACTGCAGCCATGCTGTTCATCATGCGGTGTCACTTGCATTGTCAGTGTGGCTCACAGACACGCAGCTTTGCTGGTTTAGACACGTGTGCATGGGTTGGTTGTGGGCTTGGTGCTCTGTGGGGAGGGACCCCTTTGTGCCCATAGTGGACGGGGGCCTACTTGCTGTTTGTATGTGTGCTGCAGTGTGCCAAGGGGATCAGGGACATGATCCAGAGTCATTGTGGGTGTGCAGTGTGCTCTACTTAATTGTGCATGTGTGCCATTGTGCCCTTCTCCCCCCGTCCCCCCAGTCCCTGTTCGGTACTCACCCTGGTGCTGTTGTGTGAGGTCATGTCGAGCGGTGTCCGGACCCCCAACTCCTGCCACCGTCTCCCCACTGATGGCTGTGGCCACCATTTCCTCCATCTCATCCAGCTCCTGGTGTTCCGCTGGACTGCCACCTCCAGTCTGCATTGCTGCCTGATGGTTGTCAGTGAGTTTCTTCTTGGTTTTGCGCTTCGCATCATTCCAGCGCCTCTTGACCTCTCCAATTGTCCTCCTCCTCACTCCGACTGCATTCACCTTGTCCAGGATGGACTGCCATATTGCATTTTTATTTGCCAATGACACATTGGGGGTGACGTACAGTTGTTGGTGGTGTTCTATCACCTCCGTGATGATGATCCTGTTTTCCTGCGAACTGAACCTCGTCTTCCTCGTCTTCTTCTCCTTGCCCTTCCGTGACCCCGAGGTCCCAGGCTGGTCCTCCTGGGGGCTTGTGGGGTTCTGGTTGTGCTCTGTACTTGCTCCGGCTTCCTCCATGGTGCTCCGCAGTCTTAATTATTTTGTTTGGGTTTTTCAGTGCTTTTGTAGTGCATTGTCCCACATGACGCGTGGGAATTGCAGGCCTGTCGCTGGTTTTTTTATCGCGGTTGGCCACATCACAACTTTTTTCGCGTTCGTGTTTTGCGTTTTTTTGGCGTCGCGTTAATTTTAACGCGGTCATTTGGCGCGTTGTCGTGAGACTATCGCATGGTGCCGCCGGGTTGAGAATACAACGTTAACACGGCGGTATTTTCCCGCGATAGACTGCGATGTGCAAAGTTGCGTTAAGCTAATTTTGCGATAATTATCACACGTTCTTGAGAATATCCCCCTGAGTGTTTTTCTTTTAACTGTTTATAACGATCTTGTTTATTTTTTCCGTAATTTTACATCTGAGTGGGACTAACCAGCTTTCGTTCTGCTGGGCTACAGATGTATGTTTATTTCAGTGACCACCATGTGAAATTCCCATGCTAACCATTGTTGACACTGTTTTAAGGACAGTCCATGCCATGGAGTGAAGAGGTGGACAGGGAGTTATGCAAAACAAACAAGTTTTCAACTAAGAGTAGCAGAACTATCTTCATGGATGTTAGCCACAAACGGGGATGGACAACAATCACTAAATGCACCCTGATCAATGGAAAAAAATAAATGTAAATCTCAAAAAAAGGAAAGGTGCTGGAAACCATATTGGTAGGACTCGATTCACAAACAGTCGTGGTGCTATGCGCAGTGGACAGAAATGTGAGGGGTAACATCACCACCAAGTCATCCAAAATGAAAAGTGTATTATGTTATACATTTAGACTACTTTCTTCCATAGAAATGTTTGAACCCATTGTTTTTAAATTTGCTTTCAAAATCACATTGAATTGGAAGCCCATTTGCGACAACGGTACCTTTGCTCTGGGTAAATGTTTATGACATAGGGGCCGATTCCGATGTCGGACGGACTCAGGTCCGTCCGACATCGGTCCGGAGCAGTAACCGACCGACCTGCTGTCGTCGGTTACGGCCCAGGCAGTACGATGCGACCGAACCCTGTTCGGTCGCACTCGTATCTCCCACAATGGGAGCATGCATTCCGGACGGAATGCATGCTGGCATTGGAGAAAGCAGGGGTGCAGTTCAACCCTGCACCCTGTGGCCGGCACCCCAAGGTGCCTGCCACCGGGTGCAGGGTTCAACAGAGGGGCACCATAGGTGCCTCCAGGCCTCCATTCGGCGACCTTGCACCCATGGGGGTCCCACTGGGGGCCCCCAAAGACAGTGACCGACTGCCTTTTCGTACCGGAAAGACCGGCACGAAAAGGCAGTGAAAACTGCCATCGTACTCCCTCGGTCGCAAAGAGGCAGCCGGGGGAGTACAGAGGATTTCCGGATGGCTGACGGGCTCTCCGAACCCGTCGTGAGCCATCCGGAAATCCGAGTCGGATTCTTTCCGACCGAGCCCATCGGAATGGCTCGGTCGGAAAGGAATCCGAGCGGCACGTTCCGATTCGGTCGGAAGGGCTCCGACCATCGTTCGGTGCCCTTCCGGCCGAAATCGGAATCGGCCCCTTAGTATGGCAATGTCAAATGTTGGTATGATTTAATGATATTGGTTGTATTTCTAAGGTGTTGTACTTGGAACATAATAATTATAATAATAATAATAATAATAATCACCAATGAAGATAATAACCAATAATGATGATACACAAACGGCAAGCAAGAAACACATTGGGCTACAGAGACATTAGCAAAGTCTTCGACTGGCATTAATGGAAGCAGTCCTAAACCCATAAAAAAACAATAGCTTCGCATCTAATTTGAATTTTTCAGCCAGTCGGATAGGATCAAGCACTGGAAATAGAATAAACTGGTGCGTCGTCCTAGGTGGCCATTGCCAAACAAATCCAAGAATGAATATGACTAAGTCAAAGTAGCATCCTGGAGCAACAATGTAAATAAAAAGGTGGATATTGTACACCAATTTCAATATCAGAAAGGTTATAAAAAATTCAACAGCTTGAGGGGAAGTGATTTTTCTATTATTACTGTACGCATTAATTTCCCTTACTTTCATTGGGATTCACATTGAAACATACTCCACACAAATAAATTAAACCGCTCTGATGACCTCTTAGTTAAAGGAGTAAGATAGGAATATTGGGATCCCAAAATTGATCACACAAATTAAATTATGCCCAAAGAACAAGCTCTTAGATCCATATAAAGCATATTTTCCAAGATCCTTGCTCATTAACTCATCTTATTTCTACTAGTCAGGGACAAAATAGCCTTGTGCACTATGCTAGGATCAGTGAACACACCAAGTCCACATTCCTTTACCCTTTCCCAACAATGACATTACTAGACATACTTCACTGTATGGTACATTTGCCATCGAGGTTCACATGTGCATAAAATTATTCTACTCTTTCACTTTGTTTTTCAGAGACAGTTGTAAAACTTATGAAAATCCCTTCACTCTCAACATTTTGAAAGGGGAAATTGCAGAAATATATTCCTTTGCACTCCAAATCGGCTACAAAACTGTTGTTTGAATATGAGTTACTGCAGGTAACTGCTCTTTTCCAATTTATTATGCAGAAGGTAACCTAGAATTTGGATGAATTATGTACACGAAAAACTATTCTGCACCTTTATAGCACGAGTGTGACTTGTGCATGGAAACAATGGCTTGCCTGAAATAGTTATTTTAGATATGTTTTTCATTAAAATCCAGGGTTTGGGAGCGCTTTAGATTTAGACAAGAAGCCCCATAAAAGCAATTTCGTTACAACAAACAGTAATACATCTATCTAGACTAGTTGGAGACGACATACATTTACTGAAAGCATGTTACTACCTTATTATGTAACCCATATAATTCAATTAAAATATTTAATACCCACTCCGAAGTTGTGCATACTTGAACCACCACTTTGCATCTGTTAAGGAGAACACCAAGGGGATTGCTGGCATGTTGAATGCAAACAGAGACTATCTACTAGGAATAAACCTTGCCCAAGGGACCATGCTTTGCCTCCTGCAGAGGAAGAATCAGATATTGTTGAAAATTATCCTCATGTCCGACTCCATTGCACATCCCAGCCAAGCCGTGGACACAGAAGACATGGAGCCGACCTTCTCATTACGAAAAATCCCTGAAGCCATTACAGTCATGGGCGAACAACAGATTGTGCTGAAGTACAGGTTTATGGTTAATAAATTCATCCATTTTGTTTGAAAACATTATTCAAATGCATCTTTGTTATGCATTGCCACCCGCGTGTCATTATAAAATACAAGAGTGCTGATGTGAGAAAATGATTCATATGTGCCAGCTGAAAATGTCAACCTTTTGGGTGCATTCCCAACTCAGACTGACTCAGGAGTAAGTGCAAGTGACAGATGAGTACCACAGACTGCCTCGTGATGTCCATATTAATCTACTTCAGGCAGGATCTGCAATCTTTAGCATGTTCACCAGACCTGGATATAAAGTTAGCTTTCTTGCTTCTCTAAGTGTAATGACAAACCCCATTAGTTTCAAAATAATTGAAGTCAATGATGGTAGAGAAGAGATACAGTTGAAAATTATCAATAGTTTCGATGTATTTACTGGTTTGAGTTTACAAGCATCATTCCCTTTAGCTTTGATGTCTAGATAAAGAGTTACATACACCTCATTAGGACATGTGGAAAATATATGACTGCAGAAAATCAAGTCTGGAGAGCTAACAATCAGTTTCATTGTAGGAATTTGTGTTTAAGCTGCATTAGAAGCTATTTTATTGGGGTGTTCACTATAAACAGATTATGTAGACACTAGTTTCTAATGGGGGCTTCATTTGTGGTTCGAAGCAGCTTTATCTTAATTTTTGACCTTGGGGTTTGCACCTGGATAGTGTGATGTTTTATCCACCTCTTCCTGGCTCTTACAGATTACTTCTTGGCTATAGAAATTTGCCCCACCTGGTATCCTGACTGACTGTCCATCATTAACTTCTGAGCAACCTTTAACCTTTTGGATATTTTTTAAAAGTGCTGTCTTTTGAGCAACAAAGAGGGTGTTTGCTATTGATACCAATACCCTACCCTTTGTTTTGTTCTTACTGTAGGCATTGAACAATGAAAGACATAGACTTCTGGTCTCGGTTGATGCAATGATCCCTGCTGTATCAGGAGCGGGAATTTTGGTTGGAGAGGCAATCTTTGAACCAGTATTAGCTATTCAACCAAAATGCCTTCTAGTAGACTGGTATAAGTAACCTGATTATTATCAACAGCCTCTGTCATGACTTGCAAAGTCCCCATCATTAATATCAGTATATCAAGCTTTGATGCAGAGACACTGACAATTGTACACAGGCTCATGCTTGAAAAAGAAAAATCAGTCCAAAAGGCCCTTCTAGTCAGAGGCACAGAGCAAGCTTCAAAGTCAGTGTAATTCATCTGGGGCCACGCTAACAAGCTATCATTCAGATCAATATCACACTGAGGACTCAACCCAGTTTCAAACATGCCAACTAAACAAAATATTTCACCATGTGAAGAGGGGGCATGGTCTTGGAGGGGGTGTGACCACATGCAGAGGGCTCCCTCCTCTCACCAACATGTCTTCTACCAAACGAAAAAAAGTTTGCTGGGGCTGCCAGCAATGTCCTGGGGTGTTTTTGTACCTTTTAGCAGACATTGGCTGATTAGAACCTCAAAAGCCAAGCTGAAAACCCACTCATTGCTGAGGTTTACAACTTCCCTGCCACCATGTGATATTGGTTTTTCAGCGGATGACCATGTGAAGGAGGCCAATATCTTGTGACTCACGGTGACACTATGTGAGTTGGTAGATCTGCATTTTAATCAGTCATCAATAAGCTAAACAAATAGCATTGAAGAAGAATAAAAGCCTGGGTCTTTTCTTCTGTACAATGATGTTGACCATCCTTTTCCCACCCAATTGAAATAGGGCTGCTAGAAGGACTGAATGAAACATTTTAGGAAGGGGTACTACATTCAAGTAACTGTGATCTAGTGCTCTTAAGGTACTTGGTGTAGCATCCTACCAGCCCCGGTACTCACCAATAACCAAGCCACACACGGAGAGTAGTTGTACACGTCTTTATTCTGCTGTTTGTAAGTCAGAACTCAACATTCAAAGCCTGTGTTCAACTCATCCCTCCAACACTTACGTCTCAGGCTGGCAGTGTACAGTGGGAAGCAAAGAAGTTCCAGCATTATTTTATTTACAAGACACTTCATCTTCTGCTTTGTTAAATAAAAAGTTATAACTTTTTAAAATAGAAAAATAACTGAATAGATTAATAAATACACTAATAAATACATGAATAAATACACAGATGATTATAGATATACATGCAACTATAATTCTTCAATTAATCGTCGTGGTGCCTGAACCAGACATCCTGATCGGGTCACTGGAAACTGGGAAGTGGCAGCTGAAGTGTCGGTGACCTGCACAGGTGAGGTGGAATCATCAGCAGACACAGAGTCATCAACAGTGTGTCTGAACCCAGTCTGTACATTGACATCGATGTTTGGGGAGTGATGGGTCACATGTTGAAAGTGAGAAGATTCTCTCGTAAGGGACTTCCCAGGAGACTGGGCAGTCACCATGTGTCCTCTGGTATTAGTGATGACAAATGATTCAGCCTCAAAAGGAGCATCAGACTTTCCTTTTCTGTGTTGTTTCACAAGCACTTGATCTCCTCTTATAAAAATAACGTCTTTTACATGATGTCTTCGATCGGCATATATTTTCATCTTCTGTTTCTGACCAAAGTCCATAGTATGAATGTCTCTCTCATTCTTGGTTCTGAGGTTGGTCCATTGGGGGCAGCTTGGAAGACCGCTCAGCCTTCAAAACCGCTGTCACTGCACATCACCACCTCATCAGAACAACAAAGAAAGAGGCCCTACAAGAAAGGATCAATGCCAATGCACACAATAGCAAGGAACTTTTCACTATGGTCAAAGATTTCTCCGAACCCTGCACAGGGACAGCAGACATCCCACCCTCCCAAGACCTCTGCAACAACCTCAGCGCCTTCTTCCACCACAAGATTAAGGAGGTTTATGACAGCTTTAACGACCTCAATACCCAAGGCCTTCTCACCCCACTCGCAACCACAGCACCTAACGACACCAGACCCCAGCAGACCCTGATCAGTTGGACTCCCCTGACCACTGACGACACCCTCAAGATCATGAAGAGCATCCACTCAGGAGCACCCTCAGATCCCTGCCCGCACCACATCTTCAACAGAGCCAGCACCACCCTCGCCCCTGAACTCTGCCGCTCCATCAACTGCTCCATCAACTCCGCCAAATTCCTGGAAGACTGGAAACACGCAGATATCAACACCTTGCTGAGGAAACCCTCTGCCAACCTGAAGAACCTGAAGAACTTCAGACCCATCTCTCTGATCCCCTTTCCAGCCAAGGTCATTAAGAAAAAAATCACCACCCAACTTTCTGAGTTCATCGAGGCGAACCACATCCTGGACCGCTCTCAATCCGGCTTCCGAAGCAATCACAGTACGGAGATCACCCTCCTCACCACCACAGATGACGTCCGCACCCCCCTCGACTGAGACGAAATTGCTGCCTTCATCCTCCTGGACCTCTTGGCTGCCTTCGACACCGTCTCCCACCACACTCTATGCACAAGACTCCACGAAGCCGGCACCTGCGAAAATGCCCTGGAATGGATCCGATCCTTCTTCACCGGCCAAACACAGAGAGTCAGGCTACCACCGTTCCTCTCGGAACCCACAGAAATCAGCTGTGGAGTGCCTCAGGGCTCCTCCCTGAGCCCAACTCTCCTCAACATCTACATTGCCCCGCTCGCAGCCATTGTCAGGAAGCATGGACTCAACATCGTCTCCTACGCCAACGACACCCAGCTGATCCTCTCCCTTACCAATGAACCCACATTCGCCAAGAGAGACTTCCATGACGGGGTGAAGGCTGTCACCACCTGGATGAAGGACAACTGCCTCAAGCTAAACTCAGGGAGGACCAAAGTCCTCATTTTGGGCTCCACCCCCTCCGCTTGTGATGACTCCTGGTAGCCTGCAGATCTTGGACCTCCGGCTACAGACCACGCAAGAAATCTTGGCATCATCTTGGACTCCTCGCTCACCATGATCGTCACAATGCCGTCTCATCATCCTGCTTCCACATGCTACGCCTGCTTCAAAAGATCTTCAAGTGGATCCCCACCGAGTCCAGAAAGACGGTCACCCACGCACTCATCAGCAGCAGACTCGACTAGGGCAATGCACTCTACGCCGTCATCACCCAGAAACTCCTCAAGAAACTGTAAAGCATCCAGAACGCCTCCGCCAGACTCATCCTCAACATCCCCCCGCCGCAGCCACATCACCAGCCACCTGAGAGACCTCCACTGGCTCCCAGTCAACAGAAGGATCACCTTCAAGCTCCTCACATGCGCCTACAAATCCCTACACGACATGGGACCTGCATACCTCAACCACCGCCTCTCGTTCCACACACCCACCAGAGACCTCTGCTCCGCTGGCCCTGGCCGCCATCCCACTTATCCACAAGACCATGGCCGGGGGAAGATCCTGCCCCTACCTCGCAACAAAGACCTGGAACACCCTGCCTCTCCCCCTACGGCAAATTCAGGAAGGACCTCAAGACCTGGCTCTTCGACTGAACCACAGTGCCGTGCACCACAGATCAGCAGTCGTCCCCCCCCCAGCGCCTTGAGACACCTACGGGTGAGTAGTCTCACTGTACAAGCCACTTGATTGATTGATTGATTGATTGATTGATTGATTGATTGATTGATCATAGCTCTTCCAAACATGAGAATAGCAGGGTTTTCTCCTGTCATTGTGTGAGGGTTCGAACAGTAAGCTCGAAGAGTAGTGTTAAAAACACCTTTGAGGTCGAGCTTTTTCAAGGCAGCACGCTGAATAGCTTTCTTTGGAGTGCTCATAAAACTCTCCACCAGACCATTGGCCTGGGGCCAAAGATGAGTGCTTTTCTGATGCTTTATATTGAGGTGATTTAAAAAGTCTTTAAATTCTCGACTATTAAAAGGTGGGCCATTGTCAGATTTCAAGATTGCAGGTACACCCCATGTCGCAAAGATGCCATTTAACCTTTGAATAACCTTTTCATGTGTAGTGGATGAAAGGTCTTCTGCCAATGGAAAACAGGAGTATTATTTAATAATAATTAAAAGATGATGTCCTTTCTCAAGAGGACCAAAGAAATCATTAGCAATTCTCTCCCACACATGATGTGACAATTCTGACATATTCAAATTGTGCTGAATGACTTGAGATCAAATATATATATGACAAGCCTTTACATTTTTTTTTTACCCTTTCTTCAAGATATGGAAACCAAACTTGGTCAAGGAGAGCTCTCTTGGTGGCAACTGCTCCTCGATATCCCTCATGGGTGACGTCGATCACTTGTTGTCATAGACTCTCAGGAATCACAATTTGTGTACCTCACAGAATGAGGCCTTCTTGAGTCACTGAAAGTTCATCTCTTTTATTTTTTAACTTCAGTCCCATATCAGCAGCAGTGTTAAAACTCAGCAAACAGGCACTTAAGGCTGCTCCTTGAAGTACATGAATAGGTGCTTGTACCACAGTTTTTTTATGTTTCATCGTAGCTACAAACTTACCTTGACTCTTTAAGGGTGTTGAGGTAGCCCATTTGTATTTTTTAGTCTTTAAGTTCGTAAGTTAAGCAAACAGAGATAACTCTTGATACTTCGCCTCAGGCATGATATTTATCGATGCACCACTGTCAATTATGAATGGTATTGAACCACCATGTATCTTTAGAGTGATTATTGGACAATGTTTGAATGTTTGTGGTGCCTTTTCGTGTCAATTTTTCTTCACTGAATTTTTCCACACATCTGACTAGTCCCATGTGCATGCCTTTCTGAAGTAAACATCGGCATTGCACAATTGTCATTGTCACTTTCACTAGAAACTGATAGTGAGGAACTCTTTGTCAATGATTTAGATGACAATCAACTCTGTTTGGTGTTGATTTACCTCAGTTGGTGGGACTGCTTGGCCTTGTGGGAGTGCTTCAAACGTCACTGAGGTAGCGTTTGTCAACCATTTTGCTTTCACACTGTGATGCACCTACTTTTTTCTTCGCCATTGCAAGTTATCACGAAATGATTTGCTTTACTAGAGCCAATGCATATTTGCCTGATTGCAGGAGATTTGCTTTTGTGTGGCAATGACAGTCCACATCTGTAACACATTTTCTTCTTCTGTGGAGACATCACCTTGTGTCCCTCAGCCTTATTCTTAGGCTTACTCTTCATGTTCATGACTGACGCACTTTGGGCGCCTCCGGCATCCATGCCAGTCACTTGACAATTGGCACGCTCTACAGTGCGAACAGCCTTGAGGACTTGCTATAAACTCAGAGTTTCCTTCAGCATTCTTCATCGAAAGGAATCTGGCAGACATCCATCGATTACTCTGAGGCGCGTAGCTTCCTCATCGTTAAACTCATTGACTCTACAGTACTTCACCAGAGCATCCAGTCTCCAAACAAACTCATTGATAGTTTCACCTGGTCTCTGGTGTTGTTGACTAAATATGTATCTTTCAAAATCCACATTTGGCACTGGATTAAATTTAAAATTCAAAGCTGTTTTAATTTGATCATACGTCACTTCTCCTTCTTGTAGTATCTTTTTCATGGCTTCTTTCACTCCTTCAGCAGCCATGTTCTTCAGATACTTTATGATCTTTTTTTGATCTTTTTGATCTATTGCATCTATGAAATCTTCAAAAGTCTCTATCCATGCAGTCCATCTATTGCCAATATTTTGTTTCTTGGCATTATGAACTGCAGATGGTGGTTTCAAGAATGCAGCAGCAGTATACACATTGGTGGACAGTAGTGGTCTCTCATGCACCTCTTGTGGAACTCGATCAGGCAGCGCTTCTCTACCGCCTTGTGACAGGCTTACTGCGGGGTCAACTTTAATGACTTTTGGTGCATGGATCTCGCCCTGACTTTTCTTTGGAGCTCCTTGCTTGAGGGCGGTCTAGGGAGTAGTTCTGGGCTCCTATGTGGCAGCATTGGCGGTAGCCGCCTTGCCTGGGGAACGATCCTCAGACACAACCGTGACCCTCTTTCTGGGGCCACTAATCAGCACGTCATTGCACGATGGGTCATTAGTGGTTTCAGTAAGTAAATTAACCTTTTATACTACTAGTCCATGAAAAACGTTAACATTATGATATTTGGTCTGCTTCGTGCTTAAATGTTTCTTCACATCACCTGATTAATCTAATCTCTGCTTCATAGCACATGCATTTCAGTTTAATCTGTACTGAACTATTGTTGTGCACTGCTTTCGTAACCTGGTTGCATCCACCTTTAGCGTTCTTACATCGTTTAGTGTATTGCTTTAATTTGCATAATGGAGCAGTACTTTTTATTTGCAACCATTTCATTAAGTTCCTGGCCACCGACATGTAGACTTTCAATGTCGCTCTCTTTATCTTCAAGCGTTTACACATGCTGGTGTTGCACTGAGACCCCACTAATGCCAGCGTTGATTCTGCACTTTGCCTGCGGCACATGTGTCATGCAGGAGCAGTTTGCTGGACCACGGCAAACTCTCTGGCAGAGTGCTTTTAGTGTATCTCTTATCTCAAGGCCAGTTGTAGCATCCTACCAGCCAAGGTACTCGCCAGTAACCAAGCAACACATGGAGAGTACACATCTTTATTCTGCTGCGTGTAAGTGAGAACTCAGCATTCTAAACCTGTCTTCAACTCATCCCTCCAACACTTATGTCACAGGTCTACGGTGTACAGTGGGAACCAAAAGAGTTCCAGAGTTTCTTTATTTACAAGGCACTTGGTGACTTTGTAATGTTTTTCAACCAACTTTCTTATCAAAGAAGCAAAAAGGGAGACCGCTAAAAAGCCTCAGTGATTTTTGTAGGATCAATGGGGATAAAATCTGGGCAGGTTTTTTTACACAGACCACCTCTCCTACTTTTACTACACTCAAGAGAAGAGAGTCATGAGAGGTAACATGCTGGAAAATTGCTTTATATGACAAGGAACCAAATTCACCTATTGAATAGGGGAAAAGTCCAGTGTCTCTTGCTCTGGTACATCGATGATGCTCTGCATCAGCACACACAGTTTCAGAGTATTGGCAGTAGGGGGGTTGGACTTTTTTATGGGCAGGTGAAGTCTGGCAGTCCTGAGGCAGCCCTAGGGAGAAACTTTGATAGGCAGCCAATAGTGTAAGGGACTGGCGAAGACTAGCTGTGGTAGTATATGGTATCAAAGGCTCAAGGTTTACTGTTTTTACTAAATTTTACACATAAAAACAGACAAAGTTCAGTCTGTTTCCTTGTCTATATTTATGCATAGAATAAAAAAATACAGGAACAAAATGCAAATGGAGAAAAACGCCTTTATACCAATTGTATTTAAGTCAATATGGCACAATCCCCTCCTTCCCCTTGTCTGGCACTCTTTTGGCAGCCTAGCGCCAACGCAGGCACCCTTGCACCATGGTGCAAGAGCCTGCGTTGCATGCAGGATTGTTTTTGTGCAGGAAGGGGCACCAAACCTAGGAGGCAGAGTCCTCTTTCTATGTGTGCTGCAGAAAGAGGAAGAAATGGGGAGAAATGGAGATATTTCTCCTCGTTACGCCTCCCCTGGGAAGGTGTAAGTTTTTGGCACATCCCCAGCTTTACAAGTTCTTGTAAATCTGGGGATGCCGCAAAATCCATAGGAGTTGTGTGAAAACATCCACACAATGCCCATGGAATGCCTACCCAGGGCAGAGTTACGCAATGCAGCGATTTGCACTGCGTTGTGTTGCTCCAGAATTCGTCAGATTTTTGATGTCACGCAAAGCCACTTTGCATGACATCAAAAATCTGACTTATAGGTGTGCATAACGCATGTACCACGTTGTGTGGTGCAAACGTGATGCAACCCTCTCATAAAAATGAGGGCCTGAGTGTCTGCTACTGTGATCTTTGTGTAGCCACCAAGTCTCAAATTACAATGCCAGTAAGATAGCTTAGTGGGTTAGTGCTTCCGCTGCACAAATGAGTGTGAATGCGTATGTGTGTATATGTTGGCTACTTGATGTAGCAAGAGCTTATCAAGCAGTATCGGCTTCTGAGAGGTAATGATTAGCAACCCTCCCCACAACAGCAGTGAGAATTTGACATTATTTGACTGCATGTCTTCAGGCATCTCATCAAAAAAAGTTGACAACTTGTTCACATATGACAGAAAGGATGAGAAGCATAGTTTAAGTATGTGAAAGGTTTTTCTGTACTCCAGCCATTAAGTCTCAAATGGTCCTCAAGTGCTAGTATGAATTGCCCACTCAAATAAATGCAGAAAAATAGCAACTACAGCTTCTTCATTTACTGCGAAAAAGATGAATGCAGATAAATATGGATAAAGTGATTACTTGGGAATATTAATTGAATTGCAGTATTTGACGAGTGCTTCATACCTCTACACAGATCCTGAAGCACTCTTATTATCATCAGTTCCAGAGCTCCCTTTAAAGAAGTGTGTGGTTGAAAGGGTGTTAGATTTAAAGACCTCTTCTTGAATGATGTCGTTTGATGTGCCCGATGGTCGAAGACCTGCTCCAAACATGGTGTTGCTTACGTAGCAGCACATATATACATGAGGTATTGCTTAGAAGATGAGTTGAAGACGCAGCCAAATGAGCCAAGTCTTTAATGCAGTTAACATTGAAGGTGATTCTTTGTACTCTACTATAAAAGATAAGGAATAGCAGACGTGGGTTGTCTGGACAGAGAAGATAGTTCCACCAGTTTGAGATTTTCCATATGTTGGAACATTTAATTGTGGTCTAAGACTTTAGCACAGTTATTTTAACTGGAGATAAGTTCGCGTATTTTACCCCACCAGCATCTTTATTCTGATCATAATCAAAGTACAATGGCTTTATAAACTTGTAAACTTGTAGAGCTTTCTTAAATTTCTTTTTCTTGCCACTCGTGAGCATGGGTGACTTTAACGCCTGGTCAATTATCCCATTGATGTTGGTACGGACAGCTTTAGGCATGATCAACCCCCTCTTTAGGTCACCTTTTCAATGTCATAAATGTTTGTTAGAGATAGATCTGGCTATCCTGACTAAATACCTATTTTTAAAAACCTGCTTCAGCCACAGCTACCTTTTTATGTTTCAATTTGTTATTATTTGTTGTATTCACTTTGGTACACATTGGAGCTGAGGTCCAGGGGTTAGATATTTCAGCTGTTACCACACCTTCCAAGTTCTAAGAACCCCTCATAACAGATCATATTCTACTATCTAGCTTGCTGTTAATTGCTAATATGTCCTTCCACAGTTTTTAATTGGTCTTAAATTTTTAGGCTTCTTGGTCCAAATTCTTTATGTGTCTTCAAAAACATTTTGTGAAAGTAAATAAACTTATCCCAAACAGCAAAAAGTAAACATTTCTGAATTCATTTTTTGAAAAAGATTAGTTTTATTGGTGCTATATGAAATATGCTATTTCTTAACTCAAAATGCATTTTCCCACCCATTTTGAATGCAAGGAGGCGTTTTTGCACTATGAAACAGTGCTAAACACAAAATTACTCTCCGCACATAATTATGCGCAATCTCGCAGAATTCAAGGGTAATTCTACATGGTTACGGAACACTGAATTGCGCGAGTTCCTCCTACAGTGAATAATGACCTGGTTAATCTATCCACTGATTCCTTTAGTGCAAGAAAATGCCTCTTTTTGCGTTGTCACCTCCATTTATTTGCTGAATGGTTTCCCAAGTTTTGTTTGCTTTGCACAATGGAGCATTGCTATCCAGGCCTCACTGCATGTCCTCTGACTCGTAAAACATTGTACAATGGCTAATCCCCAATTGACATTTTTAACTTTACAATACGGCCATAGTATATGGTGTCGGAACATATACCAATGACAGGGAATTCAAATGTCACCTGTGCACTGCAGCACTTATTGTGCCATCAACTAGAGTGACACAGAAAACATACCTTCAGGCATACCTGTGAGCCTTATTCCTGCAGCTTTTAAACCTGCAGGTGAACCTGTCATAATAATCTTCTTTTAGCAGGAAAAAACCCTGCTTTTAAATATAGAGAAGGCATCCCAAATAGACCTTGTAGGCCACAACATAGGGTGCCTAGAATTCAAAAGCAGTACATGCAAGATTGTAATGTTGAAATGTACCTGCCATGACTCATCCCCAAAAGAGAATTTCACTATAAAGGGCTATAGCCATCGTATGAGAAAAACTGAAGTTCTGTATAAAATCATAAGGCTGCTATCTTTGGATTGGGATAATCTGCAGATACAATTAAACCACTTTTTTATGCTTATTAAAAATCCAATTAATTTGTGAAGTCTGAGTTTTCGTAAACATTTAAGAAAAGTGACTTTTAAAACATTATAATTTACCTGCCAGGACCACTAGTAGGCTAGTTAGCATTAGCCAGTAGCTGGGCTCTCTCAGTGCTTCTCCTTAATGAGTTCTGGTATGTTATATTGCAAAGAACTTTTAAAGGTCACGTTCACCAAATGGTTTCATGGCGCTGCAGCACAAGAAGCAGAGAGAATATGCGGTTATTCGTGGGCTTGTCTAAAGAGCAAGGTTTTTAGCAAGGTTCTGAAATGTTTGTAGGAGGTTGATGCTCTTATGTTGTCAGGGAAAAAGTTCTAAACCCCTGGAGCGAGCACAGCAAACCTATCCAATCTTCTCCTGTTAAATTTGGGAACCTCTAAGAGATTGTGGTGTGCTGATCTGAGATTGTGCTTAGGGATGTAGTTCTTAATTCTGGAGGAGACAAAGGTGGGACTTCTACCATTGCAGCTTTTAAAAATTGTACATAACGTTCTATACAGGGATCTCTGGGTGACTGGTAGCCAATGCAGTTTCTTTAGCATGGGTTTAGTATGGCAGTGTCTAGGTTGATGACAAAACAATCTGGTTGCTTGGTTTTGAACAAGCTGCAGTCTTTGACTCAATCCCTTAGGAAGACCTAGGTAAAGAGCATTGGCGTAATCTGTTTGTGACATGACCAGTGCAATTACGATCTGGATGATGGCCTCGACAGAAAAGAACTTCTTGATTTTTTTTATTTTGCAAAGCTGAAAAAAGCAGGAAGAGGTCATTGCTCCAATCTGGGGTTTCATTGAGAGATCCTCGTCAACATGTATGCTGTGGCTCTGGGCTGCTTTTCTTGGAATGGGACCCAGCTCCATAGGCCAAAAGGAGGGACTCTAGCAATGTATTTAGTTTTTGACCATCACCACCTTGGTTTTGTCCGAGTTCAGTTTCAGTTGATGGCAATTCATCCAGTCACGGATAAAGATCATAGTGTTCTGGAAGAATTCTGTAGATTCTGGAGTATCCTTGAGATCGAACAATAGTTGCATGTCATCAGCGTAGTTGTATATATTTACTTTTTTGCCTTTGGAGAGAATGTACCAATGGGCGGATATAAAACTTGAATAGGATGGGGGATAAAGAAGAGCCCTGAGGTACTCCACAAGTCAAATTAACCTTGGAGGAGCAGAAAAGGGAGAGACGAACTGACTGAGATCGTTCCGAGAGAAAGGACTTTGTTCAATCTAAAGTACAACCCTGAAGGCTGGCGGCCTCAACACTGTTGAGGAGGATATCATGATCCACTGTGTCGAAGGCCGCCGATAACTCCAGAATGGCCAGGGCCTGTGCCTGACCATTATCTGCTTCCTCTCTTGTCGTCAACTACAGAGAGAATCACGGATTTCGTAGAGTGGGCCGAATGAAAACCCACTTGATTGGGGGTCCAAGAAGAAAGAGATCGAGAAAGGTGATGATATGTTGGGCAACATGGGCCTCTATGATTTTAGCTGGGTAAGGGAGGAGCAAGATTGGGTGATAGTTCTTTAAGATAGTAGAGTCATCCCCAGCTTTTTTGAGGAGGGGAAGTACAACTGCCTCTTTGAAATTACGAGGGACCGTGCCCTGGCTCAAAGATAAGTTAAGCATGGCAGTCATCAAATCTGGAAACTCTGAAAAGACGATTTTTTTAATCAAAGGGGGCAGATATCCTTAGGGGAGCCAGATTTGACCTTTATCAACAACTTCAAAAAAGCATCTTTAGAGATTGATGGAAACGCATTAAGAAGAGATGGGTTCCTATCTTCCAAAGGAGAAGGACTGAAAGGGGAGCTAGAAGGGATACTGTCTTTGAATAGCCGAATCTTCTTGATGAAAAAGAGTTCAATTCATTGCACAATTTTTGTGTGGGGACCACCGGTGCATTTAAGTGGTCTGGATTGGATAATTCAAAGACGGTCTCAAATATTACTTTAGCTTTATTTTCAGAGTTTATGATTTTATTTGAGAAATAAGTGGATTTAGCTTCCCAGATTGATTTCTTGTAGTTCTTCAGCCACAGGATGAAGCTTTCCTTTTTATCAGGGACTTATGCCTTATACCATTTACACTCAGCTTGATGTACTTCATATTTAGCTTGTTTGAGATCCTCAGTAAACCATTTAGAAGACTTGTGGTGGCAAATAGGTTTGTTTCTACGCAAAGGGGCATATGTATCACTAGCCTCTCTGGGCAAGTCCGTAATTGTCCCCTCAAACTCCTCAAGGCATTCGCTCTGGGGGGGTGGTTGGGGGCAAGACGTTGCCCCACTTCAAACAGTTGTTGTTAGTTCCAGTGGCACTTGGGCATGCCACATTACCATTCTGCACGCATTCTTGGAATACTGGATAAACATCGTAAAACATTGAATACTTGGTGTGCATCCCACCCCCATGATTGAATGATTCATACTTTGCCCTATTCAGGGATTGCACCCGCTGTTAAAACATGGATAATCGAGGAGAATAAGAGAGGAGCTTCAATAATCCACGAGGTCGGCGATACATCAAGTTCATCACATCCATTGAGGTTGGAGCGAAAAAATGGATTTTTTTAGACCGTCAGCGGTCAGATGACTTATGATTAATAAAGTACCATGGGTATTCAGTACACGATTTTAATACTTGTAAGGAAAATTTACGGTTAATTGGATCATCAGTGAATTGCATTATGGGACACGTAGTTTGTCTGATCTACATGCAGGAGCAACGCAGTTTGTCTAAATAACATGCAGGTGTAATGGCGGGAGATGTTGCACATTGGGCCAATCGGGAGAAAGGAGGGAGGGTCAGAGTGTTGATAAGAGGGAGGAAGATTGTGGTGATTTCTATGGTTGGTGACGATGGCGAGAACGGAAGGCTTTTAACTTTCACGGCAGGTATGGGATGAGTTAGGATGTCTGTTGTAGGGACGAGGAGAAATAAGATCTGGGAAAAGTGAGTGAACGCAGGAGTCACAGTGACATGGAAGAAATTAGTTGAAAGGATAAGGGTCAAAGTCGAAGGAAAACGAAGGGTTTATGAGGTTTTGTGATGTTGTATAAAAAAACAGATGGTGACCTTAGTGTGTCAGAAGGATTGCGGTGGGGGTGTAGAGAGATAAACATCAAGAAAGATAAAGGGGAACGAGGGAATATTGGGAACGAAGCGACATTTGCACACGAAGGGAGGGTGACTGGTAAAGAGCTCGTGACACGGTTGGGTGGAGGGATTGACACATTATGCAAACAGCCTGACATGGATATTAGTGCGGACAAAAGGTTGCACTGTGGGGGAAATAATGAGTTGTAATGCAAATTCGATACCGTGTTTGATTAAAAATGTTTTTACTTGTATAGTTAGATGATGTAAAATGTGCATTCGTGTTAAGAATATGAAGTGGTAATTGCATTTATCTTTTATAGTGACCCCTGACGAAGGGCGCTTCGTGGCCCGAAATGCATTGGGATTTTTATCGAATAAAATACTGCTTATGATGAACTTTGCACTATTCGTATTCTTTCAAGAGGTCCGGACAGACACAGTTTGAATATTAGAAACTTGAAAAAAGGCAATACTTTCCGAGCGTGGATTCGAATTAAAAAAGAAGAGAAATGAAGGTTTAAAGAAGATTAAAATGGGTTAAAATTGATTACATGGATGGAAATAAGGTACACATGATCGCCAAAGTGGGCGATGTTCAGCTGTGCGTCTGGTTGGGGGCAAGACGTTGCCCCACTTCAAACAGTTGGGGTAGGGACTGTGCCAGGGAGTTACAAAAGGCATTGAGATGAATGTGTTTCCAATTCCTGGATGAAATGCCCGGGCTTGGCAGAGATTTCTTGAAATATGGAATGTTCAATGTAAATTTTATTAAATGGTGGTCCGAACAGGTACAGGGGGTAACATAAAGATTAGAGATGTAGAGATTGAGACCTTTAATATGGGTGGCTGTGAACACCTGTTGGACAAAAATGAGGCTAGTCAGCAGCTCAGTAAGATTAGAAGACCATTTACCTCATTTGACCACAGATTGAAGTCACCAAGGAGTAGGATATTGGCATAATCAATGGCCAGAGCCAATATCAAATCAGTTATCAATAATGGAAATTGCAGCATGTGACCTGGGGGTCCGTACAGAATAATGCAGATCAGGAGGGACTTGGGTGAGACTAATTTGACTACCATGTTTTCTGCCATAGAAAGAGGTAAAGAGTTAAGGTTAGTGAAAATTAAGTGCTTTTTTTATGATTGCAGAAACTCCCCTACCTTTTTTCACTGGGGGTCTGTTCAGATTCAGTATGTAAAAATTCTCGGAGGTGCCATTAGAATATCTGGCGTAGAATCCTCAGTTAACCACGTTTCTGTAAGGAACAGTATATCAGGGTATTCTGACTTGAGGAAGTCATATATCTCAAAGTTGTGTCTGACCAGGGATCGTGTGTTAAGCTAGACAATATATAGATCTTCATTAGTGGATTTTTGCATAGAGCAGGGAATGATTTCCACAATCTTTGTCTGTTTCAGCAGTCTCTCCTGCTGGATGGGACGCGGCTGACTGTGATTTAAAATTCCTAGAATGTCCAGTTTTGTAACAGAGGTTCCTCCAAATGGTGAATATTGGTACGTAAAGCTTTGAGATCTTTTGAGGAATACGCCAAAATTTGGCTATGGTGCTTGGCCCTTGGCCTCAGCAGGCCACGGACAGATGCCGCCGGGCTTGCCTTTGGAGCACCAGCGTCACGCCCGCTGTGTGACCGTGCTGCTGCCAGTTTAATAAGGGCCCAGAGCTCTTATTGATGCCGCCCTCACTAGCCCAGATTGACTTACTCCCCAGCCAATAGGAATTGAGCCCCGCACATCTACACAGCGCACAAAGAACACAGTTTTTAAAACAGAACAGACATGCGATTAAGTTCTAATAAAAGTCTGTGCAAAATAAGCAAGTAATTAAACCCCAATGCTTCTCAGTACCCCAGAGCAGAAATCAGTTTTACAGGAAGATCTAGGGGCAGAGAATGTGACTCCCTTCAATCCAGGAAGGACATCTCGGGAGAGTCCAGAAGCTTTATTACCTGGAAAGGGACCAGAGTGAGGCCTGCCTGCTTATAGTTAAATGTAAAGGGAGATCTGGGGAAGAAAAATGTTTTGTTACCTAGGTACTCTGCAGCCAGTTTGGCACCAGCCCAGTGGTAGGTGGAACTGGGCCAGAGCCAGTTTGGTGTAGCTGAGTGGGGGTGGATTGCTTAATTTCATAAACACACTCCCCTGGCTGGCACACAAGCTCTTCAGAGGGATAGAAATATTCTGCCATGCTGAGTTTGCCTCAGAACAGTGCACAGTGGGATAGTTTGAACTAAGTCAACTGGATATGTCGCACAAATGGTATAGGTTGCTCTGGTAATTTTTTTGTCATGGGTTAGAGAGTGTACTGGAGTCACAGTAGACTGTACTGGCTAGTGAAATCTACAAAGTGGGCACCTCACCCAGAGAGCATCAGAATATTCTCTGGGCCCACAGAAGAACATAAGAGAACTGGACCTTATCCGTGAAACCTGCTGTGAAAACCTGAAGAGTGTACCTGCTCCCTCTTGTACCTAGGACTAAAAAGTGGACTCCAAGACTAAGTTGACCGACCCCCTTTGTCGCTACAAGGACACAACAACCTGCAAGATGCATTTTTCCTAAAGTGTCCAACTGACCAATAGCAACTTCAACTGGACTGGGACCTGATAGTTGACTCTGCTGTTGTGATTACTGGCCCTTACGTGTTTCCCTGAGTTTTTGGCAGCATTAAAAGGGACCAAGAGGGACTGGTTCAGAAACTCTGAAAAATTGGGATTTAAAATATTTTTATACTTCAAAGATTTCCAGAGCATCTGCAGGATCTTGCAGCAAAGGTCTCTGATGTCAAAGCAACTTCGTTGGAAACAGAAAGAAGATTTTGATCTCTGAAGAAAAGACCGAGTCTGAAGATAAAAAATCTTGACAGGGTGGAGGTGTGAAAAGTATAGGAATAATGGAAAGACTTTGTTGGTGGCGAAACTTTAATTTCTTTGCTCTGAGCTTACCCTGCAAAATCCAATGGTTTCAGCAAGACTTCGTACAGCATTTATCCATCTTTGCGAGGACTTCAGGTGCTATAGCCTGTGACCTTACCCCACTAGAGGATTTCAACTTCCAGAAGGTAAGTCAGAAGATAACATTTTTAAGCTGTTTGGTTTATGTGACCAGCACTCTGTTATAGTCAACCGAAAATCGTGGCTAGGTCCTGGTCAGCTGTGAACAGTGACTATTGATTAGCACAGTTTTTTTTTTATTGTGTTGCGTTTTGACTTTTTAACTATTTTGTTACTGCTAAATATATTTTACACATTTTCCTAAGTTAAGCATGTCCAGAGGGTTGAGTCCAGGTTTAAATTATTGAAACTGTGTTTCACCCTGACCAGGTTGTGGTCTTACTCCTTGTGGTGAACTCCCACCAACCCCATTTAGCAAAAAAAAACTCTCTTACAGAACCTCATAAATGGCATAAATGTACTGTCCAAGTGACTGTAAAGCAGGGTTCTCCAAAGTCGGTCCTTGAGGGCCTGATCCAAGCCAGATTTTTAGGATAACCACATTTATCTGAATGGGGATTGATAAAAATCTAGCATGGATCCGGCCCTCCTGTACTGACTTTGGTGAGCCCTGCTGTAAAGAGATAGACATTATAAAAAATATGTATGTTATAGTCACAGGAGATGGAAGCACATCCACGAAGCTTAATCCATAAATATAGAGATGAAATTACACTAGATATTGTATTCTGATTAAAAACGTCTATAATTTTGCTGATGAAATCTTTTTCTATGCAACATAGAAGCAGTCACTGTGCTCATGCCCTTCTGAAAATCCCTACATACAACAGCCTGTCAGCAGCCAAGTGCATATCAAGTTAATAATTCAACATTTCAGGCACCGCCTCCATGTGTTCTTATCTTCCCAACTCATTTGGGTTTCTTCTAATCCCAGCTCTGCCCTAAACTGGTCTGTTCAGGCTCTTGGTTGCAGATCTGACCTCCCATCTTGGACACTTCTTCTACGCAGCCCTTCACAAGGTTTTGTTGTGTGAGTCTCCCCTGGGGAGCTGGTAGTTGCACGGGACAGTGGTATCTGCAGTTGTGTAACTACTGAGGAGGTGGGTCCTCAATATTTAGGTGCTACTGGAGGGGGGAACTACAAAGTACTAGTGGTGATGCTGCGAGCAAATACTGCACTTGGGAGGTTGTGCACCCATTAATTGGAGCTGAAGTCAGATATATGAGAAGGCCTGACTTGTGTTTAGTGAGGAAAGAGGAGAGTAGAGCTCTCATAGGACTTCAATTTGAATTGGTTTTTCTTATTAGCAATGTACCTGGAAAAGGACTTCTGTATCATTCCATTTTTAGTAACGTGTCCTTAAGCGAAAGAACTTCTCTATTGTAAAGGTGACTAGACGAGCAACACAATCTGCTTACCCCAAAGGTTTGGGGTGAAAAGGTGGATTCCAGTCATCTTTTGTCTTGAACAGTAACAATCAAAGGATTCTATAGAATGATAGTTGAGAAATGTCATACTACAACCATTGAAGGTATCATGAAATTATAAAAAGGTTCAATTGTTAAATAGGTCATTCTTGAACAAAATCAAAAAAACAAGAAATCAGGAACAGTCTGATTTCCAGCTCTATAGCAGTCATTACAAAACTCATCAGTCATTACTCAGTTTTTTAACACAATCTCTCGTAAATCAAATAGACCAGAAAGTACTGAAATATCTAAATGTGAACCCTATTTGTTTGTTGCTGACTAGAGCTGATATCCCCTCCAAACAAATAGGCACATGTGACTGTAAAGTAGTATCTACAACCTCCATAGGTATTGCATCTTATACATAATATAATTGCAGGGGAAGTGCAGCAGAATAGGTTGTACATGAGGGTTTTACATACCCAAACATTTGTAGTCTTTATGCTAACTGAAATATCTCAGACACTCTAAATGAAGAGGCTACCTTCTCGTCAGTCCTCTGAGTAACACTCACTGAGTAAAACTCCATAAAATATGCTGGACTTTCCAACACATTTTTTCCTGGAGCCAGCTCTGGCCACAAGTATACATTCAGTTGCAATTCAGACTGATAACCTAAGTCCCTTAGTTCTATTCTCATCATCTATAATAGTGAAGACATTTATAAACCAGAGAGTAGCTTAAACTAATGGTGAATGTACAAAAGAGAAGGAACCTTGAGCAGAGGCAAGTCTTGATGAAAAAGAACAAAGAATCAAAAGTTACTCCCCTGAAAAATCTACATATTCTGGAACTGATTCATACTGATTTTGGAACCTTTGCAATGGAAAGATTTTTGAAATTGTATGTGTAAAATATATGTTGGACATGGTCCAAGTTACAACTAATACTGGATAATTTCAACTAATATTAGATAGTGAAAGAGGTCTCACAAACTCAAATTAAGGAAAACTAAATTCTTCCACAGAGGAGACTTCAATATTAGTATATATCTGAAAAAGGTCTGTGGAACTAATTCTGGCACAGAACATTTTGATAACAGGGGATGACAAGGAAGATTACAGACTAGCTATCAACTGAAAAAACTAAATTCAGATTTTCCAGATTTTATACAAAAATATTAAAATTATGAAAATTTGAATAACAAAAATGGACAGTTTGTGAAGCAGAGCAATACAACTGAACCTGGCCTGCAAATAAATTCATTATTTGTCAACTTCATACATATATTTAATCACAATAAATGCAACCCAGATAATATAATAAACTGATTATGGCTATTCAAAGCATTGCAATTAACTCCCCCCATAAATATCAACATATCTGCTGATTTAAAATGTTTAAGACCACTTAATGACAGAGACAATATGTATAATATAGCAATGGCCAGTTCTGAATTTGTCTTGAAGGCCACCTTAATGTTACACTCTTAAACTATTGACCATCTTAGGAAGAATGGAATTGATATGATTTTGAATGTTCAGACTGCTGAACTACTGATTGCAAGAACTAAGACCAATGGTAGGGACAGTGTTGTTAAACACAACAGCTGAAGCTGCGAGACAAATGAGGATTCAGTGAGGTGAGGAAAAGAGATAACAAATGTACTTCTAAACCAGCAGTTAAGGTAACTTCCCTTTCTGACAGCCGTTCAAAGGTGGTGAGACCGCCCTTAGAAAGGCTGTCGGGAAGGGTCATCTTAATCCCTACGGCGGTGCCTGTGCATGCACTTCCTTCATTGTAGGGATTTCGATCTGACTGACACCCCAACGGGCTCTTTGAGCCTTTCAAAAGCGTTGATCGGTCTCTCTGACTGCTGTGGTCGGACAGCTATGCTGGATGTCGATGGGACCGCCACTGATGGCCGGTCGGTGGCAGTACCACCAACATCATAATCAGGCCCTTAAAACCTCGATACCAAAAAAAAAACAGAAGAGCGAAGATATAAATGATAAACCTTAGCAAGGGCTAAAACCTTGCTAAATAAACTGATAAGATCAACCTGAAAAAGGAAATGCTAATATTGAGAAAAGAACTATAAAGGCATCACAGGCAGGAACTTGAATCAGAAGAATAATTCTGGCAAGCCCTTCATAAAGCAAAGATGTTCTCATAGGAATTGGCAGTGAATTGGTTGGAAACTAGGGACTAAAATTTCTCGTACAAATGTAGTCAGGCCAGAGGAAGTGTTATCTGAGCACAATAAGGGTTTATATGACCAAAACGACTCTGATAAGACAATAGGCTCCATTTAAACTTCCACAGTTCTTGATATAGATGGCAAGCCACCAGGACTGGAGATTATTTTGCTCCATATCAAGGGTCCCAGAATTTCTAACACACAAGGTCAATACAAGCTCTCTATTGCGATCTATAAACAGAATAGTTAAAACTGGATTATACATTTTGGCCCACTTTAAAAGGAAAACCTCCTCATTGTCTCTAGTTTAAGTTACCGGAATGCTTAGCTTATTATGTCAGCATGTAAAAAGGACTAAAAGATCACACAAAAATTAAGGCATACTTGGCATACCTACAAGCCTGGTTCACCATTATCAAAACCTCCCACAAGAACAGACTGACTTTCATCAACAATTATCATGGTCAAATAACTTAAGAGCAATAAGAAACACACAAATTGAATATTTAAAAAATCAATCTGTGTATATAGCTTATATAACTACTCTACAGATTTTGGTCTCATGGATAGACCCATTTTACAGTGAAAATATAAGCCCTTAAAATTTATGAAGAGCTACTCAGAATGATTGACGCCTAGCATTCAAAACATGGTACAAAACATTAATAGATTAAGAAGGAGGTTTAACACAAACATTAGGAGGTAGAACTGAATTATACATGGCTGCAAATTTGTTCTTCTTTTTATTTTCTCTGTATATTTATGACCACCCAGATATATTTTATAGAGTGAGGAACTTCCCCTCCGTAATTGGTTGTTACCTAGTATGTAACCTGCTGAATGCAGGCAGTTTAATTATATTTGATAACACACCTATTTAGCTACAAATGGGACTTGAATAACTATAAAACTATCCCCAAAAACAGTTTATGAAAATAAATATTCTAAAAGTAAAATCATATTTTTCACTTCACAACATAAAAAGAAAAATGTTCATGGTCACTCGCCCAAAGGGCTATTAAAAGAGTGAACAAATTAATCTATTTAAGAATAGCATTTAATGAAAAACCCTTATATCTGCTGTAAATTATTCATGTGGAAGAAAAAGTAAAATCTCATAGTGAAGGCCTGAAAACCTTGTATAATGTAACAGCAGAGAAAAAACTGGTACTCGAAATATTTCGCGCCAAAATACCTGTTCCCTTCATGTACTGAATCAAATCTATTCCAGTGGAAAAATTTGATTTCTTGGATAAAGCAGATAGCAGATTTCTCAAGCCCATATTTTTTTTAACCGGGAAAATTCTCCCCATTCAAGCTCTCAAACTGGAATTCGATATTACCAATAGGTATACAAAAACAATAAACTCCATTCTACAGTAGAGTTTCCGTTTAAAACAACATTCCCAAAATGGATTATATATAAGATGAAATAATATAAGAAAATGGTTTACAGCCATGAATTTTAGAAATCAATCTTAATTTGGACAGTTTATACTGGTTGGGCTCAAAAGTCTAAAAATGATCATGGACACACCTTTTTTGAAACAATACGTTATAGTCAATGACTAACCATATTTGTTATGCTGCTTGATCATTTAATGAGAAAATCTTTTAGTTTGAGATCTTCTCCCAAATGGTCCAGTAGGAAATTCAAACATGGGGAGATGATAGGAAAATAGCATAACAAATAATAACCTTTTGTGTTTTAAGTGTCTTATTTATGACATTAAGACCTCAATCATATACTGTTCATCTGTCCTAAACTAGGCAATCTTGAATGTTTCTTCATAATGTAAAAAGTCACCAGGAATTTTTTCAGTTTATTTATCCTCCACTAAAATTAGCTGATCGTCATACGTTTTTAGAACACTTTTTAGATGTATTTTATATGCACTATGCTTTATCTTATGTCACATATTTCTCAGTTATAAATTGAGAAGTTGATTATAGTGTAAGTTCTGATATATAAATGTTCTTACATATGAATGGTACTGGAAAAGGCAGCTACTTATAACTTTTTTGGGAGCTTTTTATCAATAGCTAATAAACTGATAAAATAAGGTTCCTACATGCTGAAATCAAGGAATGTTTGCTCAAATTGCTGAAATATTTAAGACTTTTTGCCATGGTGACACCGCAAAATAAAATGATGCCGGAGTGTTGAAACATTTCAAACACTCACCCCCAGTCACAGATCTGGATTTAATCAATCATTATTTTTCTCATGATGTCATCCTAGTTTGGACCCAGCCATATGAAAATCAGTCTTGACCCTGCTTCCCAGGGGAACAGTCCAGCCCGAACTGCCAGGCCATGTCCTCCCTAGACCAGAAAGAAGCATCCTGGGACCGGTTTCAGGGCATGACCCCTCATCAGCCAGGCTAGCTTGAATCCAGTGGCACAGCAAGCAAGTGACCCATGTCAGTGCATACCCTTGGCCACTTAGGTCGCATATAGCAACTTCACAAAATAAAATGATGGATGGAGTGTTGAAACTTTTCAAACACTCACCCCCAGTCACAGATCTGGGTTTAATCCATCGTTAATTTGCTTGCCACGTCACCCCAGTTTGGACTCAGTCATATGCAAACCAGTCTTGACCCTGTCCCCAATGTGAACAATTCAGATCGAACTACCAGGCCAGGTCCTCCCTGGAACAGAAACAAGCATACTGGGACCAGTTTTGGGGTATCACCCCTCATTAGACAGGCTAGCTTGACTCCAGTGGACCAGCGAGCAAGGGACCCACATCTGGGCATATCCTTAGCCACTTAGGGCACACAAAGAAACATCACCCTTGCTCACTGTGCCACCAACTGCAGTGGGGACTCACTTTGAAAGGGTAGGGATTGACATTGTTTGTCCCCGAAACCCACCAACAGCCTCAGAAAATAGATTTATCCTGGTGGTAGTGGACCATGCCACCAGATACCCTGAAGCTCTTCCCCTTAGGACAGTTACTGCCCAAGCAGTGGCTAGATCTCTCCTTGGAATCTTCACCAGTGTTGGGTTCCCTAAGGAGGTGATCTCAGACAGAGGCTCAAATTTCATGTCTGCCTATCTCAAAGCCATGTGGGATGAGTATGGTGTGACATATAAGTTCACCACCCCCTACAATCCCCAAGAAAATGGTATAGTTCAAATCAAATCAAAACAACTTTATTCGGCTTTTGTGTTAAAAACCATAAAAGTCCAAGTTACAATAAAATAGGAACTCCCGTCCTGGTAACTTCATAATAAAATACATTCACAAGAAAGCCCATAAAAACATGTCCACATAATATCTAGGTCGACAATAATCACACTGTCTGGCCAACATCATACATGAAAATTAGTCACAGCTTGATCGAAGCCTGATTGCAACCTTTAAAAAACTAAGAACGTGCCATAAGGTGGACCCTGAAAGCATAGCTAAAAAAATAAGAGCAGGGCGCACTTGCGTAAAATTAGCTTGTTTTAAAACAGGGATTATAAAGTTTTTCCTCTGCACCTCATAGAAGTTACAAAACATAAAAAAACGAATCATGTCCTGTGGTGATTTGCCATCGCAACTACATGGTAGCAGGGACTCACCTTTTCTGCACCCCCGCCGGTGGGCAAGGATAAGATGAAAGGAATCAAAACAAAATCTGGTTAATAAAAAATGATCATACGTGTTGCGGAGCTCTAAAAGATACGGTTCTGTTGTGTGTACGTTTTTAAGGATCACATATTTGCGTACACTGGGCTTCATTAGCTCACACTCCTCCCTGTTCACCAACCGCTGTCTAAAGAAAGTCTCCTTGGCCCAGAGAAGATCTTTTCTTGCTATTGAGTCCGGGTTACTATAGAGGTCTACCCTACCTAGAGTCCTGTATTCCTCCCGAATATATTTTAACCAGGGGATATGATGAGCATGGTCCAAAGCCATGCAATTCCTAAGGATCTCTCTGTTTAGGGCACACCCCTTAGTCGTCCAGACCTTGAGCCAATAAGAAAGGGGGCGGAACGCCAACATATCAGTCACATAAAGCATACCCAATTCCTCATGTACAATAAAAGAGGGGGTTCCCTGTGGAACACATAGGAGGCGTCTCATGAACCCATTTTCTACTCTTTGTAGCTCCGCGTGCGAGGTATAGCCCCAAATTTCACTTCCATAAGAGACCTGAGCTAGACATTTAGCCCTGTAAATCTCCAAGAGTGCCCCTACAGGTTTACTGCCTATCCGTGAGGCAAAGTTAAAAATTGCTGCGTTACTCCTTAAAAAATCTCCCTTTTTTTATTTCTCAAGGGACCCCAGTTAAGTTTAGCATCCATTATAACCCCCAAGTACGAGAAAGCACTAGTCTTAGGGACAGGGGTATCCCCGACCCTAAAGTTAAAATCCTTTTTGGAGCTTGGCCCCATCTGCATCATGTAAGACTTGGAGTTGTTGACCAGCATATCCCGATCCTCCATAAACTCTACAAAGGAATTAAGTAAAGTTTTCAGCCCCCTCGCGGTCCGAGCCATAAGGACCGCGTCATCTGCATACAATAATACAGGCAGACCCCTCCGTCCCACCTGGGGGAAGTCTGCCTGAGTGTCAACTAACACTTTCTCCAAGCTATTTATGTATAAATTAAATAGAAACGGGGTCAAGATACATCCCTGTCGAACCCTTCTCTGAATGGGAAACTGTCGGGTAACCTTACAGTCTCTCGTGTACCGCACCTCTGTTCTAGTGTCCCTATGCAGCTCTCGTAAGAATAAAACAATATCATTATCTACGCCCATGAGCAACAAAGTCTCCCATAACTTATTTCTATTTACACGGTCAAAGGCGGAGGATAAATCCATGAACACCAAATACATTCTGCCTGATCGAGCAATAGAATATTTACTGACCATCATGTATAAATTCAGGCATTGGCCTACTGTCGACCTCCCCAGGCAAAAACCAAATTGGATATCCGATAGAATATTATTATCGTTTGCCCAGCTTGACAGCCTATACAACAGGATGCGTCCCACCACCTTTACGGAAGAATCAAGCAGTGATATGGGCCTATAACAGATGGTACTGTCCCTGTTTCCCTTTTTAAACACTGGGACTATGGTAGATAAGGCCCATGTACTAGGTGGAACATCCCTGATTGCTGCATTTATGACAGTAGTGAGTATGGGTACCCATAATTGCGGGTTATATATATAAAGGTCCGGGGGGATTCCATCGGGGCCTGGGGCCTTGTTCCTTGATAGGCCTATAATACCTTTACTAACTTCCTCTGCTGTGATGACCAGAGCTGACCTCTCTCCACCTCTGGGTCTGCTAGTTTCATATGGGCTTCTAAACATTTCCTGAAAATGATTCACCCATTCCTCTTCCGCAATGTGAGCATCAAGAACCTGTGTGTGCTCCCCTGCCAGAAAAGGGCAGTTAACCGTGCTCCAAAACTGGGTACTATTTTTCATGGTGCAGGGCTCCGTTAACTTATTCCATGCCTCATCCTTAAGCTCGGCCTTGCGCCGTGCAAGTTCCGCTTTATATAAGCCTCTACACACTTTTACAATGGCACGATCCCTAGGTCTAGACCCCAAAGCCCCTCTCAGTTTCCTAGCCGCCCGGGAGCAGTTATGGTCAAACCATCTCATATCGTGACATATCGAATTCACGGTCGGTGCCTTCAACAAGTCTCCAATGACTAGCGAGATGGCTGAGAAGGCTTCTAACACCGCCCCCGCCTCTTCCTGTCCGGAGGTACAAATGTTAAGTTCCCTCTGACAGATTGTCGAAAGAGACTCATAGAAGGAGTCCGGGGTTATCTGATCCCACCTTAACCTTCTGCCTTGATCTACTGTCCTTAGAGTCCCCCTGGAGACTAATGTTTGCGGTTTACCAAAGCTTGGCCATGTAGACAGTATACACAATGGGTTGTGATCACTGAAGATACTGTTTTCAATGGTAAAATCCGAGACAAGATGATAAAAAGGGTTTGAAACAAAGATAAAATCAATAAATGTTGTGCTTCCCCTTCCTTTAAATGTGGGATTGAGAGAGCTCCTTCCTTTGGCCAACCTACACATGGTCAGGGTTAAATTGAACTCATCTACCAGGGAGTTAAGCAAATCTCCCTGCGGGGTGTGTTCAACGTACATGTCCAGAGAACGTGGGCATCCTGTTTCCATTATAGTTCCTACTGATGGGTCCCCACACAAGTGAATGTTAAAGTCCCCTGCAATCATTAGATAGCCGTTATGGGAGGCCTCAACTGTCACTTTCCTTAGAAAAGAGCCCACTCTAGATATATTACTACCATCTGGATCAGAAGCCAGGGAGTTTTAAAAGTTCAACATTAACAAGTTGGCAGAACCCTGACAAAAGGATAAGGCCTGCAGGCACGGATTGTCGGTAACTACCACTCTCAACCTGGTCAATGGTCTAGTTGAAAGATTCAACAAGACCCTGAAAGGCATGATCCTAGGATCAGGAGGAGATGGGATGTTCTTCTTCCATGCCTTCTGTTCACCTACAGGGAGGTCCTCAAAGAGGAGTTGTCGTTAGCCCTCTTGAGATAATCTTTGGACACCCCGTAAGGGATCCACTGAGCTTGGTTAAAGAGGGTTGGGAGAGACCCCTCAAAGAACCAAAGCAGGACATAGTGGACTATGTGCATTAGCCTGAGCACCAGGGTGGCTGAGTACATGAAGAAGGTGAATGAGAATTTGGAGGCCAGCCCGGAGCTTGTGAAGCACTGGTATGACCCGAAGTCCTCTATGGTTGAATACCAAACAGGACAGTTGGTGTGGGTTTTGGAGCCTGTGTCATCCAGGGCACTGCAGGACAAGTGGACTGGGCCATACCCCATCATAGAGAAAAAGGGGGAAGTCACCTACTTGGTGGACTTCGGTACCCTCAAGAGCCCTCACAGGGTTATCCATATGAACAGGCTCAAGTTGCACCATGACATGGCAGACCTCACCGTGCTGATGGTGATGTATGAAGGGGAGGAAGAAGAGAGTATACCTCTCCCTGACTGCTTATCGCTAGTGCCCAGATTTGAAGTGTGAAAGGAGTAGTATCCTCCTCCACCCTAACAGAACAGCAACAAAGAGATTGCCGTCAGTTACTGGGGCAGTTTCTAGACTGTTCTCTTTGACCCCAGGTCTGACAATGTGGTGTACCCATAATGTGTAATTATAAAATATTTCAATAACCTTCTTTAAATGTATAAATGAATGCAACATTAATTTTATGGAAATATACATAAAAGTACTATAATTAATTTGATGTATTACTGTTAATACTTAATATTACTTAATAAAAATATGTTTCTTTCTAGTGGGAATGAATTTTTAATGTAAATTTATGAACAATATTATTTATTAATTTATTGTACCTACATTATTATAAGATTTAACTGGAAATTAAAGTCTTTAACATTTTTAATTTTGTTCTACATTTAAAATAAATATATAAAATTAATTTGCATTTTAATTTACATACATATATTTGTACTAATTGGTTTTAGAGATTAAAAGAAAAAAACCTTTTATATGTATATTACTATAGGGAGATTTCCACCCTCATTGTGGTCTCTGTCTGGTAAAATATTGTTAAAAGTAAAAAAGTTTATTTAATTAAAAAAAGCAGTAAAATATTGTCATGTTAAATGATGACTGTAAATTAATTTTATATATGTATTTTAAATGTAGAACAAAATAAATAATTGCTGTATAATCTTGCATTAATGGTGATCTTAGAGAAAATATAAGTTGCTTGTAGAATATCATGCCATGTGTTCAAAAGGCCATCATTTGAGTTCTAGGCTACAGTGGGAACTCTCTATTCTGCAGATTATTTTATGCTTCTGTGTGTAATCCAATTTTTTGGGACAGGCTTTATTTCTGGTTTATGACTGGGCCTAATGAATTTACACAAAGATGTTGTTAAATCCATTATCATTTTATGATACATAGGAAATAACGAGTACCTTATACTGTGTTTAGTATATGTTGAATAGACTAGGAGGTAGAGCAGAGTCTTGTGGATTTCCTGAATGCAGAGTCTTGTGGATTTCCTGATTGGAGGTGCAAAAATAGGATGAGAATGCTTTCAAATGTAATGCTTTTCGAGGAGACAGATAGGTATGTCAGCGTGTTTTACAACATGTTGTGGTATACATTATGAAAGGCTGCAGACAGACTTAACAGGATGAGAAGGCAAGTGTCACATTTATCGTGATCTATGATGGTAAAAACACTACTTTGATTATAAATGAGTCACTGTTGCTCTTTTGGGCTGCTGGGGGACACAAGCACCAGCCTGCATTGCGCCTGGAGGTGCTGCCTGCACTTTCTGATGCCGCACTTATAAGCGTCTTTACATCCATGCAGCGCGGGACGTGCCTGGGTGCTGCACAGTGAAGACCAGGCCAAGAGCAGGCCAGTCTGCACCCATCATTATCTGACATCAGCTGGGCTGGGCCAACCCTCTTGGTTTCACCCCTTGAGTGGGGACAAGGTACTGTGTATGTGCTCTTTATTACACATTTATTGGTTACATCCCCTGTGGTGTGGTGCTTCATTCCCATTGCTGTGCAGTATTAGTGGACTATGTGGAAAAGAAAGGAGGTTTCCTCAAAGCCTTCTTCTCTGCAAGTGGCCCCAGGAGTCACCACCATTGATGATGTTTTGGCACGTGCTGTAGGGATAGTGTCATTGAGCTAGCTGAGAGGTCATTATCTTTGACTGGGGATGGTCCTTTATTTGTTTCTCTATGGACCTCATCAAACATCCTTATGTCAGATGAGGGGTGTTCGACAGTGGTCATTCCACAAATGGCTCCTGCCTCTTTAGCTTTGCCATTGAGGGTGGGTTCTCCAGACGATTTAACACAGGAGAATACACAAATATGCCTAAGCCCTAAGAACAAGTGTAGGAGATTGGCACCTGCGCCCAATAGTGGAAGCAGTCATTTCAACATAGGTATGCAAACTGAGAGAACGGAACACCTTTCCCTTCATGAGGGTACTTTGTCTGATGCTTGTTTGAAGGAGTTAAATGAAGCTTTTAGTGCCAACATGGCTCCAATCCACTGAAGGTTATTGATCATTGAATCAAAACTGCAGCAGATTATGGATTTATGAACCGTGTTAGAGATTTGACATCTGAACACAGTTTGTTAAACTCTGGTTTGTTCAATAAGCCTTTCCCCACACACCCACGGCTTTTGCAAGAGAATGTTACCAGTTTGGATACTTCCCCTGATCTACCCCAGCTTGCCAGGGTACTAAACAATGATCCCCTTGTTTCTGTTGGCCCTTCTGACCCCACACTAGGCTCCCATCTCATAGATGTGGTTCACCCCATTTTATCCTAAAACAGGGATTGTAATCAATCTACCGCCTGAAGCCACCCAGTATGTAGTGGTTTTAGTGATTGTGCCTTCTTTGTGCCTCCTTTAATTAGGCCAATGTCAAAATCTTATGATGAGCTTAAAAACAAAGTGGTATATTGGCTAAATAGGAATTCTAATTTGGGGATGCAGATATATGGTTCTATTAACATGGTCAGAAGGGTGAAGTGGTATGGGCCTGATGTTAAGAGGTGGGCCGGGGATTGTGTGGTGATACATTTTAACAGGCCCACCATTGCGGCACGAGTCCTAATAATTCTAGGTTCATTTAGATCTCCCCTCAGCTTCTTTTATAAACTGGAAATGGTTCATGTGAACACATGGCAACAGGGCTCTCAGGGGCAGGACCCTCAGGGGAGATGCTTACCTGATCCCCCAGTATCCCCAGTATTAAGGACTGTGAATAGATTTGCTCCCCTGTGTAACGTTGACCCCTGGACTTACCCACCCTGTCCCCCAGCCTACAACCACCCCTGCTGAAACATCGGTGAATAATCCTCATGCGCTCATACTGTTATCCTGGAACATTGCAGGTTTATCTGCCAAATTTAGTGATTGCAATTGGGTTTCTTTCATTAGGCAATATCAGGTGATCTGTCTCCAGGAAATGTGGGACGATTAAACCACTTCTTCTTGGAAGGGTACAAAACATATCTTACTCTGGCTGTAGCCACGGTGGCAGGGTGGGCTTGAAGGGGGTTGATTACTTTTGTTTCAATGGACTTTTGTTGCAAAATTAGGGATTTTGCCTGGGATTCGCATTTGTTGCAAGTGCTGAGGATAACTGTCCAGGGCTGTACATCTCTTGCATTACTCAATTTTTATAACGCCTAAGTCTAGAGGAGGTATCCAATTTTAATACCTTAAGTTCAGCTATTGACACCTTGTCAAGCCATAGGTATGGGCTGAATAAGGTAATTCTAGTTGGAGATTTTAATTGTCATCTTTTTGAGTGCCTTTGGACCCAAATAACACCAAGCCCAAATGTGTGTTGGTAGAAGGGCTACATACGGCACATACCAAGGAAGGTTCCGAGTTAAATGCAATCTTAAGCAACCATAATCTTGTCTTTTCTTTAGAGAAACTTGTAAATTCCATCAGACCCTGTACTTTACCTACCTTTAGGGGTAGGGAGTGCACCTCTATAATTATTTCAGTTTTGTGTCAGTGCCCTTGTTCCCTTTTATCTCTAACTTCAGTATAGTGCACACCCTTTTAGCAATCACAACCCTCTTTCTTTAGTGTTTGGTGGGTTAAGTGGTTGTTTGGTGGGTTAAGTGGTTGTTCCAGGAACCCCTCCAAAACTCAGGGAGCACTTCTCTAAACAGACCAGGGTACGTGGTCAAGATGGTCCCAGGTGGAGCCCATACTGTTTAAATATTCTTTTTACTTCGGGTGTAGGCATTAGAACTTCAACATGTCTGGATCTAGGTTCCTTGAGTTGGCCAATTTTATTAGCATTCAAGGGTATGTCATGCAAGGCTTTAGCACTACTAAAGGTCCCCATGACGAATGCTAGGCTCCATGTACCTAAATGTTTTGATTGTAATTGCTCCAAGGCCCTTCGTAGACTGAAGGAAGCATTAAAGTAGGTACCTAAAGATTGGATAAGGATTGTGTTGTTGCCTGGTGCAGGGCATATACAGTGGAACTCGCAAACTGTAAGGCCAGGCTAAGAGAGAGAGCCAGGGATGATCTAGTCCAAGCTTGTAAAATCAATCACAGCTCTTTTTTCTGGCGTGTCATAAATCAACCTTGTCTTGCCAGTCAAAATGTTCCTGCTTTATGCTATCATATTACTGAGTGTCAGTGGGTAGCACATTTTGAAGGGGTCTACAGCTGTGTGCCGAATGGAAATAATGTGGTTCCGTGTGTGCTCTCAGGGGTAAGAACCAACCTTGTTTTTACATTAGAGGAAACTATTGAGTGTATTCAGGTGCTATCATGAAATAAGGCCCCATGGCCTGATGGGATTCCCTCTGACTTGTTCTTGGATGAATAGAGTTGTGGGGTCCAGCCATGACAATGGTTCTGAATGCTGCAGACAGGAAGGGCCCCACCCTCGTGGTCTATGGATATAATTGTCCCTGTATTCAAGAAGGGGGACAAAGACAATCCTCAATGTTGTCGCCCAATATCCCTGATCAATGCAGTAGTGAAGGTTCATGAGAAACTGCAGAGTTTGATTCTCTCAATGGGGGTGGACCCTAGCATTGTGCTTTTTGTAGGAGACATAGATGCCCACACAACAGCATTGGTGCAAAAGTCCCAGTGTTCAGTGTGCACTTAGCCTTTCAGCACTAGCAAGGGGGTTCACCAGGGCTGCATTCTTGCCCCCTTATTGTTTACATTATATGTTAATGGGCTGTAGCAAGCCCTCCTTTCTGTGGGGGCTGACTGCCCAAAGGCCAGGTTGAGACTGCACCTGGTAATACTGTAAGCCGACGATGCGGTCCTCGTGGCGAGGACCACTGAGGGTTTACAATTGCTACTGGACAAGTTTGTAGATTTTATTGTCAGTATGGACTTTGCTAAATTTCTCCAAATCTAAAGTGATGGTATTTGGCCCGAGGAGCACCACATCCAAAACATTTAAGGTGGGCACTCATACCATGGCAAAAGTCCATGTTTTTTCTTATCTTGGAGTTCGTTTGACTCCAACAAAAATGTGAAAACCTTGATCAAAAACAAGAAAGTGGAGCTCGTCAAGGCTAATGCATCTGTCACTATTTTTTCACATACATTTGGGACCCGCCCGCCCAGAATTATAACTAAGGTTTACCATGCCAAGTGCATCCCCAAGACCTTTCTAGGAGTAATGTATGGGGATACATGAAAGCGGATAGCATCCACACCGTTTAAAATGCATTTCTAAGATAGGTGTTGCAGGTACCCCAAAGCACTCCGGCATTTTGCATGCATGATGAGCTAGGAGTACCCTATATAGGAGACTTGATTGCTCTTAGGCCAATGTTATGATGGATTATGTTTTGGACCAGGGAGGAATCCCAGTTGAATAAGCTGATTCTTAAGGACTGTCTATCTCTGGATCATGCCGTTAAAATCATGTGGATCACATATATTAAGGATGCTTTTAGTAGCTTAGGTAGGGAGGACTTATTTTGTAGACCCCACTCCTTGAGTACGCCATAATTAAAGTGGGTGAAGGACAATTTCTTAGAGCATAAGTCTTTACATAGAGAGCAGTTAGAACTGATGAAGCCCATGGTCTGGGGGCACATGCTGCTAAAAACAGTTCAGACCATGGAACCTTATTTATTTATTGTGAAGAGTGACATGAACAGATTTTTATTGACCAGATTAGATTTAATATGCTGCATCACCCTCTGGCCTCTCCGAGGGCTTGGAGCTAGTCTGGCTCATTGGGTCCCTGTGGCTGCATCAGGTCGTCTCCGCAGGATATCCTTCATTTTATAATGTTTTGTAGTTATTTTAAGCCACCCAGGAGAATGTTTCTTAAGCCCCTTCTGAAGTCCCTGAATCTTATGCAAATTCAACAAGCTCTTATGTTTATTCATCTACTATCTAATGAACACATTATTTTGAAAGTTTATTTTTTTTACGAGTTGTAATGAGGATGAGGGACTCCATGCTTGATCAATTCTGTTGCTACTGAGGAATGTTTTAACCTATGCTATCCATGAGTTGTCATTTTTAGGATCTTAGTTGCTGTTTTATCATGTTTGTAAAATGTACTCTGCTTGGAGTGTATGTTGTTTTATGTTTTGTATTTGATTTTGTGTGCATTTATGGTTATGATTATGACCGAATAAATTCCACTGTTGCTGACTTCCCTTAAGCCACATTAGTGTTTTAGACAATTATTATGCATTCAAACACTATGGCTGTGCTCTCTAATCATATGTTTGCGAGTTTCGCCATTTATGTAGTTCTAGATATGGCGTGGTAGCTCACATTTAGTTTCAGGGCTGCTTTGATATCTTTGAGAAATTATCTAGCTTTTAGTTTATCAGAACAGTTTCTTGCAGTAGAGATAGTTGTTGATATTGATCCAGTGATGTTACAGGGAGAAGCAAAATGTTTTAGTTAGCTGATGATGAAAGAGTCTAAGAAGTAATTTGTAGGTCTAGTGATGGGTACTATTCTCTTTAAGGTGAGATGATCTATTGGGATGGTTGGGTTCCTGTTATTCCTATATATTTTTTGAGCAATAGTGCTTTCTATCACCTATGTCAGTAAACAAGGGCTGCACTTTAAACCACCTGGGACCAGGGGCGCCAAACATTTATTACAAAAGTGTTCCTGATGGAAGATCAAGGTATTTTTTTTATAGGAATAACACAAGTTCTATAGAAAAATAATATATTATAAATGCAGAAATAACTTTTAAAATCAGTGCTCAGGTGAACACACAATGCAAAGAGACATGAAAAAAGTTTACAAATTAAAGGTGTGTATTTGGTTCATAGGACTCAGTGGATCACATAGATGATCACAGCTGCATAATGTCCCCTCAATGTGACCTAATACAGCTGTATGCCCTGCTTCTTAGTAAAATCTGTTTGCCTAATAGGCTTTAACACCATTTCAACCCACAGCTAATGAGCGTCATCATCAGGACAAAGGCAATTAGAAAGCAGAGCATTACTCAGAAAAAAGGAATAAATGCAAGAAAATGTCAGCAGAAGATTTGCTGATATTAAAAAATTGAAGGATCATGTCTGAAAGATGCCTGCTTACTGAGGGCCATCCTATTGCAAAATCTACACAAAAATGCAAAAATGAATATGAATGAGACTAGTGCAACCCCAACCTATCGCCATACAAAAAGGGAAGAACGACTTAAGTGTGTTGGGTGGTGGCTAGCAAGGATATGAAAAGTATATAAAAACTAGTTAAGAAACTTGATTCTGGAACAGCAAAAATAAAGATAGGACAAGAAGAAATCCTAATTAGTTACAGTGGGACTGTCAAAGATGAAGCTCGACCGGTGAGATGTGGTCCAGAGGAATTTATTGCAATTAGAGACCTAAACAGAAATTACTGAGGGGTCTGCTGATCTGGTATCAAGCTTTCCCCAGACCATTGGGTCTCTTGGAGGCAGAATGAGGGGTTTACCTCCAATCAGGCCTCCAGGAAGACAGACATTAGACTAGATAGCCAGGTAATAAATGGAAAAAACTGGAATGAGGTCAGGATGGCCTCTCTTTGCATTGTGTGGTCCCCTAATTCCCTACAGCTGATACAGTCTATCTGCACTCCTTGGGGTGGCAAATTGGGCATTTTAAACTCAACCTGCCTGTGCCTTTGTAGGATGAAAGTCCACTAGATACCAGGGATTGTTTTTTTTTTAAAGGAATATAGTCGGGATGGCCTGTCTGGCATTGGGCTGCCCCCAAACCCAGGCCACTAGACTGTCTTCCTGCCCCCTCCCTGTAGGAGTGCACCCACAATTTTCATTCCCTGGGGGAAGAAAGCCCACTAAACATCAGGGAATGGTGACAAAAAAAGAAAATAGGTGGGATAAGCCTGTCCTGACACTGGACCACACTCCAACCCCCCCTCAGGCACCAGTACCTCTGCCCCTCTGTGATGGCAGAATGAGGGTTTTCTCTTTCTCCGCCAGCCTAGTTTTTAGTTTCTGATCTCGGAAAAGCATGTGGTTGATATGTTTTTGAGCATGCTGGCTGACCCAAGGCACAAATACTACAGAGATCTCCTGTAGAAAGTGACATGAAATTTGGTGTTTCAGGCACAGTTAAGTCTTTGAGGGGCATTTGGAGTAAGAAAATATAGTGGGATCCATGCAAGCTACACCTTCTGGGATTATCGTGAGTGTCTTGTATTCGGAAAAGTCTAGGGTATGTGGAATTTCCTGGGAGCCGGCTGATCCTGGGCTAAAATAATGCAGCTACCCAAAGCCAAAGAGTTGAAGTGAGCTGAAAATTCTTGATGTTTCTGAACCTTTTGCTTTGTGGGTGATAGGCTCACTGGCACAAACGGGGCACCATTTTATCAGGAGTAATGTTAAATGCTAGGTAGTAGGATTTTTGCCATTCACTACATAGTCTGAAACTTTTCTGACACACTGGTTTACGGTGGCAGGGTATGCGATGCTGCACCAATACCTGTGTTCTACACAATATAATGGAAACTCAGTTAATGTTTCCTAACTGGTCTCATAAGACGTGCCCACCTCTCAAAACCAGCCACCGTTGGTGGTCCGTAATACAACATATACACACATAGTAAGAGAGGCACATATATAGAGACGTCTATATACAATTCTTAGGTTAGTCCATAGGCCAGAGAGAGGTCACAATGTCAGAGGCAAATCATTCTCAGTGTGGTCATAAATCCTTTTATTCATCGTTTTGGATTAATACAAGCAAATTGTGCAACACAGCCAACGCGTTTCGCCCATACGGGCTTCTTCAGGGCGAATTATGATCCAAAATAGTCCTGCAGGATTTTGGCCCAAAAAAACGGATGATGCTCTGTTTCAGATTGTGGTTCAATTCTCAAGAAATTCTTTGAACGGAAAGAAACGCGGTAGCGAAGCTGTGCCGGTTGTACTCAGCCCGCAGTTGTTTAGCGCGACACCTTATGCGCTCCAGTTCCTGATTTTACAACTCCCGAACCATACGTTTCTCTTGTCAGCCGTGATTTCTTGAGAATTGAACCACAATCTGAAACAGAGCATCATCCGTTTTTTCGGGCCAATACCCTGCTGGACTATTTTGGATCATAATTCGCCCTGAAGAAGCCCGTATGGGCAAAACGCGTTGGCTGTGTTGCACAATTTGCTTGTATTAATCCAAAACGATGAATAAAAGGATTTACGACCACACTGAGAATTTGCCTCTGACATCGTGACCTCTCTCTGGCCTATGGACTAACCTAAGAATTGTATCTAGACGTCTCTATATATGTGCCTCTCTTAATATGTGTGTATAGTCTGAAACTTTCCTCATAAGAATTAGAGGAAATTCTGTGAATCTACCCAAAGTTTGATTTTTTGACAGTGAGTTTTTAGGTCTTTCCTATCGGGATCAACAGGCCTACCAAGACATGTGCCTTCCCGTTTTTATCGGAGAAATGTAGGAATGCCTAGTGGTAGGACTTTTATTGTTCCACAGAGGTTTGCTTACAGAAATGTGAGAAAATTCTGTTGTTTCACAATTTCAGGACATTCTGGGGAAGCAACACTAGTGTGATCCATGTAAACCACTCCACCCTTGACTGCCCCAGGTGTATAATTTTCAGAAATGTCTGGTTTTGGAAGGTTACTTTGGGTACAGGCAGACTCTGGCCCAAAATATGACAGGTAAGCACAACCATAAAAGTGTATCTTATCCAAACACCACTTCCTCTCTTCACATGCTTGTATTTTTGTGCATTTTCTATCCCATGCAATACTCCTACACATGTGGGTACCAATTTGATGGTGAGAAGTGTGGGAACACTATTTCTGTCATTTCCTTCCAATTTTAAGTCAGAGTGCTCAAAAAATTCATTAAAAAAGACCCTCTCAGAATAACTTGCCATTATCTGTTATTTTTGGTAGGAACAGTTTATATTCGTAAACTTAGATTCATGTATAATTTTCAAAAATGCATAGTGATGAAGCATGATTTTAAAAATCGTAATACATGACACATTTACTGATTAAATACATAAAAGGCTGAAAGTGCACTTTAGACACAGTAACACATGAAACTGAGACAAGTGTAGTAGAAGCACCGTAAAAGCATGCTTTAAAATGCAAGATAAACAAACATACATACAAAGCAATACTAATGCATATAAATGAGTTGCACTAATGAGAGTTTCTTTTCTTCTGAATACGTTGTTTCTTAACGTTCACGGAAGATATTTTGCTATTAATAAAGTGGCCTAGTGCATCTAATGCTTTTTTCTTAGAACTCATCAGTTAGACAAGTCGGTGCAAAAATGTGTGGAAACTAGGTACGGTATTGAAATTTTGCATAATAATACTAGAGATGCTATAGTGTATGAGAAGTGGAAAACGAATTTTGTAGTATGAACTTAGAAAATTATACACTTATTATGAATGTTGAGAAAAATTGTGGTAGTAGATTATTTCTAATGTTAGCTTTTTCCATGCAATAATCTCTGGTGAAAGTTTTACTTATTCCCTATTTGAATTGATTTTCTTACACTATATTTGATATGGATTTAGAGTTTATTTCATTTAAAATGTGTGATGCTACCTCAAAGACTTTTTCTAAAATCCTTTTTCTCTAATGCTGACCTTTCCCCTGACCTAATACAATAAACCATTTACAACTAGTGAAATGTTGCTTAATTTGTTCTGTACATGTATAAACCTCGACATTCCTAAATGTTTCTTCAATGTTCACAGTGAAATATTCCTGTGGGAACACGATCTAAGCTGTTGCTATAGATGGATACTTTGTAATTCTTTTTCACTGATGTTAGGCCTTTGTGGTCTCTAAAATCTTTTGTTTCTCGTAATCAGAATGGGAAAGCATCTCACTGTTGCAAGTGTCCTAAGTGACATTATGTGAATTTGAGCATACCATAGTGTTCCGATGATGGTATGATGCTACACCACTGGAATTTGCTAGAGACTTTATAAAAGAAGAAACCCAAAGGAGGAGCATTGCCATACTTTTTCTTTTCCCCTTGTGAGAGGATTCTATGCTGATCGATTTTAATAATTACTAAGAAATTTCGCCTTAATTTGGACTGCTTTGCTGATGCTACAGTTGGTAGCTGATGAACTGAAACCTTTCTTTGCCGAACCATTTTCATTTTTCATTTCCTTTATTTCCTTGTTTTATGCTAATGGACTTGCCCTAAATGGACTTTAAATCTGAATTCTTTGCCCTTACGTGTCGGATTTGAGCTGTTAGACAATGATCTATCCTTCTGCCTTAATGGTAGTGGGACTCTGTAACTCTGTAAACTGATTCTGATAATAACCATCCAATAAAACCTTGCCTAAATGTTTTGTGCTTTAATGCAAGCTGTGATAACTGAAATTCTCAGAAGACTGCTAATGGCTACAAATTCTGGATCTTTTATACAATAACCTAAATAATTTAATACCTGTCTGAGTCTGTTATTGAGTCTTGATGGTTCTTCCATTTAAACTGTGCTATTTTACAAATCTTTTAAAGGTGTTGTAGGAACAATCAGTGAGCTCTGTCAGAACATCAAGTATTACTTCTTTTGTTCTGTGTTGGTATTGCAGAGCTTTTGGTCTGCATAATTCTTGCTCAATTTAACTTCTTCAGGAGGTTGAGTCTTCCTGTTGCTATTCCGTATTTCTACAGCATGGTTTTAAGAGTGGTGTACCTAGATCTGATCTCAAATTTTTGAGTTGGCTGTCAATTAATGGTCCCCACTGAACAGCTAACGTAGTGTTTTGGCCACCCTAATTTCCACCCCTCCTATCGGCGGAGAAAGATTCATCAGAGGATCTCTGTGGTAAATGGAAATTATGCAGATTGTCTAATCATAAAGGGCCCAGTACAGTTAGAGTAGTAAGGAGAGTAAGTGTATAATAAAAATGTTTACCATGCTTGCACTGCAACAATAGCTTTCCTTTATATTCATTTTTAATTCATTAACGGTATATTGCTGTTGCAGATTAGCCTTTTGTGTAAATGCCTACAAATTAAAACCTTTCCCCTCTTTCTACTTTTTTTCTACTTACTTTACTATTTATTTATTTCAATGATTAATATTTTTGGAAAAAACATTTGTGATCTACACAAAGGTCCCCTTGTAGAACCCAGAATTGTATCCAGTTTTCTTAAATGGATAGCTTTCTGGGTTCACACCTCTCTCTCTCACTATTTGCAGTTTGGAACTGTAAAAATATGAAGTATTGAATAGCAATTTGAGATTGCAAAAAAAATCTGCTGAAATAAAATATTTGTTTTCAATTTTCCAGTTTCTGAAAGCTGGAATGAAACCAATCTTAACACTGCAAACCTTTTGTTTTAGTCATGCTTAGAAAATAAAATCTGGGCTGGATATCTTTTGTAGAAAAAAGATTATGAAGGATTAACCGTTTAAGGGATTAAATTAGCAGTTTCACTGCTAAATTTATGCGATCGTGAAATCTAAAAGTAGGGTAATTTACTTCTCATTTTAAAAAGAATGAGAAAGTCACTGAGAATAACATAGCCCAATGCCGTAATTTCAGGCATTTTGACTAAAAGTGTAACATAAAATGCCAAAAATTGAGCAGGGCTAACGAAACAGTAACAAAGAAGGTCCACATCAAATTGTGGGCAAAAATGTTCACAAAAGACTCTATTAAACTCCCATGGGGATACCTTTTCCTTTCTGACTCCGATCATCAGTATCTGACTAATGGTTTGTGACCACAAAGAGGGAATCACAAATCATGGATATACATTTCATTAAAAGTTGCAAGGGGATGTTACTTCTGCATTGTTCTACATGGTAATAAAATTTCAACACATGTTTGTGACTGCCTTGAGTGATGTATACCTACATCCACTTATCTTCAGTTTTGAAAATTATACAGGAGTAAATCCAGCCCAAAGGGTGGGGAGTGGGCTTTTCAAGGTGTGTTGAGGCTCAAATGTTTTATAAAGTCCACAAACAAATGACTTTCGGACCATTCATAAATGCCCCTCATTCTCTTTCCCACTCTGAAAATCGTATGAGATTTAGCCCTGACAAGAGCACGAGTATGGCTCTTTCCTCTTTGGGAAATTAACCTCTAAAATGTGAGGGATCCTTGGGAAAGGGCTTTCTCCACAGGAAAAAAATCTCATGAAGAAACAAAACAGGAAAAATTGCAATTGCACAAATGTGCTGCCTTTGCAGTGCACAAATATGTCTTACATTCAACATAGTTCAAAAATCAGTGTCCATGAAAACAATCAATGCCAAAGCCAATAGTCCTTGGTTTTATGGATGGACACAGACAACGAAAGCACTTTAGAGCGAGACACATAGAAGGGAGCTGCAGGAGCAGACATAGAAGGTTTTAGCTGTAAAGTAGTCCCTCATTCAGTGGAAGCACTTGGGTGGAGGTGGAAGGATGCAAGCATACAGCCAATAGTATTAAGTGAGAAAAAATGCTCCTCTGGGTTGACAGACAAATTTTCTAGCTAATAGCTGAAACAAGCTGATGGAATAAAGCCAATGGTTTACAGGCATGGATGCAAAAAGCGAGGTGCCACTTTTATCAAGGTTTTGCATTGCCTTACAAAGCGGTGCAGCGTGACGCAAAACCTAGAGACCTCGCTGGTTTAGAGACCGGGGCACTGAACTACAGCCCCCGTGAGCCTTTGGTGTCGCTGCTGCCCTGACGTTGTTTTCCGCTCCCGCAGGCACATATCTACGGTTGCGAGGCCCTGCTGCGCCAAGGGCGGGCCCATCCTTGCCCGTCATTGCCAGGAAGAGGCAGGGCAGGGCCACCTCTCTTGGTTCTTTGGTCCTGTGATCACCCTGCTAGACATTTGGGATTTGTGGATTGTTACAACATAAACTGTGAGTTGCGGATGTCCTAATATTGTTCCCTAAATTCCTTTTCCTGTCTATTTCTGAGAAAATATTCTCTGTGCCTTCAGTATATTGTTTTAGCAAGTGTCTTTGGCATCACCTATTAAGACAATCTTTTTGACATCTTAATACTTATCTTCGTAGTACAGTAATCCATTGATGTAGGGAAAAGAAAATCTACTGCTAGTGACGGGGGTGGGAAGATAGAGGGGCCCCGTTTGAAAGCCTCTAAAACTAAAGTGGCTCGTAAATCAGCAGCTAATAACTGCGTTCTTGATCGCATTGATGATCTATTGGTAGAATGCCAGGGTATTTTAGCTCCAGTTACTAGCCTAGCTACCCCAGGCAATCCGCATTCTTCTGTCGAGTCACTTTCCCTCGCTAGTCCAAATTCCAATCCCGTCAAACGAATCCCTTCTATCTTTACTTTTATGGTTACTAAACGTACCATAAGGAACACCAAGAACAAGCTCTTAATATATACCACCACTAGGCAACTAGCAGCCGCTACTAATGATACGGAGGTAGGGACATCCCCCTTTTCTAACGCACTGGCAGACAAAAGCTTAACTGATGACACCACCCACACTATCACTAATATCCCCCAAGCCAACAGATTTTTACCACTTCAAGATTTGCCCAACAACTCCCTGGGATGTCTGTCAGAGTCAGAGGTGGCTCCTCCTCCAATTAGCCCAGTCGTGCTCATATAGACAAAGATCCAACTGAGTGGAGGAGTGAGGGTCACTTAGAAGAGAATCTATCAGCAGGGTTGGATACGCTCAGGATTATTTCTGATCTTAGGGAAGAAGTTACCTCACTAAAATCATTAATTTTAGTACTTACCAACCAGGTTAAGCTCCTCCTGGATAAAGACCTTTCAAGAGTGCATATCCCTGAACAGACCCCTAGACTTTCATTGAATTCTACCCTTCCTCTAGGTAGCAACGCCTCCCCAAATTCCACAAATAACTTAGTCCCTCTAATGTCCATCCCTACTCGCTACCCTATAAAATCCACCAATTCGAAGGCTCTGGAATTAGCGGGTAGTAGTGATCAAATCTTAGCAGACAACGAGCGTTATCTCAGCCAAAGGTGAGAACTAGCTCAATGCTCTACTAAGAGCATTTACATGATAAATGTACCCAAAATTCCGTCTTATATTAAATATGAAGATAACAACTCCTTGATCAATAAATCGATCCATTGGATCTGAAAAGTAAGGGGGTGCAGGTCTGTTACCAGGGACGACATTCTCTGGGCCAAAAGATTATCTCATCACACCTCCCAAACGGATTCCATTGAACTACACCTAAGAGACGAGAACCTAGTGCACAATCTTATAGCTTTGGAGGCAAGAACATGCTCACCCTCATCCACTGTTATCCAGATGAAATATAATCCCTCTGGTGCATCTCAGCCCCAAGTTCACAAAAGACACAGCATCTCGTTGGGGTCAGATTCAACCTTGGCCACCAACGACTGACTGGCGCACCAAGTTTACTCAAGCCATACGACACCTTACCACTTAGATAAGGCCGAATACCTAGCTTTCAAGGCTTCCAAGGCTGGGCATCTCCTACATTCCTTGTCAATTACATCACAGCATCCTAGCACTGAGATTCTTGATCAACTGCAGTCCGCTACCGGTATTCCATCAAGGGAAAGCCCAGGACCGCAAGCCCCTTCCTTAGGCCCTCAGATGAGTTGTGTAACTGAGGGAGATCAATCTGTCTCTCTTGGCTCAGGTGAATTGACCTCCAAACTTCGCATATTGTCTTAGAATGTGGCAGGGATAAGATCTAAGGGGATACTCCCTCATTGGTTTCAACACATAGAACAATTTGACATCTGTATCCTACAGGAAACTTGGGCTACTGCACCTGTTTTTATCCCTGGATATGTCACACTAAGCTGCCCAGCAGTCACTACTAGACCAGGGCGTCCAGCAGGTGGGCTGATGATCTGGATCAAGATTGATCTTCAATGCACCATCAGAGAGTTCAAGACTAAAAGTCCCAATTTTCTTGCAATCAATCTTAGGGGCAGGAATGGTATGGCGGTGGATATCTACAACGTCTATGCTCGTGGTACCAAGATGGGTTCCAGCTCCCCAACTTTCCAAGCTCTGGAAGACTGCCTTGAGGAAAGAGAGTCCCAGTCTCCATTAATAACAGCAGGAGACTTTAATGTCGCTTTTTCACCATTAGACTCAGATGATTTAACTAGCAGTGACCAGGTAGATGAGCTGTGGCTCGTCCCCCCTCTTGATTTACAACCAACTAAAAAATGGACGCGAACAGCTCTGCAGCTCCAAGCCATAACCCTTGAGTATGGGCTAAGGGCAGCTAATGGACGTACCAATTCCGACAAGATGGGGGCCAAAACCTTTGATGGAACTATGAACACGAGCCGTATTGATTATATATTGATAGACGTGAGATTGTGGCCAGGAGTGTTGGATATGGTAGTCGGGACGACCACAGACAGTGACCATAATTCTCTTGAGCTCGCCATGACATCACCTTGGACTAAGAATAGTAGCATCTCCAGCACAAAACTCGTAGCCAAGGAGATATGCCCTACAAATGATAACAGACATCTCAAATGGGCTTGTGTAGCAATTGACACCAGCAAGCTCAAAGATATGAAGCAAATACTAATAGACACCACTGACAAGCTTCATAACATATTTGAGCAGCGAGAGGAGCGTGTAAAGATCACGGATATCCATACATCTCTCTTTGATCAGCTAGCTTCCTACTTCAGATTGCCAAGAAGGTCCCATTGTAAGTTGTCATCTGCCAGCCCTCAATCCTCCTGGTTCAACCAAGAGTGTAAGAAAGCAAGGGCAGAATTGGCTGCTGCGATAAGAGCAAATAACGTAGCAGATATAAGAGTGGCAAGGAGATCCTACAAGACATCCCAGAAAGAAGCAAAAAGGGAGTGGGCAGAGAACCGTTGGCTCCAGATCCGTGATGCCTGCCAAAGGAAAGATTCTCAACAGTTACTAGTCACCAGGGGAGACGCTGAAATACCTAGGCCACCAAATAACAACATTGCTACAGCCGCCTGGTTTGATCATTTCTCCACAGTACATTCTGGATCAAGAGAGACGGACATTGAAAACTCCATCATTGACTACATCGGTTCACAGTACAATAACGATCTATTTTCCTTAGCTGATATTACCCGAAGTATAAATTCCATAGTCAGGAACAAAGCCTCGGGTCCCGACGGTGTACCTGGTGATGTCTTTCTCATCGAAATTCCCAACTGGTCCAAATACATCCGGACACTATCAAACGGAATTGCTGCTGGGGCCCCAATACCTTCGTCGTGGAAGGGAGCCGAGATAATTCCGGTTTTTAAGAAGGGTGATCGTTCACTGCCATCAAACTGCAGGCCGATCAGCCTGATCGATGGTGCACAGAAGGTCTTCTCCCGTGCTCTTCTCACTAAGATGACTGAATGGATGGAGGAAAATAACATGCTATCCCCCTTCCAAGCCGGGTTTAGGAGGAAAGTCAGCACCATCAATCAGGTCTTCTGATTCACTTTACTGGCCTGGAAAACAGTGAAAATAGAACAGGGCAGTCTTTATACTGCATGTATTGATCTAAAGTTGGCCTTCGACCTCATTCCTAGGTCTAACTGCTTTTATTGATCTAAAGTCGGCCTTCGACCTCATTCCTAGGTCTAAACTATGGCACGTCTTGTATGAACTGGGGCTCCCATCAGAGATCCCAGTGCTGCTAGTCCGCTTGCATGAGGATAACCATGCAAGGGTCCGCTGGGGGGACGAAGGGCAATTGACAGACCCAATAAGAGTCGATAGAGGGGTACGACAGGGATGTGTTCTGGCCCCCACCCTGTTTTCGCTCTTTATCAACGGAGTGGTGAAATATCTAGTGGAAGTCCATGCGGATACCCCCACATTGGGGAGTGTAAAAGTAACAACTCTATTGTTAGCGGACGATACACTATTGGTCTCTAAGACCCCAAGTGGTCTTCAACTGCTACTCGATCGCTTCTTGGTCTTCTGTGGAATGGGAGGTTTGGAGGTTAATACCTCAAAAACCAAGCTCGTGTTGATGAACCCCCACAAATCGTACAAAGGTAAATTGCTACTGTGGGGGGACTCCTCTGGAGAGAGTGGCCACATTTGAATATTTGGGTGTGACCCTCTCGGAGAAAATGGCCTGGAAGTACCATATCACAAAGCAAATCCTACAGCAGAGGAAAACCTCTGGAGCTCTGATTAAGGAACATAGGGCCTCTCAAACAAGACCGATCGCAGCCCCGCTCCAGATATACGATCAGAAGGTGGCAGGCTCTGCCTTGTACGGGGCTGAAATCTAGGTATTTGACAACTTAGAGGGCCTTCTTCGTACAGAAAACAGATCGCTTTGTTCCCTCCCCCAGAGCACCCCGCTTCTTCCACTAAGGTTAGATATGGGCAGAACATCTATAGTGGACAAAGCAAGGCTTCGCCCCCTTCTTTTCTGGTTGCGTTTAAAACAAACTCCTGAGCTCATTCACTATGCAGTTGCTTTTGAAGAAGTCCTTAAACTTGATCGGTTTGAAAGAATTGGGTGGTTTACCAAAATCCAAACACTGCTTTCTGCCATAGGCCTGGGGAACCTGTGGGACGCGTCCGACTCCAGCTTAATGACCAGCAGAGAATTTGTCAAGACAAACTATTGGAACTGGTTGGCACAGACCACCATTACCCATTCATCTGGAGGCCCCCTTACACTAGAATTCATGGAGTTCAAGCTGCTAGGTGCATATGAGCAATACATGGAGGTCATTACGATCCCACTTGACAGGAAGTTATATATTCAATTTAGATTCAGCTCCCTCCATCTGAATTCGTTTAGAGTGGCATGGCAGAGGGGATCTCCCGCCGCATCACAGTACTGTTCTTGTTGCCCCGGGACTGTTGAGACGATCAAGCACTATTTTTTTGCCTGTCTGTTATACAAATCCCCGAGACTCAAATGGCTAGCCCCTGTCTGTAGGCTGATGGGAACCCGATGCCATCAAAAAGCATTACATATTTTCAAATCTGACACAAGGCCACCAGTTGTTTGTGCAGTGGCTACATTTTTGGGAAAAATGTGGTTTATTAGAAGGTTGTACTAAAGAAAAATTAAGGCACACCCTTGGACTTCCTAGTGCTCTATTTAGCCAGTTTTTTAGTAACCTTATATGTCCCTTGCCTCAGTACTGTGCTTAACTGTGTCTATTCCTTTGTGTATAAGCAATGCATTATCTATGCAATACATTAGGGGTCCCATCTCAGTCGTATCACGGTTTTATTTTCTCATTGTTCTTTTAATTGCTGTTTGTAGCTGCTGGTTTTAGCTAATACATTTGGATGGAGCTATTTGATTGGAAAACGGACGCTGTGCCCACAATGAACTATTGCTATGCATGCAACATTGTATTTTTGCACTGTACTCACTCGCACTTTCATGTAATTCAATAGGGGTTCCAAATTATTAGCACTTTGTCTATCTTATTCTCAGCTTCTCAAAATGTAATTTTAAATATTTATATCAACCTGGTACCTCTTGATCTGTCAGTTAACTTTGTCCATACAATGAATTATTGTAATGAACGCGATATCGAATCTTTGTACTGTACACACTTGCACTTTCATGGTCGTAAGGATCGAATAAAGTTTTCTGTTAAAAGATTTACGAAGCTCTGCAAGGCCACCTTCTGTGGCCCTGTGTGGCTTGGTAAATCTGAAGTAACGCAAGGCAGCGCAAATCACAGCCTTGCATTACTCTGCCCTGGGAAGGCGTTCCATGGGTGGAGCGTGGGTGTTCCTACACATCTACCTAAGGATTTTGGTGCATTCACAGATTTACAAAGACCTGGTAATGCATTCAAATGGTACGCCTTCCCAGGGGAAGCGCAACAAGGAGAAATCACTTTATTTCTCCTCAGTGTCTCCTCTTTCTAAGTGTGTTGCATTCTGCAGCACACATAGAAAGCGGAGAATGCCTCTAAGGATTGTTTTTGTGGAGCCAGTTGCCCCTTCCTGCACAAAAACAATCCTGCCTACAGCGCAGGCACCCTAGCACCATGGCCCATGGGTGCCTGCGTTGGCGCAAGGCAGCACATTGTGCACAAGTGCAAGGAAAGGACAGGAATGTGCCATATAATGTTAAATATGGTGTATTCCTGCCCTCTCCTTTTCACTTGTCCCCTAGACAGCTGTGCCTGCAAAACACAGACCTAAAAGGAATTCACAAAACTTTCCCATTATTAGGCTCGAAAGCTGCGACTAGTGGGCATAATCTTTGAGACTCTTTGAAGTGCTAAAAAACCTGAAACTATGACCAAGTAGGAGCTTTTTTTCTGAATAGGGCCTGCATTTCCTACCTGCTCCCTTGCAAAGCTGCATCTCGACTGAGAAGTATTATTGTTAAATCTACTCCTACTTATGTTAGAACTGGACAAAATCCCTTACTTGATTGAATTTCATTTTTAGAAGCTTCTGACCCGTCAACTGATGGCAATGTCTTTCAATCAAAACCAAACTGGGTTAGATCTGAACTGGCGACCTTGATTCTAAGACCGTCAAATCCTGCAGTCACCCTTTCAGTTGCCTGCGCTGTCTGGTTCCCCTTAAAGAGTTCATAAAGCAAAGGACTCTAAAAAGTCATCTTTAGGAATTAGAGTTAATGTCTGACTCTCACATGACTCGCATGCCGTGCAAGTTGAGTTGTTGAAAGTGTTCTCAATCAATATTGTCAGTTCAGTACAATACCATTTTGAAAGGCCCACACCGAGAAAATCATGCTCCTTAAAAAACACAATAGAGTGTGGGAAGACCTTGGCAGCGAAAATATGACTGTTGAATGTGAACAACAATTAACTGGCTTTTAAAGCTAGCAGCAGGTAGCAAACTCATTATGGTAATTACACATAATTACAATGACATATATTATGAGACTTTTTGCTGCTGTCTTCCATATAATTGTTTCTTTTACATTAGTAGGGCATTTTGAACAATGAGCTGAGAAAGTGTCTCTGCCTCTCTTGATTTAATAGATGGTCTAAATGTATTTAATATATCTTAGGGCTTAATGTGTAGTGTCCTAGAAATGATTCTAAATATTATAGCTTATTATGGTGCATCACTTGAGCTTTCAAAAAAACTGCATGGAAAGTAAAGACTGAAATGTCTGGATTTGAGAGGAGTAGAATATTGGAAAGTTGTTTTGTGAGCTATTGGTATGCATTTCATCACGTTCAATAATTCTAGTTGGATCTAGCAGCAGATGCCCCCAAATGGTTTGTTAGGATTTTATGTTGGGGGAAACATTTGTGCATTTTTGATATGATGGAGGGGCAGTGGGGGTGTGCAATGAAACTCATTGAAAATGTTGTTATGAACTTCAAGACAGAAAATGGTGGTGATGTGTATATCAAAATGCCATTCCAAGGACAGAAGGAGATTGAGTCTCAGAACTAGTCATCTCCAGCCTCTAGAACCTGATAGTAAAGTGTCTTCTTTTTAATACCCAAGAAAATACTGAGGTCTTGTGTCGGAACTTGGGGCACCTACAACTGAAAGTATTCCTTTTATATGTTTGAGAACCTAGAGACTGTATTTTAAAAAATCTGGTCTGCAATGGAAAATGTGCTCACTGAAAGGTAGTAGCACACAGCGGGGCAGATCTACAAGGAAGTGCCACAGCGCGGCAACGCAAGCCCTTTGTCTGCGCCACGCTGCGGCAGTTCCGAAGCACAGGAATGCGACATATTTACAATAATATGTTGCATTCCTGTGCTCTCCCCTGCACTGGCGCACAAACTGCAGCCATGCGCCGGCGCAGGCACCCTTGCACCATGGTGCAAGGAAGCCTGCGTCATGGGGAGATTGTTGTTGTGCAGGAAGGGGCACCTTCCTGCACAAAAACAATCACTACAGGCATTTTCCTCTTTCAATGCGTGCTGTAGAATGCAGCACGCTTTGAAAGAGGAAAAAACGAGGAGAAATGAAAACATTTGTCCTCGTTGCGCCTGCTACGCCTCCCTGGGGAGGCGTAGCATTGACACGCATTTCCAGATTTACGATTCCTCGTAAATCTGGAAATGTGTCTCGTTCCATGGGTGTTGCGTGGGAACACCCACAGCAACACCCATGGAACGCCCCTTCCACGCAAAGTGCTGCGTGTGAAGGGGCCATATTTACAAGGAGAGGAAAAGTCACGCAGGGTGACTTTTCCTCTCCTTGTAAATATGGAGAAGTGGAATGCCCCTCCAGTACATCACAAGAAGTGACGTACTGGTGGCGCAGGGGGCTTGTAAATCTGCCCCACAATGTCAAAATAATTCCAGACTCTGCCTGTTTGAATAGATTGTAAATTACAATTTAGTTTTATTGCTTGGTTGGCTCTTTGGATTACCCATTTGATTATGCTTTGGACTTTTCTGCTGGACTGCATCACGTTGATGCTTTCTTGTAGGTGATGTTTGTATTAGCCCTTATGCTTCTGCTCAGTTGGCATAACCTGCTAACAGCTGTCGATTGGTGGTGGATCACTGTCATATCAAACCCATCAGAATTTATTAACACCTATTGACTTTCACACACTATTTTAATCTGTAGCCAACGCAGAAAGAGAGATTGCTTTGAATACATATGATGATCATTTGGCAGTAGTGGGAATAATGTCTGACAATTGAGCGCACTCTGCTACCTTTTTTCTACAGAGTTTTACGTAGCGCGAACTTGACCCGAATCGGGTATCAGAGCGCTTTACATAGCACCAGTTGCTTTACACGAGGACACATTCATTTTTGTTAGGCACGGGGAGATTAAGGGGCATATTAACAACGGCCAGCGATAATTATCGCTGGCCGTGCTTAGCGATAATTATATTATCGCAGGCTATCTCTGGCATTTATCGCCCTGGTAGCGCGTTATTAACAACGCGTTACTCCAGGGCGATAAAAATTCCAGAGATAGCAAGGTTATCGCCCTTTTGCAGGGAACATCGCTGGTTTTCCAGCGATGTTCCCTGCAAAAGGGCGATAACCTTGCTGATACAACCCTGTGGTCGTATCAGCAGAATCCACCTCCTATGCCTAACATAGGTAAGTCAGGATTATAGCAGACGTTAGATTTTGGCGAAAACGGCCGTTTTCGCCAAAATCTAACGTCTGCTATAATCCTGTGGGCTGCCTTGTAAATATCGCGATGTGAACATCGGCGATATTTGCAACGTAGCCCATCCGGGGTACGCCCAGTAACGCCCACTTTGCATCTCATTAGAGATGCAAGGATGGGCGTTGGGGGAAAGGGCGATAGTGCAAGGATTCACGCGATAGCGTGACCTTGCTGATTAGGCAATAGAATTATCGCCGCTTTCCGTCCGAAAACAGACGCTAAAGCGGCAATAATTGCTTATCGCCTCGTTGTTAATATGCCCCCAAGTGATTTGCCCAGAATCACAGGATGTTCAGCGTTATTGCCGAGACTCGAACCCAGTTCCCCAGATTCGAGGTCGACCGGCCTAGCCATTAGGCCAACTCCTCTGCCTAACTCAACTCCTCTCTACCTTTATTATCATGAATTTGAATGTCCTGCAGCAAACCACCACCGTGAACATTATTGATGAAGCTAGATACTTCTGCAGTCAACAGAAACACTGGTACCCATGGTATGAATAAAAACTCCTACGCTCAAACCGGTTGCGGAGAGATCAAACCTTTGATAAACTCTGATCTCTCTATGTTTAATAGCTCTCTGGAAAGAGTACTTTTGCAGATTCATTCAATCTGACATCATCTTTGCTCTGTTGCTAATAGTGCCATTATTTCTATATGTAATCTTCCATCTGGTTTTGGCAAAACGTATGGTAAAAGCTTTATTGCATCATTTAACTTGAATGCCTTACATTATGTGTTATCTTACCTGATGGGAGCATATGCATCGCAGCAGCCTCTAATGGATCTTAGCAAAACTGCTCTGACTAACTCAAAAACCACATGTTCCTTGACTATGAATACATTGAATGGCCTGATTAATTCCAATTGTATAGCATGAAGGAAATGAATAGTTAATGTTCTCAATTCCTTGCTGCCAAAACCAATGTGAAAAGGAAGACTCTGATGTTGTAAGCATATCAGATCACCACATTCAAGACTTTCATCTAAAGATAACAGCATCAATATGCACAAGATATCATCCATAACAGTGTTACATCAAATTCTATCACAGAATATAGGAAATTCACCTAGATCCCTAATGAGCCAAATATAGATGCTACTTTGTCTGTCACAACACTGAACCAAAGCCTAGGCATAAGTAAATGACAAAAATGGAAACCTAGAACAGAGAACTGTGTTAAAAACAGAAAGAGTCTAAGCAAAAAGAAAAAATGCAATAAACAAATCAGTTATGAATCACAAAGCTAACTCAAGATTTACAACCCTAGAACTCCTTCTACATACAGGTGTAAATGTTTGACTATTGGAACTTCACAAAGACTTCCGGTAGCATGCCTTACAAGCTCTGACAGCTGCCGCTTGGTAGACGTGCCCATGCCAATGTCAGGTGACATTTTCTGTGTTCCCAATACCTAGATATACTCAGCCTGTATCTCCACATAAGGAAAATGCTGCCTTCTGTGCAAACGCACCTTTTTGTCTCTTGCTGCTTTTTCCCCACGGGGAAGAATATCCCGATGGAAAAACCCTAAATCACCATGAAGTCTGGGGTTTTCTGTTCTCCTACCTGCTGGGAGAGGAATTTTAGACTGTCAACAAACTAATGGTATTCACAAACTGTCAAGGCAGATCAAGCCTTGATCCAATACCTCCCCTCTTTTCAAGTGGGCTTTACTACTTCAAAATAGTACCCAGTCGTAGCTTACAATTACACAACAGTGAAACCATATACGCTTTATTCCAGGCATCATTTTGTGGATAGCACACAATCATAAATTGAGCCATTTCGACCTAAAAAATGGGTGAAGAGCCAAAACATGGCTTCGTGAGTTGGACTAGTGTTGTCTAATCCAGTTCAAAAGGGTAGCTCAAAGCAGAAAATAAGATGTATGTTTTATATTTTCAAAGAAGAAATAGACATCATGAAACTATATTTCTCTAAGCAAGAAGTTCTTATTTCCCAAAAGAATATTGATATTATTAGTGAAAGTAAGCAAGTGAATCATTTTAAAAGGCATTTGCTAGAGCTACTGAAATGTCAATGACTCAAATAATTAGCACTTCATCAGATTTTGATGCAGTAATCTCTGTATATATAGAAACTCTGCAACCCACCACTGAAGGGAATTCACTGATTCATCAAATTAATCCCTTTCTTTCTTAGAAACTAGAAATGATGTCTCAATTCTAATAATTCATAAAATGAACATGATTTATCTCTCTCCAGTATTCCAATATGGAGTGAAATGACGTTATGTCGAAGGATCCAAAATATGACATATTTTTGAACTTTGTCACATATCTGCATGTTTATAACTATTAATAATACCGATAACACCTCCTTATTAAACAAACATGTTTGCTTGCTTAATGTAGGAAAGTGCCTCTTTTGACATGGTTAACCCCCCACTTTTTGCCTGGTGTCTAATGTAATTTCGAACTGTAAATGCACTGAGTACCTGCTAACCAGGTTCCCACTGCCACATCTCCTTTCCCTAAAATGGTACCACGATTGGCACAAATTCTGTTTCCCCTGTAAGCCCCAGTAAATGGTACCCTGGGCATGGGGGGACAGAAGGAGGTCTCCGAGGGACCCCTCACCCGGATCAGGCGGTACTGCTGTCATAGGCTGCGTGTCCAGGAGCAGGGTAACCGAAGAGTCGACATGGCACCCAGCCCTGTGCGCCATGCCACTCTTAAACTGCATAAGGTGCAGTTAAACCACCCCAAAGGAACACCTTTTGCCCCAAGGCAGGGTGCACTATATCCTATATGTGGGCATATCAGCATGAGCAGATAATCCCCTACAGTGTCCAGTCTATACAGAGATATTGCAAGTGAACAGGAAAGTCATAAAAAGTACATGGGCTGGATACTTGTCAACACGAGTTTCCTAGCTCCATGATGGCTTCACTGATTTCTAAGATGTTTGGTACCAAACATCTTGTCTTAATAAATCCTTGCTGATGCCAGTATTGGAATTATTAATAAATTCACACAGGAGACCCTATTAGAGGGTCCATTGAAACCTTATCAACCCCTGGTGTTGTCTCTGTCTAGTTTTAGCCAGCCTGCCATCACCAGACATGTTTTTGGATCCCTGGGTAGGGAGCCAGAGCTCCCCAGATATAGAGACAATGCTTGCTCTAGGAGGTGGTGGTCACACCTTCCCCCCTGCAAGATGTGCCTCGACAGAAGTGGGAGCTTCAAAGGACATGCTGCCTTTGAACCCTGCCCACTGCCCTCTGCTGTTAGAAGCAGATGACCGACCCCAGTCCTGCTCCGCGGTCGGTGGGAGAACTGGAGGGAAAATTATGTAAAGTAGGAGGTGGGTCTACCTTCACCCTGTACCACCCCTCATGTGGGGCAGACAAGGTAAACCCCACTTTTCACTATCCGCCATCTTGAGGACGGGGATAGTAGCCAATTAGAAGTCAGGGTATGTCCACCCCACATGTGGGATGAGCATAAAGAGGGTGTAGACACCCTACAGGTAGATAACCCATTGGCTATTACCTGTCCTCCCCTAAAACACCCTTAAATTCATTATTTAGGTGCTATCGAGAATCTGACATCAGATTCGACAGACACAAAAAGAAGATGGAAGAAGACCACTGCGGTTCAAGAACTGAGACCCGACGCAGAAGAAATAGTTCAACGAGAACAAGAGCAACCCTAATGTCCATGTGAACATGGGTATCTTGAAACCCTGGAATAAGTATTCACATGTAACTCATTTGGAGAAACGATTTGTAGTGACACAGAATTTTCTGTGTGGACTTAATCTATATAAACATTTCAATTTGAGCCTTTTTTATGACAGAAATTGCCTTGTATTGATTGAATCAATATAAAACATTATTTCAAAAATGGGGAAGCCAGTATCTTGTGGTGTGCTTCGATTCAGCAGAACCAAATTTTATTTTTCTTTGAAAACTGTTATGCAATCTAAGACCTTAATCAAAAATGTGAGTGATAAAAGGTTTTGCAAGAAGAAAAAAGAAAAAATAAGAATAAATAAGCCCCAAGTGAAAGAAAACCTCAACCGAACACACTGGTCAATGATGTGAACATATGCGGTATATTAGTTATTTCATCCAAAAGACAGCCAATTAAATTAAAAACAAGGAAAACACAGGGAATTTCATCAACGTGCCACCAATACAAAAGTACAGTCTGTCTTTATATATGTGTAAACAGCGTTTCAATTCTAAATCCAATACTAGGGTCTCATCAGGACTGTAATAACCTGGGGACTGAGGAAATACAAGGGGTTAGACGGAGAACGGCGACTTCCAAGGTTCGGTTCCCGCTGCTTCCAATTTCTGTTCCAAATTAATTCTTATTTATTTTCTGAATCATTTCTTCTTCTTTTTTGGATTGCTTTCAATCAATTTCCACTTTATTGTCAACAGCAAAATGGATTAATGTTGCTACGAGCCTGTTATGCAGTTGGTATGCACAACCACGCATAAACTCTCTGACCATATGACTGACACGCCCCCCCTCAGACCTGTCACCATGCCTACTGGCACGCCTCTTCCACAAGGACAGTGCGCAGCAGGATGCTCTTCTCTCTATCCTGGCTCAAACGAGCCTGGCGCTACTATTGGATAACCGCATCTCCGATCGGGAGAGCGGTCACTCATCTATTGAAAACTCAAAATCCCTAATACAGTGAGAATCCTTCCAGCATGAAATCCATTCCTTTTGCTTCACTAAATATTATGCGAAATGCCATATGCATTTTCCCTAATATACCTTATTTCACCCAATAGCGCCATGCATCATCAAGCAAATGTCATCCTTGGTTGAATTTTGTGAAAGCTTTATGGTGAGCACCCATCTAGTTCCAATGTCCCCAACTGAGTGGACAGAACCCACTATAATCAGACAGTATGTATTCTTCCAACTTTCCCACCTTTTTCATTATCAAATAATACATTCAATAATTAAGCCATCTAACCCCTTGTATTTCCTCACTGAGGGTCCTGTCCACTCAGTTGGGGACCACTGTGGGTATGGTAACCAAGAAAAATGGCAGGCACAGATGTAAGGTTCACTGGTGGGCCCAGATAAGTCGCGAAGGTGGCAGCAAGTGCCAAACAATAGGGGCACAGTATCCCTTTTTGCTTCCTAAAGTTAAGGATAATAATAATATGCAACAAATAGTGTAAGGCAAAAACAATGTAGACTGACCCACAGGGAAAGTGATCTAGATGGGTGCTCACCGTAAAGCTTTCACAAAATTCAACCAAGGACGGCAATGCTGTGTCACAACAAATCATTTCTCCAAATGAGTTCCATGTGAATACTTGTTCCAAGGCAGCAGAAATAATAGGCACGAACCCCCGCTGCCACCAAGGACTCGACAATTGCAACCTGCTGTCTCTCCTGAAACCTGTGAGGCCTCCAAAAAAAAACCAGAGGCCCCAAGTCTTCTGCAAATTGCCAAGAACCTCGCTTTGGGCTAGAGGCTCTAGTCTCCAGCGTCTGCCGGTAAAGGAACCACTGTGGTCGAGGACCGGCACACTCAGTGTCGACGCAGCTCACCACTGAAAAGAAACCTTGCAGCTTTCCAGGCCTGCTGGTTCACTAGTCTAGTAGAATCAACCTCTGCATGCCTCCATCAACTTGAGGTATCCTCTCAGCATGGCGACTGATGCTGGAACCAGCCCTGCTCCTGAGAGCCCATGCCCTCTTAGCAGTGGCGTCAACGGCGTGTAGCTGCAACGTTGGCATGACCGACTCCTCCGGGGTAGTCTGCCCTGCATCACACTTGTGGCCTGACTGCTGCCTGTGATCTCTGAAACCAACCACCATGACCCCTGGTACCTCGGATCCAGGTCCAGCCCAACTGCCTGAGGTCCCAGAGTCCTGAGCCCCCAAAGACCATCATCCTTCTGGCCAAGATTGCCTCTGACCTTTCAAGGGACCATGGTCATCCGAAACTCCTTGGCGGAGTCCTCCTTCCAGAGACTGCAACAGTACATGAGTTGGCGAACCTCCGCTACCAAGATTCTACACCACCCTCCAGCAACCGTGACCCATGGGTTGCAGGTGTTCCAAATCCATTGTCTTGCAGCGACATGCTGCCAGTGACTGTGACGGTAACCAGGTTGGCGGCTGACTGAACTCCATTGCAACTATACACTTCCATTGCACTCCCCTCCAACCGTGATGGTATATATTTGACGGTATCGACTGCCGAGTGCATAGATACTGAAAGTACTGCATACTTTGAACTGCACTGCATTTATTTCGATCCTCACAAGCATACAAAGTATTTATCCGGGTGTTGAAACTGTGCAAAGTATATTTCTTGAAAAAAACAGGATTGGTAACCAGGCGTAGAAACAGACAAAGGGCGCGCTGCAGTCAGTACCGGGAAGTATATTAGGCAATAGTGAAGTTGGTGCCACTAGGAGAGGAAGGGTCAGTTACCAATTCAACCCCAATAGTCCCTTCAAAGAAGAGAGCAAAGCAACAGCACAAAATCCTTTCCGAGTAATAGATTGTCAATAATAATCTCAAAATTGCAAGTGTTTAGTCCACTTTTAATCCGTAGACATCAGTACAGGATCAAAGTTCAATCCAAGTTCTTAATACAGCCAGTAATTCATATGCCACAATCCACGTGATATGTGTAGATTTCATCAACAATGCAGCTTGATACAGCCTCATCAACAATGCAGCTTGATTCATCAGCAATGCAGCTTGATACAGTCAACACGTGTTTCGTCATGTCGTATTTCACACCTCGACTTCTTCAGGGCTGTGGCAGTAACGGTATCGTAGTTATCATAAGATATCCTTCAGTAGCATCTTGATAGGTCCGTCATGAAGCATAATACCGGTCTGTAAACAGTAGTAATGGACCCACGGAGTCAATCCACCCGTAACAACGGTCTGAAGTATTAATCGAGGCGACAGTATATAATGAAGAAAAGTAGAGTGTTGAGCCCAGAGAGTATTCCGTGCCGTTTCCACAAACGAAAACTACATGGTTTATCAATAAAGGTCATGAAAACCTCAGAGCTCTCCACAATCTACTTAGAAAAATCCAGCAGAAGATTACCTTCTACATCCCATTTGATTTGATAAGAAACAAAAACAACATTTAAATATCCTATCAGTTTGAAAAGTAAAAAGGCTGCTACTATAAATTAGGAGTTCATGCTGAATTGTTTCTGATAAGGCATCACACATTTCATTGCTTTACAGTAAAATTGCCAACTAAAAAATGAACTCAACCATTATGACTTATGAAAATTAGAGTATACTAAACTCACTGTCAACTCTTATTAGCAAAGCAAATCTCTGAAAGCAAGTGCCCCATTTCGATTCAGAGGTTACATTCTTAAGCTGTTTCCTGAATGATTCACCTCAGTTTTTCATTCATTGTCCCCAATTTCGACAAAAGCAACTTGAATATATATAGGGAGACCACAGACTAATTTCCATATCATTACCACCAGCCAAGGTAGCCTCTAGGATTGTCCATGAGAAATTATAGAGATTGATGGACATCAAAAATATCTTCCTGTTCCACAAACAGTCCTTCGCCTTGAGTTACCAACAAGACGCAAGGTAGCAGCACATTGTTTTATGGCCATTCCATCTATCAAAAAAGGTTCTGCTCTGCTGTACTCTGCAGGTATTAATTTATCTGACCCATTTAACCATCGGGATTGAGGCCTTTTCTGGGAAAAACTCGATGACTTGGGTCTATCACTATGATGTATTCGGATTGTGGCTGATCATCACACTAACACTTGGACTCTGAATAGCAGCTTCCAAAACCAGCAGAAGCAAAGTTTCATCTCATTATACAGTAAGGAAGGGGGTGATTTTGCCCCCACCATAAAGACAATTTTTATGAGCAGCCTGGCCAACAATCTATACTATACTTATTCTCAACTAAGGTCTCATAAGGTGGATGCTTTGTGCTATGCCAATGGTCTGCTTTTTAAATGACAGGTTCCCATCAGATTTCAGAAGAAATGTAACATGCTTGCAGATTATGCACAAAATAATGGTTTCAACATTAACTATGAGACAATCAAAATTATGGTCTTTGGTGACAGTATATCTTAGTTTAAATGATTCATTGATAAAGCTGTACCTGACTAGGTCAAACAATACAACCTTTTATACACTCTCTTTGAAACTAAGATGACATGGACACCCATCATAGAGCCCAAGGAAAGTCTTTGACCTCTACGACTAATGATCTTAGTGGTGTATTTATACCATGCTAAGATCATATTGTTGATGCTTACTTATGGTGCTCCAGTCTCATTTCTGAAATGTTTTATGAAGTATGTACATCTGTTATAATCTATTGTAATAAACTGGGTTATTTTTATTGATGGTTTTATATACTGCAAGGACTTGATTTTTCTCTTATGCTTTTACCATTAACATTGTGTTTTAAAAATTTGTAAATTTAAGAATTATGTGAAGTTAAGGCGATTTATTTTAAACCACAGTGGAAGTGTAACTGAAAACAAATAGGCATAGCTAACTTTTTTGTTTGGCTAATCAATACTATATAAATATGCATTCTAGGGAGTGTAGAGGTGTTCCAGTATAGTACGACTGGGTGACAAAATAAGAAATGGTCACAATCATTTCATTACTTTCCTCACTCGAGGTCAACATAACATTTTATTTTATTCTAGTCCTCTTCCCTTCTGATCATTAGGTATAATATGCTATGATTTTTTTTCCAGCATTAAATAGTCAAATGTTTGGTAGGGTATTTCACATGGATGGTGTGATGGTTAGACCTCACCATGTAATACTATCACAATACCCCAAAGATGGTCCTTGGATTCACACTAATAAATCTTTAGCTCAGTCTGGTATTGTGGCACAGAGCAGTCAGGCTTTACTAGAGGAACATGTGTTAAGCATTTCAGAGTACTAACATGGAAGTAATTGACACAACTCGAGGGAACTCTTACACCAATTTATAAAAGTACAGTGTATTTTTATCTTAATTTAGACACTAAAATGAACGCAATTGCATACATACAACCAGAGTCATAGATTTTAGAAGTAATAGAAAATCAATGCAAAATAATATAGTGAAAATTTAACATTAAAGTTAATGTGAAAAAACACTCGTGACAATCTGTCACTTGCAGTTCGAGTTGCGTTGCACCCTCTCAGGGTAAAGGTGATGCGGATCCCAGGACCAAGTCATGACAGACAGTTAAATTTTACCTGGCCCGTGGAGCCCGGGTGCAGAGTTGTCCTGTCTGTCCCTGGTGCTGCATGGGAGCTGCGGGAGGGCTGCTTTTACCCCTGAGACTGTGCTAAGGGGGAAAAAGATGCAAAAAGACAACAGTAGTGTGGTTGCGTATGTTGGTCGAAGGTTGGATGCAATTACTTCTTAATGCTGCATCCAGTAAAGGGGTCAGCTGCTGGACTGGCGACCAACAATCCTTGGCAGTGGTAAGCAGTGCAGAAAGTAACTACGCTGTCCGGTGGCCCATGGGAACGTGATAGCTGCCTGTAACTTCATGGAAGGCAAGACTACAGTTCCCACAATGCACTAGACCATCTGGATTTTGATGATCCCACGGAGGTACCAATGGGCAGCAATTCTTCATATTCGGAATGTTGTTCTACCTGAAGTCTGCAGGGGATTAATGGCACTAGTCTAGGAGAGTCTGAGGGTGCTTCAGGCTTGCACAGGGGTCCTCTGGCTGGTGGAACCAAGAGATAGCCTGGGATAAGTCTCGATAAGGCAGTTCCAAGAGTGTTGCCACAGGCGAAGGGTATCCCTCTTTTGCTTTGGGCAAGTCTTGTTGTCCCTGGTGCGAGATTCTTCTTCTGTCCTCTTTGATGCAGGTTGTTCAGAACTGAGGTTCTGGGATTAGGAAGGTCCCTTAAATCCTAGATTTAGGGATGTTAGGGGTGTAGGAGCTAGTAGCAAATGGGCAGTTAGTCCCTGTAGCTAATCTGCCCCTGAGGTGACCACACCTTGGGGTGTGAGTGACCTCTTCAAACCGAACCCTCTATTCTGCCAATCCTAAAGATGGCAGGATTCAAATTTTAGTGTACAGACCAGGCTGCTCACCTTTGAGGTGTGGCTAGCCTTCTGGGGGTGTACACATCCTTTTATAACTAATTTTCCATCTGCTCAGGTTCAAATGTGCCTGGGGTAGGGGAAGGGGTGTTTCCTTCACTGGGAGTCAGCCCTGATGCAGCCTTTGAAGCTCACCGCCTTGATGGGCCACTTCACTAGCCTGCTTGGGAGGAGGGAGGTGTCACCTACTTCCTGTCCAAGCCTTTGTTCCTGACTTCTGAGAGCGATCACACTGCCTGGCAGGAGGACAGAATCTTGTCTTGGTGGCAGCAAACGAGAGAAGCATGGGCTGGTCAGCCAGAGCACAGGGAAGCTTGGGCAACTTGTAAGGAAGCAACCTGGTGCATGCTACATCACCCAGGGCACGTGATTTGTATCAGGGGTGAGAAGGCACATTGTTTGATGCCAAACATGACATATTTCGCTGGTACCATAATGGAGCTGCCAACCTCAAGAATGCCTAGGTGGCAGCCAATGTTACTGTATGGACCGCTAACACTTGTAGTAGCTTCCAATGAGGAAAGCCACTATAGGAACATATAGGTATAAAGGTATAATAAAGATTCTCACCTTTAATATACTGCACACTGCCTCCTGGGCTTAGGAGGCCTTCCTTAGGGGTGTCTGACATATATTAAAAATAGTGCATTGACTGTTCCAGACGTGCTGAGGGCAGTCGAACACAGGCACTGGGGTGTGGGCAGCAGACTCCAGTGCACTATCAGTGTCATAACCATCAGTATTTGGAGCAAAAAGTGGTAGGACGACCCTACAAAAATGGCACTTTCTTAAAAAATGGAATCTGCAAAGGAAAATATTTGCAGTTTAGAAGAAACTAAAAAGTGGCAATATCAATGCATAATAACAATGTTGCAAAAACAAAAGATAAAGTATAAAATTACCTTAAACAAATTGAATATCAATAACCTTCTGAAAAAAGAGAAACAAAATCCCTACCTCAGAAGGCCTAGTTGATCTGCACCACCATTGCTCCGGACCATATTTCTCCTAATTAGTATTTGTCTCCGTTTTGTTCCACTCTAATAAAAAATGAAGGACATTGAAACGACCATATGTTATTACCTTTTCACTTGCTCTCATGAAAAAATGGTAAATCTCACCGTGCCATAGAGTCAAAAGGACAAAGAAATTTTGAAATTGGGATTGTCAGAAACAGACACTGATGGGCCTATTCACAAACTGGACTTTGTAGTACATTTAACAGTACTACAGTAGTACTAGTCATGTACTACAAAATTGCATTCACAAACCTACATGCAGAGACCTCAGCCTCTCATATTTTTTGTATGTGGTGTCTCTGCCACGTGTGTGGAGATCTCCAAACACGTAGGTGTATGTTTTAGTAGTACATGGGGGAGGAACTTGGGTAGTGCCTCGAAAATGGGAAATACTCACTATACGTGACACCAGTATGCTCGTGAGGATCTTGATGTCGCCGTTCAGCAGAGATATTGGTTGGTAACTGCCACATAGCAATAGGTCTTTTCCTGGTTTAGGGAGGACCGCAATCACTGCCATGTTAGAAAGGGATCCCAAAGAGGCCGTCCGCTCTGCTTCCTGGAAGGCCGCATGTAGGGAGTCAATCACCTCCTCCCCTGTCCATCGGTAGAATTCAGCCGGGGAGCCGTCCTCACCCGGGGCTTTGTGATAGGGTAATCTAGAGCTCGCCGTCACAATCTCTTCCTTGCTAATGTCCCCTGCTAGGAGTACGCAGCCTTTGTCCATTAGGCATGGGAGATAGACGGTTTCAAGGAGTGCGGCGATCCGATCCTCGCCCGCCGGTGCATCCGGTGTGTGTAGCGTGCCGTAGAACTCCGCAAACTCATTAACAATGGCCTGGGGTTGTGTTAATATCTTCCCAGATGCTGCTGACCTAATGGCCGGTACGGCCATGGCTGCCTCACACTGCCGGAGCTGGGCCGCTAGTAGGCGGCCCGCCTTCTCCCCCTGTTCATAGTGCCTCCCTTTCATGCGCTGTAGGGTGTACTTGGCTTTAGAGGTATAGAGACTGTTGAGGGCATTGCGGGCCTGTTCCAGGCTTCGGCGGTTGGGTACAGTGGGATGGGAGGAGAATAGGTGGTTTAGGGCGGCAATCTGTGTCTGCAGCTCGGTGCTACAAAGGGAGGCCTGTCTATTGGCCACTGCGGCATCTCTCATCAGCTGGCCATGGAGTCTTGCCTTCGCAGCCGCCCAGAGTACCCTGTGAGAGTCCACGGAATGTTGGTTGTTTGTCATGAATGTAGAGACATGGGCCCTAAGTTGGTTCTTACCTTGAGGGGAGCGATATCTTTGTACATTCAGGCGCCATGGTTTGGGACCCGGAGAGGACAGGACCATGTCCAAAGACAGTAAAACCAGGGAATGGTCGGACAGGGCAGCTTCTAGGATACGGGATTCCTCTACAAGTGCCACGACCGGGTGCGAGATGAGGAAATAGTCTAGTCTGGACTGTGTAGCGAGTACCGATGACAGGGAGGTGTATTCCTTGTCCATCGGGTGGCAGAGACGCCAGTGATCCACAAGGCCAGGATCGGATGTAATATCCCCCAGCAAGGCTCTTTCCACATAGTTACTCTTATCTAGGGGACCTGTCTTATCGAGAATCACATCTCAGGCAAGGTTCCGGTCTTCGCCGATGATGCATTTGATGGTACTAATCTCCACTAGTAGATGATTGTCACAACTCGCTCCCTGCATTCTCATGTCCACCACCAGGGGGCTGAATTGTGGGGCTCTCCAGTGCTCTAATAGCTTCCAGACCCTCCCCTTCATGCATATACTGACTTCCAGTCATTTGGATGCTACTTGCAAATTGCCATTCATTCCCAATCCATGCCGGGTTTTGTGGAAGCCAGCCTGCTCATGTCTGAAACTCCATTACTTAGAATTCCCTGCTCACTGCTTCATCTCCACCCCTGCAGGCCAAGGATGGGTGGAGGTATTCAGCTCATCTGTGGCTGGCTGCTGCTAGCCTGCTTACACCTGATGCATGTGATTACTGTGAGCTCTTTTAAGCCCCAGCTCCCTTCAGGCCAAGGTTGGTCATCATTGTAGCTGTGTACCAGTGCAACCTACCCTTGTTTCCAGTGTTTCTTGAGCTTTTGATATCCTTGTTTCCAGTGTTTCCTGAGCTTTATTTCTTTCTTTATTCCTGAACTATAGCTATCCTTGTTCCTGAATTAGCACTGTTTTCAGTGCTACCTTGACTCCTGAGCTTTAGTAATTTCCCTATTCCTGAACTAGCACTGCCTGCAGTGCTACCTTGACTCCTGATGCTTTAGTAATTATCTGTTCCTGAACCAGCACTGCCTGCAGTGCTACCTTGACTCCTGAGCTTTAGTAATTCCCTGTTCTTGAACTAGCACTGCCTGCAGTGCTACCTTGACTCCTGAGCCTAGCTCAATTCTTGTTCCTGCCCCAGCACTGCCTTCAATGCTACTTTGTTTTCTTGATTCCTGAACCTGCACTATTCTAGTATACCCTTGTAGCCTCCCCTTTTGTATATCCTTTTCCAGTCCCTGCCTTTCTTTCCATTTTCTTGGTTCCAGTTCCTAGTTTGCTGTCTTTCTATTCCTGCTGTCTTGCTTCTAATTACCTTGTATGTTTGTTACTTGCTTTCTGCCAAGCGTGTCCTGTGATTTCCTTCCTTTCCTATTAAGCACTCCTCCTTGCTAGCTTCTTGTATATTGTGCTTCTGTTTAGTTCTCCCCCGTTGCTGTCACTGCCTTGTGTGTTCCTGTTTGATCGCCAGGATCGGTGGGCACAGCTGACAACCTAGGTGGTGTTTCTTTTTCACTGTGAGTATTGTCTTTGAGTTACATTTATAACATCACAATAGGTATCAGCTCCACAGACCCTGCCTTTGCATGCATATCCTATATGTGGGTATTTGCAGTCAGTATCTGTAACAGCAGTTGTGGGATGAGGGACTTACTGAGCTTCAGTCTTACCGTGTGGAGCTCCCGAGTGCTTTACCCCACATTCCCTTTATTGTTAATGTTGTTTTAAATATATGTCTTGCATATCTGTCCTGTGTGTAGTTTTTCTGAATGCTAAGTCGCATCTAAGGACCTGTCCTTTCTGAGCCATACCTCTCTTATTCTCTTGTGCAGAGCTAACTCTTAGGATTCCCTTTCTCCTTTGACTCGCTGTGTGATCTTGGGCAGCTCTGTACCCAATATTCTGCCTACTTTGTCTTCCCTAGCACCAGTCGTTGTCAGAGTCCCTGACACATGCCAGTGTCCCAGACTGAGTCCTGACAACGATTTAGCTTGAGGAGGAAGGAACTTTTAGTACCCGTTGGGGCGTATACTGAGCCCATGCATATCGATCTATTTCCCACCTTTAGCTTTACAAATGCATATCTGCCATACGGGTCAGACCACGTTTTCACTACTGTAGCGGGCAGCGATTTGCGAATAAGTATCGCTACCCCGCATGTTCGCTGTGGGCTGTTGGCGGCAGTGGAGGTCGTCGGAGCACTGCTTTGTATTACTTTGCCCACTCAGTTGCAATGCAGTTTGTTGGCTTCTAGGCAGTCTAGGTGTGAATCCTGCAGGAGGGCCACATCCGCTCTATTGGCTTGTAGATACGCTAGCACCTTTTTCTCTTAATGTAGTGTGTGAGGCCATGGACGTTCCAGGAGTGGACGCGCAGGGGTTGGTGAGAGCCTGGCGTGGATGTAGGCATGTGGATCCTGAGGTCTCCTTGAGGTGGGAGTGGTGATGCGGGGGACAAGGGCAGAGAGCGGGTGACAGAGCCGGTTCGCCTGAGTGTGGGGGGGCACGGGTGACAGAGTTCTGTGAACCGGCAAAGGAAGGAGAGGGGAGGGATAGGAAATGGGGGGCATGTGAACAGTGATCAGGAGGGGCTAGCAGAATGAGGGACGCAGGAAAAGGAGTAGGGGAGTAGGGGAGGGATGGGGTGAGGGAGGGAAAGAGAGGGGTAGGGAAGAGAGGGGATGACTCAAATTGGAAGGGTGAGGTAAGGCAGGTGTGCAGGGGGGAGACAGGCACACTGTAGGAGTATCTGCGGGTGGAGGTCAGGCTGGCTGGAAGAGAGAGCCTCACATTTCTGGGCTACACTAGGGAAGGGCCAGAGGATAGGGAGGAGTGACAAAGGGATGGTTGGTGATTAGGTTATGTAGAGGGAGTGCAACAAGGAGCACAGCGCTCAGGGCTGTAGACTTTGTGCTGCGGGTCTAGGCTTGTGGAAGCGGTGCACAGGAAGGGCCCCTTCCGGAGCCGAGGCAGGCTGGGGAACACACAAGCTTGTGTGAATGCATGTGCGGATGTACGGGGGTAGTGGTGGGAGGTCAAGGGTTTGAGGTCTCTAAGGCTGATTCTAGGCAGGAGGTCACCTCCTCCAATGAAGGGCACGGCACCGGAGCGGCGGTGTCATGGGGGTGTGCAGAGGGGGAGGGGGGCAGTGCAAGGGCATGCTTGCATGCGGGTTCCCTGAGAAGCTAGCTGCGCAATATGTGGGTTGGGGGGACCAGGGAACAATGACGTGGTGAGTAGCGGGGGGACGTCTGTGGGCAGTTCCTGGGCAGGAGGATGGTGCACAGGCGCACGCAGTGATCAAAGAGTGGAGAAGCTATTAACGGATTGCATTACAATGAAAAACATTCTAAACCAGTGTCAGCATAGGAGAAGCAGAGAGAGAGAACAACAAGAAAGGTATAAAACAATCAGTGAGAGATCTGGAAGAGAGAGCTAGGCTGGAAAAAGGCATGCTGGTACACAGCCATCTGCTGTCTGCAGTTGTCATCTCTCCAAATGCAGTCCCCCTCTGGTATCGGAGTCGTCTTGGCTGCTGGGACCCTATGGTCCGATGTCCGGGGCATAGGCAGGTTTTAGGGAGGAGTGGGACTTATCCCTGAGTGCAGCCACCTCCTGGAAAGCCTGGTTTCTGTCTCCCTGAGAGCGGGCCACTCTGTCATGATCCCTGCCCCTGTGTGGGGGGCCTCCGGGGTCCTGCTGGTGGACGCTGGAGGTGGCGGTGTGCGAGGGCTGTGACAGGGCTTGCCCCTCTGAGGTAGTAGGGGAGGTAGTGTCCATGTCCTGGGTGGAGAGGTCATTAAGGAAACAGCACAGGTCCTCCGGGTCCAAGAAGTCTCTTGATTCCCCATTTTTTGGTGATCCGGAATCGAGCAGGTTCAAAGAGTCAATTCTTGATGTCCAGCTGTCGGAGCTTGGGGTAGAAGGATAAGAAGGCTTACGGCTCTCGTTTGTTTCCCTGGCGAAATCCGAAGACATCCGCACTTCGTGTCCCTCGTAGGCATAAGGGCCATGGATCCAGGCCACTGAGATCAGCTGTCTCACCTGTTCATGCCACAAGAAGCAGACTATGAGAGGCCATGGACTTGCAGGTGCCCCCTGTTTTGGCGGGCCTATGTGGTGGGCTCGCTGTATCTCCAAGGAAGGATCAAAGGTTAGGCTGGTGAGTGCCGTGAGCGTGTCTCTGAGGAAAGGTTTAGCGTTTGTCCCCACTGCGGATTCCGGAAATCCAAAATAGCGCACATTGCCTCAACGGCTCCGGTCCTCCAAATCAATTACTTTGCTGCAGAAGATTAAGAGTTCATGGTCTTGCTCTGGCAGGGCTTCAATGCGGTCCTCCAGCACGGAGACTCGCTGCGTCAGGCCGTCCACCCTAGGTTTGGAAGCTTGTGATGTCCGATAGGATGGATCTAGATTCTGACGTCAATACGGAAATGTTCACATCATGCCCTCCAGATGCCGGGCCACAGCTGTGATCTTTTGTAGGATTCACTCCATGGTGGAGTCCGGGGTGCTAGTGCCTGTGAATCGAGGCGGGTCCGGGGCAGAGAGGACGATGCCCAGGGGGGCGGACATGGAGCGAGGCAGGTTAAGAGCTTCTTAGAAAAGCAGCTGTCAGGCAGGCTTGCCCGTGGTCTTGCCAGGCGACATCTCCTGACCCTGCTCTGCAGTTGATGGGCTCTCCATGGTGGACCGGGGGGGCTGATGAGAGCTGGGGTCCCGGGTCAAGTCACAGGTGATGGAACGTCACTTGTATGAAAGCCCACTAAGTTGCTGAGGTGACCCTGCGCTGGCTGCACAGGGGTTCAGCAGATGTCCTGTCGCCAGTGGGGGGGGAGGCGCCAGTCCTTCCCCGACTGCTAAAGGCCTGTAGGCAATCGCTTCGCTTGGGCGGCAGCATTTGTTATGTATGGGAGAAGGATATCTCCACACACAAGATGTGGGAGGTGCCGCGTTCCCCGTTGTGCCCAGCTGTGGTGCAGTAGGGGACAGGCATCTGCTGAGGGGGTGACAGCGCCCAGTAGGTCTCTCACACATCTCGCCACAATCCGGAGGGTCACTCACCACCAGTCTGGTCAGTCGCGCGTTCTCCAGGGGCGTCTTGGAAGTCGCCAGCAGAGGTTCGGTTGGTCCAGTAGGCAGATGAGTAGTACTTCGAGTGGGTACACTGGCCACGGTTGGCGTCCACTGTTAGGCTCAGGTGGGTTTATACCAGGTGATGGACGCTGCCCAGGGTGTGAATTGCAGGCCTCCACAGACCTCCCGCCAAGGTCGCGCCCTATGCTGCTGGTGTGTGACTTAGGGCCGATGGGTCGCATACATCATTGCTGCAGGGCTCTCTCACCACTCCCCACGAACAGTGACCTGGTGGGGGCGTAGCACCAGCTCAGGCCCCCACTGTTCTGAGTGCAAGAGCCATGGTATTCTGGGGTGTGGGTGTGGCAGCCTGGTGTTGACTGTCCCCAAGTGGGCCCCTCTTGGCAGCATGGACTGTGGCCCCTTATGCGGGTGCTGTTATATGCGTTGGGGTGGGGCTGGCACTGGTGCTGTGAGCCAAGCCCCCACCCTTTGAGGAGGAAGGCGGGTGCTGTCGCTATGGGGATGCGGTGAGGCGGGCCGTCAGCAGTCAGGATCGGGTCTCTCTAGGGGCCCTGGTTTCAATCAGCCCCAGTTGGATCCTAGGAGCTCTCTCGGGTTGTGGCTCCACGCTTCAGGGCAATGGCTGGTAGATGAGGTGGATGCAGTGGGGGAGTGGAGCCTTGTACAAGCCCCCACCGCCGGGAGATAGGATGCGATTGCCACTGGTGTCAGGCTGCGTCTCAATGGCAGGTGGCCAAAACCAGCCCTCCTTGATGACTGCAGCCACGGCTCCACCCGTCAGCACAGGCCTAGTGAGCCCTGCAGGACAGGGAGAGGAGGTCTGCAGGCTCGGTGTCAGTGTTCACCACCACCATGGTGCTGGCATCAGAGGTCACTGGCAGCTACAGAGATGATGGGGGCCGAGTGGATGGGTCCCCGCTGGATGGAAGGTGCTGCGACCGTCTTCCAGGGCCCTTCCTTGTGCGGAGCTCCTGTATCAAGCGGCCATCTCCCTTCGTGGCCAGACCATGTCCCCTCAAGTGTGCATCTTTAAGCTCTGTTCTCAGCACCTTAATGCTATCCTCTTTGCATTTTCTCATTCTCCCAAGGTTTCTTTATAACCCTAGGATGCCTCCTATTTTTACACATGCTAAAAAAAAAAGTTAAAATTCTGTAATATAATGAATACGTATCAATGTCACTTTTAAATAATTTCTTGCTTAGACCCTTTTGCCAATAGCTCCACACGTTATGGGTCTGATTACGATGTCAGTCAGAGTTGCCTCCAACCAACATCGCCACGGATGCGGAACCGACTGACCGTAGGTCGGCGATCCCGACTCCGCAATTATGATGCAACAGCACATGCTGCGGTCGCATACTCCCATTTCTCTATGAGACCCTGTACTGCAGTCAGAAACCATAGGTGCCCCCAAGGCCCCCAACCGGAGGCCTCTGAGGCAAGGGGGCCCTGCTAGGGGCCCCCAAAGTTACTTTCTAACAGGCTTTTCATGTCAGAAAGCCCAACATGAAAAGCCTGCTGGAAACAACATCGTAATCCCGACTGCAGAAATGCTGTCCTTAAGGGATTACATGACGGTTCCAACTGGCCGATGGGCTCAGCCGGAATTACTGGCCGGTTTCAATTCTGACTGCCGTATTCGTAATATGGCGGTCGGAATTGAAACCCAAGATGTCGGTCAGGTCGGAGGCTTTCTGACCTACATCAAAATCAGGTCCTATGTGTTTTGCAATGATTTTAAGTAATCACACAATAAACCTATTGTCATTGTCAATCAGAAAAATGAAATTAGCAATGAAGTGTCAAGTTTGCACTGGATGCAGCTGTAAGTTTACAAATGAGTAAATTTGCACATCTACCTTTGTAAATAGGTCTCTGAAATTGACATATATGAACTACGAGAAAGGAGACATTTCCAGCATAATCCCATATATATGTCTGGTGTATCTGCAATACAGGTCTACAAAACAATCCTCTGGAATTCAAGAGTATACTAGTGGCAGTGGTACTGTGAAGTAACAGAGCTTAACTATTACTATTTTGTTGGGTTTACATTTGCTTGGGCAAGTGGGTTACCTCCCTTCCACAGATACATTTTCTAGTATGTCAACCTCACAACACATAATGTAATTGCAGTGGTGATCTACCTATATTCTGGTGCACTCCACACCTGTGTTATAATATATTGCCTGACTGATCCTCACCCTAGTATATTTGGTTCATAGAATGACACACAGCTCCTGAAGCAGGCTACTTACTTTCTCTTCTGGGAACCAATTCTAGATGCTCCTCCTGGGTAACATTGTTTTGGTGCTGGCACAGACTGTCAGATCTTAAAGCATGGTGAAAACAGAAGCCATAAAATAAAAGAAATTGGAAGTAATTTAGTACCAAAGAAAAGGAGCTACAGTCAACAACACAGAGTTGACATCACAATAGTCATCAGCAATGTATATCCTCCAAAAACTATGTGGGGAGTGTGATTCAGGATACTTTGTGATTTGTGTGCACAAATCACACACCTTCTAGGTGCACAACCTGTTGGTTTCAAGTTGTGGTCAAAATCAACATGAAAACACTGGCACTTAAAAGTGTTTATTGTAGATTTAACCCACTAAAAAAGTTGCAATTCTGTGAGATGTTCTTAAAGATGTTCAATCAATATAGGTCATTATAAAGAAATCAGTTGGCATATCCCCTCCTAGCTCTTTTGACCCCACAATAGCCATCAGTGCTTACCATCACTCACATAAGCTATGTTTCCTCCAAAGGAAGCATTCCACCTATTTCTACCATAAGCCTCTATGTTTGTCTCACAGCCTCACATAGCTTGCACTAATCATTGAAGTCTTCATTTTGTTCACCCCATATAGTTCTCTGCTTCTCATTTCTCACCATTCATCCCTCAATAAAGTGGGACTAAATTCCCTCTCTAGCTCAATGCCAGTTTTATCGATTATTACAGAGCAACTCCAGTCTAACTGGTGAACTACAAAGTCCATTTGTCTCTGAGGAAATGGGGCCATTATTTTCTGTGTGTTTCTTCCATGACACCAGACCTACTTCTATTGGATCCTCTTATTTTTTCTCTTTTCTATATCTCTCTGCTTGGACATTTCCTTGCTTTCCCTGCCAGAATTGCTTTTGTTCAGCCCATGCAAGGAATTGATCATGTTTTCTGTGCAACCCTCTGTTCTGATTAGTCCCAGTACATTACTTTGACAATGCTTCCTATGCAAAATTGCTCGGTTTTGTAAGTATTTCCCAGTTTTAGAAAGTATTGGGTTACATCGTTCTGCTATCTCTTTGCCTACCCAAAATAATTAGACATGATTCTTGACCAGTCTCCTACTATGAACCTTCTTTGATACTGAATTTTACATAAAGTATACATCAATTTGGAGGAAAATTGTAATAGGATATTTTTTCTGATGTTGTTCCTAATTTGTATCCATTCCCAACTAGTGAAGTTTCTTGTAACTGGGATCTCACTGCATCGAAGGATTTGAAATATATCTTTTCCCTTTCCAGAAAATTAATCAATTGGCATGAGCTGCAAAAGATTGGGAAACCTCATTGCCCTTCCTAAGAACTGAATGGATCATATAAAAACCTCTCTGAACCAGATGGTTCAGTAAATACAGAATTTGATGAAAGGTCATGGGAGCACACAAATAAACTCATGTTGATCACATTCTGCATGTACTAATGTAACTTCCCATAGTGATAGCACTGGCTAAATGTGTTCTTCGACCCCAGTAATTACAGTACCCAGCATTCTGCTGGTAGTAAGTCCATGCATCTAATTTTCTCCATACCAGAAAAGGGCTGCAGGGCAAACTGAAAGTGCCAGATTGTACCCACTAAGTAGAGTATCTATTTTCTCTACATACACCTGCAGCATTTTGACAGTAAGCATAGTATTCGATTTCTAATCTAGATAAAGAAATGTTTCAGCCCATTGAGATAACCCAATCGGGAACAGTGAGACTTCTGTTTGTAATGACTATCACACCCTATACGAGCATCAAAGTATTCTTCATAGTAAACATGGTACCTTGGCTGTGTATCAGGATATCCTGGCACTTTAACAAGGGATATTAGGCCTGTTGTACTACCAAGCACACACTGAAGCGGCTCAACATGGTCCACACATTTCTGGGTTGCTTGTGTTCTCATTGTGTGGCCTAACAGGCTCTTCAGGAGCAGGACCAAAATTAACTTTCGTATGTTTAATGCTACGATGCAAAGGAATACTGCCCAGAACAAGTGTTTGACATTGAAGTTAATTAATGCAAACATAACTTGAAACATAACTAAGAGTGGGCGAAGTTGTCGGAGTACAACTATGGAGTTGAACAAAACCTCCGTTCCTGTAATTCCGTTCCATCTCATCCCAATTAATAAAACAGAAACCTCACATACCTTTGGTAAAACAAGTAACTCTATCTTTACATGCTAAAATGCATATAGTCATCTCACCAAAGTGAAAATGAAAATATTGCAAGCAGTGAGAGAGGTGATGATTTTGGGGTCCTCCCTAACCTAGGGAGAGAACCAAACAGATGCCTTGAACACAAAGAGCACATCATGCTGAACGATTCGGTGGTGGTCCCATCCTCCTAGGACCACCCCAAGCACAGTTATGGGCAAAAATACAATCCCAACCAAAGGCCCTGCAAAGCATTATGGGTTGAGATTCTAGAGTGCAGTGAATATTATAGTATCCAATATCAAAATATTCCTCAAATTCTCCCGGCTCAGCTGAGAGCTAATACTATAATATTCACTGCACTCTAGAATCTCGCCCCATAATGCTTTGCTGGGCCTTTGGTTGGCATTGTATTTTTGCCCATAACTTTGCTTGGGGTGGTCCCAGGAGGATGGGACCACCACCGAATCATTCAGCATGATATGCTCTTTGTGTTCAAGGCATCTGCTTGGTCCTCCCCCTAGGTTAGGGGGGACCCCAAAATCATCACCTCTCTCATTGCCTGATATTTTTCAAAGCTCACTTTTGTGAATTGGTTATATGCTTTTTAGCATGTAAAGGTAAAGTTGTTTTATCAAAGGGTTGTGGGTGCAGTAGCTAACTGAGTTTTTGCATGAATTCCGTGTTTTCAATGTAATGCGTAGCTAGCAAATCTCGAGCGGAGTTTATTGCCTACGGTTAAATAAGTCTTAGCACTTCATTAAGGGCCTGATTAAGAGTTTGTCAGTGCGGGAGCGGGTTTTTTTGGTGGTCCCACAGCAGTGCCTCTGAAAAAGGGCACCACAATGATAATGCCAAAAACAGTTCCTGCACAGCATGGACTGTAAAGTCCAGGCCATGCAGGAAGTAGGGCACATGCACACATGTTGTGCCCCTCTGCATATATCCCCATGCAAATGGGCAACAAGGGGCCCTTTGTTTCAGGACCGCCAGCCTTTTCATGGAGGAAAGACCTCCGTGACAAGTCTGGCGGTCCTGAAACTCGCAATACGCATGGAGGTGCTGCAACGGAACCACCAGCATATTACTGAGGCCCTGAAAGCCACGCCACCGCCAGGGAATGCCAGGGAACGGCGACTCCCTGGCAACAGCTGCGGAGGTGCAATGGGGGTCTTGTAATAGGGCAGACGAACTGCCGGTGTGGAGGTGGCTGGATCGCCACTGCCATGCCCCCACGAGTCTGGTAGTACTCGGACTGCCAGACTCATAATTAGGCCCTAAGAGTCACACAGTAATTTATTGCACCTCATATTTACCCCATGCACTGAACATCAATGCTGTGGGGCCGAAGAAACCTGAAATGAAGTGCATTCAACCCCATGGAATTTGATTTATTATTTACCAATGTGGACTGAAGGTGCTGCATTCAACCCACACTTGTACTCAAGGCCTTAGTTTCACGAGGATTTACCAAGGCCTTGTTTAATCCAAAAAGATAATGAATGTATGGGCAAGTTTCCTGGCCAATGGGAAAAAAGATTGCATAGGTATTAGGAGCCATGAGAAACGGAATCTCAAAAGTACGTTTGACTATCTTGCTCATAATTTAGGAACAGTATTAAAGCATGTACTGCATCTACACTGTGTATATGCATAATGAATCTTGATGACATAAAAACAAATACCGAGCACTGATGACAAAAATGAGTTCTGTTTAATGTTTCTTATTGTGTAGACAGATGATTGATCCATCTCCTTGATTCATCCATCACTGCCATGAATCCATGTTGGAAATGCTGTCTTACTATAACAATTAATGTAACATTGAGTACTCAAATCATTTCCAACAGAACTTGGTCCATGTAGGAAATGTATCTGCAAGTTTGCCAAAATTTAGCAACGGGATCGTTTGTATCTATGAGGATAATGAGATCCATATACCTCTCGTAGTTTAATTTCATGTCTATTTTAATCTTTGTGAGTTTTTATACTTAACGGTACCTTTTAAAACTGTATAATTTTTAGTATTGAAGTGTATCTTTTTATGTATATTGGCATATACATAATTCATCCTCTGAATCTGTGTCTTTTATGGTAATTTTTACCGAAATAAAGATTTGATGATGATGAGTACTAATGAGAAACATGCTATCAACACCGTAAGGAACGGATGTGATGCATTCTCATTTGTGTGCATGAATGACACAATTGATTATATGGTTTATACAAAACGATTTATTCAGAAATGTAAATAAATGTGTTCAAGAATTTACTTTGGATCGTTTTGTGTCTTTCTCAATGAGTTATCCTATGTGGGACAGACATGCCCTGACATGTGTCCTATAGCTTGCAATGGCATAGAGACTTAAGTAAGTGGTGGGGTCTGTGGGTGTAGCAGGTTGTTGGTAGAGAGCAAACAGATGTTTCTGGAATGTGGGACCAAATATTGAATCAAAAATATTGTGGGTCCCAAATATTGTGGCCAAAATATTATGATGTCAAAAATATTATGGGACTTAGTATCGAAGGCAACAATATTATTTATCAAATGTTTTAGATATAATTGTATATACTATTATTTTGTTTATCTTGTTGTATAAAATATCATTTTTTAATTAGTTTGCAAAATATTACTTATTTAAGTATTATAGAGCAGTAATATTATACTAATAGATTTATATGAAATGTTTTCTTCAATGAGAAATTGCTAATTTAGGAGTGGGTTTTGGGTTTAAAGGTTTTTTTAAATGTAAATGATTGTTTTTAATTTAAAATGTAATTTTCTGTGATTTAATTTTCAATTGAAAATTAATTATATACTTTAATTAATTGTTATTATGGATATTTGTATATTTTTAATTGTAAATTGGTTAATCTTATTTAATTATTAAAATGTGTTATATTTATTAATTGTTTCAATGTTAATGGTGTTATTTGCTAGTTCATTTAACATTACTGATTTTCATTTATATATTTTCATTACTTTTGATTGTGTGCTGGTGTTCAGTTTTTAGGGTGGTAGAGAAATAGTTGTTTTAAATTAAATATTTTGATAAGTATTTATTTTTATTGTTTTATTTGTAATCCTACTTACTGTCATATATACTTTATTACGGCCATAGGCCATAAAACGTTTCACAAGAAAACAATTTGTAAAAATGTAAAAATGTAAGTCCGTTTTTATATAGCGCAGCTACTCACCCTTAAGGGTCTCAAGGCGCTGGGGGCCGTCGTGGAAATTAAGTGAGCTATTGCCCAGAGTCACATGGTGCTGAGCTAAGCTGCCGCCGGAGCCGGGGATTGAACCGTGAACCCTGTGCTCCGAAGTCAGCTGGTGTTCCACATCCAGCTGTACATCGTTCTTAATGCAATAGCATACATGGCATTTCTATTTACATTTCAATCCAAATAATCGGACCAGTAAAGTGTGCCAGACCTTTAGTATGTTGTTTGGTCCTTGGGGACATCATACTTTATAATAAAAGAACTTGTAAAATGCACTATAAAATACACTGATGCCATAAAAACAGTCAAATAATATATACAATATTTACAGTAGAACTAGCAGCATTCTCCGTGTTTATATTCACTACAGTGTCATAATTAAGCCTCATTTTGCTCATGCATGCAAAGATCAGTTAGGACGCTGTTAAAACAGTATAAAATATTTACAGCAAACCTGGCAACATTTGTAGCACGGAATTTCAAGGGGAGGTAAATATTTTGCTGCGGTATCACAGCCTTACTTTGTACAAATCCTACTGCTAGCAGGTATTTGTATGAAGCGAATACTACATAGGGTTCTGTGTTGTATTTCAACACCCTTAGGGCATCTTGGTGTTTCCTAAATCCCAGCCTATTGCACAAAGGGCGAATCCATTTCTTCCTTGCCCAAACATATGCTGGGCAGAAGAATAGGATGTGCGCAGTGTTTTCAATAAAGCCTAAAGTGCATAAAGTGCAGGTTCGCTCTCCCTGGGTTTCCCAGCTTGCGGTATAGCTTTTAATTTGGAGGGTATCGTACCTTAGATTCTTTCCAGGTGGGGCTGGATGTTGTCAAAGAACTCTTCGAAGCGTGGGTTGGTTTTAACATTGAGGAATTGCATTGTTAATCCGCCCAAATCAGGGTCTTGATGGAGTGCATTTAAGATACGTCCCCAATATATTTGCTTCAGAATGTTCTTAGAATTTTGCACTAGTTTATGTGACTCAGACCAATAAGGAAGGAGACTGAGTTCTGATAACCTTTGTTGATGAATCTGAGCCGAGGGAAGGTTAGGCATGTGTCAATAGCTAGAAGTTCTTTAATCCCTTCTCTATAGACCGCCAATTCTGGTGCTGTCAATAATCTAAACCAATAAAGCAGGGGACGTAGTGCTGCAATTTGCCCTATACGTTTTGTGTTTAGGTCATGGAACATTGGGATGAGTGGTGTAGACAAGGGTAGCCCCAGGACTCTGCTCAGAAACTTCTCCCCGTTTGTTATTTGCTTGGTATCGCTGTTCCCCCAGAGTTCTGATCCATACAAGGCAGCTGTCTGTACTTTGCATTTATAGATTTCTAGTGTTGGTGTAATCAGTTTACTTACAGATAGACTATACTTTTTTAAATGGCCCCAGACCCCTGTGCGTGGACAAATACAGAATGGTTTATCTGCATTTTCCAAGACAGCTTTGAATCTAGTATTATGCCTAGGTAGGTAAAGTTTGAGACATGTTCTAATTTCTGATTATTCACCCTTAGATTGCTTCTCAAGTCCTTGTGGGGGTTTATGGCCAAATACTGGGTTTTCCCAAAGTTTATTTCTAGGCCTTTTGTGCTACAATATGTGTTGAAGTCATCTATTAGATGTTGCAGACCCTTTGGCGTCTGTGAGATCAGAATTGTGTTGTCTGCGAATAATAATGCTGGTACCAACTTCCCACTAAGCTTAGGAGGGTCGTTTCTAGGTTTCGTAAGGTAGTCGACCACATCGTTAATATAGAGTGAAAAAAGGGTGTGCGCCAGCACACATCCATGTCTCACTCCTCTGTCTATAGGAATCGGTTCAGTAAGCTCGCCGTTCGCGCCCCAGCGAACTCTTGCATAGTTATCGTGATGCAACATTCTCATCTGGTCTAGCAAGTCTACAGGTACTTTTTGCTTTCTCAGCGAAGCCCGCAGTAATCCTCTGGGTACTAGATCAAATGCTGCCCTTAGGTCAACAAATGCAATATAAATATGTCCCCCTACTTTATTTTTAAATGTAAATGTATTGTTTCATATTAAACAAATATTAACAAATAAGTTAACATATATTATTATATTCATAAGTCAAAATATGTTCTAATTGTTTTGGTCTATGTATAAATATCAGTAGTAAATCTGACCCATCCAAAGTCCAACACTTTCCCTACTTTTGCTCAGATTGGGGTGGGAGTAGTAAATTTGACCCCTCCAAAGTCCAGCACTTTCCCTCCTGTGGTTCGGATTACAGTGTGAATAGTAAACGCAACCCCCCAAATCCAACACTGTCCCTACTGGGGGTAAGATTGGAATGGAAATAGTAAATCTGGTGCCTTCAATGTCCACCACTTCCCCTACTATAGCTTAGATAGGGTTGTTAATAATAATTTGAAATTATGCTACTCTTTTTTATTTCATAAATTATTTATAAAATTAAATAATTTGGAATTTTTTATTGTATATATATATTTGTTAAAATTCTGTTTTAATTTTTAAATGTGCTTTACATTTTTGTTGTATGTGTTTAATAATTTTTAGTTATTGTTATTGTTAATTTGAATGTAATTCATTTTCATTATGTGCTAATTTTTTTAAAGTATATCTTTTATGTTTATTCTAATTTTAAATATAGTTTATTTATTTTGAATTTATTAGTATTTAAACTTTAATCTAAATTAAATCAAATATAATGCTATATAGAGTAAATTCAAATTACTTACCTTTTTGACAATATTTTTGTGTCAATATTTTTGTAGTTTACACACAAACTTTGTAAAATAGCTATTTTGGTTCCAGATATTTTTGTTGCAATATTTAGATATTGCAATATTTTTGTCTCTTATATTTTGTCATACAACCATTTCTGGAAAGTGGTTTATAAGTCATAGCATTTGTACAAAAAGAATCATGTGGGATTCTTGATGAAAGAAAGTCAATCTTGACAGCATATCACTGTTTCTGGAAAGCAATTTGTATAAGGCATATTAAATTTGTAAGTTTTTGGGGTTGGGGTTAAAGATTTATTGATCTTTTTTCCACATAAAAACCCAACGCTAAGCTGCGCATTGTAGCTCCTTCTACTACTCAACCCCTGCACAGAAATATTTCTGAATCTCTTCCAGTTTTCACCTATCTTGAAATAAACACCTGTTTGGTAAAAGTAAAAAATTGAACCCATTGCTTCATATTTAAAGGCAGAAACATTTTTCATTAATTGTTTAAGAAATTGGTCTTCTGTTACCTTTTAGCTTTTGACTTTTTTCATTTTTATAAAAGAGAGAAAAGTACCACAATGACATTTTAAAATTATATAAAAAATATTTGTAATTTCCCTGCTTCCCTTTTGATCATGTGCCTAGCCGTGGCCAATTTTGCAATTTTCCCTGCTTACAAGCCTTTTGAACATTTGCCCAGCACTCTCCAATTTTGCAAGCTTGTCCACCTAACCCCAGTTTACCCTGTGACATTGGAATCCACATCCACAGACACTCTCCCTAGGCCTAATCCCTGGCCCTGGCCCTGGTCCGTGGTCTTGCTCTTTCCCATCTGTGGATTGTCATGGGAGCATCAATGAAAGAAAAGGACAAGGGAAAGTGTGATGATAAACACAGGGATATTGCTGATATTGTTTAGACCAATGTGAGAGTTGTAACCTCCAACTTTATGCTATTCTCTAACTTTGGGGTAGAAGATGCAAGATTTGACATTTGCAAAAGATTGCTAACTAGCAGTGCCACAAGTGGTGCAGAAGGACTGAGTTACCAAGCAAATGGGTGGCAAAGAGGTTGCACCAAAATGACTGACATTAGTAACCTTGGCATTTTATCCCTGTAGCTTCAGCTGAATTATGGTTTTATGGCAACTCGAAATAGCCCACCGCATTTAAGCATTATGGCATGTGTTGACCTTCCTCTTGCCCTGCTTGTACTTCTTAAGGAACCAATATAGCTGCAATGCTCCCTATGGAGATTTAGATCCTTATTCTGAAGTTATAGGGAATTCTGATGCAGGTGTTTTTTACTCAGAATTGCTGAAATGAAGGGGACTGATAATATAGAGAAGCAAAATTATTTTAATATCACAAGTTTTCCCCACCACGGAAATAATTGAGAATATTTTACTGTACTGATTTTTACATGTAATTCCTAATTAATGAGCCATTTTCCAGGAGAAGAGGCGAGGTAGCAATAAATGTGGCATTAATGGCCACTCACAATCTCGATTTTGCCCCTTACCAGCTAAATTCTGATTTCCCCACAACTCGGAGTGATGACCTCAGTGTTTAGTTACCCTTCTTCAAATTCCACCATCTGCTCATCACTCTCACCTCCAAAAGCCTCATGAGGGCCATTCTCATTGAAGATCCACATTTTACTTTAACTATCCCATGAAATATCTCTCTTTCCTGATTCAGTGAAGTGGATGAGCAATTCAAAATCAACTTCTTCTCATTCAACAATATCACTTTATTTAAAGGGTTGACCATCACGTAAAATGTCCACCCTTTTCTCTTGCCTCTCCATTTCTAAACTAGAAATGTGAATTCAAAGAACTCACAAAATGGAGGAAAATGTAACCTTTTAAGTGCGGCCATCAGCCATACCTCCCCAGTGCGGGTGTCGCTACTTAAAGGCCCCTCTGGTGGGCACGCTGACGACATTGCAGTAAAAGTGAAAGTAAAATGAGCCATTCCCCCCACCCCAAGTGAATGGGGAAACAGTCATTCTGCAAGGGCTCCCGTTGACCTTGGTTTGATCCGTTACTGTCCCTGGAACTAGGCTCTGCCACACAAGTGGTGCAGCATTTTTATCGGTACGAGTGGGGCAATGCTAGGTGGTAGGAATTTTGTGGATTCCTGCAGATTCTGAAAGTTTCTTCACAGAAATGTAAGGAAAATGTGTGATTTCAGCAAGCCTGAGGTTTGATGGTGTTGTGGGTAAAAAAACCTCATGGGATCTGCGCAAGGCACTCTTCCCTGGACTCCCCTAGTTGTCTAGTGCATGTTTCCCTAGGTGGTGCAGTTAGGGCCCACTTTGCAAAAAACAGGTCAGTTTTGGGTGGAAAAGTGTGCTATATCCATGTTGCGTTTTGGCCCATTTTCTATCATGGGCACTAGACCTACCCACACAAGTGAGGTACCATTTCCATTGGAAGACTTAGGGGAATGCTGGGTGGAAAGAAGCTGGGGGCGCCTCACACATTCCAGAACTTTTCATCACAGAATGTGAGGAAAATGTGTTTTTTAGTAAAGGTTTGAGGTTTGCAAGGGATTCTGGGTAAAACAACCTGGTGTGACCCACACAAGTCACCCCGTCCTGGATTCCCCCAGGTGTCCAGTTTTTTAAAATGTGCATGTTTGCTAAGTTTCCCTCGGTGCCGCCTGAGTTAGGCCCCAAAATCCACAGCTACCCACGTTCCAAAAAACAAGTCAGTTTTGAGAGAAATAAATGGATGTATCCATGTTGCGTTCTGGGCCGTTTCCTGTCACTGGCACTAGGCCTACCCACACAAGTGAGGTACAGTTTTTATCTGAAGGCTTAGGGGAATGTTCCGTGGAAGGAAGTTTGTGGCTTCTCACTGATTCCAGAACTTTCCATCACAGAAATGTGAGGAACATGTGTTTTTTTAGTCACATTTTAAAGTTTGCAAATGATTCTGGGTAAAACAACCTGATGAGAGCTATGCAAGTCACCCCATTCTGGTTTCTGCTGGGTATCTAGTTTTAAAAAATGTACAGGTTTGCACGATTTCTCTAGGTGCCAGCTGAGCTAGGGCCCAAAATGCACAGCTACCCACTTTGGAAAAAAGGGTCCTTTTTGAGTGGAAAAATGTGATGTATCCATGATGCATTTTGGGCCATTTTCTGTTGTGGGCACTAAGCCTACCCATACAGGTGAGGTACCATTTTTATTTGAAGATGTAGAGGAATGATCGGTGGAAGGATGTTTGTGGCTCCCCTCACATTCCAGAACTTTCGATCACAGATATGTGAGGAAATGTGTTTTTTAGTCTAAGTTTGGGGTTTTCAAGGGATTCTTGGTAAAATAACCTGGTGATAGCCATGCTAGTCACCCCATCCCAGATTTCCCTAGGTGCCTAGTTGTCAAAGGGTACAGATTAGCTAGGGTTTACTAGGTGAAGGCTGAGCCATGGCACAAAATCCACAGCTACCCATCTTTCAAAAAACGGGTCAGTTTTGAGTGGAAAAATGTAATGTATCCATATTATGTTTTGGGCTATTTGGGCCATTTACTGTTACAGGCACTAGGCCTACCCACACAAGTGAGGCACCATTTTTAGCATAAGACATGTGGGAGCAAGGAATAGTAGAATAATTGTTATTACCATTTGGATGTTGCTGCATTTGTGCCTTCCTAATGTAAGCCAGTGTGTAGGAAAGAAGATATTTTGAAAAATACCCTCTCAAAATCATATGCTAGTACTGGTAACCACAAATTCAGAGATGTACAAATAACCACTGCTCCTAAACTCCATATCTTGTGCCCATTTCAGAAATACATAGGTTACCTTAATACTTATTTTTCACTATACATATTTCACCGTAAGAATTGGTCAGTACCCAGTACACAATGAAAAACCATTGAATGGTGCAGCTTAGTTGATGACTCTGGGTACCTTGGGGTCTTGGAAAACCTACAAACCTTTTATATGCCCTCAACTAAAACATGCTAACAAACATAATGGTACATTAGTTTTATAAACTGGCCATCGTGACAAAAATTTACAGATAAAAAAATTGTTTCAAATGGCTGTTTTTCTTACTCATTTTCAATATTGCTTTATTCCAACAGTTAGTTTCTTTGGGAAAACATTAAGGAGTCTAGACATATGACCCCGTGCTGAATTCGTAAATTTGTCTACTTTTCGGACATATATATCTTTCCTTGATCACCCATGGGTTTCACACTGGTTTCCAAAACATACTGGAAGTAGTTTGAAAGCACAAAAATAGTAAAAATGGGCAACCTCTATGAAAAATGTTAAAACTGTGGTAAAAAAAAGTTTCTTGATTCAGCTCTGTATGTTCCTGAAAGCTGGTGACTTTAGCAGAGCAAACCAATCGTTCATGCCCTTTGTAAGGAAAAAAACTGACACTTTTATCCAGAACACTTAATTCATATTTTTCTCCAAAACTCAAAATTTTGCTATATTTTGGCCATTTTCCTAGTCCACTCCAGGAGCATCCACAAACCCTGGGTACACTTACAATCCTCAGGATATTGTCGAACAAGGATGCCATTTTGGCGTGGATACCTTATTTGGAAGAAAAGTTATGGAGCCCTGAGTGTGAACTACCCCAAATAGCCAGAAAAGGGCTAATCACTGGCAGGGAAAGCCCCAGCAGTAAAGGGGTTAAGTACCAACAGTAATTAAGACATCTGCAAATAAAAATAAATCTAAAAATCAAATTAACCAAAAAAGGTCAAACCTTAAGGGTCTGAAAATATAAAATTAGAAATGAGATTCCAAGACCAAAAGTGAAAATAAACTACAGCCTATGTCTTCCCAAATCTCTCCTCTAAAGCTCCTTCAGTTGTGGACTCCCGTGTCCAATCCCTGCAGCCAAGCCAAACAAACAAAGAAGGTTAAGGAGTTGTTTGGCTACTAATGGAGGACCACAATTCATTCCGATATCATCAGACTGATATGAACATTATATACTCAATCAACTAGTATAAATTTACATCAAAACTCTCTCTAAAACTCAGAAGAGGTTAGAACAGAACGATGTAACCTTGAGATTTGTTGGTGACTTTTCAGAACATTACTAGAGGGTCAGGTATTATACTTCAATTGAATTGCAGTAATTTCACTCACGATTCAGACCTTGCACATTCACTATTAAGATATAATCATAGCACCCTAAAATTCAAGTTTAAACAAATTACTAATAACACATTACATTACAAAACAAACACATCATCACAACATATAAAATGAATAAGAGTGCTCATCTTTTGATGTTGTAGAAAGTGTAAGCAGACTATTCATCCACAGCAGATATTGCAAAATGTGTATCCCAAAAAATGTGAAAATTCTCCCTCTCCAAGAAACACAGAAATAATGTTCTACATCAAATCCATTGATGCTCTCCAAAATAGATTTAAATAAAGGTTCAGGACACTGATATATAGAAGAGAAATATTTAAAAAAAGAGATCCAACATATGTCCCTTAAAAAAATCCTAAAATATAATAAATGCAACTACAAAAGGGAGGATCTTTGGTTCATGCAACATAAAAATAATGTGCATTTCGATGTCCACCCCAAAAAATGAATCAACTAAATATTCTACAAATATAGTATCACTGCAATGCCCAACTTTATTACAAACACAAAAATGCACATTACATTTTAAACAAGCATTGCATATAAGTCCAGCAATAATACCCTAAAAAGCTTTTACCAACTACTTATATTATATACATTAGCATATCAAAAGATGTTTTTCACAACAAGGGCTAGCCAAGACCTCTGGGTTGGTGATGTAAAACAGTGTCATTTTTCGCGGTGGCTGTCCATTTCCAAGCCCCCAGGATTCTTTCTGAAGGCAAGTGATAGAGACTATGCTCAGGAAACTGAGTTAAATATAAATATATATATGTTTACTCTAATAACATGGAAAATTGACTATATATACAATCCATCGCGTATGTGAAGAAAAGACCTCAATTCAAAGTTAGAAGTTTCTTTATGTGGCAATTTTGTCCCTCATCATATTAAACTTTGAACTATACATATTTATTTAAAAAAATAATTTTTAAATTGCATCATATTTTATCAAGTGAGTTGTTTTCTATAAACATTAGTGAAACCATGGCAAGGAATCAAACAGTATATTCAATTTATATTCAATTATCCCGTTTCAAAGCACAATATTGAAACCTTTAGATCATAATATTGTTCTCAAGAGGCAAGGCACTTCAGGTTAGCGCAAGTTGTTAAGAAGACTCACAATGGACATTGTCCTGTACCCAATTTTAGCAAGCAAAAAACTATAGTTTCATCTTGCCCAAGGGGGCTTTTCTTATATTACAGGTTGTAAAGCATATCAAAACATTTTCAAACTTAGATAAAATTCTCCACTAGTATGTCCTACTTATCATGTAGACCAAACTCTTAATCCATATTAAGTACTAAGGATTGTTTTATAAGACATTTCAAGAAGTATTTTGATTATCTTAATCACTGCTTCTTATTTCCCCTTTGAGGTTCTTGGGGATTCTGTCAATACGAAAGTTAAACCAATTATGAAATGTTACTTCCATGAAATTCTGCAAAAATTATATGCAGCGAGGAATTTTACAATCAACGTTTAGATGTTCAAGTATACGCTTCTTTTTCTGGACAAAAGTATTTCCAACATACAATCTTGGGACAACAGAGCAAAAGCATGTATAAACAGTAAGCAGAGGTCCAAGTAATGTATTTATCAATTTTCATTTTTTTCCCCTAGCTGACTGGAACGCATCTCAATTCTTTCGCTGCATGCTTTACATTTGCCACAACAGAAGAACATTTTTTGTTTTCTTAGTCATATTTCTACTATTTGGGGGGGGATGGCTACAAGTTGGTTATACACCAACATTTCTGTAATGTGCATGTTTTATCTGTAAGTCAATAGAGGTCTCACCCCTATCATTGATCCAGTTATATTATCTGTTTGCAGGACTGCCCACTGTTTACTGAGAATAGCTCTGAATTTAATAAACTCTAGGTTATGTGTCATAATTAGTATGATAGCTATATCAGAGCTCTTGTCTCCTAAGTTAATTTTCTGAGATCGCGCAAATGAGAGGAGAAATATTCGACAACTATCAGAGCTACAAATAACTAAATCTAGCCAACTTATTTATTTAAAAAACATAAAAAAATGTGAGCTTTTCTCTTACTGGATCCGGTGAAATAGGAACCTGTATCTATTCTGCACAACTCCATGTCTGCTCGGTAGTGGCATAAGGACTTTACAAAAAACTGTCTGAAGAAAAAAAAACCTGCACCAAAATACAAATGAAAAAAAGATTACAAATACATTGCAGGGAATGTAAAAATATTACTATCATTTATATAACTGTTTAAAAATGTGAAGAAAATGTTATAATTACCGTACAATGTGTAAAAAAGTTAAAAAACAAAAGTATACATATTATAAAAATGCAAATGTAAGAAAATGTAATCATAATGTATAATATGATAATCAAAATGTTTAAAGCTGCTTGAAAAACAAAAGAATACACATTTTTTATCAATAAAAATAATAATATTTTTCTATGTGGTTTCTCTAATAATTAAGGTGTGAATGAATAAGATTATACTTTTACTAGGAAATGTAGCTAATTGTGTTATTCTATTTTTATTTTATTACATTTAAAATAGCATTTTTTTTAAATTTTCTTATTTAATATTGCATTCATGTTATTATTTATTTTCAAAATCATCCAATAGGATAATGTTTATTTTGTTAAGGGGTTAACTGTTATTTGAATAATACATGTAAGCATTAAAAATGTATTAAACGCAAATTTAAATAAAAAATCTATTTCTTATTTTATAATTATTTATTACCTCAACACTAGTAAACAAACATTAGAATGTTTAATTTGGAATTCAATTAAATGTTTGCTCTAGTACTGTGTCCTCTTTGCAATCCATAGATCTTTAGAAAAAGTCCATAAATTGAAGTGGTGAGATTTATTACTATAACTCCAGTCCCATAAACACTGGGGAAAGTGCAAAATTGAAGATTTACTACTCTGACGTAATTCCTGCAAACATTTAAGATAGTGAAAAAATTGAGGGGTAAGGTTTATTATCATAATAATATCTCAAATTCAACAAACATTTAGAAACGTGCATAAATAGGGATGAGGACAAAATAGTAATTCTATTTCCAGTCCCAAAATCAGATTGAGGAAAGTGCTCAAACTCAGAGGGGCATATTTGATATTCAAATTCCTGCCCTGCAAGCATTGAGAAAAGTGTAAAAATTGGAGAAGGGCGGGGTAAGATTAATTATTCTAATTTCAATCCCACAAACAGTGGTTAAAAGTGCATTAATGGGAGGGGTGGGGGAAATATACCCTTTATCTCCAGTTACATATACTTTGAGAAAGTGCAAACTTTGAGGGTGTACTATGTACTATTCTAAATGTAGTTCCACAAACATTAGAAAAAACTAATAATTAAGGGGGTACAATTCACTATTTTAACTCCTGTCCACAAACATTGGGGATATTGTGGCAGTGAGATTGCTATTGTAATTCTAGTACTGCAAACATTGCAGAAAGTTACAAATTGATGGGGTTAGATGTACTATCTTATATCCAGTGGGGAAAGTGAGTAAATAGAGGAGGGGTGCCAAATATGTTATCCTAACTCCATTCCTACAAACATTTGTTTAATTGTATAAAGTACATTGTATTGTATCAAATATAATATCCAAACCCAAATAAATTTTTTATGTCACAAAACCATATTGGGTGATGAGATATGCTAGCCTTTTAACAGAAGCAGAAAGACCAAAATATGTAATTTTAAACAGCAATTTCTAACAACACCCATTTTCACAAGCAATTTAATAAAAAAAAACAATTTTAAAATGAAATTATAAAAAGAACAGCCATAAAATGATTCTCACAATATATTATTTTAAAATATGTATGTAACAAAAACATTATTTACACTTGAACGCCCCTAAAAATGTTAAACTACGCTAACACCAAATATAGTACCAACCTATAAAAATCTAAACAATAAAAAGTCAATACCACACCCAAAATATATTAACCCCATTAAAAACATAGCACATAATTAGATGGCATTTAAATAAATAATGATACATAAAAATGGCAATTTAACAACATATTTGAATTTAAGCAATATACATAAATTATATATTGAAGATAAAACACTACACATCCACACCCCCAGATAACCCAAAAAACACAAAATCCACAGCTTTATATCAACAAAGTTAATAACAAAAATGCAGAATACTAAATGAATTAAACTATATTTAAATAACACAATATTTTAGTATGCTATATTTTTAACACTAAAATTATTGAGCTACAGAAAAGGTGATATTTTTACCTTGGTTATAATGTCAAACCATATTTTTGCAGTCATGAGATTTTAGCCATGGTATTCTGGTATAAAGATATTAAAGACTCGATATTCAGGTACCATACCCATGGTGGCAAGTGCACACCCAAGTTAAGGCGGGCAGTTGTCTCAATTTCCCTGGCTGGGACCACCATTCAAGTCATGGCATACCTCAAGCAGAGAAATAAAATGATGGCTCCAATGTGCAGAGAGAAAACTCCCTGATTGCCATTGTGTTTTTTTTTGTTTTCAAGAATCAAACCCTACTTTGATAGTTTCTTTCTTGAAAACAAAAACCGTTGAAGACCATACAAGAAAAGCATGATCCATGCTCATCCTCAGCAGAGGCACTGCCAGTGGCTCCCCTGAAGGCACACAGGTCCTCTCCAGGGAACCAGGATATCTGAATATGTCAGACAGTATCTCTACTGCGGAAGGGAAGCCATGGACTCGGCTGAGCTGGTGGGTCAATCCACAAGGGATTGACCCACCTAAATAAACCTGTGTCTCTCTTTCTCTGTGTTAATATAGGGGTAAACTGGAATACAGAAAAATGGGCTAAATTCCAGAAATAAGCCCTCCAAGACACATCCTTCCACTGGAATACTAAACACTGAGGATCCTATTTATAAAAAAGTTTGATAGTTTAGCGCAAAAAGTCACCTTGCTGTGCTGCATTGTGTGACAGGGAAAGGGCAGAAATACGCCATATTTAAGGCAATGCAGTGCATTCCTGCTTTGTCCTCTGTGCTGGTCCCTTTTGGCATCCTAGTGCCAATGCAGGTACCCTTGCACCATGTTGCAAGGGTGTCTGCATTGCACGCAGGGTTGTTTTTGTGCAGGAAGGGACATCTTCCTGCACAAAAACAATCCTGAGAGGCATATTCCTCAATCTAAGTGTGCTGAAGAATGCAGCACACATAGAAAGAGGGAGTAACAAGGAGAAATACAGATATTTCTCCTTGTTACACCTCCCCTGGGAAGACGTATCTTTGTGGCGCCTTCCCAGGTATATCAGTTCTGTTAAATCTAGGAATGTGTTCAAAACCATGGGAGTTGTGTGGAAACACCTACGCAACGCCCATGGAATGCCTTCCCAGGGCACAGTGAGGCAAAATAGTTATTTTCGCTGCTTTGCCTCACTCCTGATTTATAGAGCCACTCAAGGCCACGCAAAGTGGCCTTGCATGGCTTCATAAATCTGATGTTGTGTGGTGCAAGAGGGACTCAAACCAGCTGGTAAATAGGCCCCTGTATGTCATGCAATATCAGGATATGCAGCTTATCACAATTTTCAGTTCTTTGCCTAAGAGTTTTAACATGCACCACAAAATGTTTTTGTTTCTAAATGCTAATTAATGTTTGCTTTCTCTGCAAATGTTTTTCTTAAATTCCCCCTTGTTTTTTTGTCTTCATCCCTAATTTATATTTGTAACATTTGCTAATTCTCTTTTTGCCAGCTGCTCTCATAAACTGTATTTATATACAATTAAATCCAAAATTTGAAATATGTAACCTCGCAAAATATGTGTCCCCAGAGATAAAAACAACAATTAGAGCAAACGCATTTATTTTCCTTTTTGGATTCACACTGTGTACTAGTAGCCTTTATTAATAAAAAGTGCCCTGTTGTTTTGTTTTACCTCAAGTGTTTTCAAGTTGAATGCGTATCTGCTTACTGCACTCCACAGGAGAGGGAACCGGAGGTAGAGAAAATGCACTAATGCATGAAAATGTCATTACATCTCATTTTCTCGCCTTGACACTTCAGTTTCATGGACGATTTCAAACAACGCTGTGCAGGGCATTCGGACAGAAAATAAAAAACAGATTTTGATTTTTGCTGATATAATTTAAAAGCTTCCATGGTATCCTAGCCAAAAGTTCAGTACCTTCCAACACTTAGCTGAGCAATGTGTGCTTATTGGTTAGCGCCCAGATTGTCTTCTGGGTTCTACTTTGAAAAAGCAGATAATGCGATAGGTCTATAAAATAATACAATGGGAACATAGGGCCATATTTATGAGAGAACTTGTGCTTGCACCACCTGCGACACAAGCCCAAAATGCGATTTATGAAGCCACGCAAGGACACATGGAGTAATGCAACGCAGTGCAAATCACTGTGTTGCGTTACTCTGCCCTGGGGAGGCGTTCCATTGGCACTGCATTTGTGTTCTCACGCAACTTCCATGGATTTTGTTTGACGCATTCCCAGATTTACCAAAAGTGGTAGACCTGGGAATGGGCCAAAAAGATACACATTCTCAGAGGAGGTGTAATGAGGAGAAATATCTTTATTTCTCCTCTTCACTTCTTCTTTCTAGCACACATAGAAAGAGGAATATGCCTCTCAGAATTGTTTTTGTGCAGGAAGGTTTCCCGTGGTGCAAGGGTGCCTGTGTTGGTGCTAGGCAGCCCATTGTGCACCAGCGCTGGGGAAAGGACAGGAATGCTCCGTACTACAATAAATACGCCGCATTCCTGTCCTTTCCCTGTAACGCAGAACAGCAAGGTGACTTGCTGCTCTACGTTGCGTTACAAACTCATAAATAAGTTCCACAGTATTGCCAAATGCTTACAGAAACCTGTTAAAATACCAAAAAGGGATAAATAGATAGCATGTGATGAACAGATAAACAAAGTCTACTCACTCAGAGTTAAATACCTTTTGCAGAATTAACGGTAGTATATAATGCAGGCCTCTACATCTGAATTTGGGTTCAGTTGGAAATGGGGAATGCAACAGATAACAAAGTTACCACACAAGATTGGCGTTTATTTGCCTTAAAATCAATGCATTATTTTATCAATGATAAATGTATTTTCTTAGGTTATATTATTCAGTATTACTGTGTCAACAATGCAGTGAGCTATACCTAGCATGGTGGTTTTACTGCTGAAATTTATAGAGGCTCAAATTTGCACTTATCGAGTCATTATAGACTCAAATGTGCACTTATTGAGTCATTACGCGGATGTACTGTTTGTGCGTCACTCAGAAAGAACCATTTAATTTGATCAGATGACTAGATCTACCTCCACTAACATTCTGGAGAGTGGAGTAAATCCCAATAGTATTGCACCAAAATACCATAAAAAATATCAAACCTGTGCATTCACAGATTTTCCTAAAATTTACATGGGCTATTAGGGCATAAGATATCATTGCATATGCTAATTTCACATGCATTTGGATTTAACTCATATCAAAGCTGATCAGGAGATAATGCATCAGAACCACAAGGAGATTTTTTTAGCTGAAAATAGCAGCAAAAATAAAACCTCGGAATCTAGTTGCAAATCACCTACTGAAAGCTTGAGAAAGCAACCAAAGCCACAAAATGTCATACATACTCCAACAAACGAGTCTCAGTAGAACTGACATTGAACTGTTATGAAATCAACTGACAGATTTACCAATTTCTCACACAGCACAGTGAGAGAGCAGGGGAGCGCCAAATTTACTGAAATATGGCACTCTCCTCCCCTCTCCCTAGCAATGAAATTAGCTGATGTGCGCCATGGAGACACCTTTGCGCTATAGTGCAATGGTATCTCCGTTAGTCAAGCATAGGTTTTGTACTAGAAGGATACCCTTTCAGTACAAAATACTATGCTTAGACTAATTTTAAACATTTTCCCACTTTGTATGTGTGCTGTACAGTACAGCACATATGCGAAGTCGGAAAATAAAGGAGAAAAAACGCATTTCTCCTTCATAGCGCCTGGTTGAAGGGTGAGCTATTTTCTGACACTAAACCCTGTCTACTTTATTTAGTAACTTGGATTTAGCATCAGAAACTTTGGTGGTTGCATGGGAATGCCCATGCACCACCCATGGTATGCCCCCTTGGCGCTAAGGAATGCAAAGCTAAGTTACTTTCATGTTATTTTCAGCGCTAAACAAGTTTAGCCTGTAAAGAAAATTGGACAAAAAGATTCTGCACAGATCTGTGTCACTTTTGTGATGCAAACATGGCTTAAAATCTTAGTAAATCTGCCTCCAAGTCTTTATGTTGCATGGCAGTTAGCAGCACCAGGAGGAAGATTAACAGAAACAGATCATTTGGAGCAGTGCATAATTTGTGTTATAATGAGTGCCGATACCCAAAGCTTTGCTCAGAAGCGCTATCGAAGGTCGGGTTGCCGAATACCGAGGCTGCATAGTCTTGATTCCACGTCATACCTCTTTCATCCATAACCCTGCTCTTTACTTCGCTCTTTCAGGTTGTTTTTCAAACCTACTTTCTTTCTTTGTTACTGTTTTGACGTCTTTCTTGTCCTCCTCCTTTCCCCTTGCATGTTTTGTTTTCTCTCTTGCTATGGGTGAAAGTCTGATGAGGAAAAAATAGTGTTGTTCCCCAAAATTAAGTGCCAGTGGGCCCTATCTGTAACAACCGGATCAAATTAAGCACTGATTTGCTGGAACAGGAGTGTACATCACTATAGGCCAACAACTCCTAATAAGACAACCAGCAGATTATATGAAGGCACCTCCTCAACATTGAAGCAAATCAACTGAATCACGAACAGTCATTTAAACTGGCATAAAAATTAGCAGTACAACGTCAGGTGGGCATACATTTTTTTGCCATTGAAATTATCTAACGGACAAAGAGCAATAAAATTAAGATAGGTACTGTTACTGACTACACTCAGGAAAATACTGACAAAAGTAAAGGGAGAACATTTATGTAATGTGCAGGAGCACATCACCTTTCCTGTGGTCAAAAAGCAATATCTGCAGTGGAAACCAAGGCCCATGGAGTATTAGTCTTTTCAAATGTGGAAAGTGCCATAAATGTCATCCAAATGCACCATTTCCCCATATGGTGGGGAAAATGTATTCCGCAACTGTAAGATATAGCACATCAACAACCTGCATATGCTGTGTGATGTGACCTGTGAGTCACCAGTTGACCAATGTCCAGATTCGACTTATAATACCATTATTTTGAGATAAAGTTAAACAGCCTGCACCAAGAAGAGGAATCACCCCCCTCCTGTCTCTCTCTTGAACGTAGTTATATAGAGCCACATCCCTCTCAACCACACCCTCACACAGACACATGCGCACACGCTTATTAACACACAAACACACATACTTTCCCACTAGATGCTATAGCACACAACACAGTATGAGCTGTATATATATACTTTTACCCGCCTTTAAACTTTGCATGCGCAGGGCAATCACAGACAACTCTACAGCACACTTGTAAACAAAATATGGGTGTATGAGTGGCAATGAACATAAGGGTGTCACAAAAACTCGATGCAGGGTCACCAAAAGCCTTTGTGAACATACACACCACTACTGTACCGTACTGTTTGTGTCTGTATCTCTCACTGCACTACTAACATTGTGTCACATGCATGTCTTGGTTGTACTTAAATGCAGCACAAACACATTATCTGAGCTTTTCCTCCCCGCCTTATGCAAAAGACGCTGGATATTCCATGTTTCCATGGTTTCGGGTTCAAGCTGTCATTGTCACTGGAACCTGATAAGTTCTTCTGCACTCTTTTATAAACTATTGATAAAACTAGCATATTCATTCTGGGGCAACAAACTTAGTAACATCTACTTATTTTAAAAGGATAATATTTCATCAGAGATCGTTTTATCACCTTTTATCCAGGCCTCAGTAAAAATGTCTGTCTATAGCTGTTAAAAAAATACCACAGAGCTATCCTGTTCTCAAGTAATTCCTGGACTTCCTCACCGTCTTGCCACTATAGAAGCAAAGCAACCATTTCTACAATAAGAGTAGGGGAGGCAGAGTCATTAGTCTCCAAAAGAATGCATCGTTTTTCAGGATATCAGCAGCTTGCACCAACAGTGGTGACCTTTCGTTCCGGTATCAGATTCCTATGGTATTAATGACAAAAATCGACAGGGACAATATATCCCTTCTTAGAGAGCTGGTCAATACAATTCTTGGCCACACAGGAAATTCATCATTGGGATGTACGTTCATCCAAACCAATCCTTGCAAGATTTGGCTGTGACCACTCTTTAGGATATGGTAAGTGGGCACAGTCAGTGATCACTCAGCATTGTTGGCACATGACTAGGTGAGATACTATCACCAATCAAAAGAGAAGCATTTTATTGAACTCTATATTTTGCCAAACTATGCACCCAAATGGTTGCTGCATCCTTTCAGCCTGAAGATTGTCACCAGAATTCAAACAAATGACTACCCACCAATACGTATAGACTCTGTTCACTTTGCTGTTGACACCCCGGTGTTCCTTTGTTTTTGTGCCCAAGATCCTGGAAACATCACCTTGTCATTGCAGAACCAGTCTCTCAGAAAGTGAGAGTACAAAAGAATGTATCAATCCAAAAACTGAAGTGTCAGAGGGGATGTGCAGAACAGCGTCTAAACATAAAGGGACTGTTAGACCTGACAGCCTTTGGTGTGGTCTTTCCACAAACTTTTTCCCTTCTCCTCTCCTGTTTTGTGTATGTCATTTTTTATTGGTATTAGGGTTCTGTGCACTTTCCAACTGCTAACCAGTGTTAAAGGGCTTTTACTCTCGTCGTTAAACATGATAAGATTGACTTACACCCAATTGACACATTTAATTTACTTATTAATCCCTAGTAGAGTGGTACTACATGTACCCAGGCCCTGTAAATTAAATGCTGCTAGTGGGCCTGCAGCTCCCATTGTGCCACCCACTTAAGTATCCCTTTAAAATATGTCTCAGGCTTGTCAGTACAGAGTGTGTGCAGTTTTAAACTGCTAATTCGACCTGACAAAGTAAACCTTTTACCAGGCCTAAGCCTCCATTTTTAATACATATAAGTCACCCCTGTGGTAGAACATAAATAGCTCATAGGGCAAGGTGCATTATATTTAAAAGGTGGAAGATGTTTTTTGAAGCTTTACATGTCCTGAAAGTGAGGAACTCCTAAATTCAGTTTTTACTACTGTGAGGCCAACCTCTCCCATAGAATTCGATTAGGTTACCTTATTACATTTTATAAGTGCTGACTTTTGATTGGTAACAAGTAGAAATGTTATATTTGATATCAAAGGAATTGTAATTTAAAATCCTCTTTAATGGTAAAGTTGGATTTTAATTTTAAATTCTGTAAATTATGCTTTTAGAAAGTTGGCATTTTCTTGTCCTAACCATTTGGTGTCCCCAGGCTGTCTCCTGGGTCATAAGATTGTGAATAATGGGCAATTGTCCTTTGTGTTTTCCTGGGCGGAGTGGAGCTGTTCCCTGTCCCACTTACATTTCAAAGGGCTGTCTCCAGCACACTGACAAAGGACTTGACCCCAGCCTTTTGTCACTCTAGATCACTTGGAGCCTGGTCAGGGGAAGGAAGGGAATTTCCAGAACCAGATGGGGGATAGCCTATACCAGGCTTCTCCAAACAGTAGCTCGTGAGCTGCTGGTAGCTTGCCAGCAACCTGTAAGTGGCTCTCCTTTGTGCATCCCAACCTACTAAATTAGAAGCTTTTGCTTGGTTGAATTAATATTGGTGTACTAGATTTGAGAGTGTCTATTCCAGATGAAAATGTGTTTATTTTCAATAGATTTAAGCTGATATTTTGAGAAAAAGGCTGAATGCACAAAATATATTTAAAGGTGATATTTTAGTGATAAATCATGTGCCATTCGGAAGAAAGTTTACAAATATTACTAACCTTGTGCCCGACGTATTGCAGTTATAGCTGTTTTGTTTTATCCATGTAGAGGCAAAACATATTGACAAAGGCTTTTTTTATATTACTGCTGGCAACCAAGTCTGGTGCACTGAAATGATCACTGGAAATAATCTTGAATATGGTGGCGACTAATGAAATCTTGTCTAATGTGGTCACTATTAATAATATTAGTTGCTCTCGATGAGTTTCACTGATCATAAGTAGCTCTTATTACAGAAAAGGTTGACCTAGTGTTTCTCCTACTGCAAAGGAGTGCACAAGGTATAAATATTGGACCGTCAGACCAACTCTTTAGTATACACCTAGACATGTGGGCTACAAATGAAGGACTGGCTTGTTCCACAGAGGACTGCCCTGCTGCTTGAGGCCTGTCTTGTTCTTCAGAGTACTGACCTGCTGATGCCAGAGGATTGTCCTGCTGCTTGAGGCCTGCCTTGTTCTGCAGAGGACTGTCCTGCTGCTGGAGGCCTGTCCTTTTCTCTGAGAAGGAAGACTGGACCTGCTCCCTTCATCCCAGACTAACCTGTGTGTGTCCAACAGTCAGTTAGCTGACCTCCTGTTCTGAGCTACAGGGATACAAGTTCCAGAGCCCCCCTGCCACTGCGCAGCTGACCTTCTGCACCTGGACCTGCAATTGAACCTGCCTGAGTCCTGCTGGCCTCTGCTGGAGTGAGTCCCTGATCCCCAGGACATGCCTCCCCTGACCGTGGACTCTTGGATGGCATCAGAGTGCATTCCTCTGGGAAGTAAGGAAGAATCCTGAAATGTTCGGCTCCTTGCAACCACGAACATGCCTGTTCACATCGAGACTCTGCCACCAATGACGACCGCCAGTGCGAAGCTCCAGTGAACCCAACTCTACATGCTACAGTGACCTGCAGTGATGACCGGCAACATGAGATCTGCACTTCGTGCTACAGCGACAACAGCCCACGGTGACTGCCAGCACGAAGCTCCCGCAACAACCGTCCGTGATACCTGACCAGCTCTTCGTGTTACAGCGACGACCATCCACAACGCCCTCCACCTCGAACTGGACTCTTTGCAGCTGACTTCGAGAAGGTAACTTTTTTCAGCTGGACTAACCTGCTCCCAGTATCTGGCCCACGCTCCATCACAGTTAGCCTGAAAGTATGCCCTTCCCTTGGTCTGATACCACCAGATAACCATGAGTGGTGCTTTGTGTTTTAGGTGCTATACCTACCCAGGCACTTCCCCAAGCTGCCCAGCACCTCACACTTCAGCTAGAACAAGGTCTCAGAGAGCCAATGGACTGACGCCCTCAACACCTCCCCCACTCATACTGCAACCAACCTAGAATAGGTGGTCAAGAATTTCCCTGCCTGGATCACAGACTGCACCATCAGAGTCACCCCCAGCAAACCCACCAAGCTGAAGAGATTCTCCAAGCAAGCCAGTTGGTACACTACAGAACTAAGAGCCATTAAACGCACCTGCAAACAACTCAAGAGGAAATGGCACACCAGCATAGATCCCACAGACTGAACCACATTCAAAACAGTCCTCAAAAAATACCACCAACAACTGAAAAAGATGAAAAGAAGCATCCTGGCTGACTGCATTAAAGCAAGCTCCAACCACAGCAAGGAACTCTTCAACATCGTCAGAGAGTACTCCAGTTTCTCAGCCACCAAAAACGTCATCACCCCCTCCAAGTAACTCAGCAACACCCTGGCAGACTTCTTTTATGACAAGAACTCCACAATCTACACTTCGAACCCCCAACCCACCGCATTCCTCAGCCTCCTCGCCCCAACAAACGAGGAACACAACCACCTGCTCACTACCGAGGACCAGCTCAGTAAGCAAGGCACCACAGCCATCATGCACTCCGTCCACTCAGGAGCACCCATGGACCCCACATCTTTAAGCACCGGAATAAGACAATCAGCAGCGAGGTCACCGACATCTTCAATGTATCGATCACCACGGCCACCTTCCTCGAAGAATGGAAACATGCAGAAGTCAAACCCCTAATAAAGAAACCCTCCGCTGACCTCAACAAACTCAAGAACTACCGCCCCATCTCTTTGCTGCTCTTTCACACCAAAGTCCTTGAGAAGGCCATCAACGGCCACTCACAGTAAATCTGGAGAGCAATAATCTTCTGGACACTACCCAATCCGAATTTCGCACAAACCACAGCACCAAATCCACCCTAATTGCAGCCACAGACGACATCAGATTCCTCCTCGACCAAGGAAAAATGGTGGCCCTGATCTGCCTCAACCTCTAGGCAGCATTCAACACAGTATCACACAACACCCTGCTCAAAAGGCTTCACGACATTGGAATCCAAGGAGATGCCTTCAAGTGGATCTACTCCTTCCTCACTAGAAGAACCCAGAGAATCCACCTCCCCGTTTCACTTCGTAACCCAAGAACACCATCTGCGGCGTCCCTCAAGATTCGTCCCTCAGCCCTACCCTGTATAAACCTACGGGACTCCCTGGGCCAACGTCGTCAGATCGCATGGACTGGACATCATATCCTGAGCCTACTGTTCCCAGCTCATCCTCTCGCTATCAGAAGACCTCTCCGCCACACTGACCAATTTCTGCAAGTGCATGACGAGCATCGCCGACTGAATGACAGACAACTGACTCAAACTCAAACAGACAAGACAGAAGTGCTGATCTTCGGGAACAATACATCCCCCTGGAAGGATGCCTGGTGGCTTCCCAAACTAGGACCCTCACCCACTCCGACCGACCACACCCACAACCTTGGCATCATCCTGTACAGTAAGCTCACCATGAATAGACAGATCAATGCAGTTTCATCCACCTGATTCCCCACCCTTCGAGTGCTCCATAAGATCTTAAAGTGGCTCCCTATCGACACCAGATGAACACTCACACAAACCCTTGTCAGCAGCCAACTGGACTACAGCAATGCACTCTACATAGGACCACCTCGCACCGCCTCAAGAGACTTTACACAATACAGAACTCACCAGCCAGAATCATCCTGGACCTCCCTAAATGGACCCACATCATCCCCACCTCAAAAAGCTCAACTGGCTCCCCATTCAAAAGAGATGCCAGTTCAAGGTGTTGATCCACACATTCAAAGCCCTCCACAACATCAGCTACCGACTGAACTTCCACATTCTCTCCAGACACCTGTGCTCCGCCTCCCTCTGCCTTACCACACCCCCCTCTTTTGCCACAGCTACAGTGGAGGACGCTCCTTCTCCTACCTCACGGTGAAGTCCTGAAATGACCTCCCACTTCACCTATGGACCTCATCTTCTCTGCTGGAATTCAGAAAAGGACTCAAGACCTGGCTATTCAACTGAGCCCTTCTGCAGCAGTACTCTCGGTGCCTGGATAGCCTCATAGGTGATTAGCAGTGCTATACAAATCCAGTTTGATTGATTGACCTAAAACTTTGAAATTGCATACCTCCGGTTCTACTTATTGGATTTTTTTTGCATCATTTTATTTATTAAAATGTACTCCATGTTTCTAAATTAATGTGGGATTTTTCATGTGCTGTGTTTTTACTTCTTGAGTGTTTGAATGCTGCATAAATACTTAACACATTGCGGCCAATTTTGATGCTGGGCGGAAGACACCGACTCGGTCCTAGGAACGACCGACCTCTGGTCGGCAGTCCCGACCTCCTCATTAGGATGCAACCGAACACTGTTCAGTAGCATTTCTGCATTTCCTGCATTGCATAAACCGGCCATAATACATGGTCCCATAGGGAAATGGGAGATGCTGTTCATCCCAGCACCCCGTGGCAGGCACCTCCTGGTGCCTGCCACTGGGTGCACAGATCAACCATCGGCCTCCAACCGGAGCCCGTGCACACAATGGGGCCATGCAGTGGGCCCCCAAATACGCTTTCTGACTTGGTTTTCATGTCGGACAGGCCGGCATGGAAACCATGTCAGAAAGCGTGCATCGTAATCCCAAGGGCGGAAAGGCCTGCCCTTTGGGATTACGGGCCGGCTCCGACTGGCCGACGGGCTCCATGAGCCCATTGTGAGCCAGCCAGAATGATCGGCTGGTTTACTTTCGACCACCAGCATCATAATGCGGCGTTCGGGAAAGGAAACTGAGCGGCCCATTACGATGCGTCCAGGAAGGCTCAGACTGTCAGTTGGAGCCTTTACGGGCCGCATCGTAATCGGCCCCTTAGTCTCTAAGTTAAGCTTGAATGATTTTGTCCAAGCTTCCAGAGGGTTAGGCACAGGTTAATTTAGTGACTTTTGAGCTTCATCCAGACAAGGGTTGAGATTTTTGCTTCAGAATGGTTTTCACCCCCCCCGCCCAACCAACATCCCAATTTTATATAGAGACCTTGCCTTGAAATGGTGTGCTTGTTCTGCCGAGTAGTTCTTTGGGAGCCACTGGCTCTAAACGAGTTCTGTGCAATAATTTGAGAGCAAAGTTTACTGAAATTCTAAGTGCAGATGTCTACACACTTTGGGCCAGATTCTGATGCGGGTTGGAAAAGCTTCCCGACCGAGGGCCTGATTCTGATGCGGTTAGGAAGGCCTCCTAACAGCATTTGCTCCTTCCAAATCGGATCGGGAACGTGTCTTCCCGACCGAGGGCCCAATTCTGATGCGGTTAGGAACAAATGTTCCCATTGAAGTCAATGGGAGTTCAACCAAATCGTATCTGGAAGCATCCGGATGCATCCTACTCCGCCGGTCGGACTTTCCCGATCCGAGTGGGTCGGACACCATTTCCCAACCGATTCGGTCGGGAAGCTTTTCCAACCCGCATCAGAATCGGCCCCTTTGTGTGGTATTTAAAAATTCTCAAAAATCTGGATTGTGAGAATACAACTGTACAAATACATCTGCAAATGTTTTAGTGCCACACTATAGGTAGAATGGTGGTCAATTCTACACCATGAATTTGTGCACCACACTGGGATGAATTTGCTACTGTCCTCCTACAGTCACCAGCAAAGGTTCACTTGCAATTGGAGCTACCTATGGGTGGCAAAGATGGTGTAAAATGGCTTCAACCTCCAGTCGGTAACGTTCACTTACAATGACATCAAACTGAGAGATGGATAATATTTCTGAGTCTCATTTGATGTTGGGATTTCTTGCTTTTTGGACTAGTGATGTTTCCTTTTAAATTAGCTTCCATATTTTTCCCCTAGCAGCAGCAATTTTACCTTTTAGCAGAGGCCGGCACCCGGAGGGGGCCTAGAGGGCCGGCGCCTTAACCGTTGCCAAGCCCCGGCCAGAACCAGTTTTTTGCAGTCGCGCTGAAGAGCGCGAACAACCAGGGGACCCCCCCGCGCGCATCACGGACCAGTGAGGCAGCAGCCCCCCCATCCAATGGGGGGACCCGAGCGATTTACGAACCCCCCAATGGGGGGAGGCCACGATATTGGCGGGAGAGCGCGTGGGGGGATATAAGCCTGGCTACTTCCCCAGGTAGGCACTGAGCTACGGAACAGGGAAGCAGCAGCGGCGTGAGGTTTTTGTACAAGAGTCCTGTGGGAAAGACTGTTTTTTCACCAGCTGTGCACGTCTGCACGCTGCACAGCAGCTGGGGATCGAGGCAGTGAGAGGCGAGTGACCATGAGCCCACCCCGGCCATCGCAGCGAGAAGGAACCGGAGCTGCCCGCTGCTGCTCCCGACCAGCGATCGGACGACCGGGAGCCCACCCCGGCCTCCAGGGGAGGGAGCAGCCCAGCGACCCAGGACAGAGGAGCGGGAGCCTGGCCCGACCACCTTTTGCGGCCCGCCGCTGCGCCCCGACCGAGTCCCGGATGACCGGGAGCCCACCCCGGCCTCCAGGTCGAAGGAACGGCCCGAGGACCCGGTGCGGAGGTTTGGGAGCCCACCCCGACCACTTTGTGTTGCCTCCACCTCTTGCTGCCCGCCGCCGCGCCCCGACGATGCGTGGACGACCGGGAGCCCCCCCGGCCTCCTGAGCGAGGGAACAGCAGCACCCGGTGCGGAGGATCGGGAGCCAATCCCCACCCCCCCTTCGTCGGCACTGAAAACTCACCAGTCGTGGCGTGTCCTTGTGAGAGCAGGCGGATGACCGGGAGCCCACCCCGGCCACCTCAGTGGAAGGTGGGGTCTGCCCGGGGCCGCGGCTCCAAGGAGAGCGTCTAGGAGGCCGGGAGGACCCGGTCACGCCGGCGGCAGCAAGCGCGTCGCGCTGCTCACCTGCAACTGATCGGGAGGCGGGGAGCAGGCAGCGAGAGCGCGCGCCTCCTGGAGACGCGGGTGCGCGTCGGCCGCTGCAATTAAAGAGGCAGAGGCAGGAACGGGACCAGCAGGCACGCTGGTCTGCTGATTTTATCTTTAAAAAAAAAAAAAAATGAAAAGAGCACAACGGGGGTATAGCTCAGTGGAGAGCATTTGACTGCAGATCAAGAGGTCCCTGGTTCGGATCCGGGGGCCCCCCTTCATAACTTTGAACTCAACGGCAACCAGCGACGGGGGAGGTAGAGCGACCTCCCTTGCCCACCCCCATTGCAACACTTGGTGCGTATTGCCGCGGCTGCACCCCGCACTAGTTAGACCGGCGTGGCAGCAGAGGGGAGGAGGCTGACCTACGCCCCCTCCATTGCATAGGCAGCCCGGGCAAGGGCTCGCAGGCAGCCCGCGCAAGGGGCTCGCCCCCCCACCACTGATCCACAGGTCGGGGGAGAGACCGCAGTGCAAAACTTTGGTGCATATTTCCGCGGCAGCACCCCGCTTACATCGCAGGAGATGGCGCAAAAGGGGAGCAAGAGGCAGCAGGAAGACCTCAACGACCTGCTGCGCAGGGTTTGCGCAGCGTCAGAAGTGCACAGGAGCAGCTGGTTGCAGCCCCACCTGCGGGAGGACAGCGGAGAAGGACCAAGCCGGCAGGAGAACGCGAACGCCACACCAAGGGCCAAGCGACAGAGGAAGGCACCAGCCAAGCTGGCAGAGGCGGCAGCACCCAAGACGGCCCCCCGCCAGAGGAATACCCAGCCACCTGTAGCCAGCACGGCGGCGGCAGGAGTAAGCAGGGGGCCCACGAACACGGCAGAGAGCGGTGAGCATATTAGCGCAATTGTACAAGAATGTTTTCAAAATATGGCGCCATTGCTATTGAAAGGGTTAGGCATCCAGGCGGGGGGGTCAGGGGTGCAGGCAGGTCGGCAGCAGGGAGGTACGCTGACCATAGGAGAGATGGGGGCGCTGGCGGAGGAGGAAACATCTGGGTTACCATGGCCCCTGTTAGACCCGGGCCAGGCGCGCGAGCAACGCCTAGGGGGGCAGCCCACTCCCGGGGTTGGGGGAGAGGTTGGGTCGCCCACAGTGGCATGGGGATACACACTCCCAGCACTATCCGCGCCCGCCGCAACGGCAGTACCCGGGTCCTACACACGGCCCTCCCCAGGGCCAGCGTCACTGACCACCAGGGCTACAGGACTAGCCAGCCTCATACCGTTAGCGGTGAAAGAAAGAATTTGGAGGAAGGAGTTTATTGATATCTTCTCACTCCTGGAGATACAGTTAGAAGGCCTTGACCTGACCACCTGTGACAAAAAGGATGAGGATAAGAGGGAAAGGAGGAAAGAGCGTAAGGAGAGAACCTTTGATAACTGGCTAGACGCGTTCCGCATAATGGCCTGCATAATAGTGGAGAAATTCCCCCGCTGCGCAGCCGACTTATGGCTTTACGAGGCCACCATCCACAACGCACAGAGGCAGTTCCCAGGCGAGGCGTGGCTGGAGTACGACAAGGGGTTCAGGCTAAAAATGCAGACACACCCAGAGATGGAGTGGAACGAGGAGGACGTTTCAGGTTTCATCCACAAGATGATGGTGGCTAGGGAGGTTAAGTCTTGGGCAGGCAGGAACGAGCAGTCCTTTCGCGGGTTCGCACAAAGAGGGAAGGGGAGGCCCTTTCAAAAAACCAGACAAGGCAGCTCAGGGAGAGCATCACACAGCAGGGCACCGGCGATATGCTGGAAGTTCGAAGCAAACGAATGCACATACGGAGCGTCCTGCAAATTTCAACATATCTGCTCCTCGTGCGGCGGGGGTCACCCAGCAGCGGGGTGCAAGCGCAGAAAGGATCACGGAGGGGACAAGAAAGAGAAAAAGAAGCAGTGACCAAGGCAGGAGGGGTGCGGGGGGCCAACGGGGTATGGAGATTACAAGCTAGCAAGGTCCCCCATCAACACGCACATGTTGCGCAGGCTAGCCAATAACTACCACATCAAGACGGACGCCGAGACACTAGTGCTCGGTTTTGAGCAAAGCTTCACGATCCCCTTTACAGGCTCCCTCCCGCCAGGCAGCGCCAGAAACCTAAAGTCAGCCATGCAGCACCCTGGGGTGGTGGCGCAGAAAATAGAGAAGGAAAGGTCCTTAGGTAGGATAGAGGGCCCCCTCCCCTCCCACATGAGGAAGGACCTGGTGATCTCCCCGCTAGGGGTTGTCCCCAAGAAAGAGCAAGGGCAATACCGGCTGATTCACCACCTGTCATTCCCAGACGGCGCGTCCGTCAACGATGGGATCAGTATAGACGTATGCTCGGTTACATACGCCACAATAGACGATGCCATTGACCTAGTCAGGGCTACGGGCCGGGGGGCCCTCATGGCAAAAGCGGACATCGAGTCAGCCTTTCGTTTACTCCCGGTTCACCCCTCAAGTTTCCACCTACTGGGTTTCCAATGGGAGGGGGAGATCTACTTTGACAAGGCGATGCCGATGGGCTGCTCGGTCTCGTGCACCTATTTCGAACTATTTAGCACATTTATAGAATGGGCACTACATGCCAGACACCCCCCGGGCAGCAAGATCCACTACCTGGACGATTTCCTATTCACCTGCCCCGCGGTGTCAGCCGAGTGCGGCGACACGCTAACGGCATTTGTGGATTTAGCTGGGGAACTGGGGATCCCCCTGTCGGCTGAGAAAACGGTGGGCCCAACAACAAAAATCACATTTTTGGGAATAGAGCTGGACTCAGTCGCAGGGACATCTAGGCTCCCACCGGAGAAGGTAGAGGATTTTAAGGGCGAAATCAGGAACCTCTGTGGGAGAGAGAAGGCCACACTGAGGGAACTACAGCGGCTCATTGGCAAGCTGAACTTTGCCCCAGGGTCATCCCAGCAGGCAGGGCATTCGCCAGGCGCTTAACCCGCCTAACGAGCGGGCTCACCCACAAGCACCACCACGTCAGGCTCGGGCGGAGGTAAAGAAGGACCTGATGATGTGGGACACATTCCTGACAGATTTTAACGGGTTACTGATCTGGAGGGAAGGCTGGGTATCGAGCAAACAGATCGCGCTCTACACCGATGCATCCGGCAGCACAGGTTTTGGGGTAATTTTGGGCACCAAATGGTGTGCAGGCCGGTGGCCTAGCAGCTGGCACAAGAAGGGCATGACCAACAACATCACCTTCCTAGAGCTATTCCCAATCGTAGTTGCGCTCACTATCTGGAGACAAGAGTTACAGTGCATGAAGCTGACCCTATGGTCTGACAACAAGGGGGTGGTGCAAGCAATTAACAAGGGAACTGCCAGGTGCCCAGATACACTACGACTAATGCGCAGGTTGGTTAAGTTACAGCTGGAAGGCAACATAGACCTGAGAGCGCGCTACGTCCCAGGGGTGGAGAACGAAGTAGCCAACGCCCTCTCCAGGGCAAGGATGGAGAAATTCAGGGAGTTGGCTCCTGGAGCAGAGCAGACCATGACCCCTTTCCCGGGCCAGCTGTGGGACCTGGTGGGATAGATCTGTCAGAGCTGGTCGGCCAGGCCCTCGCCCCGGAGGTTGCCAGGAGATACAAGACATTTATTAGCACCGTATTGCGGGTGGGGGGGATCCAGTCCCTGAGCGATCCAACGGCCACACTCAGCGCGGCAGAGCATTTCATACAGTGGGCATTCAACTCCCGCAAATCTAGATCATGGGCACAAGCCCACCTGTCCGCCGTGGCATACTACGCCAAGCTGGAAACCGGTCGGGACCCCGTGGCCACACAATACATCAAGGCTGCTATGAAGGGGTGGAAGCGCACGGAAGGGGTGCGGAAAGACAGCAGATGCCCGTTAGATTACACCAAACTAGGGGTACTGTTGGGAGCACTGCGGGACACTGCAAAGGATAACTTCGAGCTCCTCTTGCTCAGGGCGGCCTTTGCCACAGTATTCTTCGGGGCATTCTGCATCAGCGAATTAGTAGCACCGGCTAGGAATGGACCAGCGACGCGCTGCCTGCAGGCCGAGGATGTTACACCGAAAGCAGGGGAGATAGAGATCAAACTGAGGCGATCAAAGACAGATCAGGCTGGCAGAGGGGTAGTGGTGAGATTGCGGTGCATCGAAGACAGGAACTGCTGCGCGGTGTGCTGCTTGCGCGCCTACCTAACACTGCGACCAGGCGGTGGCGGCCCCCTATTTCAACACATCGACGGCACACACCTGAGCAAATTCCAGTTCACCGCTGTCATGCGCCTGACACTCAGCAAGGCAGGGCTGCCGCCAGGAGGTTTCGGGTCCCACTCATTACGGATAGGGGCCGCCACAACGGCCGTGCAACACGGGATGCCCGAGGCCGGGATACAAGCTGTGGGAAGATGGCGGTCAAGGGCATACCGGACCTATGTGAGGCCCCAGCTGCTTTGAGCCACGGCTCCTGCCGGGGGAAGTGGGAAACGCACTGAGCATTTGCTTAAAATGGCTTCAACCTCCAGTTGGTAACGTTCACTTACAATGACATCAAACTGAGAGATGGATAATATTTCTGAGTCACATTTGATGTTGGGATTTCTTGCTTTTTGGACTAGTGATGTTTCCTTTTAAATTAGCTTCCATATTTTTCCCCTAGCAGCAGCAATTTTACCTTTAAGTTATTTACCACTAAAACAGGAATTGATATATGTGACTGTGGCAGGCTGTGGCATTTCCTTGCAGGGGTGGCCCCTCCATTAGGGCACAGGGCCATTGCCCCCCTATTTATGTTGCCCCCCCCGAGCCCCAGTATTAAATCTAGATGAAAATAGAATTATTTTTTTCCCCCGCGGCTGTGCTTTTTTTGGGCTGCTGGCTGGAGTCCTGGTCTTCCTGCATCATGATAAGTGAGGAGGGCGGGGCATGTGGGTAGGGTTTACAATTAATGTCAGCACATCATGGCAGCTCAACTTCAAAGTGCGCATGTCGGGTTGGGCGGCTGCCTTTCAGCGACCATCCCAACATGCTCACTAAATGCGTCTCCCTATCTGCAAGGGGCATTACAGCAGCAGCCTCCCTCACTACAACTCTGGCGCTGATTTAAGCTGTAACATGTAACAAGGGAGCAGTGTCTCAGGATTGGCTCAGAACACACCGTTAAGCCTCTACTCCAGTAGTAGGAACATTCCCCATCACAGCATAGCTTTCTTATGAAGCCATGCAGTGATTGGCCATTTCTGTCTATTTCTCTCTTCCCTCTTCGTGCGCAGTGCCTCTAATGGCATTGTGCACGATGTTGGAGTCGAGACTAGGGAAAGGGAGCACTCCAAGATGCCGGGCCACACACGGTGTAAAAATTAGATTGAGTTATCCTGCACTTCCAAACTGGAGAATGGTTATCTGGAGACTCCAGTAAGATTTTTTTTTATATTCAATCTGCTAGAAAGTGGCAGTTACTAGATAGAATATGTTACTGGACTCTTTATATAGTAACTATTAGGGAACACGCATACACGTGTGAATCACACTCATGCACTGACAGATTTGTGTGATAAGGAGTACTGACTGGTCAGGATTACTTCACTTCATGTAAACACCTTCTTTGCAGTTCTTGAGCCCCTGATTAGAGAGGTAAGCATAATTATAAGTGCCCCACCACGATTCGCCATTAGAAATAATACGTCTGTTATTAACACGCCCATGCCATGTTCTGTTTTCATGCGCACCCTGAACTGCCCCTGGCAGAGACCTGTACTAAATTGGCACTTCTGGTGCTCACTTTTTATGAGGTGGCCCCAGGCCTCTGTGGATGATAAGTAGGGCGATTTGAAAGCATATGGCTGCACGATATTCAAATAAACCACAAACTCTAAACGGAGTAATGGCTTTTGAGCCATCATGATTCGAAAGCTAACTGGATTGCTGTTCTCGCACTCCAGTGGCCTTTTACATTGCACTTTGTCGTCCGTACAGGAAATGATTTCTCCTAACAGGTGTGGCGAGAAGAAAATGATCAATTGCAGGTCAGCAGAAGTTTCTCCATTAGCGACACCCATAAAAAAAGAAAAAAAACTCACCATATATTGTGTTCTGTGTACACACAACACAGCATTGCAGCGCATTCTACCGCACTAGATACTTCTGCCTCAAATCTCCTCAACTGTCTGTTAGTTTTCAGCCCTTTAATTTATTCCTTTCAGCCTCCCTCCCATCGCCCTCTGAACCAGTCGACGGGTTCTGTCATGCACAGGGATAAAAATAAATTTTTAAAAAAGCCTTGTGAGATTGTAATAAGAATTCTGCGAGGCAGTAAGCAGTGAATTCTCTAAGTAGCAAGGCGGAACTACCATAACATGATGACATTTCACCTTTGCATGCTGGTACTAAATGTGCAAATGTGAAATCATCAGTAGTCTAATTAACATGTTAAGATGGCCACAGTAATCTTTACTGTTGTGGTATAGTACATACACTCTCCGCCCAGGAGTACACAGTTTGATCATTCGCGGCATGACACTCATCCCCAACTTTTACACCCCACCACTTTCACATCTCACCAGCCACCACTGTTTCCTTGGTTGGCTTGGTGCCAGGAGCGTCCATTGTCAGAGGTGGAACTGCGTATTATCAACATTTGTTTGGAAGATGTGACAGAGGTAAGAAGGACAACACACTTCATTAGACAGGCTGGTCGTACAAAGAACATGACAAATTGTTGACGTTATGCATTTACCTGAATGACATTAGTTGCTGGCAGTATTGTAATTTTACAGACAGCAGATTATGAGTGTTTTTTTATTTCATAAAATTCTATTAAGATTATTCAAAGTCAAACACAAGCATCTGAATAGATGTCTTAGTAGAAAATTGGCAGCTTGTTACAAATTCCTAGTGGAATGATGAAAAATTCAAATTTGTTAGATCCTATTAAAACTCACATACCGTAAATTTAGCTTCCATCACCGCTACATATTTTTAACAATGGACTAGAAAAACAATGTTGCAAATATATAGAAACCCATTGGCAAAGTGGCCATATGCAGCATGTCAAACTGGAAAATGAAGGCATTAGTTCTTGAGTGTGGGACTTATTTAGAGTTTGGTGTAGCAGGTGCACTGCCACAAATCAACAATGCTTCTATCCCGCCAAAAATGCAGTTCCCCCGCTCTATTTAAAGTATAGGAACCACTGAGATTACACCAGCAGAGCCACGGCTCACTCTGCCCTCTTATGCTGGCATGCACCATTGAGATAACTGTCCTTATGCCACAGACCTGTCAGGTGAAAGGACAGTCACCCAGTAATATTGAGGATATGGCCATCATCATTTTCCGTATCAGGGACATGCAAGACTTGGTTGTGTGGGCAGGGAAAATGCACAATGCCCTCTACAAACAAGGAGAAATCTCTCTGCTTAATTTTTGTTTTTTGTAAACAAAAATCTTTGTTGAATGGGTGAATCAAAGATGGCAACCAGTGGACAAAACTTCAGCACCTTCAGTAAAGCTGCCATAGCTATGGCTCCACTGAAGGCAGTGGGATCCCCTCCTGCCAAGGAGGCACCAATAATGTTTAGGGGGTGTATGCCGCCAGGGGAGGGGCGACTACAGTTTCTGCTGACCGAGCAGGCCAGTGAAACAAGCATGATATTCTAAACTCTAACTTTTTTCAAAGACTGTTGGTTGGTGAATGAATTCCATTTGCTATATTTACTTTTTATGGCAAAGCACAAGGCCAATAGTATGTATATCCTCTTTATTGCCCTCAAACTCAGCAGCAACAAGGATAGAATACAGAACTTAATATAAAAATCTTAACACTCAAAACATGCATAAATACTCACAACACGCAGCCATCTTCCTTCTTTGTTGCTGCTCAAGCACAGATAGCTATTATGCCCGAGTTTGGGTATTTATGGATGTTTAGAGTTTGTTTTTTGGTAGGTTTTGGTTGGGTTAGGTGCTGTTTCATGGCAGGATGTTTGATTTCAACTTCTTGTTATTTGAGTGGGTGTTACAATCAACATTTTGAATGTGGTATAGAGAAAATGCTTTGTTTTTGAGTCTGTATTATTAGTATTCAATGTAAGTGATTTGGCATCATAGCCGTGAGAAGCGGCAATCAAGTTGTTACACATTTCAGAGCAAATTGCAGGAAAATTTACAGTTAGTGCCACAAGAGTTTTCATTTAAATGCTGCAAGTGTCTGGCAGGCATTTGGAGCTGTATTCCAAATCAAGAATTATGAACTGACTGGTATGGGATTTGGCCGACTCGCAAGCTCCTTAGAGCACAAGCACTTGTTTGCGGCTGTGTGGTTTCTGGTGCATTGTCAATTTTGGGCTGCTGTACAGCAGTGAATTGGGCATGCGTGCTGCGCCCATTTTGAACTGGGTATTGGTGTTTGGTTAAGACAGGGAATTTTGGCATCCATATTTTTGGAATTAAGATTTTAACTTTAGGAAAAACTGTTAGGCATATGGTGAGTGGAGTTTTGAATTATTATATTCTGAGGTGTGCTCTAAGTGTGTATATCAAGTGGCAGTTTATGGTCAGGCTTGTTTGTAGGTGAATTTAGGTATTAAAATGGCAGAATCAGTAGAAAATCAGAGTTTAGATGAGAAAGTTCAAGCCTGTGTCGACAAGGCATTCTCATAACTGGAAAAAAGGTTGGATGACTGAGTGGAAAAGTTACTTCCTGCTATGGGACAAACTAATAATGCTATGGTAGAGTAGCGCTTTCGGTCCATTGAGGAGTCAGAGGGTCAGGCAGGCGTTTCTAAGGAGCGGTACAAAGTAGCGCAGAAAAAGGAAATATTTGGCTGACAAAAAGGATAAGGCCCATAATTTGATAGGACATGAGGGTCCTTGTGAAAGGAAAAGAGGGGCAACTCAGTTGGACTTGGGAGAGAGAGCTGTAAAGACCAAGAAAAGGGGCCACAAAGTGGTGGCTTGTGACGAGACATCAAGTAGTGGCGATGTTGAGATAAGTTACTCTTCCGCTCTGGATGATTCAGATCAGGAAGAGGTGAAGCCAAAAAGACAAAACAAGAGAGCGGAAGGAGGTTGATGAAAGCAAAAGTATAATGGATCCTTTTAGAGAGGGCATGTTGGAGCCACTTCTTATTCAACACCCCTTATCTTTGCAGTGGTCACCAGCGGATCATGTGCCACAGTATGTTGTGTATTGTATCAGACCTGAGATGCCAAAGGAGCAATGGACATGGTTGAGATCAGAATGTCCAAGACCTATGTTGTAAAATAAGGTGGCTTATACACCCAAATTGGATCCTAAAATGTTAGTATTCTTGAATAAATCTAGCGAGGATCCTAGGAATAGGATAAGGGCATTAAAAGGTGTTAAGACAGATTGCTGGATGTGCTGGGTCTTTTAAAAAGGCTTTTGACATATGTGAAGAGATGTATCTAAATAATACAGGCATTACTGTTGCTGAGATGAGCAGGTGGTGCAAAGGACAATTTGTCTGTTGGGGAATTCACATGCAGCCCTATCTATGGAAAGAAGGAAGCGTATTTTGATGAAAATAAATTTAAGTTAGCTGAGCTTGCCAATAAGGAAGCAGTGGGGGATGTTAATGGATTACTTTTTGGTGAAGAATTTGTAAAAGATATGCCGAGATATGTAGGTATCTTCAATTCAATCCAGAAGGCGCAGAACGATATTAAAAAGTCTTTGTTGGGGCCAGGAAAATGCAGCATCAGTTCCCCAGCTGAGGATATGGCATCACTCAAGCATCTTTCTGTGAGGATTTAGACCCCCCCAGTTGATACCAAATATCAGGCTTCTCTCCTCAGAGTCAGAAAGCAAAGGCCAGAGGTTCGGGAGGACGCAGAAGGGCTAGAAGATCATCAGGAATGCTTTGCAGGAGGCCCTTCATGCATCCATGTAGAACTGGGTGGTAGACTTGACTGCTTTTTCACACGTTGGAAAGAGATTACAAGACATCCATGGGTTTTTAAGACTGTAAAGGGTTATTGTACAGAGTTTGTGGGATTTCCCATGCAAAAAAGAAGGCCAAGAATTTCAAGTTTTTGAAAAGAACAGGCAATGTTGGTATCTCAGGAAGTAGAGGCACTCTTAAAGAAGGGTGCAATAGAGAAGTTGTAGAAAAAACTAGGAGGTTTTGTAAGCTATATATTCTTGGAGGAGAAGGACATAGGTGCCGGTAATCAACTTATGGCAATCAAAAGATTGGGTGAAGTACAATAATTTCAAAATGGGAGCAATCCATATATTGAAGGATCTCCTGTGGAAAGATTGATTGTACGCGCCTAGATTTGAAGGTTGCATAGCTAACAATTCCAATTTGTTTGGAGCACAGATATTATTGAAGTTTTAATGGCAGGGGAAGAAGTGGAGGTTCAAGTTTCTCCCTTTCGGTTTAACATGGGCACCATGGTGTTTTATGAAAGTCAACATTGGTATGCTTAAGTTCGAGAGGTGTTCACTTGATAGTGTATGTGGATGGCATTTTAATCATGGCAGAATCAAAGGTGTTGATGCAGAAACAGACAATGCTAGTGGTTCATGTTATAGAGGATCTGGGTTTTGAGGTAAACAAGGTGAAGTTATGTCTTATTCCGAGTCAGTAAACAGTATTTTTAGGCTTTCGGATACGGACACTGGATTGTGTGTTGAAGTTACCGATGGAGAAGGTAAGAAAGATCAGCAGGGAGATTAGAAGGGAGAAGACTTCAAATGGATTTCACTTCATCAGTTGGCAAGATTGTTGGGTCTGCTGTCTTCATCGATATATGCTAACTTTCCAGCTCCATTGCATTACAGAGCTTTACAGGGGCTGAACAATTAGCATCTATGTTTAGAGATGAGGTATTCACAGAATGTGAGATTGAATCAAGAGGCAGAGATAGAGTTGAAATGGTGGTTGACAAATTTGGAGGTATGGAATGGAAGGGCCATTTTTGAAGATCATCCAGAATTGGCCATAGAATCAGATGCAAGCCTTCAGGGTTGGGGTGTGAGATGTGGTTTGGTGACAACAGGGGGGAAATGGTCTTTGAAGGAGAAGGGAATGCATATAAATTACCTACAATTGTTGTCAGGCTCCTTTGCTGTGAAGACCTTTGTCAGGGCTCAAGGGAAGTGCTGAGTATTGTTGAAAATGTACAATGTGTCGGCGGTCAGGTATTTTAACAGAATAGGGGGTCCCAGGTTAAGAGCTTAGGCAGATTTGGCAAGTGATATTTGGCATTTGTGCCTAGATTGGAATACCATGATTCAGGTGCAACACATTGATTGTTTGAGCAATTCGGTGGCAGATTGGAATTTAAGGAATCTGAAGGATTCAAGCAATTGGAGATTGGACAGGGACATTCTGAGAGATTGGAGAGGAAGGGGGGTCCATTTGTGGTGGATCTGTTTGCAAGCGAGTAGGAAGCTCAGTTTCCAGCATTTTACAGTTGTAGGCTGGATCAGAATTCCAGGTGATGAATGCATTTCTGCAGAGTTGGAATTTAGGTCACCGTTATGCGTTATCTGTATTTTCAATGATTCAGAGGTTGTTAGTGAAGGTAAGGAGAGAGAATTTGGAGGTTCTGTTGGTGACTCCATTTTGGCCCTCTCGAGTGTGGTTACCAGATGTAATGAGTCTGTTGATGAACAATCTAGTTGTGTTACCATGTATTACAGGGCTGTTAATAAAACTGTCAGGGGGAGTCACAAATTGGTGTTACAGGATCATCTGCAGGTGATGGTTTGGATGATTTCAGGAGAAGATGGCAGGTGTCAGGGTTCTTTTCAGAGGCTTCAAAGCTAATCTGGGACTCTTGGGGACTGGATTCCACAAAGGCATATAGATTGTCATGGAATAGATGGGTTTGTTAGTGTACACAGAGGGGTTTAGATCCCGTATCAGTGTCTGTAGTGGATTTGGTTTATTATGGGAAGTTCATATAGTTTGGTAAAATTAAGTAGGTCAGCAGTTTCTATGCGTCATAGGTTGGTGGATGGAATGTCGATAGGGCAGCATAATTTAGTTGAGTGTTTGGTTAGGAGCGTACGGTTGGAGGTTCCTCCAGGTTTTAAGTATTCATCACTTCAGGATGTTGATTTGATTTTGATGAATTGGTGAATTGGGCTAGGAATGATGATTATGACTCTGAAGAGTTTGTCATTTAAATTGGCTATGTTGCTGTGTCTGGTTTCTTGTCAGCCGCTTTCAGATATAAGGGTTTTGTAAGATTCATCAAGATGTTATTAACCGGTAGGAGTATGTTTTTATATTAGGAAGAGAACTAAGACTTTGTCTAGAACTATTTTTTATCTAATGATGGAAGAGCAGGAGCTTTTGTGTGGGCTGAGCTGTTTTAAGGAATATGAGAGGATATGAGGGGATTCTCAGTCGTTGATTTCATTAGGGTAGTCACATAAACCAGTTTCTAGTCCTACTTTAGCAGATGGGTTAAGGGAAGTCATAAAGAAAGCAAATATAAATATTGATCCTTTTGGGGCACATTCGGCGAGGGGCGCTATTGCCTCTAAAGCTGTTTTGGTGGGAGGAAGTTTGAGCATTATTCTTGCTTCAGCTGACTGGGCTAGTGATTTGGAGTTTATTATTATTATTTTATTTTAGGACTTGTATCGCGCAACAAATCATCCCCAGAGGGATCTCTCGGCGCCTTGGCGGCACACTACCGGTGACTCATGACAATTAGAACATCCATGTTTTAAGCTGTTTCTTAAACTGCACCAGGGTTGTGCAGGCTCGGATCTCGTCTGGTAATCGGTTCCAGTGGAAGGGGGCAAGATGAGAGAATGCACGCCCACCCATTTTAATTTTACTGATTTTCCAGGGACAGAGCAGTTTCCGATTACTCGATCTAAGTTGGCGTACGGGGACATAACTGATTAGCTTCTTCCTTAGATACGCCGGGCCCATCCCTTGAAGTGCTTTAAACACTATAGTCAAGAGCTTAAAAACTGCTCTCTTCCTAATGGGCAGCCAGTGCAATTGTCGCAGGAGAGGTAATGACGGGGTGCGTACCAGTTTGTTGAGAGCCAGCCGCGCTGCTGTATTTTGAACTACTTGCAGCCTTGACAATAGATCCTCCCTCATTCCAACTAATAGTAAATTACCGTAATCTAGTCTACTGACTAGCAGTGCCTGTATTAGGGTCTTTCTGGCCACAAGGGGGATCCACGGAAAAATCTTTCTCAACATCCACATTATTCCAAAGCATGTGCCCGAAACCGTCTTCACATGATCCTCCATAGAGAGTTTATTGTCTATCATAATTCCCAAATTCCTTGCCTGCTTTTTTGGGCTAGGTGCTTCTCCAAGTTCTATAGGCCACCAGTCCGCAGACCATAATTCCTCAGCCTTCCCAAACAAGAGAATCTCCGTTTTATTGGAGTTTAGCTGAAGGAAGTTCTTACTTATCCATGTGGCTATTTTCAACATGCAGGACTTAAACTTAGCTCTGGTTGCCACGGGATCCGTCTCGATGGGGATTATCACCTGAGTGTCGTCCGCATACGAGATCGTCTCAAAACCGCAAGATCTAATATTGGCAGCCAGAGGAGCCACATAGATGTTGAACAAGGTAGGATTTAAAATGGACTCCTGGGGGTCCCCCTTGTCCAATAACGTGGTCTGTGACACAAATGTATCCAATTGGACACATTGTGTTCTGTTGGTCAGAAAGCTTTGTAGCCAGGCTAAGGCCATTTCTCCGACACCAATCTCTCGTAGCCTGTCCAGCAGGATGCTGTGAGAGATGGTGTCCAAGGCCGCCGACAGGTCAAGGAGCACTAACATTGTAGGGATACCCTTTTACAATAACATCCTTATTGTGTCTGTGACTTCGGCCAAGGCATCTTCGGTGCTATGCCCCACCCGGAAGCCCGATTGGGAGGGGTCCAATAGAAATAACCAGAGAGTTGTTGATTAATCAGTGTCTCCATGACCTTGGAACAGCACGGAAGGAGGGAAATCGGCCTATAGTTTTGCAGGTCTGCCAGCGCCTTCTTCAACAGAGGTTTGATGTGCGCCTTCTTCCATTTGCTGGGGAATGTAGCCGTGGCCAAAGAAATGTTACAGACCTCCGGGAGCGAGGAAGATAAGACCGGCGCTAGTTCTGACATAATAAACGGCAAAGCCGGATCTAACGGCGAGCCTGATTTAGTAAGCGCAAGTACAGACTCCACTTGCTCTGTGGTGATAGTTACAAAAGAATCGAGCCTGGGTATTGAAGTATCACTCCGGGCAGGGACTATCCCCTTCAATACCTCTCCTGCACCCAAGGAACTATACATTTTATCGATCTTCTGTTTAAAATGGTTAGCTAGATCATCACAAAGCCTTTGCGTAGGCGGGATAGAGGGACTAATCACTCTGGGATTCGTGAACTCCTTAAGGATCTTAAAGAGCTCCTTAGAGGAGCTCTTTGCCTCCCGTATTCGCGTGCCTAAATGATCTCTTCTTGCTATATTACAGCTTTTTAAATAGGCTCTATGTGCCAATTTATAGGCCAGCTTATCCCCCGACAGCTTAGTTTTTCTCCATTTTCCCTCGCTGCCTCTACACAGGGCCTTTTCCTTTTTAAGGCATTCCGAGTACCAGGGGGCTGGGGCAGCCATTTCCTGAAAGCTCACTACTCTGAGAGGGGCGATGCTGTCTAAGGTGTCGCTAATGGAGGCCTCCCATCTTTCTAGGGCTTTGTCACTTGCAGCACCGTTTTCAAATGAGGGGGTTCTGAACACCTGACTAAACGCTGCAGGAGTGACTTTCCTCCAAGCTCTACGAAGATTTTCTCTACGTTGGGGCTGACTTCCTACTTCTGGCCTTCTAAAAGAAAATCTTATTGCCAGATGATCGGTCCAAGTTAACGCCAAAGGAGGTTCTACTGATAAATCATAGATATTTGTTAAAATGGTGTCCAGGGTGTGTCCTGCTACATGTGTAGGGTCGTGAATTCTCGTGGAGAGACCTAACGACTCCATGGCCGACAGTAAACACGCCGACTCTGCATTGGAAAGGTCCTCTAAGTTTACATTTTTTTATTTCAAACCAGTGGAGAGTGCAGCAGGGTAAATGTTATGGCAAGGCTTTAACCATACATAATATTGGCCTCCGTGCTGTGCCATAAAATTCAAATTTTCCCCAGCATTGGTGTGTGCAAAATCATGATTTTATTAAAGACATGAATGCAAATATTATCCTGCCCATTAACATCCCTCCCTCATACATTTTTTGTTGTTGTTCCAGGACAAGTATGAACAATACTTCAGTGTGTCACAGGTGAGGAAGTTTGCAAGGGTGGGGATTCCATTGAAGGATCAAAAGTTGGCTTGCTTTTGGAGATATATGACAAGGATTTCATTGGCAGCAAAAAATGAAGGAAGATGGCTTTGTGCTCCGAGTATTTATGCATGTGTAAAATGTTAAGGTTTTTACTCTGTATGCTATCTTATTGCTACTGTGTGTAAAGAAGATATGCATTATTTTAGGAGCCATATCTTTAATAAAATGATGATTTTCTACTCACCTGTTCTGTGGTATATATGATTTACCTCTGATGGTTACAATGTTGATGTCAAAATTGCAATATGTACACATTTCAACAATCAAATCTCGATGTGCATTAATGGAAATATCAACTTATACTATTAAATTATTGGCATGATGGCGGAACAGGTGGAGGGTTCTCCCGAATGGGGCTGTGGCCGCTCTTTCTGTCCAGGGTACAGTTGCTCTATGCAGGTCTGGTCGCATGGGTGCATACGGGCTGGGTGGTGTCGGACTGCTTCCCTGTTGAGAGAGACTTGAGGCAGGGGTGCCCACTGTCATCGCTCCTCTTCTCCCTGGCTATGGAGCCACCAGCAATTTGACTCCGTCGCGACATGCAGGAGAGGGGTATTGAGGTGAGCGGTTCCACGCACATTGTATCTCTCTATTTCACTGATGCACTCGGTTACATCACTTGTCAATGGGGGTGCTACTACAGATTGTGGCGGAAGTCGGTGCAGTGTCTGGCCTTCAGGTCAACAAACAGAAAACTGTGTTGTTTCCTCTGGCAGCCCTGGCGCGGGCACAGCCAGCCGATCTCCCGGTGGCAGAACTCCAATGGAAAGGGGATCACTTCCACTATCTGGGGACGCCTTTGCTTTGCTCTCTGGCTCCCGCTTTGAACTGCTGCCCTGTGCTGGGGTGGGACTCGGTCCCCCAGCGAACACCATTCACCTGAGGCTGTTGGGAGGAGCCTATCTGCACCTTCAAAGGTGAGCTCTGTTACCCGCAGCGCGGGACGCCTTTGCTTTGCTCTCTGGCCGCTGCTTTGAACTGCTGCCCTGTGCTGGGGTGGGACTCAGTACCCCAGCGAACACCACTCACCTGAGGCTGTTGGGAGGGGCCTCTCTGCACCTTCAAAGGCGCGCTCTGTTTCCCGCAGCGCGGGATGTGCGCGGGCGCACCGGCGCCACGGCCAGGAAAAGCCCGGGCCAAGGGCGGGCCCGTCCATGCCTGTCGGAGCCCGGAGGAGGCAGAGCTGGGCCTGCCCTCTTGGTTTTTTTTAAGTGTCGTGCTCCAGCTTTGTGAAGTTACCTAAAGGCAAAACTTTTACTGTTCCGCTGCAAAATAATTAAACACTATGGGGGAACGGAAAACTATGCCTGCCCTAAAACCCACCGATACCTCTTTGGACGCTTTCCTTCAAAAAGCAGTGGGGGCCATTAATAAAGATATAGAGTTGGCAGAGCAAAGACTCGCTAGCTCCCTTCCCCGATTTACCCAACACCACCAATGCTCACCCTCGTACAGACACGGTCGAGACGGACAATGAGCTTAGAACTCAAGCACCACTTTCGCCCACTGTTACAATTGTGAACCAGGTTGGACCATGCGCCACACATGATGCAAATGAGCATTCCCCCAACCCAACCTTGGAGAAGAATGGACCTCTGCCAACAACAGGCGGAAAGAGGAAACAAATTGAAACGGCAGGGGTTGATCACAAACTGAAGGGTCAATCACCGAGGGTTAAGAGAGCCAAACAAAACCACTTATTAGGTAATGTAGGTAGAACACGCATTGGGGCAGGAAGAGGGAGCACACCTGAGGGTACAGACATCTCCATCAAAAAAATCAGTAGACTAGTTTCAGAAGCGCTAGCCCCTATTTCAGCTCGATTAGCCTGTATCGAAGAGCAGCTCTCCCGTATGTTGCAGGATCTAACTAAGAACCCAGTAAACAACGCGCAGAGTGCCAAGGTAACCCAATCGAGTAGTACAGACATCAGCGTTGTAAATGTTCCCCCAAGTGTTTCTGTCATGACCCCTATAAGTACAATATCGATTCCACATAAGGATGAATCTCTTTGAGAGCCCTCCCACGACCATCTCCCGGTCCAGAACCCTTGGGGACTTGTGTCGCATAGGAATTACCAAAAGCTGGGATACGGAGTCTCAAATCGATCGAGACCCAACCCGTTAAATGGGGGTGGTTCCCAACAAATAAACTCAAGTGCCAACCCCCTAGCAGACAGTTCTTTAAGCAGGGGGGGCGCAAAAGACACATTAAATTTACTACCAGATTGTACACCTTACACATTGATCCTGACGGGAGTTCCCCATCTCTCCCATGGCCCCCAACAAAGCTGTCAAAGCCTTATTAACAAATCAGTCCACTGGTGTTTTAGTAAAATTGTGTCCCAGATAAACTGGTTTGATTGCATCATCATGGCAAGGCGGGTGAACTGGTTGGGAGTCATACGGTCAAATCTGTTGAAGGGGATTGTGTGGTCCTTAATTTGAGGGACACCAGTTGTGTCCATTTTGTTTTGAGGCACCTCAAAAACTCACCTGGTGAGAATGAACTGATAAGGGCTTAACCCCTGTGCATTTTTTATCCCCCCCATCAGGGATCTAGCTTGAGGCAAGGGTCCCTCTGCATAGGCTTGAAATCACATTCTTTCATACAGCCTCCCTCATTCACCCACCCGAACCGCTATGATGCTCTCTCAGGCCTCAATGACATTGATTGACTACATGCTCAATCCAGATATGCAGCTGAGAAGGGTAGGCTGGGTTTGAAATGTAATAACATAGGGAGAGACTCACATGAAGGTGAGCCTGGTTTTAATAGGCTGGTGCACCCAGCTGGTGTTACACCGCACACACCCACCACCCCAATTAAGGGCCCAGACAACCTCGAAAACACTTCCGCTTCCTCTAACACCATCCCGAAGGTGATCCTGTAGCTGAAGGGTCTGGACCATTAGCTCACGTCACTGTGCTCACTTCTAATAGCATATTTGAGATTCCAGCAAATCCGGGACATACTATCCTTCCCTTTAAAATTATTTCCTGGAACATTGCAGGAATTCACTCCAAACTCACGAATGAGGTATGGCTAGAGTATATCAGAGGCTTTGATATCATCTGCCTTCAGGAAACCTGGTCCCGGGAAGACACTGTGTTAGACGGTTACCGTTCTTTTACTGTCCCAGCAATACCGTCCCGAGCAGGAAGGGCTAAAGGAGAGGTCGTGCTGCTAATTTCGGTAAATTATGGATCCATAAAAGCTCACTGTGTAAGCTCATCACCCTGGTATCAATTAATTATGATTTCTAATTTGATACAGACTAAAATGTTAGTGGTGAACTGGTATTACAACATCTTTGACCAAAACAGCTGACAGGTTATTAAATCCCTACAGGCGGAAATCACCCAAATTACTGAGAAGTGGCAGCCATTATGTATTCTTTGGGTGGGGGACTTTAACTGCACAACTTGCAAGTATAGCTCCCAAAGTGTTTGTGGGCTATCGGATACCGAGGGTCAGCCCCAGCCACATTTTATTCACTCGCCCCAAAGCGAAGCTGTCCTGTAGTTCCTATAGTATCCCTGCAGGACCTGCACATTTTGATAACATAAACTGTGGGCTTGGTGACAGACTGTCTCTGTGCACCCCCACCGCGTATGTTAGCCTGATTTGCATTAGCTAGCTCACTGTGCCGCTAGAATCTCCTCTTATCGGGGAGAGATTAGTTCCTGGCAACCTTAGATCATGACAACCCTGATCCCTCAGAATCTTGGAAACAGTGTACTACTTTTCGCTCAGTCACTCGTGCTTGTTCGGTTTGTCTCAGAGAGTTACACAGAATAAACAGTCTGGGCGTTTCAATAAGTATTTATTGAACAGTTGTTATTCTAGTGTAGAATATATGTGCTGCAACAACCAGCAGACAAATGCAGAGATATATTATCAGCAGTACGATAAAAGTGAAAGGATAGTACAGTTCTACCATATTGCAATAATGATGGTTACATACATGAATATATGAAATGCATTATAAAAGTGCGCGTACTCCTACGATGTCTAACTAGATGTACGTAAGTGTACCTAGCATGGGTGTAGGTCTAAAAAGCCTAAGAGCCAAGAATCCCTCTAGGATTTAGTCGAACCCCATTACCTGAATAGAGAAAGTGTGGGACCCCATCCTGGTCTCGAGTTGGACACCCCGCAAGGGCTGTGTTAGACCGCTGTCAGCTGGAGTGACTGCATGCAGGAGCCTCAGCGTCTCTGGTCAGTGTGTCGGCATGGAAGTCTCGGTTCCCTCTGCCTTACCGTGGCAAGATGTGGTGTATTTATACCCTAAAGTGTCTCGTCCCTTAGTATGGTTTGTATTGGTCTTTGTTGGACATGAGGAAGACGTCAGGGGTGAACTTTGTACATACATATTATGCAGGAGATGTAGCTGGTGAATGCTCATGCATAATTTATGAGTACATTGTAGGCCTGTGTTCGGGAAAAACCCTTCAGTGTTCAAACCACAGACTAGATAACATTCAACCCTCAGAGTTTGTTGTGTACTGTAGGGAACTAATGTAGGTGAAAGATCATGCCTATATTAGGGCATAGGAGATCATGACTATAATAGGGCATAGACGATTATGACCATAATAGGGCATATACGATTATGACCATAAAAGGGCATATACGATTATGACCATATACGGTATATACAAACGTGTCTATATTAGGGCCTCTATACGAAATATAACACCCACTCCTCTTTCGAATTGGATGACAATGACCATACTTAAAATCTGGACAATCTTAAAAATATACTTAAAACCAGCTAAAAGCATGACTTTAAAAAGACGTTAAAAAATGTTTAAAATGTTATAATAGGCTATGCTTTCTTGTCACTTGAAAAAGTCAATTCTGTCCCACTTATAAAAGTTGCATCACTACAAGCAGAATAAGGCCATGCCTTTCAAGCGAAAGTGTCAATTTAGGAAATGTTCCAAATTTTGATGGTTTATTTATGAAACGAAGTGGAGAAGCCGAATTCTTTCCCAGGACGCGATGAGCCAATTCAAGATTAAGGGGCCGATTCCGATTCGGGCCGGAAATCTCTCCGACCGAGCCGGACCCGGAGAGATTTCCGACCGAATCGGACCCGTGCAGTCCGACCGAACGAGTACGATGCGCACGTATGCCATCGGACTCGAGTCGGTCGGACTCCCATTGAAGTCAATGGGAGCCTGTCGTACAACGCGTACGCGGGCTCCCATTGACTCAATGGGTGCGATGCGGACAAGTGCGCCCCCTACAGCGTGTACGTGGTGAAGCGATTCGCGCCGTACACGCACAGGTAGGGGGGACCCGTGGGTCCCCCCTGTGTGCGACTCGCGTGGCTACGCGTACAGGGGGGTCCGACACAGACCCCCAAAGTACGGCTCCGACAGCTCTTTCAAGCCGGAGTGCGCGGCTCGGTCGGACTGCTCGCGGCGCGCATCGTACTTACCCGGCCGGGGAACGTCTCCATTGCGCGGTGCGAGTCGTGTCCGTGCGAGTCGGTGGGTGCGGTTCGACCCGGGATCGAGTCGGTCGGAGCGGTCAGGACGCCCGGACGAGTCGGTCGGCGAATACACATCGTACTCGCTCGCCCGGACGCGCGTACGAATCGGTCGGGAAATAGGGCTCCGAATCGGATCCGGTTAAGCCGAATCCGATTCGGAGCCCTCCCGGCCGAGATCGGAATCGGCCCCTAAGTGTCCTGGCTGGGAGATACAGCATTATCGGTGTTAGCTACTGCAGACGACAAATCCAACGCCTCACAGAGAACGTCAATCGCACATAGATGGAATGTAGCACTGCTGACAGTCGGTGCAGCGGCAGTTGTTACCTGGGTGCCTGTGGAGGAGCCACCTAACCCAGCAGGAGCAAACTGCACCTGTGGATTCTTAAGGAATGCATTCATCAGAATTGGAAGACGCTGGGGACAACGCAGAGCATGGGCCTTTAGGGGGTCCAGCATAGCATCCATGTCCGGAGGCGTATCTGATGGAAACGTTAGACAAAGATCCAACGCGCATTCTTCTCTGCAAAACAGGCATCGAGGGACAGGTAAGATGCAGTCCACCCAGACTGGTCTAAACGATAGAAACCAAGAGGCGTTCAGTTCTCTTAGGCAAGGTATACCCAGAAGCTGCACCATGCGTTCGCGGTATTTCCGCTCCATGAGTATGTTCGCCATTTCCTCGAGAACTGGGCCGTCCATTGCGTAGCAGTAAGATTACAATCAGGACTCCTGCAATTAGGAACAGGATAAGCGGGAGACCTCCAAAGATGCTTCCCAATACGGAGTGTATAAAATTTGGGATTACTCCGAGGACTGTCTGAAAGGTGCTTAATAGTCCTGACCCTATGGTCTAAAATAGGTGTACAATACCGCTCGTATCAGACACGTTAAAGATACGACCCACCATTTCTGCCAAATGAAAGGGGCAGTTCGTACGTATAAGCGCTTGTATCTCAGTCGAGGTCCTTGCAACTTGAAGTTCAAAGGTTTCTCGAGCGGAGGTTAAGGGCATGGGTTGCTGCAAAAGCATGGCTTTCAGTCTGCTCAAAGTATCAAATTGTATAAAGGAAACATTCAACGAAGGCCATAACGGAGCCTCCCTGACTGTGTTCAGTGGCGGAAACAATGCTTGCATACAGCAAGTAACCCTGGAGTTAACAGTGACCAGATAGGCAATGCCCGGAAGCATCCCACAGCAACCTTGATCGTTTAGCATCAAGTAACTCCCATTCGAGAGCAGCTGGAAAACCGGCGTGATCATGGCCGCTGGGGTCCCTGACATGTGACAAGATAGATTCGCTACCGAACCACTACATGCTCCATGCAGAGAAATATCCTGACACATGAGAGAACCGCTTAAAGCGTTCTTGCAGTTTGTACCACTCAGAAACACTTCTCGATCCCCACTCCGGCATCGAAATCTATATGGTAACTCCCAAGTTTCCTTAATGTATCCCTTACCCATTTTTTCATATCTGCCTGCCTGCCTTTGCTCAAGGCAATATTGAAACTGAAAAGTAGTGACCGGCAGATTGATTTGGCCATGAATTAGCCATTCGGTTGATGGTGATTCGGCTACAGTGAATGGTAACCTTTCCAGTTTCTCAATACGCAGCATTGTATATCTAGCTCCCCTCTGTGCCATTTCTGTCTGTTTATCAGTTAGATTGTATCCTGAAAACAGAGACGTGGTGTTTATAAAACGCCAGGGCACGTAGCCTGCATGCAAAGATTGCAGCGTCCAGCTTAACATCATAATAGAACGTAACTGAGATTGCCCGTGTTGTAACAAGGCCAAGTCTTGTTCTAATACGTCAATTGCCGAAGATACAATGTTGCCTAAGGAGTAAATCCTGGAGGTCAAAGTTGTTAACCCATTTTCCACTACAGCTAATGCCTTTTCTAAGTTAATACGGTCTATTTCCCGTATTCTTTCTGCGGCCTCCTGTTGGGATATTTTCCAGTTTTCCTTATAGTAGGCATAAATGCCAGCATATATGAAATGTTTCTGACGTGATTTCCTTGGGCCTAGCAAAAAATCCCTAAGGTCTACATCAGGTGTGAGTAAGGTCAAGTGATGTTTCACTTCTGTGAGTGTTGAGGTTTCTAGCCAATCAAGGCACAACTTCCCAACACTATAGGATGTCACTACCCCTGGGTGTTGTCTCTGTACAAAGCGTGTATCTGGCCTACTGATACTAAACCCCTCGGTTATACCTAGGAATCTCTGTTGACATGTGTTCGTGTCAATGGGCCAAATCAGCCATTCTGTCCAATTAGGATTTGACCTGTTGTACTGGAGAATGTCATCTAATCCTACCCCATGTGTAGTTGAATTCTGCCCCCCGCCCATCTGTGATGGTGTTGGAAACCCAGGCGAGTTCAGTTCCTCGTTCTTGGCTAGTCCAAGACAGGATGTTTGTTGCACAGTTTCATTTAGAAATATCATCTGCTGCGGAGTGAGACATGCTCTAAAAAGCGCTTCTGTTCCCTGGACTTGCCAGTCCCTAGAACCCCAGATTGTTTTTTAATCTATAGTGTCCTTCCATAGGTCGAAACCCTGTGTAGGCAACTGGGCCATAAAGGAAGCAGAGTAAATCTGTTTGGTGTTAGTCAACATAATTTTCTGTGCTGATCTTGTTGCCACTTTGGAATAAAATGACTTCGGGTCAGATGTATTAAACCCTGAAAAGTATGTGAATTTCGGTGCAAAAGTTTGCGAACTACCTTTGGAGGTGTTGGGCAGTGTTCCCACTGGTGGTATTCAAATACATTTCTAGGTGTTATAGATTTGTGCAAGAAATGATGACCATAATGTTGGTAACAGTACAATGTATCATAGTCTGAAGTACCTTCTAACATTTCATTGTTCAGAAATGCTGCAGTTTTTTCCAAATCAGACATCATATTATTTACAGTTTCAGTGTCCCAATCATCAGAAAATGTACTGGAGGTAATGATATCACTTAAAGAAATTTTAAATACATGTTTAAGCTTTAAAAGTTCAGTCGGACCGAAAATATCGAAATCAATCTTGTCCCATACTATACCGTCCAGTATAGGAACTGCTGTGATGTTCACTGAAGACAAGTCTCTTGGTTCACGATGTGAAGATTGGTGTGGCTTTAAAATTAAATTAACCTTTTGGACTGTAGAGCTCTGTTGAAGGTATCATCCATTAATAAGCATACTAAAAGTTATAATTAAACCTAGCCAGAAGATGAAAAATAGAATCCCAGTGGTATACCATAGTTCTATCCAAGGTGACACTTGGTAAGTCTTTTTGAAAAAGTTCAGAAAGTCAATGAGTTTTTGTTTGTGTGATTTTTTGGCTGGCGTCGTTTCCAGCTCGCTTGGATCCAGTGAAAAAGGATCAAAGTTCATGAAGTAACCAGAAGCAGTTCGATCAATTGTTGGAATTGCATCAGGATTTGTTGAAATTGGATTTTGCTCTTGACGAGGAATGTTGACGTAGACGTCTGTAGTCGGTCTTATTGCAACTTGGTTGTTAAGTTTATTTTCTTCTTGAAGTTGAACTTCTTGTTGAAGTGGAACGAGTTCCATAGCATTGTTGCTTAGTCCTTCATTACGTACAGGTGGCTCTTCAAACGTGATGAGTCTTTCTGTTTGAACTTCTTGGATTGTAGCGAGAGGAGGGCGTCTGCTACTGTGGAGTCCACGAGGCCTACTGTTTAGTATCGGCCACATAGTGTGGTTTGATTAGGTCGATTGAGACAAATCTTTTCTCCTTTTTCCCGGCAAGAGGCGGCAGAAGTACAGTTCTTGTGCCTTGGATTGCTAGGACCGGTACAGCTGTTCTGTAAGATTGCCCAAATTCTTTCTTGTCTGCAATCTTCTCTCTGACCAGGTCCCCTACTTTTGGGATCCAGACAGGTCTTGCCGTTACTGCCTTGACTTCCTCAGTGGCGGTCTGTTTTAAGTGGACGTTGCTTTGTTGTGTCCTGGATTCATTTAGATCCTGTAAAACAGCCAAACGATCATGGATATCAAATTGTTTTTCATCCGCCACTGCGCCTTCACAATCAAGATCAGGTACCCACATTCTCATCCCAAATAGGACCTCGTAAGGAGTGACACCCCCTAGAGAGCTTCTTGGCTCATTGTTAATTGCTCTTTGGACCCCATAAAGGTGACTGACCCAACTACCGCCCTTGCCTAATACACTAGCTGTTAGAGATTGCTTTAAGTCACGGTTTTTCCTCTCCACAACCGAATTTCCCTCAGGATGGTACGGAGAGGAGTACCGCAATGCTACGCCCATTCCTTCCATGGCCTCTTTGTAAGCCCGAGAGCTAAACGCCGGGCCACGGTCAGAATGTAACATACCAACTGCGTATGTGCCGATAAAGACTCGCAAATCTTTTATAACAGTTCGAGCGTCAGCTGAGCGCTGAGGCCAGACCCATAGGAATCTAGAGCAGGAATCCACTACAACCTTGATATATTTCTTGGCCCCATCAGATTGTAGGGGTTCGCAGTGGTCCAAATACACACATGCGAGAGGTTTGTCTGATTTTAGTAATGGTGTCTGCGCTGGGCGTGCTACGGTGGAGCCTTTCATCTGCTGGCAGATGTCGCACTTTAAGACGTAGTCTTTGGTCTGCTTTGTTAACCCTGGCCACCAGTAGCGCTGTTTCAGTAAAGAAATAGTCGCTGTAACGTCTGTATGCGCAGAGCCCAAACCCTCGTGTGCTGCTACAATTAAGCCTTGCCTTCGATCCATATTTGGTATTTCTCTATCCCCCACTCCAGGAATCTGAGAATATGGAATGTTGTGTGCATCTAACTTGTAGGAGTATTTGAGTGGAAATTTTTTAGGTACTGCTGTGCTACCTTTGCGTGAAGCAATGACAGCTACCAAAATCTCGCCGTCTATTCTCGTTTTTGAACGAGTAATTGCAGCTACGGATGCTGTGCGTACAGCTCCCTTTGCGGCTTCATCAGCCAATGAATTCCCTTCAACGTGAACACCATCACACTGATGACTCAGTGTATGTATCACGTGAGCCCTTGGTAGGTCATTTTTCAACTCCACTACCTGTTCCCACAGCATTTTATGCTTAATTGTGCCACCTTTTGCATCTTTAAACCCGTTTTGTTCCCAATGATACAAGTATTCATTGTATGACTGTACACAGTAAAAGGAATCACACACAATTAGTGTGGGAAATTCGTGATCCGTATTTACAAGTGCCAGTATCCTGGTCTCGAGTTGGACACCCCGCAAGGGCTGTGTTAGACCGCTGTCAGCTGGAGCGACTGCATGCAGGAGCCTCAGCGTCTCTGGTCAGTGTGTCGGCATGGAAGTCTCGGTTCCCTCTGCCTTACTGTGGCAAGATGTGGTGTATTTATATCCTAAAGTGTCTCGTCCCTTAGTATGGTTTGTATTGGTCTTTGTTGGACATGAGGAAGACGTCAGGGGTGAACTTTGTACATACATATTATGCAGGAGATGTAGCTGGTGAATGCTCATGCATAATTTATGAGTACATTGTAGGCCTGTGTTCGGGAAAAACCCTTCAGTGTTCAAACCACAGACTAGATAACATTCAACCCTCAGAGTTCGTTGTGTACTGTAGGGAACTAATGTAGGTGAAAGATCATGCCTATATTAGGGCATAGGAGATCATGACTATAATAGGGCATAGACGATTATGACCATAATAGGGCATATACGATTATGACCATAATAGGGCATATACGATTATGACCATATACGGTATATACAAACGTGTCTATATTAGGGCCTCTATACGAAACATAACAAAGCTTTAAATACTATTGTCGTTGGGAATGTTTTAGGTTTTATTAAAAACCTGGTCTGTGGTCCTCTACCTCAGTGTCCTACTTATGTTGGTGTCGGCAGGGAAAGTTTTATTGACTTTATGTTAATATCTAGGAAGTTTACCCCATTTGTTAGTGATTTTATGGTGGAACCTAACTGTGCTAGCGACCACAATCCCCTCATAGTTACTCTCAATATAACGGTCCAGGCGGGGGAAGGCGACAATCACCTTATGCACTATAACCCAAACAAAGGGGTAAGGCTAAACTGGGGCAAGATAAATCCTCCTCAATTTGAGGAAGACACCATTATAGCAAATTGTCATCTAATCATGAGGTGTTTACAGCAAGATTCCTCCCCAGAGGAGGTCATCCGTGAGTTTGAGTTGCTCAGCTCGGATGTAGCTAAAAGGCTGACTAGACCCACCCATCGAAGGATCCCCAAGAGGTATGGTGGTTTGACACTGAATGTACAAAGGCTCAAAAGAACCTTAAAAGGGCCCTTCACGCTACCCCTCGTGACAGAAACCTAATCAAAAGTGCAAGGCAATCTTATAAGATCATTATTGGGAAAAGAAAAGAAGAATTGAGGACACTGGCATGGCAAGCTCCCTCAAAGACACTAAAAGTTTTTGGGACATCATTAACCGCCCTCTATTCACAGAAAAAGTGAGAAAGATGGAATCATTGATCTTGGGGGATGCCAGGGAATCACACTTTACTGCTATATTTAACCCGCAACTTAAGCAGTTGGAGGAGAATATTGGGGATCTGCCAGTAGACTTAATTGCAGCTTCAGAACTAAGCTCATCCATCTCAGTATTTGAGGTTGAGGAGTCTTTAGAGAAGATGGATTTGTTTGAAAGCCCCAGGCCCTGACGGGGTCCCTCTTGATTTATTTAAAAGGAATCCCAACCGTTGGGCGCCTCTATTGACAAATGTCTTTAAAGCAGTAGTCATCGGCCCAGTGCCAGTTACTTGGAAGGAGGCCATTGTGGTTCCCGTTTTTAAAAAGGGCAATAGGAGTGACCCAGCATGTTATAGGCCAATTTCTCTCATTGGTGCTACAGTAGAGGTATTGGGGAGGGTCATTCTTGCCCGACTGGAGGCCTGGGCATCTACCACAGGGGTCATATCAAAAACACAATATGGATTTAGGAGAGGGTTAGGTACCACTGAGCAATGTCTCATTTTGTCCCTGATCATTGGCAAGTACATGAAGGCCAGGAAGGGTTCTATCCACCTGCCATTCATGGACTTGTCCAGTGCCTTTGACACCATTAAGCGGGACAAATTGTGGGCCCTGATGGGAAGAATGGGTGTAGAGGAGGCACTCTTTTCCCTCTTACGCAGGTTAAATGCTAACACCACAGTTGTTATAAGATATGGCACCCAAGGGGAAAAGACCAAGCCGATCGTCTCCACAGGAGGTGTTCGGCAAGGGTGCATCTTAGCCCCCTTTCTCTTTTTAATCTACACAAACAGCCTAGAGGCTTTTTTATTAGATAAGGAGATTGATGTTCCTCGAATTGGTGGAAACCCTGTCCCGCTACTATCATATGCGGATGACACAGTGTTAAGGGCAGTGACAGCAAATCGCCTCCAAAAATCACTTAATGCTTTTACCGATTTTATGGCGTCGCTTGACTTAAAAGTCAGTTTTATTAAATCTTATACCATGGTGTGTGGCCCCAAATCGACTAAAACCAGAAATTTTGCTCTAAGAGGCAAAAGAATTGGTAAGCTGAATAACTCACTTACTTGGGGAACCTATTCAATAACCAGTTGAATTGGGAACCTCTTATAACAGCAAGGACACAATACACAAGTAGGGCCGTGGAGGTGCTATTTCGCTTCGCATGCAAACTAGGTCACAAGCCCGTGAGAGAGCTAGTTACCATTTACAAAGCTAAATCTCTGTCTGTGGCAACTTACGGGGCAGGGGTATGGGGCCACAACAAAAGCCGCCAACCACAAGTTTTGGAAAATACATTTATAAAAAGGTTATTGATAACCCCGAATAGTGCCCCTACACTCTTTTGTCATCAAGAACTGGGGTTAGAGTTCACAGAGGACCATATAGGTAGCGCCTCTTTGCTCTTATGGGCAAAAATTTGGCTGGTTGACGAATGAATGTTCTCAAGGGAAGTGCTCAAAGATTGTATTAATCTGGATAACGCCTTAACGATCCCATGGCTCCGATTTGTAAGAGACAAATTCCAAGAGATAGGACTGGGGCACTTCTATGACAACCCTGAAAGTATTCCCCCGAACGCAAAAGCTATCATCAAAAAGGCACTTCACTCTAGGACCATTATGCGCTACTCACAACACGAGGAGATGGGCCTCTCATGTTTGCCCCCCGGTCCGCAGCAATTTTATCTAACCTTCACTTCCAATGTACAGATCAGATTTCTTTTAACCAGATTTCGCTTATGCACTTTGCACTTTCTAGTGGCATTCCTGCGTCAAATAGGGTGGGCCGATAAGCTCATGCATTGCCCGTGCGATAATTTGGCAAACCAGAGCACTATGCACTTTATCTTATTCTGCCCCCTCTATAAAGAGGCGAGGACATTTTTTTTAGCCCAACTTTAAGGGAAATCCGCCCCTGTACATATATTGATAGTTTTAACTTTCTGCACACTTTGGCCACCTCTGTTATTTGCACTGCGGTATCCAATTATATTAAAGTTTCTATGGCTATCAGAAAGCTTTATGAGCTTTAGAGACTGAACAAGAATGTGGGAATTGCTCATTGTCCATATTTACACTGTTGGATTTTTTTTTACAATCTGTGTAATACTAGGTCGCCCTAAACTTTTTCACCTTATGTACTGAAATTTTAAACTACGGAATTTTATGAACTTTCTTTTTCTTTTTTATTCTATTTCCTGTGATGGTTTACAAAGGTGTTACAAATTTTTAAACTGTAATGTTTTTATTTGTCAAACTTTTATGGTTCATGGAACCAAAATAAAGTTATTCTTGACTTGAATTACCTCTGATGGTTACAATGTTGATGTCAATTGCACTATGTACACATTTCAACAATCACATTTCGGTCTGCATTGATGGAAATATCAACTTATATAATTAAATTATTGGCATGATGGTGGAACAGGTGGAGGGTTCTACCGAATGGGGCTGTGGCCGCTCTTTCTGTCCAGGGTACAGTTCCTCTATGCAGGTCCGGTCGCACGGGTGCATACGGGATGGGTGGTGTCGTACTGCTTCCCTGTTGAGAGAGACATGAGGCAGGGCTGCCCACTGTCACCGCTCCTCTTCTCCCTGGCTATGGAGCCGCCAGGAATTTGACTCCATCCCGACATGCAGGAGAGGGGTATCGAGGTGGGCGGTTCCACGCACATTGTATCTCTCTATTTCACTGATGCGCTCGTTTACATCACGTGTCAATGGGGGTGCTGCTACAGATTGTGGCGGAAGTCGGTGCAGTGTCTGGCCTCCAGGTCAACAAACAGAAAACTGTTTTGTTTCCTCTGGCAGCCCTGGCGTGGGCACAGCCAGCCGCTCTCCCGGTGGCAGAATTCCAATGGAAAGGGGATCACTTCTGCTATCTGGGAGTTAATGTGGTGCACTCCCCTACGGCCCGCTACCAACTCAATCTGGGTAGGGTCCTTGCTTGTCTGGAGGAGTCAATTCGCTTATGGTGCACCGTCCGCTGTCCGTAATGGGTTGAGTTGCGTCCACCTTCACTTAAATAAATAGACTTCTGGTGAACTTGGTGTGGGTCGGAAGGAGAAGCAGGGTTACATTGGATATACTAAAACTGGATACTGTGTTAGGGGGCCTGAGGCTACCAGATCTTCAATTATACTACTTCGCAAGCCTAATTCAATATATGGCACAATGGTGTGCAGAAGGCCCCAATGATGAGAAAAACATGTTGAGCGAGTGGGGGGCAAACGCAGATCTCCCTCACTGCCTTATGCCATGAGTGGGGGTCCCGGAGGGCCACCCTTTTGTTGTCTGGGTATTGGGTCGGGCGCCGTATGCCAGAATGCTGCCCCTCAGGTGGCTAAAGCCCATCCAAGCAATTCAGTCTGTGAAGGATATGAGACCGTGGTTTGAGGGTGGCTGCTTCATAGCTGGTGACCTTTACGGCACTGGCTTCTTCCTTACCACGGCCAGTTTCTGTAATATGTTAAGGTGGCCTGTTCATTCTGGAAGATTTGGCCAGACTTCCCCTCCGAACCCATGGAGTCTCAGACATTACATATAATACTGGACCCGGGATCCACGTGGGGACTAATCTCCTGCCTTAACAGGGCTCTCAATGGGGATCGCTGTGTGGATGTGACGGCAGTATGGAACAGGTGGGCGGAGGCCCTGCCTGAGCTTCTCCCTGAGAGTGCCGGGAGGAAAGTTTATGTTCAGGCTCATGAGGTGGCAAGCAATGCGATATTCAAGCTCACCTAGTTCTATTACCTATGTTAAACCTACATGACCCCACAGTGTTTGCATTGAATAGACAGAGCTCGGTCAGATGCATGCCTTAGATGTGGTTTCGCTCCGGCGACCTTCCTCCATATGATGTGCTAGTGTGGGAGACTCCGAGGGTTCTGGGAAAAGATCCTACAGAGTCTTCGGGAGATAGCACGGGTGCCAGTGGAGGCCTCTATCAGTCAGTGCCTACTGGGGATACTGCTGATACCTAAATGTGGTGCACAAGTGTCTCACCGGTTCACTCTCCTGGGATTGGTGCTCACAAAGCGACAAGTGGCTATCCACTGAATGCATCCCATCACGACGTCGGTTCGGAAATAGATGGATGATCTACATGAATGGGGTGTGGCTGAGGAGATGCGACTTCGTGCAGTACCCACGGATGATAACACTGAGTGAGACCTAGAGATCTGGGCAGCCATGTTAGATAGTTTGGTGGAGACGTTCTCCCAACTGAGGACACGATGCTCGTATCCCAGAACTTGGGACCCAAAGCTCCCTGCGCGGACAATTCAGGGTGTTAAATTCGTGGCCCACCCAGGATGGCTACGTGATTTCGAGTGAGCCTCGGGAGGCTGCCATGGGTCCAATGGAATGCTGTACCTGTCTTAGTTTCCTTCCCCGCTCCTGTATGACATCTCAGTATGCTCCTGATCTCCCGGGTTCACCTATGAACCGAGGCTTGGGGACGCAGGTCATTCACCATCAGAGGTTCTATCCACAGTCACTAAGTGTCGCTGCTTATTGCTTCATTTTCTTTAAATGTTTTTAACTGTTTCATTGTTTAACCTAGATGCTTATGCTATTTTGCCTTTATAGCATTGCTATGACTGTATACAATGATATTCCTCCAATATGCAGACATTTTGTGTATTGATGCATTGTGCCTTCTATGTGTACAGCTACCAATAAACACAATAAAAAAAAGTATTGGCAAAATTCTACCCTTGGAAAAATGAAATATTAAATTAGCCAATTCTGCTATTTTGGTATTCAACATTAATTTCAAGTCAAGATTTTTGTGTTAAGATGCATGCGCGATGAGATTTATGTATCTAGATTATAAAATATTACCCTTCACTTACCACTTATCCTTCTAAACCAATTGATTTTAAGTTTCTCTTATTCTAAGTGTTTGAGGCATGTATATAAAATTTTCATAAAATCCATAAGACGTCTCCTTTCTATCATCACAATTCAATGGATCTAAATGTAGCAAATTGGTATTGCGATCATTTTATTGATAGAACAAACATATTTCCCACACATTTAGTTTCATTGTATGCACGAAGTAGCCAAAGATCTATGTGTTTCATTCCCTGAATCTTTTGGTTGCGTAATTTACTACATTTGTGCACAATTCAAAATGTTCATAGAATATGGGCGTTGTGTCAAATTAGGGAGCTGCACGGAACAGCTTCCTTAAATGTGCATTACTGCTCTTGGGTGATAGATAACACACTTTAACTAGGCTTCATTAAACAGCACATGATAATCAGCAGCAAAACTATGTTGGTTTTGTGTGTTTCATTCGATGCTATTTGTGAGCCTTGAGGCTGCTTCTTGCATACTGATGATGTACAATTAAAAAGACAGATGAAAATGCACTCAATGTATATCTAAGACAATCATCTTGAAATGGCAATTACAGTCACTCTTGGGAGCCCACTATTGATTTGTTCTGGTCATAGTTGTCAGAGTACAATTTAAACAGCACTGGAGGAGTCCAAACGGGTTGTATCTGGAATATTAAGAATAGCATATTGAGTGGCCACAAAACAACAGCAAAATATCCAAAATCAAAATATCGAGGAGGTTAGTGCAAATAGGTAAGAATAGATTTACTATTCTTAACCATATATATATATACGCGACCCCCAGCGTGGCCCCCCATATATATATATCGTCATGTGATCAAGGCTCCTTGTGAGTTGAAACGCGTTATGGCGGCATCCAAATAAACACCCGAAGTAATCTGAAGTGGTCTGTGTCCGTGTCTTTCTTGGATCAATCCGGAGTATGGGCGGCAAGTGTAATATATATATATATATATATGCAAACGGTATCGTGTTCAGTATTTCCAAAGAAAACAATACACCAATACACCAAGGCCACAAACAGTCCTTCAGCGTGATTTATCACGCTGAAGGACTGTTTGTGGCCTTGGTGCATTGGTGTATTGTTTTCTTTGGAAATACTGAACACGATACCGTTTGGATTTACAGAGGCTCGCGATCGCCAGTAGACCAGTAGATAGTTATAGTTAGGACCATGTTTCTATAGGAAAAGCCTTTTTTGACTTGCCTATAACTTTCGTGTTGTTTGACCAATATTCATGAAATTTTCCCCAAAACATGTCAATGTAGGTTATGGTTGTCCTGGACAGTTTGGGGGTGATCCGTGCAGTAGGGACCGAGAATTTGGGGTGCGAAATAAGGGTGCGCTTGTAATGTTAATTCCCATAGGAACCTTTAGCCACACCTACAGCCCTAACCCCTAAATGGGCTTACACCAAATTTGGCAGGGAGGTAGATGTTGGTTCAAGGAAGTGCCTTTGGCCTATTTGGTGTAAATCGGTTCAGTAGTTATGAGATATTTAAGCCAAAAATTATGGTGATATCTCTGGCCACGGCTATTTCGCGGTGGTTTCGCGATTACTTGTGAATGCATGCACCAACGGGAATGCTGTGATTGGCTGAACACAACCTGAACAGAAAGTTGTAGCCGCCATCATATCTATTAGGAATGGTTCCCGTGGCTGAAAATATGTGTGAACGCCCACATAAGGGGTCAGGGTGGAGACACTCTGACCCTATGATTGAGAAATGGGGGTGTTAGCGACACAAGTTATGTGTCCAAAATTGTTTTTTTTATTCGCACGCGATATTCGCGATGACGACGCGACCCCCAGCATGGCCCCCCCCCATGTATCATCATGGGGACATTGCGACTATCAATGTCATCGTGAATATTGGTGGAAATATAAAACATTATATCAGCAAAACATTGATATGCATTGTTATAGAGATATTGAGATTTTCATAAATGTTTTTATAGAGTTATTTATATAGTGAGTTATCTACTGTGATGGTTAGAATTAATTATATAGTTATCATTTTTTAATGTGGTGGTGGCTATTTAAGTCCTGCTTTTGCGTTCCACTTTCGCAATGCTACTGTGGGGATCGCGATGACCAATGTCATCGTGATCTCCGGCCTCATCGCAAAAACGGAAAATAGGTTTTAGAGATGGTCACCCTAGAAATACACTAGAAAAACATGAGTTTGAAGTGTTTAGTAATAAACCTCTAGTGTGAAAAATACTGTAATATGTGTGCATATATATGTTTTCACTTTCTGGAAAATGCGCAACCGTTGCGGTTAACGGCGACATCGCGACGTCCCAATAACCACAAACACGGAAAATAGGTCTGAAAGATAGTTTTTAAAGAAACTTAGTACAAAAATATGAGTTTAAACATGCTATGAAAGAAGTATGTATATAGTAATATGTGTAGTGCACTGTTTACAATGGATTTTGTTACTATTATTTTTGGATGTGTTGGTGGTCATTGCATGTCTGCTTTTGTTTCCCATTTTCATGACGTGTTCGCGGGGATCGCGACGTCATTGTGAAGATCCCCAGAAACTACAGGAAAAAAACCTTTAGAAAAAATCTTCACAATATTTACGGTACTTGGGTGGCTCTTACAAGAGCCGTTGTGTTGGTTTTGTGTATATGGCTGCTATACATAAGACCGGATGCAGAGTTTCACGTTACTTAGAAACACCCGGTTGCCTTCATCTGTAAAGTGCACTCCATCATTTCAATAATTTCAATGCTTGTCAAAACACAGATTTTTGTTATAGATACAGCCCATGCGATGGTCTCTGTGGAATGCAGAAATAGTTTTATTGACATGTTTCCTGGCTTTGTCAATCTGTGGACAGAATTGATTTGACCACTTCCATTTCTGTCTTTGGCATATATTACACCCGGACAGTGTGAGGGAATAGCGACATCAGTTCTGCAAAGGTTTCTTTCATTAGGATTTCCAGCCCTACCTCAGTCAATGTGCCTAGGCCATTACCACCACAGTGCACAATCATGAGGTGAGGGGCTTGGGAATGCACAATGGATTTAACCAAAGCCAGCAACTGATGAAACTTTAACCCTCTCTGGCCAAACCAAGTAATCTGCACATTTGGCAAACCTAAGTCCCTGTCAATAATTCTCTTTTTTGCAGCCTCTGTAGCCCAATAGATATAGCTGTGGCCCACAATCCATACTCTAAGCATTTTGAAGTGAAGGAGCAATAGTAGTCAGGAGAAGACTGGAGCTGGATGAGGTGGTTTTCCAAAGGGAAAGCAGTTAAAATTTCATTGGAGGCTGTCCGCATCGAAGTGAATACAATCAGGTAGTGTGTTGGATCCCTTAGCAAGAAGTCTTATTATTGGCTGTTGTTTAAAAAAAGAAATGTAATACAGACATGGATATGGATTTGAATCTGTGGAGTAAAGCACACCTGCTGTATCTTATTTGGAAGCAGCATGTTTCTTTCTTTAATGTGCTGTGAACTTGTGACCTACTGGTTCCACTGGGTTGCTAGGTACACTGAGCTAAGAGTGTATTAGGGGGATGGTGTTAAAGAGACAGAATTTTTTTTTTAAGTTTAGGAGTGATGACACAATTTAAGTAACGGCAAGTTTTAATTTCCAAATCAGGACTATGTAATAAACTGTTGGGTAGTATTTAAATTTCAGAAAAATGAACCTAGATATAGGTTTGAACTCCCATGTTTTTCGCGATTTCCCTATGATGATCATGAAAACGCGCCGACAGGAACCTCATTTTGAAAGAGAGGGAAAGGGTTAACGGATGCTAACCATTCACAAGTGGAGATGCAGTAGTCTAAAATGAAAGATATGATTTCATTTGCTGCATTTTTCATGATGATAGAGTGGAAAGTTGAAGAGGTTGCCATTTTAGAGTTGCTTTCTATGACAGTGGTGTACCATTCGTGTGTTTAGTTTTTACAAATCCTAACAGTATCAAACGTATCCACAGAGAGCTAAAACAACAAGATAAACTACGAACTAAATTTACTGGTAAGTACATAACTTTTTAATTCTTTAAAAAAACGACATTAGAAATAAAGATGTATATGGGAGTTTCATAAAAAAGAGTATCACAGTGATGTGAATAAATATGTGAGATGAACTGTATTAGAAGGTATGTGTTTAAGAGGTTAGTGGTTAATGTTTTGGGAAGTAAGAGAAAAATGAATTAGTGCCCCTTTATCACATTGTGTATTTTATTGAAAAATAACAATATAGGGCACGATTCACAAAAGTAATCTGAGACAAAATCCTAACTTTACGACTTTCGGTATTCACAAAGGGCATTTAGTAGTAGTAAAGTTAGGATTTTGTCTTAAGTTGTCTTAAGTTTTGGTCTTAAGACTAAAATCCTAACTTAAGTTTAACTTAAGTTTAACTTAAGACCAAAACTTAAGACAAAATCCTAACTTTACTACTACTAAATTCCTTTTGTGAATACCGAAAGTCGTAAAGTTAGGATTTTGTCTCAGATTACTTTTGTGAATCGGGCCGATAGTCTTGTGGAAAGTTGCAATGAGGAACTCAGAATGTTTTAAATGTCTAAACTTCATGTGCAGAATAGATACATCTGTTATTTGCATTCTGGGAGTTGTAGTACTTTTAGCAACATTACTCAATAGGAATAGTGTAGTGAGAAATAAAAGATGAGAACATGCTGTCCGCCTGTATATGAATTAGAAAGAAGTAATACTTGTTAGCTATGTATTGGGAAGTGTTTGTCAATGTGGTTTTTAACATATATGACCGCTTTGCATATGCTTAGATGGTGAGATATGGTTTTTGTGCTTGCACATAGCTGTATATACGGTGGGACTTTTGAGTTTACTTAAAGATGCATAGAGGTATATCTTTTTGGAAAGATGGCTTGAAGGAGTACATCTATTAAGAAATCACATATATGTTTACATGGTGATCTATGTTCTGTAGGGATGATGAAAATTTCATATATATGGTGAGGGTAGTGTTTTTTCTTTAAACATGGTTTGTTTAAAATTGATGAGGATTAATAGTGCAGAATGCCTTGAGGCTTCTTGTGCTAGCTTCATTTCAAGTGTAACTTTTGTTTGAGTATGTTGAATATATGTTTTAGAAGCAGAAGAAATATTTGAGAAAGGATGTAGGTATGCCATTTGCACAAGGTTTTGTGCTTTGAAAAATTTCAAAATGTTGTTTTCCGTTTTTAAAACTTACTGATGCAAGTGCACGCTCTGTAACAAAGCAATGTATGGTTCTAGAGAGCCATGTGTGCAATTATATATCAAGTGAGATACCTAGACTTCACTCACACATAGCTCAGGAGAAAAGCATATATACAGTAAACCAGGTAGGTTGATACTGACATAAGGAGATAACAATGAGTCAGAGGTAAAGTGACAACTGTTATGTATCTAACAGCAATGCAGGTACTTTCAAAGTCAGTCAGGCAGTATTCAGGCACTCATGCAATCACCCAGCCAGTAGTAAGGAAGTCATCAAATCAGTGATTCACTATCCATGGAGGTATTCAATTGCCCAGACACAGCACATGTACTCTTGCTATCGGGTAGGCAGAAATTAATGTAGTCATTGAACTATGCAGGCACTACGTATACATTCCTCTAATCACCTAGGTACTAACTATTTACTTATGCAATTAACAAGGCTGTAACATTGCAATTATCTTAACATTTGTGCAGAACTTATGCAGCCATCTAAACACCCACTTACAACCCATGCAGTCATTGAAATTCTGAGGCACACACGTAGACTGATGAAACACTCAGGCACTAGTCATGCACTCATCTAATTACATGGAGAGTACCATTGTAGTAAACCTATCACCCATGCAGTCATTTAGTTACTGAGGCAATAGTCTTGCACTAATACAATCACCCCAGCAGTACACTTACTTTCATTCAATCTCTCAAGCTTAACAATGGACTCATGCAGTCACTCGGACACTAGTCATGCACTCATTTAATTAGCCAGGCACTACTGATGCACTTATTCAATTATTCAGGCACTACCCATGTAGTTATCTAAACATCCAGGCACTACCTGTTCACTCAACCAAAAACAAATGGGCAGCATCCAATCGCTGAAACACTATTCATGCACTCATCCAATAGGCTAGGCGCTATGCATGGACTTAATCAATCATGTATGCACTATCCATGCACTCTATAAATCACCTTCATAATATGTATGCACTGTTGCAATCATCCAGGCACTAGAGTTGCACTAATTTAATCATCCCAACAGTATCTATGCATATATTAAGTTATTGAAGCATTAGTCATGCACTTGTCTAATCATTCAGGCTCTACTTATGCACTCATCGAAACACCCAGATATTAGTGGTATACTCATGCAAACACGCAGGCAGTAAGTATGCAGATATGGAATGACCCATGGAGTTATGACATAGTCAGGGAATCGTCTAGGCGCTACTTGTATCCTCAGGAACTCACCTAGGCACTACCTATGCACTCATTCAATCATCCAGGGAGTATTGATGTATTTAACCACAAACCCATGTATTTACAAGTTTTACTGAGAAATATGCAGTCTTGTAGAACCATGTGGGGAATTATATATCCAACCTGTCACACACTCTTTGCAAGTTCTCAGATGAATTAGCAAGCTATATGGTTGGATATAGATTAATATACAGATTTGTATATGCAGTGTTGCCCAAAATTTTTATCTGATACATTTAAGTAGAAAAGTACTGAGATACTAAATACACCAGTGGGACAGTGGTAGAGAGGCATGAAAATAGCTGTTTTGGATTTTTTGTGTGGATTTACAGTGTTGAGACACTGTATGTACTTCTACACTTGGGTAATGCAGCACAGAGCCGCAAGCCATTTGGCTGCACCATGCTGCATTAATTTCAAAGCACAGGGGTGCATCATATTTACAATATGATGGATCCCTGTGCTCACCCCTGCGCTGGCGCACAACTGGCTGTCATGCTCCAATGGAGGAACCCTTACACCATGGTGCATGGGTGCCTGTGTTGCGGGATGATTGTTTTTGTACAGGAAGGCATACATTCCTGTCAAAAACAATCCCAAGAAGTGTTTTCCTCTTTCTATGTGTGCGGCAGAATGCTGCACGCATAGAAAGGGGAAAAAACAAGGAGAAATAAAAGTATTTTTCCTTGTTGTGCCTCCCTACACCTCCCTATGGGGAGGCGTAGAATTCTGAAGCATTCCCATGTGTACGAATCATTGTAAATCTGGGAATTTGGCAAAATGCATGGGTGTTGCATGGGGACACCCACAGTCACTCCCATGGCATCCACAAAGAGTAGCTTTACGTGGCCTTGTAAATATGGAGCATCACACTATGCCAATGGTATGTCAAAAAAAGTGAAACTTTGGCGCATGGGGCTTGTAAATATGCTCCCTTGGCTTGATGTTTATGTTGAAATTTACTACAGAAGGGATAAACTGGTCATTCACCATGTGTAAGTTAGAAGTGAAATATGGTGCAGCTGTGTTGTAGGGCAGGGTGCTAAAATGTTAAAAGGTAACTAATAAATAAAGTTTTGTGTTTTGCTTTGGATTTGCAATATTGAAGTAAGTGCATGTAGTAATATAGCTAGGTTCATCTGTAGATTTACAATTGCAACATACCATAAAACTGTTTTTTTATTATGTGTAAGTCAGTAGAAAAGTAGTTTGCATGTTGGCTAGGGTAAAAATGTATATATACTCGTTTTTTTTACAGAACAAGATATACATAACTACACACAATCAGAATGCCTACAAAAGCTCAGACGAAAAAGTTACAGAAGCAACTACAGTATCTCTGCAGAAATTAGTTACAAAAGGAAAAAATGCAGAAAAAGTGCTGAAAGAAAAAAAGAGCTACTAGTAAGAGGACAAAGTCATTTCTTAAAATATATGTAGACATTTGTAAAGAATACAAACTAAAGAAAATACAATTATGATTTTGAGAGACAACATGAGTGGACAAAGTGTACATTGGAAGAAGAGAAAAGATTGTATTAAACTTGGACACAACATAACCAGGAGACAGAAGCAGTTTAAGGAAATCAGTGCCAGGATGTTTCATAGTAGAATGGTTGTAAATTTCGTGGGAAATTTAAAAAATGTAGAAGAAGGTGCGATTTAGTGAAACTGAAAGAACAATTTGAGAGAGTAGATGATAAGGCCTTTGCTTTGAAGAGGAAGCATTTCATTTTGATTCTAAATAGAATGAAGACTTTTGACAAAATAGTGCATGAGGAGACAAAACCAGAAAAAAAGATCCGCAAATAGAAGTAACTTTGGTACAGTTTTTAGTGGAGAATGGATACATACTTCTTGTACAGAGCCTTTCTTTAATGAAGAAAGCTATCTCCAGGATAACAGATTAGTTCATACTATTGATAAAAGAGGACGATGTTATGAAATGAAAAATGGTAGTCCTATAGCAAAAGATGTGATGGTACCTAGAAATGTATAAGGAGTTATTGCAGAAGCGGTACAAGGAAGGCATAGTCGGGGTCCTGTATACAAAAGGAATTGTAGTAGTGTTTGAAGTATTAGACAGCAATCCATTGAAATATTAAGAAAATTCTTACGTATCTTTCCAAGGCGAAGTTTAAAACACAAAATAACTTATGCCACTCAACAATGTGAACTTTAGTTAGGAGGCTGTACTATGTGAAAACTCATGCTTTATGTTTAGGAGAAATGAATAGAGCACTTTTGCATGGTATGTGGAAGATGTAGAAATGGTTTGTGGTGATGTGCAGTTCCGTTTCTTTGGTCCTAAGCAGGATTCTATGGAAAATGAAGAATTGTTAAGAGTAGGAGTTGCAGAACAGGGCACATATATTACAGTTGATAGTTTTAAAGAGGAGATTACAAAATTTAACACCGTGTTGTCTAAAAAACCAGAGTATGTTTGTATATGATGTCGATGCACTTACTGGAAGATTTAAACACAGACTGTTGACTTATATTTAAAAAGTGAAAAAGTAAACAATGATATCTGGCAAAAGTTAGCTGTGTATTTATTTGTAGAGGGATGGTTTGACTTGTCAATATGGCAAGTTATATGTAGTGTTACAATAAATAAGAATATTATAAAATGAACAACACATAGATATTAGAGAGCCACAACGGGAGGAAGATCCTTCTCCTACCTGGCTGCCAAGACGTGGAACTCCCTACCCATCCACCTCCGCCTTACCCAAGACCACCTCTCCTTCAGGAAGCAACTCAAGACCTGGCTGTTCGAACAGTAGCGGACCCCCCTCCCCCAAGCGCCTTGAGACCCTCCGGGTGAGTAGCGCGCTATACAAATGCTTGATTGATTGATTGATTGATTGAGATACCCATTTTGTAAGATAATAAAATGCCTGCTAATGTAGAAAAACTATGAAGGGCCAAACATTAAAAAAAAATCAATATTTATTATTCCATGCAGCATTGCGAAGGGCAGTTATGGACTGCTCTCCAGCACGCACTACAACTCCACAATCCATGCAGCATGATGCCATCAGGGAAAACTGTGGAGCCAAAGTTGAGATTGGACTTTTGAATGGACTCTCTGCTTCGATGTTGTTGTGGCTGCTATTGAAGTCGGAGGGCCTTCAGCTTTGTGTTGTTCTCTTGCTGCTCACTCTGAACTCCTCTTAAACAATGTTCTAGATAGATAAATGGGCATGTTCTTCTTATTCTTTTAGTTAAAAAGTGTATTATTCAATGATATTCCTTAATTTCCGGTGCCATGATTTTCTCTTTTGTTTTCAATTTTTTTTTGTGGTTTTGTAAAGTAAAAAAAATATGTTCTTTTTATGGTAACAAAAATGGCAACTGGGACAGGAGGAATTTGATAAATGTGCACTGAGAAATGTGCAAAAAATATAAAAGGGGAAGAAAAATTAGCATGTATGATTTTTGGCAGCATTGCGACAGCTGTAACACACTGCTCACTAGCTCTTATAACAACACTACAGTCCATGCAATATGTGGCCATTCTTGAAATTCTGGAGCCATATGTGTTGTAGTAGTCTGTACCTCTGAAGGGACTTTCTGGCCGGGAATTGTTGCTGCTGCCACTTATGTAGATGGTCCTCCAGCTTCCCTCTGCTTGATTGGCAGTTGGAGACGTTTTCTATGATAGATTTTAAGATGATATAACATGAACGTTGTCCCACATGAGTCCAAAAAAAGTCTCCAGCCAAAATCTACCTCCTGCTCACAATGAAGATGTGGAAAAGAAGATTCAAGAATGAGGAGTGGGTGTATACTTCCTATTCATTTTACTGAAAAATATTATCCAATGATATTCCTTACTTTCCTGGTCATGTGATGTTTGCAGATTGTGCATTGCACTAGTTGTGCAGCAGTTTTGAATTCCCCATGAGTTTGGGTAACAATCGATAGTTTGATGGGTGTTTGATAGTTATGTTCTATTCGTGAGTTCAAATGTTGAGTTATTTTTTTAAACAGTTCTTTTTTATAAATGTGTTGTTAAAATAAAGTTAAACCAATATGTTATTAAACATCTAGATTCAAACTTTGTGTAAAGTATGTCTATATATCTTGTTTACACTTTGCCATTTGTATTCGTGACTACTGATGTCATTGCGACCTCCGGTTTTGTTGTGAAGAAGGAAAATGCATTTTTGATTTATTTATTTTGACAAATGAATACAAAGGGGAAAGTTAAATTTTGTATCTTACTAAAAAGCTGAAACTTTTTGTAAAATATGTCTATATATGTGTTTTTACACTTTGTTAAAAACACTCGGTATTCGCAGTGTGTCCTTGGCAATGGCACTCATAGAATCATACAGGCACTACCTGTGCAATCATCAAGGGAGTCCTTTCTCCACCACTCTGCAAATGCACCTCCTGGCAGAGTACTAGTTGGGGGATGAGGTCCCCTTGGCTATTGAGGGTATTTGGGGGCCAACTATCCTTCCTGTTACCTCCAGCAAGTCCCACACAGTCAGTTTGCTATGAGGCCTTCAGAGGCCACGCCCCATTTTTTGCACAACTCTGCAAATGCGTCTCCTGGCACACTACTGGTTGGGCAATAAAGTTCTCTTGGATGCTAAAGGACCTTGGGTGCCAAGAAGCCCTCCTGGTACTTTCTGTAAGTCCTCACAGCAGGATTCCTGAGAGCTGGTCAGAGGCCCACCCCTTTCTACACTATTCTGCAAACACTATTGCTACATTAAAAAACATGGAAGTTTACAGAAAAAACCAAGGTTACAAGTAAGTTATAGTTAGGAATTAGCATTCAAAATACCTTAAACATTCACTGAAAAAACCAAAGGTTACACCAATTTTTTAGTCAGCAAATAGAATTTTAAAAAACTTAGAAATTCACTGAAAAAAACAAAGGTTACAGGGACATTATAGTGAGGCTCAGATTTCACATGCACAAAACCAGAGAAATTCAGCAGCTAACTATAACTCCCACCCCAGCAATGCACTGCTTATGACCTCACATATTATATCACTCATGACATGGTCAGTGACATCAATGATGACATCACTGATGACATCTCAAATGACTACACTGATTACATCACTGATGACATCATCTGGTTACTGAGTGTCTCTAAAATGTTTATGAGTGATAAATATATTTAAACCCAGCCGCGGTCCATGCAGGTAACAGTGGTGGGGCCGGGTTAGGGGGGATTTCGAGGGACGATGCCGAGGGAAAATTATTTATTTATTTAATTTTCCCTCTGCATCGTCCTTCAAAATCCCCCCTTACCTGGCCCCACCAGCCACCGCTCTTACCTGCACAGACCGCGTCTCTTTAAACCTATGGTGTATTGATGAATCATTGGGTGTATGAGTGCCTGTATGTTTGAATTAGTGGGTGCATGACTGACTGTATAAGTGAGTGATTATAAATGTCTCAGTGAATGTATGAGTGAGTGACTAATTTGTGTGAATGTCTGTATCAGTCTGTCAGTTGGTGCGTACGTGACTGTATGGGTTGGTGAGTAGGTATATGAGTGGCTGTACGGGTTTTTGATTGGTTGTCTGAGTACCTGTATGGATGTGTGAGTGTCTGTGTGGGTGGGTGAGGGGGTGTGTGACTCCCTGCATGGATGAGTGAGTGGGTGAATCAGTGGCTGTATGGGTTTGTGAGTGCATCTGCTAGGGGCTGTATGGGTGAGTGAGTGTGTGTATGGTTGTGTCAGTGAGTGAATTAATGTGTCAGTGGTATATGGGCGAGTAACTGCATATGTGAAAGGCAGTATAGGTGAGTGTTGGAGTATATAAGTGACTGTATGTGTGAGCGAGTGATTGTGAAAGTGGCTGTATGGGTGAGTGTGTGCTTGTGTCAGTGACTGTATAGGTGAGTAAGCATGTATTAGTATCTGTATGAATAAGTGTATGAATAAGTGAGTTGGTGTGTGTATCACTGTATAGGTGAGTATGTGGCTGTGTGATTGACTCTATGGGTAGGTGAGTAGGTGTGTGAGTAGCTCTTTGGGTGACTGAGAGTGTGTGAGTGGCTGTGTGGCTATATGAGTAGATATAACAGTGAATTTATTAGTGAGCGAATTGGTGTAGGAGTGGCTGTATGGGTGACTGAGTGGATGTGTGTGTAGACCTATGAATCAATGAGTTGGAATGTAAGTACCGGTATGGGTGGTCCAGAACTCATCAGCCCAATTAGTTCAGAATATGCCAGCCAGAACTTCCTCACTCCCCCTCTTGCATTCACTACACTGGCTCCCTATATGCAAGAGAATCAAATTTAAGATCTACTGTATAGTACATAAAGCACTGAATGGCAGAGGACCCAGCTATTTAAGAGAAAAACTTGTTCCGTACCTGCCGAGCAGATCTCTACGAGCTGAGCTTTTCTGCAATTAACACTACGGGCCTGTGTTTTTCCTCTGTAGCACTGAGATACCCCTTCGGGGGTGATTCAGGCACTTTACAAATCAGATTGAATAAAATCAAAATATGGGTGTGTCAATGGTTTTGAGAATGATAGTGTGGAAGTTGGAGTGGGTGTATGAAAGTTTACATTGGTGTAAGTGGGTGCGTCAGAGATTCTGTGGATGATGTCATCATTGATGTCATCAGTGATGTCATTTGAGATGTCATCAGTGATGACATCAGCGATATCACTGACCATGTCATGAGTGATGTAATATGTGAGGTCATAAGCAGTGCATTGCGGGGTGCGAGTTATAGTTAGCTCAGCTAACTATAACTACTAAATTTCTGCTGTTTTGTGCGTGTGTACTCTGAGCCTAACTATAAAGTCCCTGTAACCTTTGTTTTTTACAGCGAATTTCTAAGGTTATTTTTAATCACATTTCCTAACTATAACGCCCCTGTAACCTTTGTTTTTTTTTGTTGAAAATATATAATGTATATATATATATTCACTAAACAAATCCTAAAGGGTACAGGACATTATAGTTAGGGTCAGATTTCACTTGTATAAAACCAGTGAATTTCGGCAGTTAAAGTTACATGAGATCACTCCTGACATGGTCAGTGACATCACTGATGACACCTCAAATTACATCACTGATGACACTATCCAGTGACTGTAAGTATTTGGTAAGAGTTTATGATTGGTAAACATATATACTAAGGCACTACAAAAGTTAAAGTAGTATACTAGGTATACTACTGAGTGATAATAATTTTAATATATATCATGTGAGTGGCTGTGTGACTGTATGCATCCTTGTGCATATGGGTGTTTGAGTTTTTGTATGGGTGTATAAGTGGTTGTGTAAGAAGCTGTGTGGGTGAGTGAGATACTGTGTGAGTGGCTGTATTGGTGAATGAGTGGGTGTGTCAGTGGCTGTATGGGTGGGTGAGTGAGGGTGCAAGTGGCTCTATACGTGGGTGTGTAGTGACTGTATGGGTGAGTGAGTGGGTGTCTGAATGGCTTTATGAGTGACTGACTGGGTATGTAAGTAGCTGTATGGGTGAGTGAGTGCCTGTTTGAGTAGGTGTTTTGTTAAATGACTTTGTGTGTGAGTGACTGTATTGGACAGTGAGTGTCTCTGTGAATGGCTGTATGGTTGAGTACAGGGATGTGTGAGTGCTTGTATGGTTGTCTGAATGGGTATGTAAGTGGTTGTGTGAGTGAGTGTATGAGGGCTTGTATGGGTGAGTGAGAGACTGATTGGGTGGGTGTATGACTTTGTATGAAAATAAGTGGGTGTGTGAGTAGCTGTATGGGTGAGTATGTGGTTGTGTGAGTGGCTGTACAAGTGAGTGATGGGTGTGTGAGTGGCTCTATGGAAGAGTGAGTGGGTGTGTGAGTACTGGTATAGGTCTGTGAATGGGTATGTCAGTGGTTGTATGGGTGTGTAAGTAGGTGTATGATAGGCTGTAAGGGGGTGTGAGTAGGTGTGTGAGTGGTTCTGTGGATGATATCATCAGTGATGTTATCAGTGATGTAATTTGAGATGTCATCAGTGATGTCACTGATCATGTCATCAGTGATGTAATATGTGAGGACATAAGCAGTGCATTGCGGGGCGTAAGTTATAGTTAGCTTAGGTAACTATAACTGCTGAATTTCACTATGAAATCTGATCCTAACTATAAGGTCCCTGTAACCTTTGTTTTTTTCTGTGAATTTCTAAGATTTTTAAATGCTAATTCCTAACTGTAACGTCCCTGTAGCCTTCGTTTTTTCAGTGAATTTCTATAGTTTTTTAACTAGTAGCCGTGTTTGTAGAGTGGTGAAGAAAGGGGGCTGGGCCTTCGACCAGCTCTCAGGAATCCCACTGTGCAGGTCTTACAGGAGGTACCAGGAGGGCTTCATGGGCCCCAAGGTCCCTCAGGAGTAAAGTGGAGTTCCTCCCCCAACCAGTAGTGCACCACGAGCTACATTTGCATAGTGGTGGAGAAAGGGAGCCGGGCCTCCTCCCAGGCCTTAGCAATCCCGCTGTATGGGACTTACTGGAGATAACAGGAGGGGTAGTTGGCCCACATGAATGTCCTATGGAAACTTGGGGGCATATTTAAAAGCCCCTATCGCCACCACAACCTCACTTTTTTTTACGCTGTGGTGGCGATAGGGGCTTTGCCTTATTTACAAGGCAGCGTTAAGCCCCTGCAAGGGTGTCTCCGTTGGTGCTAGGCGGCTAAATTAGCGCCAGTGTAGGGGGAAACGTAGGGCTGCACCGTATCCTTGTAAAACCGGTGCATCCCTGCATTTCAGAAGTGGGTGAGCGCTGCGTTAAGCCAAGGAGGCTAACGGCGCACTCCGTCACTTCCTCGTAAATATGCCCCTAGGTCATAACTATAACTACCTACTGTAGGTTATATATACATATATATTTATTAAAGTGACATTATAGTCTTTTCACTGAAATTCCCCAGTTATTGTATTCTCTGGTAACTATAACGTGTGCCCTCAGGTAAATATAATTCATACCCCTGCTGTGCACAGTCTTTCCATCAAAGATGTCATTTCAGGTGTTGCAGTGATGTTATCAATGATGTCATAGAACATGTCATGAGTGATTTAATATGTGAGGAAATTAGCAGTGCATGGTGAGGGCTCGAGTTACAGTTACCTCAGGGCGGATCTCAATATGCTGTTGAGAGAGGAAATATTTAAGTGAAGAATAGAGTATGGGTGACAATGTAATACAGGTGTAACTAAGCAAGATAACTTCATTGGTAAATTGGTAAACTGGAAAATAGACACCCAACTGTGAAGTCAAGCAAAAATATGTTGAATATGAGAAATAAACCATATGTTTGAATGAGAGGAATAAATGTCCAGATTCCATGAGAATTGTGGTAATGCCTACCAGAAGTAGGTTGAATTCTGACATGGCTCATGAAGGTCTAACCAATACTATGGAGGAGCTTACTGAACAAGTGGAGTATACACAAGTTCAGGTAAGTATTAATGAAATAAATATTGCTTGAAATTATATGCACAATCTAATATCCCAGATTCGGATCAACCCCAGATTGAGGGCATGTGCCATGTTTAGAGAGATATATTATATGGACCCTGAACAAGGAACGAGAGTAAATTTGAAATAGTACACCTACACTGAGGTGTTGGCGCCTAAAGGCTTGGCCAGGGTGGTCTCTTTGATTATATACCCCAATTTACAGATTGACCCTTGGAAATCCAGATGGCGCTTGACAAGTTGGATGGACCATTGTCACCATATTTCAAATGGAGCTGGAATAATAACACAGGATATGCATATATCATCAAGTGCCAGATCATTAATATTCAGTCAATGCTGAGAGGTTGAAGAAGTTTTCAAAACCTTTATTTATCTTTAGGATTTAGTAGACTTGTTCATCTTTATTCAGATTAGTGCAGTTTACAGTAATAACAAATGAAACGTTGATTAGTGACAGCATGTTGTATAAAGGAAATTGCCAATAAAATAGCTAAAGGACCTAATCTACCCTAAGGTAGTCCCTTCTAGAAAAGAGCAAGATTTTGAGAGCATAGATAAAGACTAGAACGTCCCATAAAGAATCATTCTGGAAACTCAGCCGAGTTCCCTACAGCTGCAGTAACAACAGTTAAAATATCAGTGATAGAGAAATGATCGTTGCAGAAGCATTTTTCAAAGAAAAATCAGAATAAGGAATAAAGTCACCTATAGCAATAACTGTCGGTAACAAAGGGCAAAGAAATAAATAAAGGATATCAAAAAGCAACTCTCCCATAGTAGTGTCATAAGGGACCTCCTCCTTCCTCACTAGGAACACGTAATATTATCTATAAAATCACACAATAATGGTACGAAAATTAGTAGGTGTCTCAATCTCTTGACCAATGGAAACTGCTCATCCGATGGTGTCGTCAACATCCATTGCTTCTACTCCCGATTCTCATGGTAAACATTCACCCCAGTACATAGTAAAACAGTGTTGCAACTACTAGAAACATGGAGGAAAGTTCTCATGAGAACCTTTTTACCTAAGCTAAAAGCTGCGTTCAATGTCCCATTGTGAATACAAAGGCTAGTCAGATGCACTGAAACAAATCTATCAATAATGTTCTAGTTGAGCATAGATAAAATAGATCTAAATCATTATTCATTCTAGTAGTCTATTCATTATGAATTTACCGCAAGGTTCATTGTTAATGCGAGTTGATCTAATACGGTGCGATGTTAAGGGAGCATAATTTTGAAGTCAGCACATTCTTTAGGAAGATGCTAGTGCTAGGCAAAATGGCCTAAATAACCATTTATTTAGGTATGAGCATGAGTCAAAAGAAAAGGCTTGGGCCTAATTACAGGGCCACATTCATGAATGATAGCCTAGTACAAAAAAAAATTCTTCACGTTATTTTTCATATACATTTAAAGCAAGCACATTTTCCCTACGTGTGGTTTACTTATGTATTCTTTGAGCAGAATCAAAATGCATTCTAATGGATTCCTACACGTTGTAAAGCAAGCAAATGTTTCCTACGTGTTATTTTTATTTGTGAAAACATTTCTGCATGGTTTAAATGCATTCTAAGTGCAATTCTAATATGGTTTGTAAGTCAAAATTAGCTTTAAAAATCATTCCTTACAATCCCTCCCTTCTGATGATTTTTAAATCATAACATAATTTTGTTTCACAGGCAAATTCAAGTCTAGAAACCACTTTCGCCCTCAGATGATATGACTCGTCTCTTTCTTTTGATCCCTCTTCTAAATTTCAGTGACTTTATGTAGTCGTCATTCATTATGCCATGTAACCCCATGTCCCTTTCATACATTTTCTTTTGAAAATTTCTTGTCGTTTGCGCATACAATATTTACAGCTGAGATATAGGATGTAAAGAAATATCAAACAAAGCCTTACTATACTATTGGCAATAATATCGCTTTCAGTATACCTTTCCCAGCTGATGAAAACCAATTTCCCATTGTGCTCAGTCCTTTCCCAAAATTCTCATATAAACGTGGTGTTTCGAATTCACATAATTCAAGTTCTAACTTTGAAATGTTCTTTGCATAACTTTCTATTTCCTTACTCTTGTCTGGTATGATCCACAACAGTGTGTTAATTTCAGCATGTGCCAGACTCCTCCCTTCTCAGCGAATAATATTTCTAAAGCAAGACGGTCCTGCAAAACTATGTACCTTATAGCAATTAATTCAGTGTTAATCAAGAGTAAAGCTTCAGAAGTGCTGGTTGCCATTTTGTCAACTACAGTAGATAATTTCCTGATCTTTTTGTCATTTAGGATGATTCCTACAGGTGGTATTACTGCTCCAAATGTGCCTCTTTCTAAACCGGCTTCTTTGCTTGTGCTACATTTCTGTCTGTGTGCTGGTGTTAACGCTAGTGCATTTAAGCCTGTAACATAGTACATCTTTGGAATTACTATGCCTAAATAGCAAGTTCCCTCCCAATTGGCAGGTAATAAGAAGTAAGCATTTTGTCCACAAATGTAGTAAACCTCTGGAATTGCATATTTGTTTTCCTGCAATATTTGCCATGTTCTCCCTGTCAGTTCGAATGTGTGTTCACAACTTCTGATCCCTACATGTCTAGTCCTTTTTAGTGTTCTTCTTTTGTAAAAGCAAACTTTCCCCTTATGTCGGCTGTCTAGTCTAAGTTTAGAATAAACGCTTTTCTTTCTAAATCCATTTTCTTCTTTCGTCCATCCGTTCTCTAAAACGTCATCCTTCCTATTTGTAGCTTTTGTCATGTTCAAGTATCTTTTCTCTAAAGCCATTGCTTTAAGCCTTCTCTACAGGTCGCATTAAGCAGGTTGAATTGTTTTTGTAAGCTTTTACACTATCTGTAGGTGTATAAGGGAAGAAATAATACCAAGCGGTATCCATCCTTTTTGCTTGCGGGTATAAATTCATGCTTTCTATTAAGGGCACTCTAGATAGCACTAAATCGTAATTAGAACAAAAATATTTAAAATGTCCTCGAATATAAACCAGTAAAAGTAAAATGCTACAAGAAACTGTATATGACAATGGTATGTGGTAATATGTGACCTCCTCAGAAACAGAAGTCGGTAAACAGGCGCGTACATAGCAATACTTAACATCCATGGCATTAGTGTATTCTTGTACTAATCTAGATTATACATTAGAGGAGTAATCGGCTTTGTTGAAACTAACAAATGTTTTAGTCAATATACTATAACTAATATTGTGTACGGGTGTACTAGTGACATTTGTGCTTGATGGCTCTGATCAGGTGAAAGGTAAAGCCCCTGACAGTTAGGCTAACTTAAATCAGCACTTTTATTTATGTGCAGGTCTAAAACATTGAAGCATTGTGTTCACTACAAATCTTGCATTTAGCAAAGGTTTCATTTAAATGTAAACTCTTCACTAGACCAGGGAGGAACTCACGGAGTTTACCTCTGCTGAATTTTGCAAAGTTATAAAAAAACTCTGCGAGTTTTATGTTTTATTTAAACGTGAACTTTTCACATTATTAGTAAAAGCATTTTGTCAGCGAATAAATTCGTGTCTACACAACCAACCATTGAGCAGCTGTTTTATATCTTAGCTGGCTAGGGTTAACTAGGGTTGTGTTCTGCCTTGTAAGGATCACTGTCTTGTCCTGGAAGGAGCACTGTTGAGAGCATATTGTTGCATGGCATTGTCCATAAGCCCAGGGTTTCCTTTTAATCTGCCATACCAATTTGCTCTGTTCCCAGCAGGGTTGGTGTTATGCTAAAATCAATCAAGACTGTTGGTTAGTGTGTCACCAGATTAGTTAGGCCTGATTGCCCTTCTCATGATCAAATATGGCTTTATAGCCATAGAGGGATGGAAAAAAAGGCCCTTTGTGTAGGGCACCAAATATTCTTGCATTGTTCCTGGTTCTCAAAAGCCTGCTACCTTTAATTGTGGATCAGGGGCCAAACGTACTAAACACTTCTATGTTTATGATCAATGCAATTAGCAGAATCACAGGGTGTGCAAAAGGGCTAAGTGCAATCTACTAAACCCATTTTGTGAGTCAAAAAAGGCTTTCTGGTTCGAAAAATAGATTTTATGATCGAGTTAGAATTGCATGCGTGAAAAGGGTGTCTCCTCCTATTTGCAAATCGCAATTGTATCTTTTTTAATGGTTTTACAACCACAATTGCGCAATTGACTGACACTTCAAAGGAGGTAGAAACTGCTTTGCAAAGAAGAAGGTGTCCCCTTGGGGACATGATCTGCTTTTAAAAAATGTTTTTCATTTTGGAATGCAAACACAGGAATTGCAGTCTGCTGTTCCTTGCAGGCCACCTTCCCTATGTTCGTAGCCACTCAGAGGAAGTCACAAATATTGACCAGTCTAATATTAATTAAGCCGCTCGTTCTGCGACCCCCCCTGCGACCGGTCATTTTGTAATGCAAACTGTTAATACCAGTCGCGGTCCGTGTAGGAGTGCCGGCCGGGCGGTGATGTGGGGCGGGGGAGGGGCAGGGTGGTGGGTAGTAAAGTACGGATTACGGCCTAATACAGGTAAGTAAACATTTAAATCAATTAAACGAATTTCGTTGCACGCACTGCATCGCATTTGGCGATGCAGCGCTCACAACGAAATTCGTTTTATTGATTTAAATGTTTACTTACCTGTATTAGGCCGTAATCCGTACTTTACTACCCCCCACCCTGCCCCTCCCCCGCCCCACGTCACCGCCCGGCCGGCACTCCTACACGGACCGCGACTGTTGAAACGACATGCAAATAAGTGCAGTATATTATCTCTTTGTTCAGAAACTGCAGCAGACTCCTGGACGATTACATTGCATGGTATTTTAGGATCTTAAATTAAAGTAATTAGAAACAAATGTGCCAAAACATGATTAAGATAACCCTTTCTTTAAATTGCAAACTACAGAGCATGAAATAAGGTACAAGTTTAGGTTTTGCACAACAAAAGAGCTTTATTTCTCTCTTGTCCCACTGCTGTATGTAGCCATTGCTCAGAATCTCCTTGCTTTTGTGAGGTTAACATAAAACCCATGTCATTTTAATGTGTTTTTGTGAATAATTATAGCTGAGAGAAAGTAACTTCAAATAAAAGTGCTCTATTCATTACCAGTTGAAGGAGAACTCATTGTATTGCTGGGATCAGTTTCATCCAGCTTCCCAGCCAGATCCAAGGTTTTATTTTAATTTCAGTCTGCTATGTAATAAAACAAAGGGCCTTTTATTTCATTTCAAGGAGTATTGAGGTCACAGATCAGAAACATATGGTTGGAGTTAATTTACTTTACAGTGTCACCTTACAGTAGAAAGGAGTGGATGCTTGCATCAGAGCAACTCATGCAAAACTACAAAAGGAGGCCAGGTGGAATGAGAATCATTGTTAGGAGAATAGAACAAGAATTGTGCAACAGTAGCACACAGTGACCATAATTACAAGTGCCTTGTTGTTTGGGGAAGTAATACCTCATCCGACAAACACTGATAAGCAGGGTGCAGTATTACCTCCTCCTTCAGAGTTGACACCCTGGAATTGGGGATAACACAGGAATATTTCATATTTTTCCCTATTCTGAAATGCGATTTCTGAAATATTACTGTGTTTCCTGCCAAAAATTCCACCAGTTTTTCATAACAAAATATGGGATGGCACAAGAGCCTGGCAATTTTGCCCTAATTGTAATCACAATTGGAAAGAGTGTCTTGGTGTTTTCATTACTATGTTTATTATCCTAACCCAAGAAGAAGTGGGAATATTAAAAGCAAATATTCTATGTTAATGCAGTGTGCACAGCAACATTGGTTCAAATCGCACACATTATCGCAGGGGGGTTTCGCCTCTAAATGTTTAGTGAAGTATTGGTAAATTGTAATTACAGACACATTGAAGTGGTGTCATACCTTGTTTTGGGGGGGGGTAAGTGCAGACAGGGGCTATTGAGCCCCAACCATGGTGACTGTGGTTGTTTGCCATTGAACTCCGCTCCGCTCACGGAGTTTGCGGAGTTTTCCGCACCCCGTGTTACGCTGAGCTCGTGGAGTTCCCAAAAACTCCGCTCCATAGAGCGGAGCAGATTTTTTTCCTCGATCGCGCTCATCAACATCAAGTTGGTGAGCGCGAACGAGGAAAATCCACCTCCCGGCGAGGTATTTCCTCATTCGCGCTTGTCAACGTCAAGTTAGTGATCGTGAGCGAGGGAAATCAACCGCCTGGCGAGATTTCTCAACGCAGGCGGTCAAATTTCCCACTGCGAGTGGCCGCGTATGCTCGCGACCGCTTGCGTTGAGAAACCGTCTGTTTGCGTTGAGAAAGCTGTCGCTCGGTTAGAAAATCTACTCAAGCGGCAGAAACGAAGCAGTGCCCGCTTGCGCTGTGCATGGTGCCGTTCGTGATAATTTCACAGCACGGACAAACACCCAGCACTGAAAATTATCATGAACGACCTTTTTTCTAACCCACTCCGCCGCTTGCGGAGCTCTGCGTAGGGTTGCAGAGTATTTATTGCACTTCGTGAACTCCGCCCAAGCTTAGTTCTGGGGCCTGCCCTAGTCTTGCTCAGCAAACTCAGTACAACCCTTTCCACACTTGATTATCAGGGTAGTGAAGGCAAGCAGTCACAACTTCTCAGGAAGGAAGTGTGTGGGGGCAAGCGCTCAGAACTCAGCATTCAAATAAAAGCAGAATAACTTTAATGTCCAGTCCAGTGCTTATATTTTGGAAAAAAGTACTTTTTAACTACACAGCAATTCTCAGTACTACCCTATTCAACCCAGCATAGTGAGTGGGCGGTACTCCTGATCAGGATTCCCCTGAGGGTGCTACACCTCTTACCCCCTTCTTACCCTTTCTACTCTCTTAACATTTTAACTAGATGATTCTAGTTGGATCCATCCTACTAAAAGTATGGTAGTAGCATGAATCAGGGACAGGTGCAGAATATGTTTTCTCATAAGCCAAATGCGCAATCAGTCACTGTTTACTCAGGTTCACACCCCAGTGAGATAGTGGGTAGGAAATCAGGGCCATATTTATCATTATTTCACCCAGCGCAGCAAGACACCTTGCTGCACTGTGCTGCATGAAAGGGAGAGGGCAGGAATGTGCCATATCTATCACGATATGGGGCTGGAGAAGTATTTTAAAATTATTGAGAAATACCGTTAAATAATGTGCAAAACTAATGTGCCTTAAATGTGAATTTAATGCAAAATTGCATTAGGCAACCATACTTAAATGTGCTAGGCTTCCCACGCTGAAACATTGCCAAATTAGAGTTAACAGAGCTAAGAAATTGTAAATTAAGCATTTAAACTTGATCTTCACCTTTTTAGCGTACTTGTTTTTTCCAATGAATGCTTACTGTGCAAAATGTTTTCTTTTTGCTTACATAGATGTTTCAAATTCTGCATAGACCATTGTTAGCTAATGAATAATATTTAGAAGGTCAGAAATGTGATTTCACACGTGGGAAAGTAGAAATAGAGATAATAAGACAAAGTTGCGGTCTTAGAAGTTGCTGTCTAAAGAATACTGGGCCATATTATCAAGAACGGCGATAACATTATCGCCGCTTTAGCGGCAGGAAACTGCTGCTAAAGCGGCGATAAGGGGCTTGATAATATGCCCTATAGAATTCAATAGAAGCCCAGGTTTGATGTACTTCACACCAGAACCTGGGCTTCTATTGGAATTCTATAGGGCATATTATCAAGCCCCTTATCGCCGCTTTAGCGGCGGTTTCCTGCCGCTAAAGCGGCGATAATGTTATCGCTTTTCTTGATAATATGGCCCACTGTGTTCCTGTGAGAAGTTGGGGAGTAAACGCGTTCCCATGAAGGCATCGGAAGCTGATTGGTTGACAGAAGAGAGAAGAAGCTGCATGAAAAGTGAAACAACATTCTTGTTTGTTTATAAAAGTGTGGATTTCTGTAGTAGGGCATGTCTTCATCGCCATTACTGGTTTGTGCCTGCTACTCCTGCTGCTGACTCCATCCATATCCTTTTGTTCCTTGAGTTACGACGCTCCGAGACTCTTCTGAGTTCCTTGAACCTCTCTTTATGGGAAGTTCTGCTTTGGTTGATTATTTAGATATTGAGCTGACTTTTGATGCTTAAGCTTTATGCTTTATGATTTCTCTCAGTATTCAGAGCTCTGACACCTTTTCCTTCTTATTCCTAGAGTAGGGATTTTCTTTCTTTTATGGGACATGCTTAATCCATTTTATTGTGATTTATTGATTTTTTATTGATTAATTGACTTATAATAAGATTCTAATGACTGAGTTTTATGAACTTAACTTGTGATTTAGTAAAGATGACTTACTAAACATTTTTTTTTTAAAAACCTTTTAACCCGTAACAAACTTTCATTATTGGCTGATATAGATAGAGATTGTGATATTTGAGTGTGATTTACAGCTCTTGATCTTCTCTAAAATAACGACAAAGATCCATCAACCTGAGTAGAAATTAGAAAAGAGAGCGGGGGTTAGCTGATGATAGAGAGAAACTCAGACCCTGTTTGAAACTATCTTTGCTCTAGCAGGGCATTCCTGCTTTCTGCCTGCACTGGCGCAAAAACTGCTGCCCAGCACCAACCCAGGCATTCTTGCACCTTGGTGCAAGGGTGCCTGCATAACAGGCAGAATTGTTTTTGTGCTGGAAGGAACACCTTCCTGCACAAAAACTATAATCTGAGGCTTTTTCCACATTCCAGAATGCAGCACATGTAGAAAGAGGAAAAAACAAGGAGAAATAAAGAAATTTCTCCTCGTTACTCCTCCACTGGGAAGGCGTAGCATTCTGACACATTCCCAGGTCTACCAGTATTGGTAAATCAGGGAATGCTTCACAAATCATGGGTAGATGTGTGGGAATATCCATGCTCCACCAATGGAACACCTCCCTGGGGCAGACTCATGCAAGGCAGCGATACTCTAGATTTATCAAGCCACGGAGGGCCACGAAAGGTGGCCTTGTGTGGCTTGGTAAATCTCATTATAGATTTTGAGTCCCCTGCGCCCCTTTGCGAGGCGCAAGGGTGATGCAAAACCTTTGATAAATATGCCCCTCAGTCTTTAGTCCTTCCTTAAGTGCAAACTCAGCTACTCACTTTCACCAAAGGTGGAGGACCGTGGTGATTGGATTAAGCTTCAGCAGCGGCCAAGGATGGAGTTAGAGCCAGCTCATGTCTTCTTTAAGCCTGGCCACCCTGTGTGGGCTGGCGTCCCTTTATGGGCTCTGTCACCACTGTGCAAGCATGCTTGGCAGTTGAAAGGGCCGGGCCCATAAGTTCTGGACCTGCTCTAGAAGCACAATTTAATAGTTCTTTTTTGCAGCATGAAAGCATGGAGGGGAGAAAAGTTGTTAGGGAGCCAATCAATTAATCTATAATCCACTTAGACACATAGTAGCTACAGAAAACTACTTAAGGTTAGTTTAATGTATTACAAAGCCAAAAACAACTGAAAATAAAGACACCTCAATATGAGGGTATAGAAATACATCTGAATCAACATGAAGCCAAATCTGCGTATTCATGAGTATCCCTACACTAACTCTAAAGTGCCATCCCTACTTAAGCATTGTCAGGAAGAAGGATAAAAGGTGTCAGCATGTGGAGTCTTCCTAAGAAGTCTCTCTACCATCAATGGGTCATGTAGAATACAGCTACTGAGACAGAACTTGCTCCAAGGTGCTCTCTCTCCGAAGGCGATAGAAGAAGAAGTGGGTGCTTCCCTAATCCCAACTATTTTACAAAGACAAGGGAACCCAAACGGTGGTCGGGGACCTTGGGTGCGAACTGTTTTTAGGAACAATGGTTCCTAATGGAAACGTTTTTTTTTAAGACAAAACATATGAAATAGAAATGCAATGATATCTATTTTTGGCTGTCCTAATGGACATAATCATTCAATGTAAAAAGTAAGAGAGGACTTACAACTGGGAACATAAATTGCAACAATTAGGCCAACAAAGAATACATTGGAGCACCCTTACACATATTAATACAAAATATACAGTTATGTCAGGGTGCAAGAGGTCGACGACGTTTTGATCCCTCTAAGTAAATGACGGGATCATCTTCAGGACAAGACAAAAGATGCCTGAGGCGATTGCATATTGAGCAAGGTTCTGAAAGGGGGCAAAAAAGGTGGGGGAGAAACGGAAAAAGGAAGAAGACAAAAGCAAGAAGAAAAGAGGGAACAAGGGTGGGGGAGGTTAAGAAGGAGAATGTATATACTGTCCATTACTCGCTAAGGTAGTAATCGTTATAAGCAGTAGGTGAAGCATGCTAGCGGGCTTGCTTGAGTGACAATTATTACAATTCTGGTGTGAGAGGTGGGGCATGCTACAATATCCATAAGAGGCTAGAGGAAGTGATTTGTAATCGGCGGTGGATAAGGGCAGAGGAAGTGTTTCAACTAATAATGGGTGATGAAAAAAACCTTAGTGGGTTTCTCAGACACTTCAGGAGACTCATCAGATAGCTCAGACCATAGCGATGGTCCCAGTACATCCACCAACACACACAATCAGAGTTTTTTAGGGAGAGGCCAGGCAAAACCACCTCCACAAAGAAGAGGACAACCACAACGGTGGTACAGCACACAAGGGGACCGACAAACATGACAGAAGTGTTACCAATGGTAATATCCTCCAACAGAAACAGTACCATGAACACCGCACAGACTGTACCCATTTTTAACCTCTCCACACACCTCCTCTCTGAGAATGAGATATCCTTACTGAGTAAAGGCCTCTCATTTGTCCCGACACTTCGTCCGAACTTTCTGGAACTCCAAACACAACTATTACGCTTCTTCCGTAAAATTAGGTTACAATTCTTTTTCCAGGATACACCGAGCAATCAGAGTAGGATCAACACCTCATTACGCCCACCCCTCTACCTTCACCCCCCCACACCGGTGTTTACTCACAGAGTTACACACCTTTGAGAAATTGGTTCTCTAGGAAATAAACACATTGGAGAACACACTGACCTTCATTCCCTACAATCTACCACTACAAGAAAAGACGGCTTTGGACAACCTTAAAGCCAACCACACCGTGGTTATCAAACCAGCCGATAAAGGTTGTGGGATTGTGATCCAAGACATTGATCCATACAAAGCTGAGATTCTTAGACAATTGTCCAACGCGGATCACTACCTAAAACTTACGAGAGATCCGACTAATGAAATTCGTGAAATCACCCTGAATATTACAGAAGCAGGCAAAACTGCAGGCTATCTCACCCAGAATGAATTCTTGTTTCTTAACACTCAATCCCCTAGAATACCTGTCATCTACACCCTCCTCAAACTTCACAAAAACACTGTGACTCCCCCTGGATGCCCAATCGTCTCTGGTTGTGGCTCCATTTTGGAACCCCTTGGGCAATATGTAAATTTCTTTATAAAAGACTTTGTACCCAAGACTCATTGTTACATCAGGGACAGTATGGATTTCATAAACCAATTGGAAAACCACCCATTTAACCCACATACAGACATTTTATGTACCTTGGACATAGAATCGCTATAAACTAACATCCCCAAATAGAAGGTTTGACAGTTATGGAGAATATACTCAACAGCAGAGTACGCCCTCATGCCGTTCCCACTTCCTTTATTTAACAACTATTAACCCTACGCCTTACCAAGAACTTTTTTTTTTCCAATGACCAATTCTATCAACAGATCAAGGGCACATAAATGGGTGCAGTTTTTGCCCCAAATTGTGCATTACTTTACATGGACGATCTAGAGACTGCCAAAATACTGACCGCTACAAATCCGCACCAGAACAACATACTAACCTGGAAGCGGTACACAGATGATATTTTTCAAATCTGGCATGGTGATCAGGCCTCACTGCTGGACTTCTTAGAATGGCTTAATACCAACAGTAATGGCCTATGATTCACATTAACACACAGCAAGATGGAAATCTCCTTTCTCAAACTAATGATTAGACAAACAGAAGGTGAAATTTTCACTGCACTGTACAGAAAGCCTACAGAAAGAAACACTTTACTACTTTATGACAGCCACCACCCTCGTGCCCTACGTGACTCACTCCCATTCTCACAATTCCTCTGGATTAGGAGAAACTGCACATTTAAGGAGGACTACTTACATGAGGCAAACATCTTAGCAGATAAATTACAGGCCAGAGGATACCCATGTAAGTTAGTGCAGAGATTTATTAAGAGAGCCTGGTATTGTCCATGTGAAAGCCTTCTTACACCTAAAACTAAGGACACATAAAACCACTTAATCTGTGTCACTACTTTTTCCCCCATATCCAACAAAGTAAAGAAAAGCATTCTCAAACACTGGCCAGTACTTAATGCCGGTGACTACAACTTGGAACATCCACTTTTTGCATTTTGCAAAAATAAAAACATTTAGGATCATCTGGTGAGAGCTAGTCTCCCCCCAAAAGAACTACACAGACACTTAATGACACCAGGGGTCTTCCCCCCAATTGGCCACTCAAAATGTGTCAACTGCGCTGTATGCCAATATACTATCAAAAGTAAGGAATTTGTGTTTATTACCATTAGAATTTCTCTTGAACAATTCTCTAATTGTAATACTACCAACGTGATTTATGCCATCATATGTCCGTGTAATATGATCTATATTGGCCAAACTACTCAAAAAGTGAGGATCCGTATTTGCCAGCATCGAAGCCGAATTCGCTGTAAGGTTCCAGGTGCCCTGGTCGTGGAGCATTTCTCAGTAATGGGACACACAGAAGACGATATCCACTGGCAAGTCACCACCAAGAAGAGCAGAGATTAAGAAAATCCTTGACAAGGAAGAACTAAAATGGATTCTTCGGACGAAGAGCCTATACACAGGTCTAAACCATACTGAGGTCTGGACCACCCTTATCTAACCTGTAAATTACAAAATTGTTTCTATGCTAGTGTCTCCTGCCTGCTTTTTTTTGTCTCCCTTACAGATTGTATGCTGCACATGATGACTCACAGATGGTGCACCCCCATACCGGAATTACAACCCGGAGTGAAATGTGAAAAAACTGTCCCTGTATAGCTTTATCCTCACACCATACCTCTTACAATTGTACCTATTCGCAATAGCTTATGGGGGATTCGCACGGAATACTCTGCCGTGGTAGCATTCACTAATGTTGCTTATTATGACCTTTGAATGTTGCATACTATGACCTTTATACGATGCAATTTAACACTGGTATTATAGCCCCGGAAGACAAGTGCATAATTGCACTAGAGCGCAAATATAAAAGTAAAATTATGTTTATGTACTATGACTTCCTGTTGACATAAAATTAACGTTACACTTTTTACAACATGTACCGTTCAATTAACTGTTCCTTAAAGAAAATTTCTGCGTGACTGGCAATAAGATGGTCACTGATATAAGTAATTGCTTATACTCTAAATCCATTGCAATTATATTTTGAATGCATATAAGTCCATACCACGTCATGCATCTTGTACTGATTTCTCCCCAACAACATATGTCTCTTCTCTCCCAAATATGTAATTAATACGCTTTTAAGATAGATTCCTTGCTGCAATTACTGAAAATGCTGGATTATTACTTTGTTTGTTTTTCCCCCTTCCTCCCCATTTAATCTGTCTAAAACATGTTCCAATAGGGCCGCTCCCTTCTTCCTATACACATATCACGCTCTAGCATACATGACGTCATCACGCTGAATTCCTGCACCACTGCCACATCATTCTCTTCACTCCGTTTTCCCTTTGTAACTCCTCCGCACTAGCGCTCACAGTGTTCCAGTGCCCTCACGCTACAACCCGATTCCCTCGCACCACCCACCGCTTTGATTGCTCGTCTTGGACTGTAAGATTCAGTCAATCAAGGTAAGAATCGCCACATGCATGTGGGACCATTGCTCCATAGTAGCCGGCGCCCCTTCTCTAATGCGGCATTTGAAATTCTTCCTGCAGGTGCATTATTAGCGTCTGCCTCTGACGAACCTCTTCTCTCTCATAACCCCTTGGTTAATCTGGCATTCAGTTGGCGCATCAGCGGCCATCTATGCTGGCTCCTTCCTCCTCATCCCTGTGACCGACAACCCACCGTGGTATGTATATAATTGCCGCTCTGACTTCTTTTGAAATTGAGCAATAGGGTCACCCTTCTTAATATACCTGAAATTTTTTCTCCAATAGCACAACTGAGTTCTAATACCAGGACCGGGCACCTCTGCCCTAAGCCCCGCAGCTAATTAAGTCCTAGGTAAAATTATAATTCTTATGATCACCACCCGTTATTAGTTTAAACACTTCCTCTACCCTTATACACCGCTTATTACAAATCACTTCCTCTAGCCCCATATGAATATTGTAGCATGCCCCACCTCTCCCAACGGAATTGTAATAATTGTCACTCAAGCAAGCACGCTACCATGCTTCACCTACTGCTTATAACGGTTACTACCTTAGCGAGTAATGGACAGTATATACATTCTCCTTCTTAATCGCCCCCATCTTTGCTCCCTCTTTTCTTCTTCCTTTTGTCTTCTTCCTTTTTTCAGTTCCCCCCCACTTTTTTCACCCCCTTTCAGAACCTTGCTCAATATGCAATCGCCTCAGGCATCTATTGTCTTGTCCTGAAGATGATCTCATCATTTACTTAGAGGGATCAAAACGTCGTTGACTTTTCGCACCCTGACATAACTGTATATTTTGTATTAATATGTGAAAGGGTGCTCCAATGTATTCCTTGTTGGCCAAATTGTTGCAACTTGTTTGGCCACAGTTTTATATTTGCCTGAGTTTCTTTTGCCTTTTTTTCCAAATTTATGTTCCCACTTGTATGTCCTCTCTTACTTTTTGCATTAAATGATTATGTCCATTAGGACATCCAAAAGTAGATATCATTGCATTTCTATTTCATATGTTTTGTCTTAAAAAAACGTTTCCGTTAGGGACCATTGTTCCTTGAAACATTCCCTAATTCCAGCAGCACGTTATTCATATGTGACATTCCCAAAATCCATCCGCTTCGGGTACGATCCTGAAGGTATTTTTCCATGGGACAACGGTGTTCTTTCCTCGATACATTGTGTCCTTTGTTTCCAGCATTCTCCTGTGTGAAGCACAACGACCTTCCTTTATCGACTCAAGCCACATGATTGTAACTTCTCCTCTCCTTGCCTGACTACTTAAACAAAGACATTATTCTAGCTAACAAGAGCGCTTCTTTCGCCTGCAACACAAAACGTGAGAAAGAACAAATTCCACAGCACACATGAACTTCAACTTATTAGCTCTAAAGTGAACTGCATTTGAGGCCTACAAAATCCAGCTAACATAAAGAAACATAATATGAGCTTTACGAAATTGCATAGAAATTAAGACACTTATGGTGAATACATCTACCTACATGTAAAACAACACAATTAATAAACACATTTAGTACATGAATAATTGTCAGTTTCACAGTACGAGTTGTTCACATTAATGGTTTCTGCTACTTACACTCACTTTCTACATTGATCCTCCATGTCACCCTTCAATGGCCTAGAATACATCACGTTTCAGGTTAGTACATTTCAAATCCTAGCACGTCATGTCACTACAACAAAGGATTATATGTGGGTGCGCTCTACGCGTGTGATTATAATGCACCCCTACAAATAAAATGCGATGTCTTCTACATCACAGTCATAGCCCACTTCTGTTCTGATTCGGTGGCTCGTCATGCCAGTTGCAGCCCAATCCCAGACAAATGCTCATATCAAGGCATTTGCATCCCAACTCTGCAGATATGTGCACACTCAAACAGTTGCAGCCTGATATGTCGGGATCTGGAATGATACAAATGACAAGGTACATGAAGGCTGACCTGCGCTGATACACAAGTCAAAGAATATGCAGTCCAACCTGGACCGATACACAAAACAAGGCAAATGCAGCCCAGGCATGGCCAATACACGAGGCAAGATAGATACAGTCTGCCTCAGGAAATGTGTGGCTGTTTGTAGACTTTCACGATTCTGCCAGAAACAGTGGAGAGACTGGGAGACCATCTGCTTTCCATGGGTTTTCTTCAGGCCAGGAACACACTGGGCTTTTCCTCTGACAGTCTCATCTCCTGCCGGGCCAGAAAAACTCCTTTTCTCAATCAGCAGGCAAGCAGGCTTTTAGCCAAGATATAGACCCTCATCTCCTCCAACAGAAATTGCAGACTTCAAGTGATTACCCCTCACCTCTATGAGGCAGAGTGTCAGCCCTGGTCACAAAGCTGACCTTCAAGCACTCTACAGAGCACTCCCCTATTTGGTAAACAAAAAACATAGAACTTGAACAACATGGTTGGTGTGGGCCCCAAATTTTACACATTTTCTACACAGGATGGAGACAGGCCTATCTTTTTATGTGCGGAGCTCTCTGCCCAACTGCGGCGTTTCCGCGGTTGTAAACTTTCTATTTACTCGTGGTTTGTGAATAGTAAAAATATGATAAGCAGACACAAAAGTGTAAGTTTATCTTAGTAAATCAGGCCCTGAATGAGGATCTACATCAGGAGAAAATGAGTAGTACATGGGGGGTTTAAAGCCATTACCATTGCACAAAATAAAATAGAAATTGAATTAAACTACACAAGTGTTATGGCTATGTATCTCCATGGTGCTTTTTAGTATATTCTTGAAAAGAAGTGAAAAATGGTACATTAAAAAAATGTTAGCAGATTTGGTTAAAGAAGCAATCGAAATGCCATGTTTTTTCAATCTGGTTCTATACAGAGATGGGGGACAGGTGCAGATAGAATCATTAACACACTTGCAGACAGAGAATGCTATAGCAGCAGCACCAGAGGAGGCCATTATCAAACAGCTGGCACCTAGACAGGTTTATGTGCTAAGTTTAGGCCCTTGTAGGAGCTTAAGCAGAATCCACAGACGTCCTTTTTCGAGTAGGGATTCTGAACCCATTTTGATCTTCAGCAAAAGGAGCATTCCAGGATGTAGCACTGCCCATGAACCTGAGCCCTGTGTATGAGGATCTTGCAGAGAGGAGGGCTGTTGAATCAAGACTGCTGCTCGCTACTTTGCTCCCTCCCCCATACGTGCCTTAGCAGCTCCCTCCCATGACTAAAATCATAGGGATTTTGAAAAATCCAAGGGTACACAAAGAACAAGTGTCGCAAATGACTTATAGCCTTGACCCATTCAGCCTCAGAGTAGTAAGCGTGTAGTAATAGTATGTAGCTGGTGGTGGTGCATTTTGGGTCACAATGTCTGTCACAAATATATTACTAAAGGATTTTGGTTGAAATGGCCACTACATTTGCAAAGTCATGCATCTACCGAAAAAATATAAAGCTTACAAACAATGTGTGGAAAAATTGCTTTATTTGTTCTTTCCTAACTGCTGATATAATTTGAAACATTTGTACAGTTTATTTGAAGGTATTTATTACATGTTACTGTGTTAGAAATGTGTTTTAATCATACAGCCTTTCCTCAGATTCACATCTCCTTTAGCGCAGCAAGATTGCCACACAGACCCCATTAAAAAAAACTCTAACTTTGGAGTCAGAGTAAACATCAATGTCAATGAGAAAAGAATAAGCAGCAATTTGTCAGAAGACATTGCCTGACATTTCACCTCTGTCTTTGAACCTTCAGCAAATCATGTGCATGTGACAAGATAAAAGCAAAATGTAAGGGCTCTTTATTGCAAATTCACCTTTTGAACTCCAGCATGTTTTTTTTTTGCCTACCATGTATTTGCCAATGCTCAAACTTTTAAGGAACCTCTTTAAATTAATCTCTTTTCTCTTAAATGATTACTCACAGCTTGTATGAGTTAACTGGACTTTAATGTATAATTTTGGCTATCTTAACAACAGAAGTGTTGTGTACTAAAACACGAGTCATGTTTGCCCCAAACCTTACACATTGTATTTTAATTGGTGAAATGTACCTTTGTTATTGGTAAGAGACCATTAATACCATAGAGCACCTATTTGTAAAGCCATTCCTCGTACTGAGTCGTGAAAACAAACTAATTGTAAAACAATTTGAGCCAGACCTAAAACTACAACAAACAACCCAAGACAGAGGGAAGGCATACAAACGTACGTTCTCAAACTCCTGGTACATAAAAGTTGATTTGCTTACAGGGAGTACATCAACAAATTCTCTGTTCTGCTTCCCCAGCTTACTGTTTGGTGGTGACATTCCTTGGACAAAAAAGGAGTAACAGACTTGAAGCATTTGTCAAATAAAATAAACAAGCATGCACACTCAAGAATCCATATGGCAAACCTGACAAGACTGGGAATGTTGAGAGACGCACCCATTAAAGTGCACATACACGACGCATACCGTAAACCATAAGCACAATGAAGCAGTTGATAGGAGTATACATATACTGTCAAAAATAATCGATTGTATTCGTTTCTGTGGTGCTTTTGGACTGGCATTAAGAGGGCATGATGAATCTGAAAGTTTATCGAATGTTGGCATATTCAGAGGCCTTGTAGGTTTAATTACGAGCATAGACAGTGAAATGGAAACACATTTAGCAAGTGCTACAGCCTTCAAGGACTTTGTGGCTATTCAGGCTGATGGCACCATTAATGTGGCCACTAAAACACAGTCCGTATTAATCTTTCGGTATATTGACAATGACAGTAAAGTGGTGGAGAGATTCTACGGATTCACACATTTAAGAGACTCCACTGCAGGGACCACTGCTGCAGCGATACTCCGTGAACCTCGATTTTTTCTGACCATCCTCAAAAGCAAAAACTAAGTGCACAAAGCTATGATAGTGCTTCAGTTATGGAATTTTTGGTAGAGTATAAAACAAAAGTTAGCGATGTGTACCCTAATGCCCATTAGGTACACTGTTATGCCCACCAACCTAATCTTATTATGCAACAAGCAGCAGCAAAGATCTCTGAGGCCCAGATTTTCATATTGGATGCAGCAGGCATGGCAGCATTTTTCTCACGCTCACCAAAAAGAACAAAAATACTTCAGGACATTGTGGCCAGAAGGCTTCCAAAGGGATCTGCAACTCGTTGGAACTTTCACATACGCACAATCATCCTAATAAACGATTATAAGGTTGATCTTGAGAAACGTTTTGACACCATAGAAGCCAGTGGTCACTTTGAGAACAGAAGTGGAAATGAAGTGCGTGGCTTTGCTAGAGCACTACAAGATAGGAAGTTCCAGCTCTTTCTGTTTTTGCTTCATGAAGTAATGCCTCATGTTGGCAGATTATATAACCAGCTGCCAAAATGAGAAATAGATACTGTATTTGTAAAAATAGCTACAACTCAGTTTGTTACGAGCGTGAACAAAGTCAAAGAAGGGATTGATAATTTAGAAAGCAGACTGCCTAAAGATTCTAGATTTTCAAACCCGAAAAAACACATACGCAGCCTCACCCAAATTGCAACGGAAATATGTCACACTTGGTGAGTGCCACATTATTGCAGTGAGCTGTTTGCAAATGATGGCATTGCCTTCCCTGAGCAAGCACTGAATGAGGCTGTGGAAGCTTATCCTATGCTCAACAAAGAGAATCTGAGAACTGAGTTATCTGTATTATACAGAATGCATGTATATCGGTAGGCCACTGGTGCCATTTCTTTGCACGCTTTAATTCTAAAACTGAATATGGAAAAATCACTTACAGAGACATTGGCTATGATAAAAATACTCATATTCACTCCCATGACAACAACAGAGTTAGAACAATGTTTCTGAACCTTGAACAGAATAAAGACATTCTTGAGGAACACCATGATTGAGGAATGCATACGTGCTTTGGCAATGCAACATTTGTTATTACTAATATTTCTAGAAATTTGATGCGGTTGCACTCATATTTATACCATGTGGGGCTCACAACACGTGGATGTATTGCATTAAACAAAGTTGCCTTTACATTAGCAAGATGTCTTACTGCAGAGAGTACTATGCTGTATGTATGTATATATGTACTTTTTGTATAGCGGGAATCTGCCCAAAAAGGCAGAGAAGTTCTGGTCATGGTCAAAGAAAGGCAAGCATACAATCAACGAGTGATAGGACTGGTGTAGCTTGCTACTACTTGTTGTTACTGCATTGTGATATGGTGTTCTTTCAAGAACTGTGTCTTCAAATCTTTCCCACATTGCAACAGGTACTGTTGGGGGGTAAGGTTGATGGGTATAGGATTGTTCCCAAGCCGTGGTTCATAGATGGAAAAGGCCTAGAGCCTTGGTTTTTCTTTTTTACGCCTCTTAGTCTGTAGTGATGGTGTTCTGGTTGCAGGATTGCGAGAGCCACCAGAGATGGTGTGAGCTTTTCCCCAAGGTATGAGGGGTGCTGCTGTGCTGGTGGTCATGATGGCTTTGCTGGCCTACTACATCATCAAAACGAGCTGTATCATTTACAATGTTTTTAAATGATGCAGCTGGTTTTGAAGATGCAGTGGCCCAGCAAGGGGACTTAATGGATATCCATCAGGATGGGGGTAATGTGATCATATTTCTTCATTCCCTGATTAAGACCTGAAGTGCCTTGTAGGTTGCCCTAATTATATTCTTGTCTTGCTTTCTCATTGTCCTGATCAGACAAATAACAATAACTTGTATTTCCTAAGTAGATTTAATTTATAAAGGTATTTCTGTAAATAAAGAAATCTGTGAGGTACTAAGCATTGTTATGTCAAAGTCAGTTATGAAGTTCTCTGGATACAGAACAGAGCAGCTACGGCATTATCATAGTAAATGTTGTTATTAATATGATAACTACCCTGTATCACCATGAGGAAAATGTCAGATAGGTTCTTATAAAGAGAACAGAGGCTCCTGCCATTTAAGTTATATGTATTTGCATATGTTACCATTTTTTAACAAAACAAATTACATTTTAATTTTGTAATGCCCATGCTTGTCATAAGATAACTAAGAAACTACTCTCTCCTCTTTCTCGGCCATACCCCTTGCTGAGTCTCTTGCTGCCTTGACCTCTTTAAAATCGGGTTCCCCTCTAGATCCGTGCCCTGCCATACTTATGGCCCGCACAGCTCAAGTCATTAATCCTCTGGTGAACCAGCTGATTAACGCATCCTTAGGGTCAGCCTTGGTTCCTCCTGCATGGAAGCATGCCATGCTGGTCCCTCTTATAAAAAAGCCTACGCTGGACCCCCACATCCCCTCCAGCTATCTTCCTATCTCTTTGCTTCCGGGCGTGGCCAAAGTCTGTGAGAAACTAGTGAATAAACAACTGACCTCCTACATTGAACAGCAGGGTCTGTTGCACCCAGCTCAATCTGGATTCCGTGCTTCTTATAGCACTGAGTCTGCCCTGGTGGAAATCTCAGAGGCCATCCGGGAGACGCTAGATGCTGGGGGCAGGGCAGTTTTGGTCCTTTTGGACCTATCTGCCGCATTTGATACTGTTCCCCATGCTCTTCTCCTGGCTCGATTACAGAGGCTCGGTATCATTGGTGCCGCATGGGAACGGCTAAAGTCCTTCCTTGACGGTAGAACCCAGCAAGTTTGGATCCCCCCTTTCGCATCTACTATCCAAGCTGTGCAAACAGGGGTCCCTCAGGGATCCATACTGAGTCCTCTGTTATTTAACCTGTATATGACCCCTCTAATCCAGCTTGCCGAGGATCTGGGCACTAAAGTAGTAGCATATGCTAATGATACCCAGCTTTTATTCACTTGGAAAAAGCACGAGTCTGCTACGGCCCACGTCAGAACCTGTCTGTCTGCTGTGTTCAACTGGTTCACTTCGGCCCAGTTGAAATGCAATAAAGATAAAACAGAGATACTGTTCTTTGGGGAATTTTCTTCGCTGTTTTGGCATGACTGCTGGCCTGCTGATGCCCCGCGACCATCCCCTTCGGGTCTTCCTGTGAAAAATCTGGGGATCTGGTTCGACGAAAAACTTAGCTTTGTCAATCAGATTAGAAAATTGACAGGTACATGTTTCGGCATTTTGAAGATGCTCAGAAAATTTCTGCCCCTGTTGCCTCTCTCCGCCAAAGAAACAGTTGTACGGGCCTTAGTTACCTCCCGTCTTGATTACGCCAATGCATTGTATGTAGGTCTCCCTGGCTTCCTTATGGATAAGTTGCAGGGGGTGCAGAATGCCGCTGTACGGCTGCTGCTGGACTTACCCAAACACACTAGCGCGAGGCAACATCTCCGCAATTTGCACTGGCTGCCGTTAAAAGCTAGGGTCTTGTTCAAGGCTTTGGTTACGGCCCATGCAGCACTCTATGAATGCGGTCTGGTGTATCTGAGGAAACGTTTTTCGTTCTATGTCCCGGGCAGACTCTTGCGCTCCTCAAATACGTGCCTGGCCTCTGTACCCAAAATCCGTTTGAAAAGAAAGGGGGCAGCTCACTGTCTTATTTGGCGGCTAAGTCGTGGAACTCTCTTCCCCTGGAGCTCCGTAGCCTTCAAAACCCCTCTCAGTTCAGGAAAAAACTTAAAACTTTCTTATTCAATTAAGCCTGTTTTTCCTTCTGTTTACTGTTCTCATTTGCTGGGCTCGCGCCGGGACACTCTTTTGAGCAGCCGTGCGCGTTACAAATCACCAATAACATAACATAATCAATATGGCATGAGAGACATTCTGTTACGTTTGCCAGTAATTCCTGCTGCTAGGGGCTCTTCTGGACCTGTGTTACCTATTGTTCTCATGGGGAACGTGGCCCCTGTTACTTCCACAGCAGCTCCAACACGAAGGGGGTGAGCCGCCACAGGACAAAGGCAGCAGGGGGACAACAACATCCATAACCTCCTTTGCCACCTGACGCTATTTAAGCACCTCGCAGCCACAATGGAAGGGGGACATGCAGCTACTTTTGCCGGTAATTCCTGCTGCTAGGGGCTCTTCTGGACCTGTGTAATCTGTTGTTCTCATGGGGAACGTGGCCCCTGTTACTTTTACAGCAGCTTGAGCATGAAGACGGCGAGCCACTGCAGTACCACGACCGCTGGGGGACTACAATGTCCATAACCCTCTTTACCACCAGATGCTATTTAAGTGCCTCACAGACACGCTGGTTGGGGGGCACGCAGCTACTTTTGCCAGTAATTCCTGCTGCTAGGGGCTCTTCTGGACCTGTGTAACTTGTTGCTCTCATGGGCGACGTGGCCCCTGTTACTTCTACAGCAGCTTGAACACACAGGGGGTGAGCGGCCGCTAGGGGACTACAACACCCTTAACCCCCTTTGCGAGCTGATGCTTTTTAAGCACCTCGCAGCCCCACTAATTGGAGGACCCGCTGCCACTTTTTGCCGGTAATTCCTGCTGTTAGTGGCTCTTCTGGACCTGTGTGACCTCCTGTTCTGGTGGGTAACGTGACCCCTGTTACTTTTACGGCAGCCTGAACATGAAGGCCTGTGTAATCTGTTGTTCTCATGGGGAACGTGACCCCTGTTACTTTTACAGCAGCTTGTGCATGAAGAGGGTGAGCCACTGCAGTACCGCGGCCGCTGGGGGACCACAATGCCCATAACCCTCTTTGCCACCTGATTCTATTTAAGTGTCTCACAGCTCCGCTGGTTCAGGGGTGCGCTGTTACTTTTGCCGGTAATTCCTGCTGCTAGGGGCTCTTCTGGACCTGTGTGACCTGCTTTTCTCATGGGGAACGTGGCCCCTGTTACTTCTACAGCAGCTTGAACACACAGGGGGTGAGCGGCCGCTAGGGGACTACAACACCCATAACCCCCTTTGTGACCTGATGCTATTTAAGTGCCTCACAGCCCAGCTGCACTGGATGCACCAGAGTAAAGCCCGGGCCAAGGGAGGGGCCAACATGCGTCTATCAGTGCCAGGAAGAGGCAGAGCAGGGCCACTCCCCTTGATTTTATTTTATTTTACTTTTTGTGTTTGTTTTTTTTCTTTGTTTTGGAGGATAAGCCTGGACCCGGATCCCTCGGTTGGCCTTGACTGCTACAAATAAAGTTTTTTTTCTTCTACTACCACAGCCTGTTTTCCCCAATATTGTTACATTTTGGACCCATAGACTGTGTTCCTTCTTAACCCTGCGACATTGTGCCTGTCAACATCCTCCATAACTACCTTTTGTGAGGTGTGTGTGTTGCAGCTGAAAAGATTTTTGGGGGAACATTGGCGCGATTTTAATGTGTACTTGAATACCGCCTGGCTGTATTTTCGACCCTAGAGTGCCTATTTTTAAGGCTTTACACTAGTGTGCCCAAACTTAGTACTGGGGGTAGATTGTTATTTTTCATCTATTTTAACCTGGGCTGCTCCTTGTATTCTCAGCATGTTACTTTTTCTTTTTCTCAGAGCTAATTCTGTGTGTCTATCTGACTAGCCAAACTATTTATGGTTTCATTTGATTATACCGTTTCTCTGCTCTATGAATTAACACAAAGCAACATGATGATGATAACTCCTTAGGGATTCTATTGTTTTGATATATAATTGCTTCACTGATCTCAATCATTACGCAATTGAATTAAAACATAAAGTGTTATCTGTTAAAGATAGGAATATGGGGAAAAGGAAAAGTATTGAACAGCATTCAGATGAACCTATTAATAAAAAACCTCACAGCCACTTTCAAACAATTGTACTTTGCAAGATATAGATAATCTAATAGAAGTGGAGCAGATTCTTTGTCTCACTAATCCAAAACGTCCTAATTCCAAACCACGCACTTCGACCAAAATCACCCCTTAATTACAAAAAAAGGTACCTCATCTGAACCCCAGAGCTCCAAAGGTCCTGCCGATGCTCCCTTACAGACTCCTAGTTGCAAGGGCCTCACAGCTATAGAGTGCTTACCATCTTATTGCCATGCACTTGAAACTCCTTTGGAGTCCCCAATAGATTACCCCAATCAACTGCCCCTGGAACCCAGTATAGCTTGCCTAAATAAAGTTCCTTTGGAACCTATGATACCCTGCTCAAATTGATTCACAGCACTAGCTCTAACGGTAGAGGCCACCACCAAACCTCAAGAGAGCAATGCCCCTATAGCGCTCCCTGTTCAGAGAGAGGTGCCTAAGGTCCAATAAATGATCTCTGGGAAATTATCTCTATCCTGTGGGCTGAAATCACAGACTTAAGAGTCAAGGTACGTGTACTTTCTGAATCATGTTACGTGGGGCAAGTCTGGGAACGCCAAGAGGCTGGTAGAGATCCCTTTTTGGAAGAGAGTCGCACTGATACCTCCCATAATCTGGCCCGCAATATAGCCCCACCCCCTAAATTGAAGGTCTGCCGCCTAGGCCAGTATGTATCCCCACACCTACCTGCTGCAGCAAGGGAGTCCACTTCTTTTTTATACCTGTCTGCTCACCAAGCACCTCCCTTAAAGATCTCCAGGGGCTTTGTCAACCCTAGTACTGGCAAAGACCCCTCTAACTTTAGGACACGTCTTTCCAACACCATCATTCACAAAGCGCTTACTGTTAACCCTTGCCATGATATTCCAGGGGTCCCATTAATCTCAATTCTCCCAAAGATCCTCATCAGTCTAGAATGAGTTCCTCAACTACAACTACGTCTAATGTACCTATTCCCAAATCTCTCTTACCGTCTACAAAAGAATGTCGGGAGACCAACCTAGACACCTGACACCTTTGTGCATCTCAGGACTATATACATGACGGGGTCCTTAAGCTTCAGTGGCACTGTAGAGAAAACAAGGCCTCCCTTATCAATAAATCCATCCATTGGATGAGGGATGTCCGAAGATGCTATAGTGTGATTAACTCGGACATTCTCAGGGCCTCTAGGCTACCATCTTCAGCTGACTCATTTGATTCCATTAAGCTAACTTTTTCTCACCCTTCTTTTTTCTTTTTTCTTTTTTTTATTTTATTTTTGTGAAGTTTTAACATTCATAAAAAATTCAGTGGACAGTTCATTATACATTACAGATATGAAGCAGCAGTACGGATAAAGGCGAAGACAGTCATTGCCGGTGCACATTTAGGCCTGTATGTGCCAATTACAATTAGGCAGCTGAAACAATCATATAACTTTAGCCCAAACCATCTGGTTCTTCACCACATTTTACAATATCTTAGGAATGTCCAGGGGGATCCTATACATTGGTCCTAGACCTCAGTGTTTCACAGTGTTTACATATGTGGATATGCCGTCTCTCTGCATGTTTTATACCCCATTACAGTGCGGGCTATGGTATTAGGTCTCTCCCACCTCTGTAGCCGAGTGTTCTAGCAAGTATGTCCACAACGGGTCCCAGATGTCGCGAGGGCGTGAGGAGCAAGGAAGGTGCTCGGCATAGGTATTGATTTGGTCCTGCCATATGATCATGTCCCCCAACCAGTCTTTAAATTTAGGTGCTCGCCCTCGTCCCCATCTACAGGCCACTCGGCGTTTAGCCAATACCAAACTAAAGGATAGAAACTTACACTGCCGGGCTGGAGTTTGTGCAGTGTAGCCCAGCAGAACTACCAAAGGGGACCTCGGCGTGGGCAAGTTAGCATGAGATCAAGTGCATCTAGAACTTGTCTCCAGTATGTTTGTATCTCAGGACATTCCCAGGCTAGATGGAGAAAATCTGCAGCGTGTGCCTTGCATCTATCACAGTTGTTCGTCTCTCTAAGGCCAAACCTGTGCAGCTTGAACGGGGTGTGATAGTGCAGTGCAGGAATTTGTAGTGAATTACTCTTAGTCGACTGTTAGCAGAGATCTGTTCAGTCTGATTACAACAGAACTGCCATTGTGCATCTGTCACCTCCAGTCCCATTTCCGTACTCCATTTTTCACGGGCTGGGCAAGGCGGGTACTCAATGTCAGTGAACAGTGCATGGTATAATGAGGAGACCAGGTGTGAGGCAGAAGATGCGCGCAGCACTTGATGCAGCGGGGCTACTATCTGTGGCTCGGAGGGGTAGGTAGGGGTGCAGGTCTGTAGTCCGTGTCGCAAGCGTATGTAAAAAAAAGTCTCCATCGTGGAGGGCGGGGGGTTTGTGCATAGTTGTTGAATGGTGCTAAATTTCCCGCCAAGGTATAGGTCTCCCCAGCAATGAATTTTACGTGTGTGTGCGAATTTCCTAAATATTCCCTCTTGTAGCAGTGATAGTGCTGGGGGATAGGAGAGTGGGAGCAATGGGGAATACAGGTAGGGGATGTGTATGCGTCTAAGTATACGATCCCATGCCTTGAGTGTACATTCTACAGAGTTTAGGGCGCAGGGTTGTGACTCAATTTTGGACAATAGTACCCCCTCCAGTGGTATAGGGTCCGCTAGCCAGTGTTCAGTGGCTACATGAGGTGTGTATCGTGGGGGGTGGAACCAAAAGAAGGCGTAATGTGCTTGGGCACATAGATAGTATAACTCAAAGTCTGGAATATTGAAACCCCCTTGCGAAAATGGTCTCACAAGCACTTCCCATCTTATACGTGGCTGCTTTCCGCCCCATACCAGTCGAATCAGTTCTGAGCGAAGAGAGGAGAAAAAAGTACGGTATATTAAGAAATAAATATACAAATTTAGGAAGGAGAACCATTTTTATGAGGGAGATGCGGCCAGCCATGGTTAAGGGTAGGGCGATCCATCGGTCAATGCAACCTGTTACATAGGTCATAGTGCATCCATAGTTCAATCTCATCAATACATCACGATCAGCCGAAATGCGGATCCCTAAATATTTGACCTCATCCTCACACCACTCGATGGGAACGTCAGTGTCAAAGGAAACGGTAGCTGCAGTCAACGGGAATATCTGGGATTTAGCCCAATTTATGTGTATACCTGATTGGCCACCAAACTTGACAAACTCGCGCAATAAGGGATTGAGATTTTGTCGCGGGTCTTTAATATATAAAGTAACGTCGTCCGCATAGAGAGAAATGAGTATGGGACGTAAGAAACAGCGGAGGCCAACTTGTTGGTAGTGTTGCCTGATCTTGGCGGCGAGAGGCTCCATTACTAAGGCACAAAGCAGGGGCGATAGTGGGCATCCCTGGCGAGTGCCTCTGGACAGGGGGATCGAGGCCGATGAATGTCCATTTATCAGAACTTTTGCCGTGGGTGCAGTGTAAAGTAGTCTGATCCAGGAGATAAACCCCATGGGGAGTCCCAAGTTTTGAAGTATCGTAAAGAGGTAGTCCCACTCCACTGAATCAAAGGCCTTGGTGGCGTCCAAGAATACCGCTGCCAATGCCAACCGAGGGTCTACAGTCTGTAGAATAGAGAATAGTGTCCTCAGGTTGTGGGAGGTAGCTCTACCAGGGATAAAGCCTGCCTGATCCGGAAGGACAAGATCTCCCATCAGGAGGCTAAGTCTATTTGCCAAAAGTTTCGCTAGGATTTTCGCATCTGAATTGATTAGCGAAAGCGGTCTATATGATTTGCATCTATCGCCAGGTTTGCCAGGCTTGAGTAATGACGTGATAAGCGCCTCCCTCATGGATGTTGGTAGCGTTTGTGCTTCGTGTGCCTCAAGGAAGACTTCTTTCAGTATAGGAAGGAGCTGATCTATATATGTTTTATAGAAATCGATGGGCAATCCATCCGATCCTGGCGCCTTCCCAGATTTCATGTGCATGATGGCTGCCCGCAGCTCATCATCCTCAAATGGTGCCGCTAAAAACTCCAGCTGATGATCCCCCAACCATCCAAGAGCTATATCTTCAAGGTATGAGGCTAAGTCCGGTGGTGTAGTACGATGCGAACTGTATAGGTCTGCATAGTATTTAGTAAAAGTGTCGAGAATGTCCAGGCTGTCCCGGTGGCACATCCCAGCTCCATCAACCACCTCCACTATAAAATTAGAGATTCGAGGTTGTCTAATGTCATTTGCTAGCGCACGGCCCGGTCTCTCGCACTCCCCATAGCGGCGGGCAACAAAGTATTTCCCCCGGAACTTCACCTCACGGTCTGCCGTGTTAGTGTAGTCAGAGATTTTCTCTCGAAGTGCCGCGTTTTGGGCGCCTGAGTTTAATGCCCACATATCTGCCTCGAGCTGCTTAATTTCGGCCTCCAGGCGTGCCAGGTTTCTTTTGATGTCTCTCAGTACACCAAAGCCCTTGGACATGCAGGAACCTCTTATGGTAGCCTTAAAGGCCTCCCAGATTGTCCCCATGTGTACAACGGACCCCCTGTTTCTGGCAAAGAAATCAGAAATTTCCTCCCCAATTTCGGTCTTAAAAACCGTATCCAAAAGCATCTCGGGCACCAATCTCCAGCAGCGTGGCGTGGCTATGGAGTTGGGTAGAGCAATCTCCAAGTATACCGGAGCATGGTCGGAATACGTACGAGCCAAATGTCTCGCTGTTTTTATCCAAGAGGCTACAGCTCGTGAGCACACCCAATAATCAAGACGTGATCAATTAGAGTGTCCTGCTGTGTAATATGTGCCTTCGCGAGTAGCTGGGTGGCCATGTTCCACCATGAGATCAGAGAGGGCTTCTCGGGCTCGGGTGTAGTGTTGTGGTAGGAGATTGGATCTGTCCATGTCTGGGCGTAGTGCGACATTAAAATCACCTCCCCATATGACGTGTGTGGATCCTACTTGGAGCACCCGTCCCCACAGTGTAGTGAAATGGGCAGGGTCATCTATGTTAGGGCCATAACTACAGACTAGTGAAAGGGATTGTGTACCCAGTGTACCCCAGAGCATGCAGCTACGGCCAGTTGGATCACTGTACGTGCCTCCTAGTACAAATGGTGTATTACGTTTTATGAAAATAAGCGTGCCGCTAGAGTAGGTGGAGTAAGAGGAAAAGGCCCGGTTGGAGGCCCATCTAGTACCATAACAAACGGGGCGTCTGGGATCTAGGTGCGTTTCCTGTAGCATAGCAATTTGCACCTGGTGTCTATCTAGGTATGCCAAAACCTGCCGCCGCTTTCGCGGATCACGGAGCCCCCGAACATTCCAAGTGACTCGTTTAATGTGCAGTTGTGTAGTGAGTGGTGCCATGTTAGCCAGGTATTAGAGGAATGAAAAGAGTGTTTTGAGTTGATAGTGTGCCACTGCCTATTATAGGTGAGGGGTGTATGTGCTATTATCTGCAATTTCACAAAAAGGAAGAAAATATTTCCCTCCCGCTTTCTGCCTGTAGTCCTGAACTTTAGTAAGCATGTAATACAACAAACCTGTTGCAATGATCCCACCCCCTCCCACAACAGCACCCCCATCGTGCCGGAATTTAGGCGCCCTCCCCGTCCCACCCAACAATGTAGCCGTTGTACAGAACCCAGGAACGGCCACATTAATAAAAGAACAAAAACAGTGTGGAATCCCATGACTAGATGGTGCTTTGGGGGATCTCCCATAAGGGGGGCGCCAGTAGGCTACACTGTCTTCCCGTAACCCATACCCCTACTACAATGTGGTCCCCAGTGAACACTTCAAAGGGGAGGAGTAGCAGCAGAGGGGGGGAAGATGCTTGACGATACATATTCAGACTCAACGGCTAATAAAGTATAGAGACTCGCAAATATTGTCACATGCCCCTCGGCGAATGCCAGGCCCCAGGAATACTTATCCGTCAGCATTCAGTCCGATGAGATAGAAATGTCCACCGCAGGAGGTCTTTGTGACCAATATTAATACGTAGCTGAAAGTCAGCAGAGCAATCGTCCAACAAGTCTCTCACGACAGGGGTATCTAGGGCCACCTAGGCCCACAGCGGCCAACAGCAGCACACAAGACTTGCATTCCTCACTACAGAGATGAAGAAGAGTTTCCGGTGGTCGGATCTCTCTGCGGCGAGCGTCTTAGGGTTGTTTTTAGGAAATCTTCTACTTGTTGCGGATTTGTGTAGAAGGTCTGCTTGCCGTTGTTTGTAATCCGGAGGCGTGCAGGGTAGAGGAGAGCATACTCTATCTGTGCTTTACGGAGTCTCTGCTTTACGGCAAGGAACTTCTGGCGCGCCTCTTGCACCACTAGGGTGAAGTCTGGGTAGATGGTGAAGGTGTTGCCATCAAATTGGAGTGACTTCTTCTCACTGGCTTTTTGTAGTGCAACATCCCGGTCTCGGTAATTGAGTATGCGCGCAATAATGGGCCTTGGCGTGTCTCCTGGAGGGGGCCTCGGTCCCAAGGAGCGGTGCGTGCGCTCCACCACCAGATGAGGGGAGAAGGAATCAGCGCCAAATGATTCTCTGAGGAGTCGCTCTATATATAGCTCCATGCGCCCCGTGTTTGTGCTCTCAGGGATACCTATTATACGGATATTATTGCGGCGGCTCCTGGCTTCGATATCTTCATTCTTGGCCGCAATGATTTTTAGTAATTTGTCCATCTGTGTCACTTGAGCCTGCGTCTGGGAAGTAGTGTCTTCATTTTCTAATATTCGGCGTTCGGCTTCTTTTAGTTGCCCATCGTGCTTGTCGACTTTTTGTACCAAGAAGTCGAGTCTGGTATTCATCGTGTCCATTTTTCCGGAGAGATCAGTGAGACTGTGTTGCACGGCAAGCAGCAGAGTCTTAACCTCATCATCAGTGGACTGCGAGGCCCTCGGTGTCGAATCCATATTTGCGTGTTCGGGATCGGCAGAGGCGGATCGAGTCGTCGTTTTTTTGGTTTCAAAATTCAAACGGGGTTGGCGGCCATCGGGCTTCCCCATCGCCCCCGCAGGCGTCTCTCAAACTTTACCGTGTGACTACTGCAGTTCGTCGCCAGCAATTGATGGCCTGGGATATTCACTCAAGACCTGAGTCCTGTGTGGAAACCAGTACAATTCTACTCCTGGTCAGCGAGAGCAAGGTGTAGTGATATGGGCAGATAGGTTACGTATGCAGGGAGGCGCGACCCCAGTTCACCGAGGCAGTATCTCGTGTGGAGCTCACCGAGCCCGTGGGAAGTGGTAGAGCCGATCCGGGTCTCCAGCCGTCTATTCAGCAGCAGCTGTATGCCGTCAATGAGCCCCCACTCCCCGATGATTGGGACCGCCTGTCTCGTGCACCTGCAACCATCCGCATTTATGAGGGAGCAGTGATACAGGCAGCCAGACCCAGCCTAAACGCAAATCCGTCTCTGTCCTCAGGTTATGTTTCCCACTCCACTCCGGCAAGGACCCGCGGGTTCACATCAGCAGTATCGGCACGCCGCTCTCATCTCTTTGGCAGCTTGCAGGGTCAAAGCGCGGGAGCATTAAGCATATTGTAGACTGTGTCAGATTTGCGGCGATTGCACCTTGCAGGCCCAGCGCGCCATGCAGCCAGGGTGACAAGCGCCTGCTCCTTTTTTTTTTTTTTTTTCCCCTTTACCGTCGGACACGGCGTTGTCTCCGTCCTGATGCGCGTGGGAGAGCCTTCCGCCGCTCCACCGCAGTCAGCACCGGGCGTACAGAAAGCCCGCAATGTCCATTACGAGTCAGTCGCAATGGGAGTCATACAGAGCGGGGGCCCACCGGAGCTGGCAGATATCCGGGGCGCAGCCCACGGGGCAATTTGGCAGGATCCTTTAGGTGCGGTAGGTCGCTTGGCGTCTCGCAAGTCTCGCGCTCACAGCGTCAGTACAGGCCTCGTGCAGCGGGGGCTTCGCAGGCTGCCCTCCAGAGCCACTCACCGGTACCTCAGTCGCACAGGCAAAGAGTCTCCGCTCATGGGAGGCGGCAGCGTAGTATCGGGTCAGGAGTCCGCAGTCGCCCCAGCGGGACGCCGCAAATTCGTGTCTCCCCAGGATGGGCCCAGCGCCTCGTAAGCAGCCCAGGGGTCAATTTGAGCGGTGTATCCGGTCAGGCCTCCAGGCAGTGTATCGGCGGGGTTCCGCCGCAGCAGAGCGCGTCCACAACTCGCTCCCAGATGGCTTAATCGACCCAGTTCTTTCACCAGAGCACCCGGTCTGTTTTGCGGGTCAGTAGGTATCGATCTTTTTGATTTAGTTCAGCCTTGAGTAGGATAAAAGCTGGATTTGTTCATCAAGCGTCCAGAGCCTCACAGATGTGCAGCCATCTTGGATGTGCGCCACCTAGCGCCCCCCAACTTTTTCTCACCCTTCTTTAGTGAATGGGTTGCTAGCACTAGAATCCCAAACATGTCCCCTTGCACATTCTAACATTCAATTTACAGTTTAGCCACCACAGCAGAAGGAGGGAGATGGTCCCAAAAATCATTTTCCATTATCCTCAAATGACTGACTAGAGTCTAATGGGAACTCTATTTTTGATTGTCTATTAAGTTGAAATACTAACCCGGCGATAGAGCTTCAGCTTCAGAGTATAAAGTTTCACATATATGCAGTGAAGACAACCAACGCGTTTTGCCAATGGAATGGACTCCTTCAGGGCTGCAATATGACAAATATATACAACCCATAAACCACAATAACTTCGTGAACAAGAAAGAAAGATGCACAAACAAATACAACCTCTCGACATGACACATAACGAAGTGCTCAAAGCAGGTTGCAAAGAATATGTTTAAAACATATGGATGCATAGCATATCAGAAAATGTAAAACAATTCCCACTGGTAAGGAGGAATGAGCAATCCTATGCCTGCTCTATTAAAAGGACAAGCTGTATTTGATCTTGACCAGAATTATGTACAGAAAAGATAAAAGCAGTATGAGTTATGACCAAAGACAAATACAAAAAAACACAGACAATTATGGGAACAGGTATATTCTGAGATGGTATGCGACATTAAAAAACAGGTAATGCCTACAAATATCCTAGACAGTACAGAGTAGACTAGTCATAACTCCATATCTTAGTGGTTGATGTATGACCCATACTGTGGACATGAGTTTTGGGAAAGGAATTTGTCAGAAGAGGAAGAGAAGGAAAAAAGTGGAAATATTGGAGATACGACCGATAGAAAAACAATGTAAGGAAGAGCAGTGTAAAGAAATGGACATGTAAGTAATAACACGTCAAGGGTATGCAATCGTCAATACAAATGGAAAAATAGGGAGAGAAAGGTAACCAATACTAGGCAAGAAATATAGAGGTCTACATCGCTGCACACATATTCCCAAACAAAAGCAATGAACAAAGGGGGAAAAATGTGCGTGTATGTCACTCAATTTGCTGTGATGACTGAAAAAGATAATGGAAAAAGGCTCATGAATATCAAAACTAGGCACCCAGGCCTGGTATGATATGATAATACATACTAAGTGTGAACACAGAAGAATCTCAGCCTAATAGACATCGCTGTGCGGATTCAAATTAGACCCCCGCTGTAGGATGCATCATCAGTATTCTAGATTGTGAGTCACTGTGAAGGACAATCAAAAACAGGTGGTTAGAAAAAGTGGAAATAGTGGCTAGTGGGCCAAATCAAATAACGAAGTTGCATATACCTACCAAAAACTATTCAAACATTGTCGTCCACAACTTGGCTGAGTATTTGCTGCTATGATAACAACCCCAGTTGAGTCGCGCCAACAAGGGAATGTGGGAGGGGCCAGTAATCCCAATAAGCCACCTGCAACATAGACAAGAAAACAAATAAAATGGTGTAAGTAACAAGGCTACAGAGGCTTATAATATATTTTAAAAAAACAGTAAGTGAAGAGCCATGAAGCTAAACCATGCTTTAAAAATCACCCTCATCAAGGGAGCCAAAATAAAGAGTTCACAGTGTGCCAAGTAGCACCACGAGACCCACAACAGGGACGACGGAATTGGCATGCCTAGATATATGTTCACATATGGAAAGCTATAATCCACAGCCCCGGCGTGTCCCTACAGTGAGGGGTTTCCAGGCATTTGGAGTCTCCCAGTAAGTGGCAACAAGTGATGAGAGTGAAAGTATCAACAAAGGCAAAAGCAATAACCAATCAAGCCTAAATGAATAAATAAAACCGGTGTGAAATTCTATAATCAACAAAGAATCCCCGGCATGAATGTGCGGAAAGGGAAACCCAAGTGCACATAGATAAACCCAAACAACCATGGACGATGAGAAGCTGGTGCTCGGGATGTCCCAGCAAGTAGCAACAGACAGTTTGAACAAAAGCAAAACAATAAAAAATGGAGCGGCTGGGTACTTACTCCGATTGGCGCTTAGGCCGTTACCATTAGTCCGCTGCATTCCAATGCCGAGCAAATGGTCAATGGAAAACCCGCGATCCGGGTTTCGTGCATTTAAATCCATCATCAAGAACCGGTGCACCTGTGTGGTGGTGCAGAAGTGACGATAGGTAGGCATGCACATGTGACCCCTGTCGTCTGTAAGTAACATGCGTCATATTGGAGTGTCTAGGGAATGCAGGTACGGCATTAAAAAAAAAACGAATAAAGAGAACAGTAGAAATATAAAAGATAAAACATGAGGTCAGCATAGTGCTAAAAAAAGACACCAGTCAGATCGTGGTTTTTTGCCTGGCAATGTTTTTAAAGGAATTTTGGATTAAGCATTTAAAACTCATACAGTCAGCTTCTGGACGATGAAATGATTCACTTGATGTCTGTGATGTATTGTGGTGGGACATTTAATATTGCTGTAGATTTTAATCATGAACACTGTCTTGTCATGCTTTTTATACACTGGTTCCTGTTATTAATTTTGTGATTTTATATTGTTCCTTTTAAATATGATAGCCGGAGCTTTTTATATATTGATATAATCTTATTTATCGATTTTTGTATTTGTATTTTTATGTATATGTGTGTTGTGACTGTTTTGTCTGTCTACACTTTTATGATCCATAGAGATCGAAATAAAGTTCTTTGATGATGAAAAGAAAAGAGGTAGGTTAAAAGACGCACACCAATGAAGTGTTATGACTTACATGTCCATTTCTTTACACTGCTCTTCTTTACATTGTTTTTCTATTGGTCGTAGCTTCAATATTTCCACTTTTTTCATTCTCTTTCTCTTCTGACAAATTCCTTTTCCAAAACTCATGTCCACATTATGGGTATTACATCAACCACTAAGATATGGAGTCTACTATGTGCTCTTTAGGATATGTGTATGCATTACGTGTTTTTTAATGTCACATCCTGTCTCAGAATATGTTTGTTCCCTTAATGTCTGTGTGTTTTGTATTTGCCTTTGGTCATAGGTCATAGCTCATACTGTTCTTATCTTTTCTATACTTAATTGTGGTCAAGATCGAATACAGCTTGTCATTTTAATAGAGAAGGCATAGGATTGCTCATTCCTCATAACCAGTGGAAATTGTTTTACATTTTCTGATATACTATGCATCTATACGTTTTCTACATATTCTTTGCGACCTGCTTTGAGCACTTTATTATGTGTCATGTCTAGAGGATGTATTTGTTGTTTGTGCCTTTTTCTTTTTCGTTCACAAAGTTATTGTGGTTTATGTGTTGTATATATTTGTTATATTGCAGCCTTGAAGAAGTCCATTGCATGGACGAAACGCGTTGGCTGTCTTCACTGCATATATGTGAATCTTTATAAAAAAGAAAGAGAAAAAAAGAAAATAAAGACAAGAATCACAATTTTGTTTTTTGGTTATTGTGGTGGTGCATCTCTACGTTTTATATTGTAATGTGTAGCCATCTCTTGGTTTATGTACCTTGGCAGCAGGTGCTTGTAGAGTGTGCACACATTTGTATATATGTACGCTGAATGATACCATTTGGAACAACAGGCTAGGTGCAGCCTTTATGGTCCACTGCTTTTGCTTTTTTTGGTACAAGTTTAGTGTGGCCAAGGGTGTTAGACAAAGTTGTAAACTTGCCCCAACTCCTCTTCATAAATGGGTGTGTAGATTTTCTCTTGAACTGTGTTAATGACTCACCAGTCCTGGGGGGTGCCAAAACCCCAGATTTATTATTTGCTGATCATACCTTGTTGGTGTTCAAAACCCCAAAAGGGTTAGAAACCATATTAAATAGATTCATATGGTTTTGCTCTGAGCAGGGTCTAGCCATAAACGCTTCTAAAACCAAGTTTGTGGCAATCCATCCTCATAAGCATTTTAGAGGGGTTATAAGGCTAGATGATGTGGTCCTTCAGAGAGTCTCAGACTTTGACTATCTGGGTATCCGACTATCTACTAGTAACATCCAGGGTGTCACCTACATTGGAGGGCTCAAGCAGTGGCTCGCAATTTATGGTGCGGAACTATGGGGCTATGGTAATATTGATCCTTTAGGAGCTGCTGAAAACAAATTCTTGACTTAAATATGACCTGGGTATGCAACCTATCACGGCCAAGGGTAGACTGAGACCAGTTTTATATTGGTTAAGGATTTGGAGTATTCCAGGGCTACTTCATTACAGGAATGGCCTGAGAGATATCCTGGAGAATCAAACATTGCGAGCAACACTCCCATGGCTTAAATATGTACAAGAGACCTTAGCTACCTTGAGCCTGACTGGCTTTTGGACCAATCTGGTTTCCATTTCTTGCAGCTCTTCCAGAATGGTCAAGTTTTTTTTTTGGAGAGCGAAGATAGGGCCGTGCTACATTCTCGAAATCTTGCTCCCCTTAAAGATAGATTCTTGGAGACGAAAACAGCACCAGGATTCAAGCCCTTTATAGACTTAATTGAGCTGCCCTTTACTAAGGCTGTTTACATCTGTTTCAGACTGGGTGTCCTTCCACTCGCCTGCTTCACTGCCAAGTGAAAGAGCCTGGTGGTTGGGAGTAATATTTGCCAAGCCTGTCATAGTGCAGAGGGAACTGATGAGCACCATTTATTCTTCTGTTCAGCATTTCTCCGCCAGCGTAAGCGCTGGATAGTGCCCTATGAAGGAATTAAGGAGTTCGACAGTGGAAAGTAGCCTTGAGAATTTGTAGATCTGATACTTCATCTTATATAATATTCTCTATTGCAAAATTCCTCGAAAGTGTCTGGCCTATCAGATTCAAACTACTCTGCCTCGGAGCACTCTGATAGAGTTATTTCTCTGTGCGTCGTGGCTTTCTGAATGAATCTTTTTTGTTTGCCATTGATTATTTTTAAGCATCTCAGTTTGTATTCTGCATGTTTTATCTACTTGGTCATTTTTTATGTTCGTCTTTTAATGCTATTAAGCAAATGCACTTGAAGAACTTCAGGACGAGTCACATTTATGAATTTTTATTTTCCTGTATCGTTGTACTGACACGTATCTCTGAATTGTGTTTTCAAATATATATTATTGTAAAAATGTATGATTGTTTGCTTTTAGGGTTTTTGACTTAACAAAAGTGATTTATGATGATAATGCTGATGGCACGAAGAATTTGAACTTTACCAATTAAATGCAGTGCAGAGACAACCCTGTGTGCAGTGCAGGTAAGATAATTGAAACCCTTGCTTATCTTCACTAAGTAATTTTAATTCAATAAGATATGGAACATTTTTATGTGTTTAAATATTTCAAGTCGCGCTTTCACAATTGCTTTATAAACCTTCTTGCTTTAACAAATTAGCTTCAAAATGGACCATTTCCCCACTTTATTTTCAAAATGTTCCCATGGGTAGAACCCACCCAACTCACCTTATGATGGTCACCCCCAACTTTTATGTCCCAGTCCAGCCAAGTACCACCATCAGGTGTTAGACTAATGCATTTCAGTGTGATGCTCCACATCACCTCACTGAAATACATTGTCACGCATATGCATAGTGTCGCAACTGTCACTAACCTGCTGCCTAAAACTGTTTATTGGAAGAGAGGGGTGCAGCCAAGGCACTGACCACTTACTTTGTGTGAAAAAGGCCGCTTTACTGAAACAGGTGCACATCACAACAATCAACCTGGCAACTGCCTTCCAAAATTAAAACCTCACTATACATCCACTAAACTACGATTTTGGCCCCACCCCCACCCCTACGACCCCCCCCAACATGCCCACCCTGCACTTAACACATCACAAACATTACAATGTATTGCATTTCAAACTTACCAAGTTCTATTAACCCTACATCATATGACTGCAAGTATGAAACTGTAAATAACCATGCGACCTAAACTGTCCCTTGAACTACATGCCTACCCTTTCCTTGCACATGGGTCACTGTCAACGCCAACCAAACTTGTGCCAACTCCTGGCAAACTTTGCATGCCCCCGCCACCCAGAAAAAGAGGGTGGGCCAACACAACCTTTTTCTGCCCCTCCACCCCACTAAGCTGCTTCTTGAGCCGTCAATTGCCTACAGCTGCACATTCAGGGACCTTGCCAGCACCTCCCTAATCTCCAGCAAATAGAGGTCCATACCTAGCCTATACAAGTGTACTTCATTGCCCCTGAACAATTCCACTATGCCGGACCTTATATCCGAATGGCAGATCCTGCCAAAACCAATTTCCCTACAAAATGAGCTATCTTACAATTCACCTTCCTCCGCGCTTTATCCCTTGCCCCAGGCTTCAACGCTCCTCTCCAAACCCTCCTATGCACGAACTCTGTCCACAAGACAAAACACCCTGACCACTTCTCCTTTATGAGCACTAGAGCCCTCTTCATATCGCGCATTAGGATAACCCCCTTTTCTCTGACCAAATCATTCTCCCCCAAATGTAAAAGCAATAAATCTGGGCACCTGCTGCTTCACCAACATGCCTTTCAACCAATGGATCAGCTCCGTCCAACACCTGCCCCCTTTTCCCTTCCAAGTGATTTTGAAGAATCTATCATTAAACCCAAATTCTTTCCAAAATAGACTGGACCTGCACCCATTTCACACAGGAGAGGCCCGCCACCCATTTAGCCACCTCCTTTGTCCCTGGAATGGCCACTGAACCTGAGAGAAACAAATAAGCAGTAAATGTTTCATAGGAACCCACACCACACGCACGTCATCACTCAAACCAATCACATAGCAGCTGTAATAATGTGAAGACCAATGGCCAAGCTGCATGATATCCTGCGCCCAGCCACTGCTGCTTGCTTCCAATGCTGCACCAATACGAAAAGAGAGTGCACCATAATCCAGCGCCTTTACTCCCAAGTCCTGTAGTGCCTTCTGCAATAGCGCTATTAGTTGATATGCCGCGGCACGTTCGCCAGATTGATGGCAAACTACCACCCCACATTGGCTCTATAACATCGTAACCACGGATAAGCCCACCGCACTGGGCAGTGGACTGGTGCCTCCACCGATTGCAGAATACCTGTCTGCTCTGACCCCGCTGATCCGTGTTTGAACTACTAAGCCATAACTCCTGCCTACCCTCCCGCCTGTCAACCTCCTCCCAACATACCCCACCCGAACCTTTCCAACCCAGCAACTCTGACACCCAAAATGCCCCCAAAGAACATCCACAACCTCAATGTGGAGTAAAGTCCCCATTCATACCTGCATATCTCTGGCAATGTTGCACAATAGATGCCACAATATTGGCACCCGCACTCATCCTGCCAGGCCCTGTTCCCGTGCCCAACCATCTAATATCCTACACCCCAATTCACCTGCAAAAGGAGCATAGCTCCCTAATAATTTGCCCATGAAGGCAATCCCAGCTAGTTTCCCAGCACTGGTCACCCTCGAAAGACCTCTCTCAATCAAGACTAAAATATACTGAATGGCAGTCTCTGCCCGCAACCACATTTTGACCCGAGTCGGGCTCCAGAGTGTAGAAACTCCATCCAGGCAAAAACGTACGAGACCCGTGTGGACTCTGCTAGCAACCCCACCCCCAATTGAAGCTTCCGGCAATGCCTATGTACCATAACTACTGAGGCAGGGGTGTCGGGGTCCTGTCGGTGTCCTTGGCCAACCCAGGGAGTCTCCCCCACTGTGAGCTATACAAAGCATCCTCAATGTCATTGTCCACGGCCGGCACATGTAAAGCTCGGAAAGCAATGTCACAGTGCAAGCATCCCAGCACAAATACTCTCATCAGCTTAAGGACCTGCACATCCCTGGTGGACTGCCAATTCACTATCTCCACTACACCATGTTGTCAACCCGAAAAGAACTCTCTTGTGTGCCAACTCCTCCCTTCAAAGCGACACTGCCACAACTAGGGGAAACAGCTCCAAGAATGCTTTGCTCCTGCCACCATTGAGCTACTACTCAGGCCGTTACTCTGCACCCCCTTCCCTTGCCAACAGAGTCCAAATCCCAGACTAACTGCCACATCAGGAAAGATTTGTACCTCCCCTTCCATGTCACCTTAACGTGTCAGTGGGATTCCATTGAAAGACTGTAGGAATACACCCCACACCTGCAAAACCTCTTTGACCCCCAGCTGCTAAACGTACATGCTGATGTGGCAGGTGTTTACCCGTCAGAGCCCGGCCTAATCTCCTGTAGAAGGTTCTCTGCACCCTCACTACCCTACAAGCAACATTGAGATGTCCCAAAAAGACCTTAAGACCTGTATCTCCTTAACCTTCACCTTCTCTTGAAGCAGCATATCATTCAACAGGTCGAACATCTTGTCTTTTTTTTTTTTTATCCCTTGGTATACGTGCCTCCATTTTCACAGAATCAATTTCACTTCCCAGAAAAAACAGCTCCATGCTAGGGCCCACCATTTTTTCAGGCGTGAAAGTTACCCTTAGGTCCCCCCTTAGCTCTTGAAATCTTGCCAACGCAACCTGGCAGCGCGCGGAGCCAGGTAGACCTACCAAAGAAGTCATCCAAATAGTGTGTAACCAAATAGTGCCTTGTACCCCATGTGAATAGCCACTGCAAAACAGGAGCTGAAACATTCAAACAAGCACCCGAAATAGAGCAACCCATTGGCAAGGCCTCGTCCACGTACCACTTTCCTTCAAAGTCAATGCCCAAGAGTTGAAAGTCCTCTGAGTGGACTAGAAGCAGCCGAAAAGCTGATTTCACGTTGCACTTTCCATCAGTGCCTCTGGGTTCACCACCAGTGACATGGCCACATCAACAGAGGAGTATGACACTGTGGCCACTTCCTCAGCAATGAATTCATTCACTGACTCTCCTTCTAGGACAAGTGCTGAATTAGTCTAAATCGTCCCTCTTCCTTTTTTTGCACTACTCCCATTGGAGAACCACCAAATTCTCTGAGGGCCAATCCGCAAAGGGAGGGCCGCCATCCTACCCTGCACTTCCTTGTTCAATTTGTCCTGTCCTGCATGTTTATGCTATTTGGCTGATCTCAAATTATATGCCCACCGTCTGACCTGAGGCCCCGTATACCCCAAGTGAAACTCCTCGCGAAATCCTTCCAGCAAAATCCCCACTTCTTCTCGACTCTCGTAGCACCCCAGCCAGTACTCCAACCTGTCCAATTTAACCAGAGTACGAACCCTTTGGCCTAGACCCCTGTGCCCACCTGAGAAATGCTGCTGTTGCCCCCCCCAAATTGCTGCTGGGCTGCTGTCACTGTTTTCCCCCTTGGCTGTGGTACCCCCGCCCCGAACAGCTGACCAGGGGGTTCCACCCACACCCTTTGAACCTTCGTAGCAGAACTTGCAGTATTCCCGCATGGAAAGCCCCTTGTTGACATCCCAGCAAGTACCCCCGGCACTTTGTTGGCTCCGAACTGCATTCTCCCCATTAAATTTGGGTGCCCGAACAGGCACATGAACCCTGGACCATCAGCGTAAAAGCTGATGCTCTACCGACTGAGCTATCCGGGCCCTTCCGGATATTTTTTGCAATACACGCTTGCAACCTACTCCCCTTTCCATATGCGCTCCTTTGTGGCGAGCATTAGATGGGACCCAAGTGGTTTGGTCAACCCCATAAAGGCAACTTCTTAATTTGCCCCTTTTCTTTTTTTTTTAAAGCACTGTTTGGAATTTTATCACATTTGACAGCATTGGTAGGATCCGCACCCTAGTCCTGTGAGATCCTGTGCCACCAGAAGCATAAGACTTACCATTGAGCTATAGCTCCTTGGTCTTAATCTCCTCCTTACTCTCTGGGCCCTCTTTCTTTTCCCCTTTTCTTCCTTCTCCCCTTTCCTTCCCCTATGACAGTCCTAAACTCTTCTTTACTTACCCCAAGGCCTTCCGACCCAGTGATACCTATCCCAATGTCTTTCACGTACCTCCCTTTCCGCAAGCATTCCCTTGTCCCCTTGCACCTCCCCTGCATCCACACCCACGGAAACATAACATGCTTCCCCAACATGCACATAGCCTTACCTGGCTCCAAAGTCGGTGCCCATAGGGATGCATTCCGCCTTGCCAGGGGCCTTGATTCCTCCAGATTTCCAACTGCTCTCACCACAGGCCTGGACACCCTTACCGATCGCTGTGCAAGCCCCTGAAATACACTTGAAATAGCATTGGTGTGTCCCCCTGAACCCCCTTAGGCTCTTCCTGTCATGAGTGTCCGTCAACTGCGGCCACCCCAGGCTCACATTTACAACTGGCGGCACTGCTTTTGTGCTCACCACCCTCTTAGCCCACCGCCGGACAACCGGTAGGGCAGACTGAACATGACCACACCATTGCACCTCATCCAAAAGCCACTCTTCCGTAGCCATTCCTCTGGAGGCCTTTCGGGACCCACCAGACATTGGGGCCAGTGAGGATGTTCTGGGCCTTCCTGAGCTGGCTGCGAAGGGGTCCCCCGCCGATGTCAGGCGTGCCGTGCTGGGCCCGCCCTCACTTCCCCTCGGCGCAAGGGAGCCGTTCCCAGCTCTGCCGAGTCTACCTCCCTATGCCTCTTCTGCCCCTGTAATAAAAAATGGCTGGACTGGTGTGCTGGTCCATGCCTTACTCCTGCCCTCTCCCCCGAGCCTCTTCCTAACCTTCTCATCCCTGTCTGCCTACCCTGCCCTCCATTCTTTCCAGAATCTGCACTGCATCTTCTTCCCCACCATCTTCCTCCCCGCACCACTCCAACATTGTCGCAATCACCACCGAAGCGGTCCCTAGAACTAGTTCTGTCCACCCGCCCCCTAGACTGATTGCTATGGGCCTGCTTTTATTGGGGTCTCTGTGGCTCAACTTCTACCTACCCCAGGCCCTCTACCTTCTGGACCTCAAAGCAACCCACTTTAACTGTTTTATGCAAACAAAAGAGGATGTGCCATAACAGCAATACCGCCCGACTTTGAAGCTGGGGGCAGTGTTTGTGAATGAATGATTGTTTATTGTTATAAGTTAATAAAAACCGTCACAATATTTTACAATTAATACAAGATAAAATGTTGCAATAAGATACATCGCCTTTCTAATTGATCCCTGCACGTTATTTTGTAATTAATACAAATTAATAGAACATGTTTAAAATTAAATACTTTGCTTTTAAAATTAATCAGTTGTCTAAAATGCGCTCGTTGATAACGCAAGAATACAGGATAATAAAGTGTTCTTCGTCACAGCATGTTGTTATTACATTTCCTTCGATTGTAACCAATCGTAATCATCACGATTGTTGCAAAGTGGCATGTGTATCAGTATAAAAAATTAAATACTAGTTTTAATTTATACAAAGTATCAGAGTCCCATACTTATGTAGATGTTGTATTGTTGTCTTTTTACTCACAGTCAGATATTTGTTTAGGCAGAGTCCCTCATACTGATGTAAACTCCTTGGAATTCTGTTTGATTGCTTTATCGTATGATTGTAAAAACTTCAAAAGTTTACAATTTAGCTGAGGGTCTGGGAAGTCGAGGCTCCTCATGATAGCTGTTCTGCAGGTATGAATCCCCCTCTCATTAAATAAGCGCTTTAGGAGTATAAGGCGTGCATTATTTAGTATGAGACATATGCAAACCAAATGCAAAAAATCCTGTTTAGGGGTGCCACATAACCTGCACGTTTTTGGGCCTTTGTATCTCCATGGAGGTTTGTCTGCTAAGGATGGTAGTTCTCCTAAGCTTAAGGCCAATATCTTTTTCTTGAGATACGCCGGATACGTTAGATGTAGGTATGCTGCAGGTTGCAATGTGATGCATGTTTGAATTGTCATCCAGGCATGGGATCGCCGCGAGAATATGTTTTTATCTTCGACTAGCGAATGAGTTTTTCCTGCTTTGTTGATCGCATGACAAAAAGTAGAATGCGTCAAATTTAAGTCCGATAAATCACCTGTATAAGTTATTTCTAATGATGATAACAAGTATTTGTTGTAGCTTGAGTTTGTATCGTTAATCAATGATTGCCATAAAGCGCTGATTAAAGGGCTGGACTGATTATTTCGTATTTTATGCCAGGATTTGATGGAGTGATATCTTTTTGCTATATTGTGCTGGATCAATCCAAATTCCAAACGGATTTGAGCAGGTGAAGCATTACAAGGAAGACCAAAAACACGTTTATACATTTTAATTTGTAATCTGTCCAGCATTTTAGAATCTTTACCGTGCATCACCATACTTGCATAAGTTAATGTGGGAAGCAGTTTTGCTTTGATGACGACAAGCAATGGTTGGAAGGAAGGACCGTCCAGTTTTTTTACAAGTGCGCAAAAGGCATGTAATAAAGTATTGTTTTTTCTAACCATATACTGCTGGTGTGTCTGAAAATAAATTTTTTTGTCAAAGTAGAAGCCTAGATATTTGTAAGTGCTGACTTCTTCTATAGTTGCGTTGCCCAGTTTGATTTTCAATGAAGCATTGGGATTATTTCCTATTGACATAATTTTTGTCTTTGTGATATTAATTTCCAATTTGTTAAGTTTTGTGTATACCGCAGTGTCTTTAATTAATCTTTGTAGTCCCACTTCCGTTTGACTCAGCAACACAATATCATTGGCGTATGACAGATGAGATATCGTTAACGGACCTAGTCTTGGAGCGTGTGAGTTTACTTGATCCAGGTAGATGGATAAATCAGCAGTAAAGAGATTAAACAGATGTGGTGCTAACACGCACCCTTGCTTAAGACCCTTTGCAGTTGGTATTTTCCTGGATATTCTAGTACCATCTCCCACCTTGATTTGAATCCATGTGTCTGTATATAACATTTCAATCACTCTTAAGATTTTTTCTGGAATGCCCCATCGTCTTAATTTTGCCCACAAGAGGGGTCGGTCCACCCGATCGAAAGCTGCTTTCAGATCGATAAAGCAGAGTTGCAGTTTTTTCTTTAGACGTTTGCACTTCTCCGGAATTGTTGCAACTGTTTACATATTAATTGTGGTATTGTGCCCTTTCCGGAAGCCTGTCTGTTGGGCTGGAATCAGATTCTTGGTATTTGACCATTCTATTAAATCTTCCAATCTAGAGATGCAAAGTATTTAGCTTCTGAGTCAGTATGTGCTATTAGTCTATAATTCGCTGGCTTTGTTCTGTCGACCCTCTTAAAAATTGGGTTTATTATTGATCCCCTGCAACTGTCTGGGACCACGCCTGTGTTTTCCACCTCTTTAAACAGTGCCGTTATCAGATTAGCCCAATATTTTGGATCCCATTTGTATATTGCTTGCGGAATACCGTTTGGGCCTGGGGCACTGTCACTTCTGCCAGCTTTAATCACTTTTTCCACTCTTGAAAGAGTACAAGATGTATGATCTGAGAAGGTTAAGTACTCAAGACGAGGCAATGTTTCGGTGCTATTTGTTATATGTGATTCAATGAGTTTGTTGATTTTATTGGATTGTAGCTGCTCTTCATTAGAAAAGACTTTTGTCAGATAAGCTGCCCAATCTTTTTCCATGACATTTGATGAGGTTGTTACTTTAACTTCCTTGTCTAAGCCATTTATTATTTTCCAAAAGGCTTTGGTGTTTGGTCGTTTGCAATTGTAGAGCAGCTTAATCCAAAACTCTTCTGTCATTTTTTCTTTTCCTGCCAGACATGTTTCTTATATTCCTTCTTCAATTGTTTTAGTTTTTCCCATGTGGTTGTTTGTATACCACATTTTTTGGCCTTCCTCATTTCTCTTCTCAATTCTTTCTTTAATTCTCTAGTTTTCTGTGATAATGGACGAGCGTAGTTTTTGAACCCTCTTGATGTTAAATTTGGGGTTCGTTTGGTCAATTCTATCACAAATTTAGCCCAGGCTTTTAATACTGTTGGGTATAACACTATACTAGTCTCCGTGATCATTTTTGCTTTATCTGCGAGTTTTGGAAGTAGGTGAGATGACCAATTCAGTTATTTTTTAGTTGTTTCTTCGCTTCCTTCACTGATTATTGGTGCAAACTGATATCTGTCTGGGTTTATATTTATAGCTATTTGCTGGATTGAGCAGTCGCTGTCTGTAGTACATTCGATTTCAAACATGGTTATTTGTTGTATTAATGGAAAGGAAGGAATAGTGTAGTCAATTACTGACCCAGACGTTGGTCCATAATATGTAAAATTTGGAGGATTATCGTCCCATGTTCTCCCATTGATTACTCTCAAGCCAAAATATTCAAGGATGGTGACCAGTTCTTCACCCACTTTGTTGGCTTTCCTCCAAGGATGGCTTGCTTGGTGATTTACTGACCACGTTTCATTTTCCACTGCTAGCTGGTCATCGTCATCTGGTGTGTAAATAAGATGTGTATTAAAGTCGCCTGTAATCAATATTTCCCAGTTCAGGGTATTATATCTTACTTCGGCTATTTCGTGTATTAGTTTTTTGAATGTTACCGATTTGTCTTGGGCATTTGGATGAGCATAGATGTTGAACAAGATTATCGAAGTTGTTCAATGATCTCTGCCAAAATTAAGTCTAATTATCTGTATGTTTGTAGTAGTCACCGACAGCTGTTCTGATTCTAACTTGAGGTTGTTCGATATATAGACTGATAACCCACCTTTCGGCCTTCCAAAGCGACTCGTTTTTTCGGCATCCACCTGATGTAATGTATGACCCGGCAGTTGGAATGGACCTGACAGCCAGGTCTCTTGTAGTGCTATGATATCATATGTGGCCCAGATTTCTAATAATGTGCTATCTGTAAGTTTAGATTTTGCACCTGCACTGTTCCAGGAGTATATGTTTAGCTTAGCAACTTTCAAGGCACCTGTTGTTTCGATAATTGGTCATTGGATTTTTGAGTTTTTTGATGCAGATGCTGGCCAGCGCCTGTGGCTTTGGCTTCTTTCCGTTAGTGTAGCTGTATACTTAGTATCTGCGCCCATTGGCCCTCGGGCACACTGCAAAATTGAGTATACAGGGGTGTAAATGCTTTGCCTGTGTTCCCGATGATCCAGTGGTGCTGGGTAACACTGTGGTGTAGGTTTCATAATCAAAATGCCCCATAATTCAAATTGCTCTTTAGCACTAAGAAATTGATTGGCAATTTCCTCCGACTTCCATGATGTTACGGTTATCTCAAAGTGGTCGTTGTGTTCGTTAGGCAAAAACTTCACCGATAGTAAGTCTGTCGATTTAATAAAACGTAATGTTCGTATTTCGGCTAACAGCCTCAAGATGTTTCCCCTATTTAGAATATCCTGCTTGCCTCTTGAGTTGTACTGAGGTTAGGCCTGGGCGGTGAACTTTGCTCCGTTCGCGGAGTTTGCAGAGTTTTCTGCACTCCGCACTCCGCGGAGCTCGCGGAGTGCAGAAAACTCCGTTTTGCGATGTGCGGCGGAGTTTTTTCCCCGCTCGCGAACGGTAAGTTCGCGAGCGCGAGCTGCCGCTTGGGTAGAATTTGTACCCGAGCGGCAGGAATATCAGCACAAACTGCAGTTTGCACTGCACTCCGCCACTGGCGGAACTTCACGGAGTTTTTTTGTAACTTCGCAGAGTTCCGCGTAGCAAAACTCTGCGAACTACGCCCAGGCCTGACTGAGGTATTAGTGTGATTTGCCACCGGTCACTATCCTTGGCTGTAGAAGATGAGATGCCTTCGTACAATGTTTCACCTAGATAGTCCTGCATTCCCTTTTATTTTTGGTTCTGCCTGCATTATTTGCACTATCATTTCTTAATTCTTTGTCTTCAATGGGAGCTGGAACAATGTCTATTTCACAGTATTGCTTATTCACTATATTGTTTTCTGATAAGGGGCATGTAATCACGATGGTCCTGTCTGCCCATGATGTTATTAAACGTTCATGTATTTTTGTGTTATTATGATGTATGGAAACCATTGGAGCAGTTAAAACCTCTGCTATATTGTTATTGATGGGTGTGACCCTTTCCAAATCGTTCCGTTCTGAGTGGTTTCTAGATGATATATTTGGGTTTTCGAGTCGGCTAAGTCGATCTTGGTCATTTGTATTCTTTGATGAAGTTTAATTTTCGGAATCTTGATCATCAGATGTCGATGTTCCCAATTGCAAGTTATCTGTCAGATCCCGTATTATCAATTTTTTTGCATCTACATTTTTTGGAGATACAGCTTGTTTGGATATAATTTGTTTGCTTTTATCTTTCTGGCTTATCATCACTTTTTTTGAGGTGTCTTCACTATCTTCACTTTCTACCTTGTTGGATGGTGCCTGCAATACTCCATTCAATGGCATGGACTCTGTGGATTTTGCCTCTGATAGCCTTATTTCTGGAAGAAGTTTCTTTTTTTGTGTGGGTTTAAATACTGAATAAAGTTTATTGCCGTTTTCCTCCTTTTGCACCGAACCGTTAATATTCCTTCTTCCCTTTCTAGCACGTTTTTTTTGTCGTTTTGTTAATGGTTGAGTATACAAACCATCTGTATCTGACAGCAATGTTTGGGGGCCATGTGATGTTGGATTTACCGGGAATGCCCCCTTTTGAATTCTGTTTGTGCTGTCACATTGAAATTATTTTTATCACATTTAGTTTTTCTCCCATTTGCTTCTGTATTTACGTTTTCGTTGTATTTACTATTAAATGTGCTTGCTGTTGTATCTGTTCCTCTGGGATATGTGTTTTAGAAAGTTTATGATCCTCCTGATTTCTCATTTCTTTCAATATGTCTGATAATAGGAGCGGCAAGGTGCTTAATTTGTCTATTATTTGATCACATTTGCAATTGCCTTGTAGATCTATACTCTTAAGTGATTGAGCTTTTGCAAGCTGTTCGGTTACTATGTCTATTTTGGTATTAATACTGGAAATATGTGTTGCCATAATGTTCAAGAGATCGATCTGAAGGTCAAGTTTATCAGATTGCATATTTAATACGGAGATAGATGTTTGTAGAATACTTAGTAATGAGGAGTGTAAAAAGATATATTCTCTGTATTAATTTGATTACCGTGCTTCTTTGGTTTGTAGGTTTCATATCCTCCTACATTAATATTGTTCTGATGTACTGATGGTCTACTAGGGCTTTTCCCTGGTTGAATATCAAATTGATCCTGCCTTGGACTAAACACTGGACCGTTTATTGGACCGTATTTTGAATCAATTTGGATTTGTGAAAAAGAATGACTTGGAATTTCTATGATTTAAATAATATCCTGATTTTTTGATGTGTCGATAGAATTTGCTGTGAAGACTTGATTCAGTTTGTATGATTGGTTTGTAATTTCTGCTTGTGGTGTTGCAGGAATGATTGCAAAGCTTGTCTGATTTAGTGTTTTTGTCTCCAAGGCTTTTACAAGTTCTGCGTTGTCCATTATTAATGTAGAATGCAACCAAGAAGCTCGCAAATCGTCTTTCTCCAGATCCTTGATAGTATAAGGGGCTGCGGCAAGATCGTGCAGTTGATTCAAATCAACTTGTTTGTCTTTGTTTGGAGTTGAGTGTGGGTGGTCCGGAGTTTTGATCTTTGCTGACCGCTCGAACTCACAATGGTGTTGATTTTTTTCCGTAGATTCTGTAGTTGTTTGCTTGCCAAATTCCGACTCGTTTTTGCAGTTGTTCGAGGAGTGCATCATCGCCTAAACGATAATTTTATTGTTTCTTGGCAGATGGGTTTTTACTTGGTTTTCACTTTCTGTTGGCTCCATTGTTAGTCGGTCTGTTTTTACTTGATTTTCTCTATCTGTTGGCTCTGTGGTTGGATCTATTGTATAAGGTCTTAGTTGCTGAACCTCTTGTGTTTTTAATAATGTTGTTTTTTGTGGCGCAAGGGGGGGTGAGCAAACCTTTTATATTTCCGGTTTGGGAAAAGATTGCTGCTGTTGGGTCCTTCAAGAAGGAAAATTTGTCTTTCTTTTCCGATATTACAGATTTTTCAAAGTAAGCTTCAAGTGGTGACATTATTGGGCTGGACTAGCCTACTACCCCTTGCGATCCCATTAATGCTGCCAACCCTGTTGTAATCAATTTCTTTTGGGACTTTTGGGACTTTTTTTGTTGGCGTAGATTTTGAAGGGGGTGTACTTGCCTGCCCCGGCCCGATCTCATCTTGCCTTTCTCCCTTCACTTGATGTAGCACCAGTTATCAATTACTGGCGCGGTTACCTTCCAGTCAGTAAAGTCTCGTACTCGGGGGTGTCTTTCTCGATGAGTGAATATAATCTTTCAGGGTTCTCGTCCCTACTAACACAGTAGGAGAAGGCCGAACACAAGTTCTAATCACGGTGTAGGCACTGTGCAGCGCAGTACTGTTTGGGGGCTCTGCAATCTTTCCTTCTACTCCCCTGCCTCCCCGCCTTTCAGCCTGCTCAGCACTTCCCTGCAGGATGCCTGCGGGATAAGCGGGGCTCCTGGTGTTGACGTTAGCCTTCTCCCAGCTCAATAATAATGGGGATTCTGTCTCTCCCCTCCGTTTCTCCGTTGCTTCTCCCGCCCACTCTGCAGCTCTAAGGTGCCGCTAGCCGAGGGTGGGAGCGAAAAGCGAGAAATGTGTCCAGCACGGTGCAGGCCAAGCGTTTCCAACAAGGTAACTCCGGTGTCTACAGCACAGAGGCTTGGTCAGTCGATCAGCCAGCCAGCCAACCAGCCAGCCAGCAGCAGGATTCACAGCGATCTCAGCTGTCACCAGATCCCTCAGCAGCCACCCCCAGTCCCCTGCCCCTCCTCTGGAAAAAGTCAGCCACAGCTGTTTTCTTTTGCACTCCATTTTTCGCTAATGCTCCCAGGCAAAACAGGAATGTAGAGGAAAGGGGGAGCGTTGGCCTGGCGTGTCAGCGGGCGTGTCAGCAGGCGTGTCAGCGGGCAGACATACAAGACATACAAGCACTTCACCTCCTTACGAGCCCTTCCTCTCTCTCCACCTCACCTCGCTTCACCTCCTCAGCCTCAGCTTTGGCACAGCCGCGGTAATTACAGCACAACCGCAACCACTTTTCCACCGGCCGCCGCAACCGATTCATTCTCCAAGTCACACGGAGACACGCACAGACAGCTCAGCAAGATCACAGTGTTTGTGTCTTGGTGGGAGGCTCAAAATCCTGTGATTCTGGGCAAATCACTTAATTTCACCATGACTACAAATCAATGTGTCTGTCTATAATTCCACAGGTGCTCATGTCATTCTGTCTTCAAGGCTGCAAACTTCATCTCCTTATCATTATAAAAATATTAAGCGAAAAAGAGTGGATAAGGTGTAACAGCTACAAATAGAGCAACTAAAAGCAGCCTCGTATTCACCCCCCTCCCGCATGCCTGACTTCTTCCTGTAGAGCGCCCCAGACCCGTGCAACAGAGGTGTGAGCGCTTTAAAGTCAGATAAGGCGCTGAAGGAGGACTAAAGGCTTCAAGCCGCACAAGGGTGCTCTTCCACAACCTGATCCGCCCCTTTTCACCCCGCCAACTCCAAACGGACTGTGTTTTTCAAAAGTGTAATCTGATGAGACATCTGTATTGCCTTTTGACACCATGTGTCACCTTTTTTAAAAACTTTATAACACCTTGCATTTAGATTAACTTATGTTTCGTATTCTTGTTTATAGAGGCAGCCTGTGTCCAATTTTTACAGGTATTTCTTCCCTATCTGGTTGCAAGGCAGCATGTGCTGCATTTTTATCCGTTTAACTCAGTGCTTTAAATGGGCCGGTACTCACCGGTACGGAGTACCAGCACTTTTTAAGTTTTACCCCTTGAGTACCGGAACTTCTCCTAGGACAAGGAGAGTACCGGTACTCATGGGGGCTTTGCCTTGACACAGGTGTTGCGCTTCATTTTCTCGTGCCTCGGCAGCACTTTTTCACATGACCAGCTCTGATTTTTCAATCCTGAGCTGAGTTCGCACAGGAGCGCCAGAACAGCAGCTCTTGTCCTGCTTCTCTGCACTCTTCCAGCAGCGTGCGGCGGCAGGGTGTTTTGTTTACCCTTTGATCCTGCACAGTAGGAGTTGAGCGTCCACCATAAAACGAATGGACGAGGGCGTGGGGCGCATTCTTCAGGTCAGTACAGCTTTTTAGCATGCCATTGGTTTAAATGACCGTAAATGTTAGTTCATCAGCAATTTAAATTAGCCATTTTTACTTGAATGTAAATCCCTGCCCTTGTCGCCAATTTTACGACTGCCCTACACTTTAAAGGCAACACAATTTTTTTTGGAGGGTTTCGTGCATTTAAACCGCTTGTTTTGTATGGGAAACCATACCATGTTTAACCCAAATGCGACAAGCATGCTCCATGGAATGCTTTAGACTTTCAGACAGTTAAAGATTTTAGCTGGTAATGCTTTTGCATCCTGGGACTCGTAGTTCTCCTTTCCCATTATAAGTAAGGGTTTCTAAAAATTCCAGCATGCAAAGCTTTCATGGCAAAATTCAGAGACGGTTTTGAACATACCCTTATCATTGTTAGGGCCATAACCATAGGACAGATACTTCCGATTTTTTTACTTTGCACTTGGATTTCTTGCATATAAAGTATGAAAAGGTGGAAAACCTAGCCCCGCCCCTAGTCCCGCCTCACACTCCACCCCCCAGTCCACCGCTCCTTTTAGAGAGTACCTGCACTTATTTTGTTCCATTTAAAGCACTGGTTTAACTGTGTTACCACTGGACCTTCCTACTCTAACTTCATTTATTTACATATGGACGACACCCCCTTCATATTTTAAGCAAAGGAGAGAGTATGTGGTATAACAGCTACAGCAGCTCCTCCGAAACTGGGGCACCAGGCTCGAGTCTCGGTGTCAGCTCAACATCCTGTGATTCTGAGCAAATCACTTAATCTCTCCGTTTAAACAATAAATGTGTTCCTCTGTATTGCAACTAGTAAAATATTGTGATTTATATCTACATTTCACAGCAATACTTATATTAGTGTATAAGAATCCAAACTGTTTATCGTGCTTGTTTTAATAAAAGATATATGTATCCGAAAACAACGGTTCTAGCGGGAATACAATAAATCTATACTGGTAATTAAAAATGCACAATCGCGATCAATTAGGGTTAAGGATGTCAGAAAAGAGAGCCTCGCAGACTTGGTGTTCATAATAATTCTTTTTTATCCAAATTTTTATAATTCAAAAACAATAAATACACCGACCGAGAAGAACCACAATAGTGATTATATGTCCCAAGCAAATGAAACCATCTAATACATTGTGAACAGACATGTGATATATACAGAACTTGGTTTCCACAATTATTGAAAAAGACAGCGACCACAACATGAATTGATAATAATTATAGCCTCTGTGTACAATAGTCAGAGCTATTTAAAATGGTTCGCTATCAATCGAGTCGACGACGTTTCGACCCTCTTGCAATGTGGGGTCTCCTCAGGACCAAGGGGTAAGGGACAATCTGATGGTAGTATTACAGCCGCGTGAGAGGCACATAAAGTGTGAGACACCCGTGAAATGAGAAAGAAGAAATTAATACTGACACGGGGACTCGGTCGAGCACCCTGTGTGAGAGACGAAGGGCTGTGAACTGGTATTAATCAATTGTGGCTCAGTCACAATAGTGGGCAGGATCAACACCACACAATGTAGTGGTACCTGAGCAGAATAACAAAGGTCATTGTTACCAGGCAGACGACCAGAGCAGTTCTCATCCTATGTGGCATATTTCAAAAGCCTTATTCTCCTGCCGTGGCACTACCGGTCCCGCGACTTTATCTATCCAGCGGAGGATTCTGCTCAGGTACTCACTATAATCCATCCAACCCAGTTTAGACCTGGCTATATGCAAATCAATCTTGACCCTGTGCCTCATGGGAACAGTCCAGCCCGAACTGCCAAGCCAGGTCTTTCTAACCCCTCTGGCATCCTCTCTATAGTCTCTTTATCATCTGTTGGTATAGCCTGTGTCTTTCCCTCACCTCTCTGACCTGTCTCAAGCTCCCTTACAGGTGTTGGTGTCTACACATTGGTCTCCACTTTGTCTCTCAGTTGTCTGAGTTGTTGAGGTATAGTCTGTAGGACGGTTATCCTCAATAGAAGCCACATGTGAGCACTGCAATCCGCCCACTTTGAAACAAGCGTTATCCAACAGTAATGGAGAAACTACACGCTACAAATGTTAACCAGAAGAGCGCCAAACACACCACTTTGTGTACCAACAATCACCATGTAGATTCTTTCTTGACAGCCTGGCCTCAAGTCCATATTTTGTCCATGTAAAGTGCGTGGGTGAGGGATGCTAAACCCCAGGAATTGCATACACCAAATATATTTCTTCATAGGACTTAGAACAAAATGACATTTTGTTATTCAGGTGTTTCTTTTATCCCAACATCAAGGGCTTTAAAACATTTTGTGGTCCGAGCCTTCCGTTCAGGTACTCCTTTTCCCATAGCAACAAGGCCTTTTTAATTCCACTTATTGCAGTCTGAAACCTGGTTGTGCTCATTTATTGTGGAACCTGGAGTCACATTCCTGTAATGGCCTTACACTAGCACTGGTGTTATTCCCAACATGCCATTCTTTTTGATAAAATGCAACTACCAAAAATAGAAAAATAGCCAATCTACCCTGGTTTTCACCTCTTTCAAAATTGTGAGGGCACAATGGTGGGCACATATGGCAGGATTAGGTAGCCCAGAAGAAATGGAAATACGGAAACGAGTATAACAAAGTCATAACAAGATGCTTTTAAAATGCCCTGCATCTAACATGATCTGGTACTTAGTTGGAAGCATGGGATTACAAATTCACCATGGACACCAAAGGACTGTTGCTAATCGTCCCTTACATTAATTTGACTTTCTTGTATTTCCGTATGGTATCTTTATGAGGCTTCATTTTCCTATCATCAAGTGATTGTCAGGATAACTGTATTGTTAAAGATTTTTGGGAATTTGGCGGAAAGATTAACAATCTTAGAATCCAAAGAAGAAAGCTGAACTCTCAGTTTATGGGGAGATTTGGTACACTGCATTGACTGGTAGTGGTGATCTGAGCTGGGTTCAAGTAGAATACCATTAGAGATACCCCGTCATGGGGCGGCCCAACAGGCCAAGCTTCGAAGGTAGATGGTGCCACCATTTAACAGAGAAGTACTACAAGCGGCTAGCGGTTTGGAGGATGATAGTCTCAAACACCCACGTTGGAAGCAACAAGCATGTTCATGGTTCAGCCACATTACTGAAGACAAAATGACAATGTTGCCACGATTACTATATGTGTTCCAGACACTCTGACTGATGCTTCGTCTCAGGACCCACTGTTCCCTAGAACGTTTAATAAATGACTTTGTATGGAAAGAGAAGCCTAAGAGGCTATCTAGCAAGCAAATGATGTGTGGTCAAAGCAGGAGCTAGGTGTCCCTTGTGCCCAGAAACTATCGGGTGGTTAAATGGTACATGGTAGAGTGGTCCAGAGGTGAATCCGACAGATAAAGGAGCTTTAAAGACCTTACCACTTCAAGAGGCTGGTTGTGATCGGTCACATGACTTCAAAAGCACAGAGACGTAAGAATGTCTACAGCTACTGGGTTACTAGAACCTTGATCATGGTGTGGGACCAAGTCAGTATCTGGCTGAGTTTTACCTCCTTCCCTTCCGCCTTCAATGCAATTGGGAGCAATCCACTCCACACCCCAGCTAAAGTAGATCATGGCTTTGAAATCTGGAGACTAAATAGAAGCTCAAAGATAGGAGATATGTCCAGGACTTTGGCCTCCCCAAAATCAAGTGATTTTGATTCAGAAAGCACCTTTTTAAAAGAGATGGGAGATCGAACTCAATATAGAGCTGGCAGTGGAGAAATCGGGTAATATTTTGACCTGAGTTATGAGGATGGTGAGATGAGTAATGGTGGTGTGGATGTAGAGGGGAGGGCACACTCCTCAATATATTCTGGAGTTACCCTAAGCTTATTAGGTATTCTGAGACCATACTGGCAACAGTTAACAAGGTAAATGAAGTCTCTCTTCCCATAGATCTATTAGTGACACTTTTGAGTAACCAATTGACAATCTCCCCACTCAATTCTAGCAGTAGTTGACAGATCATTCATGTGCTACTGGTGGCAATAGCAGCTAGATGGAAAATAGAGGCAGTGCTGACAGAAAGAGACTATCTCCATAGTTGATAGCACTTGTTGACCAAGGAGAATATAATGATGGAAATAGCATCTTAGGAAACACATTTAGGGGACGATTATGATGTCGGTCGGAAAGTCTCCGACCGCTAGTCGGAAGCTTTCCGACTGCTGTCGGAGGCTTTCCTACGGACACATTGGTTTGCGGTCCGACCGCCCGATTACATTGTCGGCGGTCGTAACGTAAACCGGCCAGTCATTCTGACTTGTTCCGACAGGCTCTCGGAGTCTCGGAGTCTTCTTGCCGGTTGGGACCTCACCGTAATCCCTTATGGACAGAGTTTCCCCCATCAGGATTACGATGTCGGTTTCCCACAGCCTTTCCGTGCGGGCCTGTCTGACCTGGAGAGTATGCTGGAAAGCGACTTTGGGGCCCCCTAGCAGGTCCCCTTGTCTTCGCGGCCTACGGTTAGTGGTCGAGGGGGTACCTAGGGTACCCCCCTGTAAAACCCTGCACTGTGTGACAGGCACCATTCGGTGCCTGCCTCAGGGTGCAGGGTTTTATAAACACCCCCATTTCTCTAAAGGAGCCTGTATTACGGCCGGTTTACGGCCGTGACACACGCTCCCATAGAAAAAAGTGAGTATCAGACCTAACAGTGTTCTATCGCATCATGATCAGGCAGTCAGAACAGCCGACCAGGGGTCGGTCGGTCCGGAGACCGAGACGATGTATGTCAGAGGTAACTCTGACCGACATCAGTCCTTTAAAAAAAAAATCTTTTTTATTTTATTTAGCCATGAGTACACTGGATAAATACAGCAATGAGAAAACAAGTGCGATAAAAAGAGAAAAAAGAAACCAACCAAAAGTCAGGAGAATGACAAAGCTCTATCATTTCGTTGAGTCACATTACAATAGTTATTACCACAATAGAAAACTGAAAATGAAAGAGCATAGGGAAGAAAAGAAACCAAGTTACCATAATTGGAAGCTAGAAGTGGTATATGACTAAACCCATTGTAGACCGGCACATACCCGATTGAGCCTACCCAGTGCACGAGGGCCTCTATCCTTGGCCAAGGCTGACTCATATTCAAACACCTGTCTGGGCAGTGCCCAGAACTCTTTAAGATTTGGACTGATGGAACTTATCCATGACCTAGCAATACAAAGGCGGGCACAGGCAATGACAATAGAAAAAAAGGCCTTCTCAGAGTTATTAACGTCCTGCCTAAGGCCAAGAAAGATTTCTTTGTCAGAAAGCTGGACCTGGCGACCACTTTGTGCTGCCAATAAATCCTAAGCAATGGGCAATCCAATAGCATATGCTTAAGGTCTGCAGCATATAAGTTGCATTTAGTGCAGAAAGACTTATCAGGGGATCGAGAAGTTGTCCACTTAGAGATAAGCTCAGGAGTATAGTAAAGCATGAAAACTGTTTTATGTTGTTGTAGTTTTAAATTGATAGAGGCAACTGCTCTATCTATAGCAGTGGTTCCCAAACTTTTTTGACCCACGGCTCCCTTGACCCATTGGCCATTGCCCGTGGCTTACCACTGTTACTTTTTTTGGAGAGTGGGGGGGATGTAAGCCCGGCATCGGGAGTACTTGCATTTTCCTCCCTGAAAATAATTGGGATGCAGCCGATGAAGGTTTTATAATCATATACGCAGGGTGTTTCGTATTACTAAGGTGGAGCCTCAAATAAAATATTCCTAGTTACACTTCTTTGCCCATGCCTTTTTTAGAGTACCCTCTCAAACTTTTTTATCCCACTTACAGTGCTAGATAGCACCCCTATGCATGTAGGCCCCAATGCCAAAGTGTTTCTGCGCTTGAAGAATATTTGCATGCACTTCCATTTCGACCCATGTCATACGTGCCAACACAATTGTCTCAGCAGGGTGACTCACAATTTTTTTAACTACATACAGCTTTATTTTTGCTGTCTCCTCCCTAAAATTGCCTCCAAATCAATGCAAGTAAAATAAATTCCTCTTTTTTTTTTTAAACGTCCCTCTTTCTTGCTTCCAAATGTTGGCATTATGCCGTATATGGTGTTTTACTTCCCTGTGCTCAAGGAGAGAGCAGGCCTGTCTGGAAATGTGTGTATACTGAAAGAAATGTGTACTGGAAGTACCTATGGTTCAAGTACAAATGTTAATACTTAATAATACTTAGGGGCCGATTCCGATCTCGGCCGGTAGGGCTCCGAATCGGATTCGGCTTTACCGGATCCGATTCGGAGCCCTGTTTCCCGACCGAACCGTACGCGGGTCCGGCCGAGCGAGTACGATGCGAAATCGCCGACCGACTCGTCCGGGCATCCCGACCGCTCCGACCGACTCGCTCCCGGCTCGAACCGCTCCGACCGACTCGCTCGGACTCCGACTCGCACCGCGCAATGGAGACGTTTCCCGGCCGGGTAAGTACGATGCGCGCCGCGAGCAGTCCGACCGAGCCGCGCCCGTCCGGCTCGTAAGAGCTGTCGGAGCCGTACTTTGGGGGTCCGTGTCGGACCCCCTGTACGCGTAGCCCCGCGAGTCGCACACAGGGGGACCCATGGGTCCCCTCTACCTGTGCGTGTACGGCGCGAATCGCTTCGCCGCGTACCCGCTGTAGGGGGCGCACTTGTCCGACTCGCACCCATTGAGTCAATGGGAGCCCGCGTACGCGTTGTACGACCGGCTCCCATTGACTTCAATGGGAGTCCGACCGACTCGAGTCCGATAACATACGGACGCATCGTACTCGTTCGGTCGGACTGCACGGGTCCGATTCGGTCGGAAATCTCTCCGGGTCCGGCTCGGTCGGAGAAATTTCCGGCCCGAATCGGAATCGACCCCTTAGTGTGTTTAATAGACAGGACAACTGTACTTTCCTGATAACTTGCATTGGTGTAAAATGCATTTGGAAAGAAACAAAACTATAACCGAGTCTAACAAAATAAATCAGGCATCTTCCGCTTACTTTGGGAGTGTTGGAACATAGGGAGC